>CM053589.1:66848505-66869456 GCA_028646515.1 Pseudochirops corinnae | reverse complement strand
TGTTGGGTTTGGGATTGGGGTGTCTTTTGGGGGGGGGGGTTATCTGTGATTTCTTTCAATATGGAAATATGTTTTGCATGATTGCACATGTATAATCTATATAAAATTTTTTGCTTTTTATTGAGGGGAAAGACAAAAGGCGGCAGCAAATGTGGAACTCAAAATTTTAAAAACCAAATGTTAAAATTGTTTTTACATGTAATTGAAAAAAATAAAACCATTGAAAATTTTAAAACATAAAATTAAGTTGCATGATCTTTGATAAATTTCAACATCCACAGGTCTCAGATTAATTATTTGTACAACAGGATGGGGTTGTGTAAACTCTTAGGGACCTTCCAGCTCACAAATTCTAACTATTCTATAAATCTATGATCTCACAGCAATGACTCAAGTAGCATGGATCATAAAATTCTGATTAAGCTGTTCTAATGCCTCCCTCAACAAAATTCTCTCCAACCATCAGTATTCAGCCTTGACTCACTGCTTAATGGTTAGTATACTCTCATATCATGACACTCACCCCATTCCAGTGATCCTGAACCCCCAGCTATCCATGTAAAAATCCCATTCCCCATCCTCAACTCACAGCTCCCTCATACCTATCCATTCAGCTTCTAACCACAATGTACCACTTCAGATCTGCCTGTCCCTTCCACTGCGCCCTCTGGAAACCTCCTTTTACCTTAAACTTCTTTCTCACTCCTTTTATCTTAAGGACCTTACTGAGACATGACTCCTTCCTGATAATGATACTGCCCTTGCCACCCTTTTCAGTTTTGACTACAATTCCTCTCATACCCACCAAATACTGAAATACTCCTTGCTCTGGTCTCACTCCCAATAAATGAATGAATGAATGAATGACTTAAAATTTGGAAGAAAAAGAGCCATTCAGCAATTGATGAATGATCTAAGGAGATAAACAAACAGTTCTCATGGGAAGAAATGCAGGTTATTTATAGTGGTGGGAAAAAAATGCTCCAAATCACTACTAGAGAAATGCAAATTAAAGCAATTCTGAGATTCTGCCTCACACTCATCAGATTGGTGAAGATGACAAAAATAGAAAACTGATAAATACTAGAAGGACTGAGAGAATAAAAGGTATATTGATGCACTGTTGATGGACTTGTGAATGGGTAAAAGCATTCTGAAGACAATTAAGGATTTAACATAAGAAGCTGCTAATCAAAGCATCCATTCCCTTTGACTGAGCTGTACCACTGCTTAGGTCTATACCTAACTGAGATCAAAGAAAAAGGAAAAGGTCCTGTATATACAAAAATGTTTATTGCAACTTTTTGTGAGGACAAAAAACTGTGAACTATGAAGCTGCCCAATAACTGAGAACAGCTGATTAAGTTGTAGTATATGAATGTGATTAAATATTATGTTGTAAGAAATGAGGAAACAAAAAAAGAGGAAAAAATTTCAAAAACATATAGAAGACTTATATGAACTGATGCAGTGAAGTAAGCAGAAACAAATTATACAATAAATCAATATTACAAGAATGAAAGATCCTAAGGATTTATAAACCAATGAAAAATGAAATGAGCAAAATAATGAGAATAATTTATATAACACAATAAAACCAAACAACTTTAAAAGTTATAAACTATGATCAGTATAATTAATGTCTTTTCTTGATTCCAAAGGACCGGTAATGAAACGTGATATCTGTTATAGACAGCAGAGCTAGAATGCAGAGTGCGACACACCTAATTTTAAGTACAGGGAGAATTTGTTCTGCTTGACTAAGCACACTTGTTACAAGAAATTTGCTTTTTTGTTTGTTTGTTTTTTCCCCCCAATTTCCCTGCAGGTGAAAGGGAGAGAAAATAGACTGAGGTTAATTTTTTTTTTAAATAGAGAAGTGGGGTTACTACAGATGTGAAAGCTTACATGAACTTTCAGACAAGGTCACTGTATTATTAATTAGCTTCATTTAACTATTTTACTTTATTAAAAGAAACCTCTCACAAAATAGGAATAATCTGCAAATGTTTTTTAATGTAAAACAAAACATATATAAAATGGAGAGTTGGGGCAAGGAAAGAAATACTCCTTACTTCTCCAACAGCCTTCACTAGGCAACTTCACCTCCTTGGAGGCTTGTCCTATGCAAATATACCACACATACGGATCCTGGTAGCTATTATCTACAGACCTCCCCAAGATAATTCTTTCCTTCTTCAATAAGCATAGCGCCTGAATCAGTCTCTCTCTGCCCCATCTCATACTGTTACCCTGTAAAATACCCTACCATCACAATTCCTCAATCTATTCCATTCTCATGACCTATTCCACTGCACCTCAGCTACAAAGAAAATCACACTCGACCTTGTCTTCACCCACAAGTGTTCCAAATGTTCAACTCAAATTATTTCATACGATTATCGCCTTTTATCATTCTATCTTTCACTATGCCTTGTGGCCCTAATCCTATTCTTTGGCTTCACAATGACCTCCATTTCCTCCACACTTCAGTTCTTTTTGCCAGACTAACACCACTGCATTAGTTGTACACTCCTTCCTTCACCATCTTAACCCTTTGGTAAACCTTTTTAACTCTAAACCAGAAGTGTCAAACACATGCCCATGGCCCACAACACACCTGACTACAGCCCAAACCAGATTAAAATGTAGTTGTTATCTGAATTTAATGAGTTGAGATAAAGATAGATATAGATCTATAGTGTGTGGTTTTTAAGCTAACATGTAGCCTGCAGGGATCCTTATACACAATGTAGGGACCCCATTTCTACTTAAGTTTGACACCACTCCTCTAAACTATCTTCCAACCTCAATTCCATTGCCCCCTCATCCTTATTATCCTATCACTGATCACATATTGACAAACTCCAATGCTGTGTTACTCCCACCATCCACCTCCTTCACTTCTGTTCACATGCCATAGAACTGAGCTAGAGAAATCACACTATTGTGCTTCTAAGGACAACTACAAATATATATTATTGAATCTCAAATCGCTGCAGCATGATAAACATTCTGTTCTTTCCTAATCAATTTGCTATCCAACTCTCCCCAAGAGGTATTACAAACCTGCTCATTCTCTCCTAGGTTTTCCCTAACACTCCCTCCCTCCTTCTCCAATAAGGATCTTTCCTCAGGCTTCACTGAAAGAATTAAGGCCATTCACTGAGAATTCTCTTCCCCACTCTTCCTCATCTCACATCACTCAGACACATCCTTCCAGTATAAACTCCTTCACTCTGTTCTCCTTGTCAAAAGAAACCCAGAAACCCCTCTGTGTGCACACTGATTCCAACTCTGCCTGTGTTCTCCAGCCAACTGCTGGTCCCCTCTAACATCTCCTTTCTTTCTATGATCTTCAATCTTTCCTTATCTACTGGCTTCTTCCCTTGCTACCTACACACACACACACACACACACACACACACACACACACACACACAAAGACACTCACTCTCTCTCTCTCTCTCTCTCTCTCTCTCTCTCTCAATTTTGAAAGACCTTATGAAGCATCGACCAACCTTCATAAGTGATTGATGGAAGCAATGGGAGAGTGAGGAATTGAGGACAATTTTGAGGTTGCCAATCTAGGAAACTAGAAGAATGATGTCTTCTTCCACTTGTAATTTATTTGAATATTCTTTTCATTAAATTTGCTAATATGTCAATTTTATTCTTCATTTGAAAAATCAAATCCTGGTTTTGTTTCTTAACTTAATTATCTATAATTCATTTTTTTCATTTTATAATTCTATTTATGTCAATGATCCCTTCCTAAACTTTTTTTGATATGTTGAGATTTCCAACTGTAATTATTAATTCTATTTCTTCTTGTATTGCTGATGATCTTTCCTTTATAAATTTAACTATCAAATTGTTTGGTAGGTATAAATTGAGAACTCTAAACATTTTTTCCTCTTACCAATATACAATACTTCTTTCAATTTTTTTATAATTTGAATTTTTTATTTACAAATAACATTTCTGCAACACTTGCTTTATTTTTACATTTTTTCAGTGATATATTTTTAGATCAAGAATGGTTCAGCTCAATTTAACTAATAATCCGAGGTACAAAGTAAAATAAATTTGGCATACCCCATTATACACAACCAATTGACAAAAATAATAAAAACCAACAAAACAATGCTGGTGGGATTACATGGAAAGAAATTCATTCATTCTTAGTTGACGCAACTGCAGACTACTATAATCTTTTTGAAGAGCAATCCTACAATAAATGAAAAGGTTATAAAAATAACCATACCCTTTTACCTAACAATTCCATTATTAGCAACATAATTCTACAGTATATTCAAAAACATCAACCACAAAAGGAGCTGACCAAATACTCTATAGCATCATTACATGTAATTAATAAAAAAACTATAAACAATATAAATTACTCAGCAATAGGATAATGGTTAAATACATAGTAATGGAATGTTACTGTTACATTATTGTTACAAAGAAATTAAGATGGGCAAGAATCAGGAATACTAAAAGTCTGGAAAAGACTTCTGAAAAAATGCAAATAAAAAAACAAAACACAAATAAAATATACATTTTGATCACGTGAGGAAATGTGAATGAGAATGGGAGGACAAAGAACAGATGGGGACATGTACAGAGAAATTAATAAGTGTTATGATACTTTAGGTAGCAAAATGAATTACTTCAAATAAAAATAATTAAGGAAGCACCATTTGAACTGATGTTTAATAATGTTTCTAATGAAATGTTTCATTTAAATTTTAAGTTAGTAGAATGAAATGGAACCCTAAAGAAACTCTTCCAAAACATGCCTCCTAAGTATACATTAAGAACATTTAGAACCACTGATACATAAAAACACAATAAAAATTTTTTTAAAGTTATAACCTCACATACAAAATATTCATAACAATCCTTTTTGTATTAACAAAACACTCAAGACAAAATGAATAGCAATTAGAGAATGTCTAAACAAATTCTGATCTATAAATGCAACATAATTCTGCTGAGATATAATAAAGGACAAACATGAGAAATTCATAGAAAACCAAGAAGACCTGTAATGCTGAATGAAGTAAGCAAAATCAGGTGAATGATGTTTAATATTAATGTAAGTCAAAGCAATACTCAAAATAGCATGATGCTGTTTAATGAGAATTAATAATAAATGTTAGCCCCAGACACTAGATAATATAATACTTTCCTCTCAGTAAAGAAAAGATGAAAGATTTATAATGTGGTCTATACCATCAGATTAAGTCACATCATTAGTTAGTTTTACTCAACTTTTCCTTTGTTACAAAAGATCATATACCAAGAAGTAACTGTTTATAAAAACAAAATCATTATTATGGTTTTAATAATCACAACACCAAGACAAATACTCAACAAAGGTGTTTGCCAGTACTGTGGATTATGTTCTTTACAAAGTCTATTTGGAAGGCTTTTCTCATAAACAGTGAGATTGTCCAGAGGTGCCTATTTGTGCTGATGGCTTCAAGCGTTAGAACACCATAGAGTCTCCTCAAAAAGATTCATGACAACTCAAAAAAGATCAACCATGCAAAAAATTCAACAAGAAAATCCAAGTACAAGAAGATATATTTCCAAAATTATAATATGTAGATGGATGAATGTTGAGCTAGGATATCTTTATTATGAGTGTTGGACAAGAATATCAACCAAAAAGCATTTATCCAGCATATACAATACACCAGTCACTGTAAGCAATGACTTACTATGAGTTATAGACAGAAATAAACAGTAAAATGACAGGAGTAGGGAAAGCTAAATTTAATCCTTTTAGACCTACATAAATCAAGCTAAATATACAGTAGAATTAAGATAAAGACCTAAATGGAATTGTTAGAAAATTCAGATATGACAGACTTCTAGAAAATATTGAGAGGGAATAGAAAGGAGTTATGCATGGCACCTTTACAAAAATTAAAGACCTAAAATAGGCATAAAAATCTCACAAACAATGTAGAAAGGGAAGAATACTCGACATATCTTTTACATATAACAATGCAATAAAAAATTATATTCAATAAAAAGCCACTTACAAAATAATAAAAAATTAATTGGAAACTAAATAACTTAATCCTAAAGTATCTATGGGTCAAAGAACAAATCTTAGAAACAATAGATAATTACATTAAAGATAGTGACAATGAGGCAACACACCAAAAGTCTGATGATGTAGCGAAAGCAATCTTTAGGAGAAAATGTATATCTTTCATCAATAAGACAAAGAGGAAATCAATGAAATGAGCAGGTAACAAAAAAAAAAACCTCTAGAAAAATCAACAAATTAAACTTCTCCCAAAGTAAACACATAACAACAGAAACTCTGAAAATCAAGAAAAGATTAACAAAATTGAAAGCAAAATGGAAAACCTGAAGAATTAGTAAATTAAACTAGGAGTCAGCTTTTCCAAAAAGACAAAAAAAACAATAAAATGCACAAACTATTAGCTAATTTGATTTTAATAGAAGATACCCAAACTACCAATATGGATGCAATAGAATGTTTCCCACTGATTCTATGTGGCCTAGTGGAGACTTACTCACTTAGAGACAGTAAGAGAAAGTTAAAGAAGCAGGTAATGAAAACATCTATCATGACTGGAGATGCTAACATGTATCATGATATCCCCTTAGCAATTTCTCATAGAAATATCGTAATGAAGACAGCTCCTCCTGCACCTAATTCTGATTCTACTAATTGGTGAAACAGGGTACTCTCTTTCAGAGGTGCTACATAAGATTTCACATTTAAGTGACTTGGGAGAATGGGGAAAAGATAAATTTCCTTGAGAAAGAAGAATAAATAGCAAGAAGATTCAAGGTCAGATTAGATGGATGAGAAAGGAATTATTTACTGTTCTACTGAGGGCAGGGGTAGATTGTAGAAGAATTGATGGTATTACAACTAAAGAATTATATAAAATGTACTGAGAAAGGGGGTTTAATATTAGACGGAATAGGCAAGTGAGGACTGCCCCTATAGATCCTCTTGATTCCTTGTATCCAAGTTTGTCACACCCTCAGGGAGAATAGGAAATTGGCCAAGCCCCAGCTGAGATTAGAGAAATACACAGAGAGGATTACAGACCCCATAGCAGTTTGACAATATATTGGGAAAATGGATTAACTACTGTAACTAGGGCATTGATAGATACTGGAGCAGAGCCCTCCCTTATTTATGGGAGCCCTGATCAGTTCATTCTATTACCATCACAGGACTAGAAGGGGCTGAAATATCAGTCAGACTAATCAAACTAAAGATGAGAATTGGACAATTACCTAAGAAAGGATATACTGTGGTCACTGTACCCATTCCTGAATACATCATTGGAATAGATATATTGAGAGGTATGATCCTGAATTTACCTGAAGGAAGATACCAATTTGCAGTAAGGAAGCTAGGAATTAATAGTTTTAGTAGGAAAAATAAAAATGGACCCAATCACTTTACCTGAACCTTCAGAAGTAATTACTTTAAAGCAGTATCGTGTGCCAGGTGGGCAAGATGAAATTACCAATACTATAAAGGAATATGTTGGTGCAGGAGTGTTAGTCCCTACAACCACTTGATGGAATAATGTGGTCTGGCCAGTAGGAAAGACATGGAAAATGACAAAGGATTATAGACAACTGAATAAGGTGACTCCTCCCTCGTATACTGCTGTTCCAGATACTGTCATTTTAATAGAAAGGATCCAGAAATATGATAGGACTTGGTACACAATTATTGATTTAGTCAATGCTTTCTTTATCATCCCAATAGATTCTAAACAATGGGATCAGTTTGCTTTCATTTGGCAGGGTAGATAATATACTTCTACCTGCTTGCCACAAGGATATCTGTATAGCCCTACTATGTGTCATAGGATCGTGACTGAACATTTGGATAAATTAGAGCTACCTGGTATACAGCTTACCCCCTACATAGATGATATTATGATACAGGGGAGAAATGTAAAAGAAGTGGAGAAGAGTTTGACACTTTTAATTGGGCATATGAAAAGCAAAAGGTGGGAAATTCAAAGCAAAGATTCAAGCACCAGCTCAAAATGTAAAATTTAGGGGTATACAATGGCATAAGTGACTACAAGAGATTCTTCTGCAAGTCCAAAAGATTCAGCATTTTCCTATCCCTACTAATAAGAAAGAGTCTCAAAAGTTTATAGTTTATTTGGATATTGGAGACATCATATTCCACATCTGGGGCAAATTTTGAAACCCTTATATAAAGTTACTTGGAAGAAATATTAATTTGATTAGGGACTTAAGCAGAGTAAAGCTTTTGAAGAAGCTATAATGGGAATGGGAATTTGAAGATCTTCCCTGCCCTTTAACAGACCTGGGGGGAGTTTGAAGACCTCCCCCGCTTTGAAAGTAAACTCTGCCCCCAATAGGCTGAATGTAATCACATGGAGCCTGTAATGGAGGGAATTTGCTGAAGGGTGGAGCAGGGCCCACAGGAAGCTTCTCAGCTGTGAAGATAAACTCTACCCCCTGATAGGCTGAATGTAGTCACATGGAGCCTGTGGGGGGAGGAGTTTGATGAAGGGAAGCAAAGTCCACAGGAAGCTGGTAGCCAGAGCTAGCAAGATGGTGGGAGAGAGAAGTGCTCAGGCAAGGAGATAGAGAGGTTTGTGAGTAAATATTGATCAAATATTGGTTTGTAGGAAGCTTAAAGGATGCTGTGGTTCTCAGTGTTATTATGGCTTCTGAGTATCTTTGGTACTACGATGGAATCAGCTTACTGGTTTGGGGATTCAGTTTTCTGGGTTCTAAATAAATGTTTCAGCTCTGTCCTGTATATGGAAAGTTTGGTATAGTTTACAATCGAATGTCATGCAATATTTATACTCGTGGTCTTTACTGTGATCATGGGCATTGTAAATATTGCATTGGCACTACAGAAACCAAAGTTGCTACACAATTGGCCCTAGATTTACGGCCCATGCAAAATGGCCCATTGGAATTGCAAGTGCCTGTATGGAATGATTACGCAAACTGGAGTTCATGGAAGAAACAACAAAGCTGACACGTACCTTTAGATCTTTGGTCTAGGAAACTTCCTTCATCTGGAGTTCAGTATACCCCTTTTGAAAAGCAGTTGTTAGCTACATATTGGGCTTTGGAAGAGACTGAACAATTGACTCTGGGCCATGAGGTGATATTAAGGCCTGAAATCCCAATTATGCCCTAGGTAATAAGTACCCCAGCTTCTCACGGAATTGGACATGCACAAGAGGCAAGCATAATTAAATGGAAATGGTATATTTAAAATAGATCTAAAACAGGCAAAATTGGAGTTTCTGCTCTACACGAATCTATAGCAAACATAGATACTGAAGGAAATGATACATCTCCTGAACCAAAGCAACAGTTGATACAGTTCTTGGTAAAATGGAATGATGGATATGACAGATTAACTGAAGAACAGAAGAAACATGCATGGTTTACTGATGAGACAGCAAAATATTTGGGCCATAAAAGACATTGGAAAGCAGTAGCCTATAAGCCATGTACTAAACAGACTTCAGAAAATATTGGGATAAGTGGAAGTAGTCAATATGCTGAGCTTATGGCAGTACATCAAGCCAGCAAAACAGAATGAGGAGGACAGTGTCATATATTTACTGATTCACAGGGGGTAGCTAATGGGTTACATGGATGCCCACGTGGAAAAATCAAAATTGGGAAATTCATGGTAAACAAGTCTGGGGCAAAGAATTAAGGAAAGACATATGGGACATGTCTTTGGTTACTAATTTGTCAGTTTTTCATGTAGATGCTCACATGGCCTTCAATGCACCAGAACATGAGTACAGTGCACATGTGGATTGACTAGAAAAGATTGCTACTCAACATAATGGTCCTTACTCTGACACCAACTGATGATCCAGTACTAGCAAAATGAGTTTATCAAACAGCCAGCCATTTAGGGGTCCAGGGTACATGTGGGTGAGCAAAAGATCAAGGTATTATTATCTCTTATTCATTGTTCAAACAAGTAGCAGAGGAATGTCATATATGTCAACTGGAAAAGGAACAAAATTGTTTCTCAGGTAACAACTAGAGAGAAAGCAAGGGGAAAAGTTCCAGCCCAAATCTGGCAAATAGATTATAGTGGTTAAGACAAAGGATGCAAATTTTTATGTACGTCTGTTGACACCTATTCAGGTGTACTAGTGGTTTGTCCTTATAACAATGCAAATCAGAAAAACACCTGTGAAACTCTAGATCTCATAAGTCTATATTATGGAATCCCAATGCAAATTCAAAGTAACAATAGGTCACATTTCAAAAGTAATAAAATGAAGAGATACTGCATATTAAACAATACAGAACGGATATATCATATTCCATACTATTCACAAGCATCTTGGTAGACTGAAAGAATTGCATGGACTGTTGAAAGAACAGTTAAGGAAGTTAAGTTCTAATAATTCATATCAACATTGGAAGGATAATTTGTTCAATTCTGTACATGATTTGAATAAGAGACAACTGGGAGGAAGTACACCTCTAGACAGAATGAAGATCCCAAATCTGCAAATTAGAAAACAACAAACACATGAGACCCCAAATACTGAGTATTGGACTGTAAGGCAAGATGTCCCAGCACTGTGTCCAGGAATACCTGGTTCAGTAGAGTATGATTTACATTGTTTAGAGGACTTTTGGTTGGATAGAAAAGAAATAAGAAAAATCTCCACTGGGATATGTATGAGAATCCCTAAAAATCATTGTGGGTGAAGATTACCTAAATTAGGATTAGCAGCTCAAGGAATACATATATTGGCTGGAGTAATAGATTCTAATCATCAAGGAGAAATTATTGTGACATTCCAGAATTTGGATGAAGAACACATACAGTTTTGTAAAAATGATACAATAGTTCAAGTGATCATTATTCTGCATGAAACAATACCCCTTGTGAAAAGTGACCCTCCTTCTGAAATAATAATCAGAGGAACTGAAGGGTTTGGTTCTACTGATAGAATAAAACCGGGAGCTAAAGTATGGGTAAAGCGGAAGCCAGATGATATTCCAAAGGGTGTGAAGATTATAGCACATGGGAATGATAATACTGTAACTGTTGTTTATTCAAGAGAAGATGATTACCAAATTGTATCCTTAACTCATATATTCTACTGTGAATGAGGCTATGATAGTAAGTTCATGAATTCCAGAAGCATGGCTGACCGTGTATCTGTTTCTTTTTTTGGCTATATATCTGTAAATCTTGTTTGTGAGATTTGTTTCCTGCAGGCTTAGTACCCCCACCTAGAGATGCCTGATGGCTTAAGCCAGATATCACTCCTTGTCCACAACTGTGATGTGTCACCCCTGGACCTAGTGTTGACCAAGCTCTGGATGCCAGCTAAACAACTGACCTCTCAAATGGGACCTCCTGGACCTGGCATTGACCGAGCTCCAGATGCCACCTAAAGAACTGACCACTCAAATGGGACCTCTTAGGGCAGGGACAGCTCTATATCCAATTTCAGCAGGAAGTAGCTACAGAGGAAGAGACCTTCACCCCTTTCCCCAAGACTTTGGGCCCCATTCATTTGAGAGGAGAATGATGGGGTGCTTCTGCTCAAGTCCCCACCCTAAGATATTGTTTAGGTGCTTATTTTCTGCTATCACTATTATATTGTTGTAAGGTTCTGTTGATACCAGTTACCCCACCAGCTACCTCTAAACTCCTATATTATGAATGTATTGTTAATGTATTTTTGCTATGTAAGGAACATGAAAGATCTTGGGGCCAAATGTAAAGGTAATGGGAATTTGAAGATCTTCCCTGATTTGAAGATCTTCCTGTCCCCTAATAACCTGAATGTAATCACATGGAGCCTGTGGCAAGAGTAGTTTACTGAAGGGTAGAACAGAGCCAACAGGAAGCTGAAAGTCAGAACAGCTAGATGGTGGGAGGAAAGAAGACGGCAGGCAAGCACACAGTTAGGCTTGTGAGTAAACATTTGTTTGTGGCAAGGCTAAAGGATGATGTGGCTCTCTGCTACATTGTGGTGCATTAACTTCTATGTTACTAAGATGAATTCAGTTTCCTGGTGTTGGAATTTGGTTTTCTGGTGTCTGAATAAATGTCTTGCTTCTGTCTTCTATATGGAAAGCCTGTTATATTTTGTGACTGAGCACTATGCTGGCATATTCACAGTTGCCATTGGCATTGTGAATATTGCGTTGGTGCTACACTAATGCAATATATAATTGATATGGCAGACAGTGTGCAACACATTTAATTAGAAATTCAATAACTTGCAAAAGATGCATTACTAAATTTCAGATGGAACAAGTTCACAGAAAGAATAAGCAAAACACTAAAACAAAAGGATTTTATTCACCCAGGAGCCTTGTAAACCATTTTTTCCTAAATCTTCAAGAGATGCACCCTAGAAACACAAATTCACACCTTAGATTTACTCATTTCCTAAATTCAACTCCCTTTGCTTTAAAAAAGAAAAGTATCTAATCCACATAAACTAGTTACAAAAAATCTAGCATGGTCATTTAAATTCAAACAACCAAATAGTAAAACACAGAGCCTCCGAAAAGTGGCTAATATTTTTCACTGTGTGTTTTGTTTTGAGTTTTTAATGGAAAAACTAAGCATGTAAAAAAGTGAGGCAGAAAAGCAAAGGATGTTAAAAGTTGCTCACATTTTCTATGGCTTCCGTCTGTTCGTTGCTATAATCTCTATATTGTCCCAGCATCTGGTCAACTTGTCGGAGGTTACGATTGGTGTCCTTAAGAAAGAAACTATATGACATTAATTATTCCCAAATGGTATTCCATACTCCCTGACTCCTACATGTATCTTATAGTATGACAAATGTTTAGTCTACTAATTCATACTATGGATTTTCACATCATGTATATCAAAACTACTTTATAAACATTAATATCAGCCTGGGACAAAAATATGTCCATCTCCTTTACTGATTAAGAAGCAGACCCAGAATTTAAACTCTCATTCAAGTTTATAAATAAGTTAAGAACTAAACCATCAACAGGACTTGTCTCACCACTAATCTATTATCAAAGATTAAACCAATTTAATTATGCATAACAAAAATAAACAAAGATCAATGTTGTCCACATCAAAATGTATCCTTTTTTATGACTTCAGTTTAGCAGAATCAAAAAAGATGTTAGCTTTCAACCTCTACCTAACAGCTAAAGTTGTCTGACTACCAAAAGATATTTCTGTCAGCAAATGCTGTTAGATAAAAAAGGATGATGAATTCAGAGGTCTCCTGAGGATGAGGACACAAACCCAGGAAGGTGCGGCTCTCTGTGAAAGATCACCAAGATAGTATACAGGTGACAGAACTAGGACCCTAATGCAAGTCCTTCTTCCAACACTCTTCATTATTTTTTGTTCATTTGCTTTGGATTTGACTTGTGATTTCATTGGTATAGGAAACTCTCAGAGTGGAAACTCCATCTACCACTGCAAATCAGCACCTGCTCTGGAACTCAGTTGTAGAGAATAGTCTGCAGCAGTGGTTCTCAACCTTCCTAATGCCACAACCCTTTAATATTCGTATGTGGGCATATCTGCATGTGGGCAGACCCACCTGGAGACTGAAAGAGGAGCGATGTCTCGGTTCCTAAGACCATCGGAAATATGTGTTTTCCAATGGCCTTAGGCGACCCCTGTGGCCCCTGTGAAAGGGTCATTCGACCCCCAAAGGAGTCACAACCCACAGGTTGAGAACCACTGGTCTATAGCAATGAGAGGTAAAATCCCTTGCTCAAAATCATAGTCAGTATGCATCAGAAACAACTATAACCCAGGTCATTCTGACTCCAAGGCCTGCTCTCTATGTACTACATCATATTGTCTCCCCTTAATTATTATATTTCTACCAAAAGGGTTTTTTTCCAATCCCAACAGAACACATTCAAATCAAACATGTCATTTCTGAAGGTTTACCAAGCAGACATATTAAATTTCATATTCATAAATTAAGTTTTTGTTCCACACTCCGAAAAAAATTCTGCTCTAATGCCTATGTTATGAACATGACCCTGTGCTCTTGAAGGCTATGCCAGGAGAGTACAGGCTATAAAAGATCTTATCAAACTAGAATGGGTTTGAATATGAGCCCAATGACAGTCTGTATGTCTGCCATCCAAGGACCAGTCTAAGATACGAAAGATTCATCACCAGAAACTTGATTACTGGGTAATGAAATTTTAGAGCAAAAAAACTCACGAAGACCATCTACTAAGATATAAAGGGATTGTGTTTGCAGCAGGGAGTTCCTACTGCCTCAGAGAAAGAAGTGCCCATAGCAAAAAAGTCAAAGATCCTTGAAGCATGTTTTGTATGTCTTGGTCATGCTAAATCACCTTCAAAACCCACCACAGTATCTTAACCATAATAGGTACTTAAATATTTGTTGAGTCAATGTGCAAAAGTACAAAGAACTAAAAGTCAAAGCCCATTTCTAAAAAAAAGATAGGGTGAAAGCGGTGGGAGAATGAGAGTAAATTATAATTATTGCCTCCTCTCTTTACTCTTTGGCTTTGTCCTCCTGTCATTCTCTCAGTTCTATTCCATGCATTTTCTCAAAGACAGACAGAAAACTTGCCCATGCCTAATATCAATACTTAGCCAGATTCCTCACCATAAGTCAGTCTAGAGTCATAGACTGTCCTATAACCCCAACAGATGCTCATAATACTAAAAATGGTGTCCGTGGGTTATTTTACTGTAAACAAAAACGTCAACTCCAAAATTACGAGTTGTATAGGCAACTGCTAGCTCTTTTTCCATTATACTACATTTTAAAACGAAAATAAACACTAGACTCATCCTATGTAAAGACTATCATATACAACGATTTGAGATCTTACCTGTAAAGTACTTGTTAAGGTATGGATCTTTGCTGTAACATCTGCAGTATGGTGTCGGCTGGTGCGAGGCTTCCGTCTATCCAATCGACTATGAAGGTAGTATTCTGATTCACTAGATGATTCTGCCATTGTTACCTTCAAACACTTTCTAAAAAGAACAAGGAAGAAGAGGAGAAGAAGAAAGAGAAGAAGGAGGAAGTGAAGGAGGAGGAAGAGAAAGAGGAGAAAGAGGAAAAGGAGATGAAGAAGAGTTTACTAAACTGTACTAGGACAAGAAGGGAAGTTGTTGACTGGGGAAAATCTTTGCATCAAATATCTCTAATAAAAGTCTGATACCTAAAATACATAGGAATCTACCACAAAAATGTAAGACCAAGAACCATTCTACAGTGGATAAGAAGTCAAAGGACATGAATAAACTATGCCCAAAGAAAATGGCAAACTATGAATGACTGTCCCACATCACTGCCACTAACAGTGAGAGAAGTACAAATCAGAAAACTCTGAGGTTTCACCTCATACTCAGCAAACTGGCAAAGACAATAAAAGACAGAAACAGTCAGTGTTGGAGAGGCTACAAAAATACAAGCACACTAATTCAGTGCTCATTAGTGGAACTGCGAATTGGTCCAGACTTTCTAGAAAACATGGAATAATGCTACAAAGTAAATAAAATTTCTATTCTCTTTGCCATGGAGAGCCGCCTGCTAGTCATATATGCTAAATCAGTCAAGGACAGAAAGGTCTTTTCACACCAAAATATGTTTATATAACGAAACAGAGTAAAATTTAATAAAGCAACACTTTTGTGGTAGCAAAGAACTATAAACAAAAAACCGTAGATGCCCATTAATTTTATAATGGCTAAGTAAATTGTGGTAGGTGAGTGTAATAGAATATTACTGTGCTGCAGGAAATGGAATAACAGAAAATAAATGAAAAATTTTTTGAAAAGCATGGGAAGATTTTTATGAACAGAAAAAAACAAAACCTGAAATAATATACATGTATACATACGTATGTTTATGCATATATAATGAACACAATGATATAAACGCAAAGAACAAAAAACAAACAAAACTGAATTTTGTGATAACTGTAATGACCAAGTTTGGCCCTAAAGAATAGAAGAGAAAATGCACATCATTCTCTCCTCTGAGGAGGTGAGAGATTATCAGTGTCAAATACTACACACACTGGCAAAACTCAGCTACTATGTCATTTAATTTTACCGACCTACCTATTTTTCCCCCTTTTTTTCTTTGTAACAAGAATGGTTCAGTCAGCAGGTGAGTTAGCAGGGTTATGTTCAGAGAGTAAGGTGATATGAAAATAAACAAAATCAACAAAAAAAAGTTTACTGTGTAAAATTGTTAATTAATTTTAAAAATTAATTTAATCATATAAAATTGATACAAGATTTGCACGTTACTAAGTAATTGTAAAAATATATCTGAGCTATCGCTACAAAGAAATATCAATGGCAAAATCAAACAAATTCTAAGGAATAGAAAAAAACAATAGGATAATAGATTAAGCACCCTATTCCTCCTCTTCCTTCCCCTCCCCTTCATCACCAAAAAAAAAAAAGTCAATGCACATAGTCTTCTTTATGTAGTTCAGTACACATAAATTTTGAAAAGGAAAACAAAAAAGTATCCCCATAATTTCCCAAAGAAAAATTCCCCTTGTGTTGTTACAAGGAACATTAGAGCTGGAGGAACTGAATTCAAATCCCATCTCTGACATTTACCAGTTGTGTAATACTTAGTAAATCACTTCCCCTCTCTGGTTTTTAGGTCCTCAACTATAAAATAAGGGGTTAGTCTCTAAGGTACTTTTCAAATCTAAATCTTAATGTTTCTAATTTTTTTTAAAGTTGCCTTAATACAGCAATTCATGCTGCAAACAAATCTCTAAATAGAATTTGCTTTTTTAATTTTGTTTTTGCTAAGACAAAGAATAGAAGAAATATCTAGCTCCTTATCATTCCATTTGAAGTGATGGAGAATCAGTATTGACTTCTCTATCCGAATCATTCATCTTCATTGTCCCTATCTCCTACCTTCCCCTAAGTAGTACAGGATTATAACCACCACAGGATCTCCTTAGTGCTCTGAGGGAAGCCATTAGCACTGAATTCAATAGCAACATTTTACTTGGTCTTTCCCCATACTGATATAAAGGTGCTTAAAGTACCAAACAAATGAAAGGAAAGGAAATCCTAAATTTAAATATAATAATGCATCAAAAATTGTTTCCCTCCCTTTGTGGCCACCTCTCTTATAAACATACATTATCATCTAAAATCATCTTTCACTTATTATGGCATTTTTCAGGACTGGGAAAATGCTAAGGGAAGAAATCTTAAACTGAAATTCCATTTAGCTTTGACTCTTAGTTCTATGTAACTTCACAGTCAGGGTAACTTCAGTAACAGTAGAACTAAAATCTTAAAGGTTAATAAAATTGATGAATATGAAAGATATGGATCTATATGTAATCTATAATCTCACACACATACCCATTTTAGCTTTGTTTTAAATAAAACAGATATAAATAAATCTATCAGGTGTTTGTTTTAAAAATATCCGATCAGGAACTTATTCAAGTAATACTATCATATTTTCCTTAGACAATACAAACATCCTAGATCTAGTATTCTTGCTAGATTTTAATAATGAATTCTCAAAAGTCAATCAAACTCATCCTATTACTCTCTCTCATATATATAGTTATGAGATCTTAGATAATCTTTAATAAAAACTTGGTTCCACTGACCATTTTTATTTCATATTTATTTCAATAAATCACAATTCTAGGAATTAAATTCATTTCAAGAAACAGGCAGAGAGGGAATTCTATTTTTACTCTAACTATTGACAGTAAATACGATAATTAATCATAACCATCTTTGGGTTATTTTGGTTTTCCATGGGGCAATATTTTTTTTAATGATAATCCCCTCTTGTCTAGACAGCACACCAATGGACATACACATTTATCTGAATCCTCCAACTAGTTCTCAAACTCAATCCCTACTGGGCTAACAATTAGTAAGTAATGATAATCACAGATTTTTATACAGTCATCTTCTTATTCCTATAATTCAAATTTAAACTGTTCATCCAAGCATCTTATTATTTGATACCACAAAATTATTTTATACCATGATATACAATATAAACTTGATAATATTAATTAGGTTCAAGATGCTGGTTAAATATTTAAGTGATATGCAACAAATAGAAAAAATTTTTAAATCTTACTTCACACAACTAAAGACTACATACTTTTAGCAAGAAAGAATCATGATGCCCAGCATGAGAGATTCACTAGCACACATTTAAAATGTCTGCAAATGTTAATTCCAAAAGCTAGGGCAACAAATGAAAGATGTTCAGTCTCCTGGATCTGATGGTACACCTGTAGGGAAAATCAAGTATAAAGATAAAATATAGTGGTTAAAGGGGGACAAATATGTTGAACATTCAGAAAATATCACAGTATTTCAAGCACATAAGATTCATGACCTAAGAACCTAAACAACTAAAATGGGAATTATTTGTTTTCCATTGGTGTTAATCAGTTTCCTTATACAGCTCTATCAACAACATGCAACCAAGAGCACAGGAAGAATTCAGGAACGGTACAAGAGAAACAGTAGGAGCAATATAGACTTTTACACTATCTTTACTGAACCAAGGAGTTTTCTGTTAAGTTTTTGGTTTTTAAACACCATCAGGTAATTTTGACACTAAAAAAGGTGGTTAACCGAGACCCAGAAAGCACTGACAGTGATACGAAAAAAGAGGATGGAGGGCATCAATGCATCCGTGAAGCATTTTTAAAATGGATAAAAGAGACAAGGTAGTTCAGAAGTCCACAAAAGTAAGCAGCAGTGTTGGTTTTATTACCTTAAGTTTAAAATTTTTTTAAAGCTGCGTATTATAGATACACAATTATATTCACACATATATATATAACCCTCTTTTGCTGAGTTTTTATTGTTTCTTTCACAAACATACCAGTGCTTATATTTATTGATATTTGTCCAGTTCATTCACTTTATTTTTGTTTAAAAAGGAAAAAAAAAAAAAGACTAACACAGCAACTCATTTTATGATGGCAAAGAGCTAGATACTAAAATATCCAACAACAAGGGAATGCCTAAACAAATTATAGTGTACAAAGTACTACTGGGCCATAAGAAATGTTAAAGGGAATGGTGTCAGAGAACTCGAGAAGACTTGCATGAACTGATACAAAGTGAAGTGAGCAGAACCAGAACAATTTACATAACAACAACACTATAAACACAAATAACTTTGAAAGACTTAGGAACCCAATGATTAACCATAATTCCTGAGGACCAATGATGAAGCATGAAAACCAAATCCTGACAGACAGGTAACAGACTCAAGATATAGAATAAAACATGCATTGTTGAGTTTAGTAAAAATGTAAATTTGTTTATAAAATCTTCTGTTGGCATTCAAAGCCTTTCACAACATGGTTCCTTCTTTCCACTATTCTTACACTTTACTCTCTTTCAAGTTCTTTACAATGCAGTGAAACTGCCCTTCTTGTTCTCCCTTGCACAGGACACTCCATCTATAAATTCTAGGCATTTTTACTGGCTGTTCAAAAATACTCTCCCTCCTCATCTCTACATTCAGGCTTCATTTTCTTTTTTTTTTTTAAATTAACTTTTGTTTATTTTTAGTTTACATCATTCATTTCTACAAGATTTTGAGTTACAAATTTTCTTCCTATCTTTCCCCTGGTAACTCCAGAACAGCGATCCCATTGTATACCCCCTCCCCCCAATCTGCTCTCTCCTATATCCTCCCCCATCACCCCTCTGCTTTCCAGTAGGGTAAGATGGATCTTCCTGCCCCAGGGCCTGTATATCTTATTTCCCAGTTGCATGTAAATAAATATATATACATATATATATATTTTTTAAAACATTTGATTTTAAAACTTTAAATTCTAGATTCTTTCCCTTTCTCCCTCATCACCCATCCCCACTGGGAAGACAAGCAATTCAATACAGGCCGTATATGTGTAGTTATGCAAAACATCTCCACAATGGACATGTTGTGAAAGACTGACTATATTTCCCTCCATCCTATCCCATCCCACACTTGTTCTATTCTCTACTTTGTCCCTGTCCCTTTACAAAAGTGTGTGCTTCTAATAACCCTCTCCCCCAAACTGTCCTCCCCTCCATCATCTCCCCTCTAATCCCCTTACCTCTACTCTCCTGTAGGGCAAGATACCCAATTTAGAATGTATGTCATTCCCTCCCTAAGCCAAATTCAATGAGAGTAAGGCTGACCCACTTCCTTTTGCCTCCCTGTTCTTCCCCTCCATTGCAACAGCTATCCCTTGCCTCTTCCATAAGAGACAATTAACCCCATTCTGTCTCTCCCTGTCTCCTCTCATTATATTCCTCTCCCACCTTTCAATTTCACCTTTTAAAATATCATTCCCTTCCTATTCAATTGATCCTGTGCCCTCTATGTATTCATACACATACATACCTGCCTATATAGACATATGTGTACGTATACATATATACACATTTATATTCCCTTCAACTATCCTCATACTGAGGAAAGTTTCATAAGTTACAATTATAGTTTTTCCATGTAGGCATGTAAATAGTCCAACTTTGATAAGTTCCTTATGATTTCTTTTCCCTGTTTACCTTCTCATGCATCTTGTATTTGAATGCCAAACTTTTTATTCAGCTTTGGTTTTCTCATCAAGAATGCTTGAAAGTCCTCCACCTCACTGAATGACCATATTTTCCCCCAAAACATTATACTCAATTTTGCTGGGTAGGTGATTCTTGGTTTTAATCCTAGCTCCTTTGATCTCTGGAATATCATATTCCAGGCCCTTCAGTCCCTTAATGTAGAAGATGCTAGATCCTAGGTTATCCTGATTGTGTTTCCACAATATTCAAATTGTTTCTTCTTGGCAGCTTGCAATATTTTCTCCTTGATCTGGGGACTCCAGAACCTGGCTATAAT
>CM053589.1:66807501-66848005 GCA_028646515.1 Pseudochirops corinnae | reverse complement strand
AAAACTGGAATGATAGAATCTTTGTTGTGATCCTAGGAAGCTTTGAACGTTGAATCTAATATAATATAACAAAATAATCACACAATAGAACATAATGGAATAGGATTTAATATTATATAATAATAATTATGTGTTATATGATAATATAATATAATATAAAGGTATATTATATTATGATAGCATATAGAAAAGAATGGTAGAGAGGGCAGTCTAGCATAGTGGACAGAGAGCTGGCCTCCAAGTCAAGCTGACTTGTGTTTGACATATTTTGGCATAATCTGACTATGTGACCCTTGGCAAGTCAACTAACCTTTCAGTGTTCCAAGTAACTCTCTAAATTGCAGAGAAGGTGCTGACCTACATGGGGAGAAGGAGCTTACTTTCTTAGGAATTCTCTATACAAATGAAATCATAAATCTACTGCCTGTCCATATATGTATGTATACATGTGTCATGTATGTATATATGTCAATGAATCAATTATTGCATATTAAAGGATTTTAATCCATTATAGGCTTATTTTGTTTTTAAAATGGCAATTTTCCATGTAATTATGTCACTTTAGTTAGTAGTGCCATTTTAATTTAATTTATTATATATAATAAATATAACAAGTAAACCAATAATGGATTAAAAATCTTTTAACATGCAGTAATTTATTGCTTGAGTCAATTTAATTTATTATATTCAAATAATTTTTTTTTTTGCTTCTTAAGTCCTTGGTTTTAAAGAGTTACTGATTTTTGGAGTTGGATTTCCCTTACTTCCCAGTAAGATTTTGAAAATTCAAAAAACCCCAAGAATTTCATGCATACTGTCTGAATTATCACAGATTTTGAATTAGTAGGGTTTTACTGCACTTTGATAATCACCACTGCATGTTTATTTTAGCACCAAGACTCCAAAAACATTATGTAACAGGAGAACATAAAATAATCATATAACCAAAGGAGATATTTATAACCCATCTTGTCTTGTACTTTAGCAATTATATAAACATAACCAATGTCAATTCAGGGAAGTTTACAAATCTCTGGGTTTGGAGAAAAGATTCAAGAAACCGCTTATATTTGCAGAACACATCATGAGAGAGATTGTGTTTTAAAGTTTTATAAATCTGAGCTCTCTGGGAAGCGTAATATCATTTCCATGTTTTAAAAAAAGTTACTGGAACTAAATTTTATATTTATTGTCAATTAGTCACAAACATTTATTAAGTGTTTAGTATATGCCAGGTCTCAGTTGAACCCAGAATCTATAATTAGTTTAGGCCTCAGTTTTAAGACATTCAACTTACTTACCCCCAATAACCACAACACTTCTGTACTGTGTGACATGATTTATTCATTTCTATAAATGAACATTTAATAATTTAATATTCATAAAAGCTAAAAATCTCCTATTTATTTGTACTTTTCCATTTTAAGCTGCTCCTAAGAGCAATACCTTTTATTTCAGTAGCATATAAATATAATTAAATCTTTATGGTATTGAGTCTTTCATAGTTTCATAGATTAGGAGATACAAAGGCCCAGTTTTTAATGATTTTAAGTTCAGAATGTAGTGAAGCTTTCCTGCTGTAGTCACAAACTTTTGTAACTAAGCTATTCCCAGTCTGGGTTTTACATCGCTTTGGAACTTACTTTCTCCAACAAACATCTTCTTAATAAGTAAAGAAATCTGGTAAGCTCTTTACTCTTACATGATATCCATTTTCTTTACCCTTCTTTATTTGGCATATAAATACCAGTGTAGCTACTGAAATATCAGCACACAGTTTAAAAAATGCTAGTAGTCCAAGGAATAATCAGAACAAAAAAAAGTGGAGGGGAAGAGGGTTCTGCTTGTATCTGCAGTCAGAGGGATTTGAAAAAAAGGCTGAAGCCATGTTTAGAAAAGGCAAAAAAGCAAACATTAAGATAAATAAAAATATTTTACAAAATATGCTATAGATAATAGCTAATATTAGGGGCGGCTAGGTGGCACAGTGAATAGAGCACCGGCCCTGGAGTCAGGAGGACCTGAGTTCAAATCCAGTTTCAGATACTTGATGCTTACTAGCTGTGTGACCTTAGGCAAGTCACTTAATCCCAATTGCCTTACCTTCCCCCTCAAAAAAAAATAGCTAATATTTATACAGCACTTACTATATGCCAGACATTGTACTAAGCACTTTACAATTACTATCTCATTTGATCCACACAACACCCTAGGAGGTAGGTGCTATTACTATCCCATTTTACATTTGAAGAAACTGAGGCAAACAGAGGTTAAGTGACTTGCCCTGAATCACATAGCTAGGAAGTATCTAAGGCCACATTTGAACTTCTTAGTTACCTCAATAAATGGTAAAGAAAGTAGCAAGAGATTATGAATTTGGACCCCAGGCATTTAAATTTGAATACTGACTCTACCCCTTCTTGTAAAAGTTACCTTGTACAAGTCACTTCACTTTTCTGCTATTTAATTTCCCAACCTTCAAAATAAGGAATTTGACCTAAATATACTTAAATATCCTTTCCAGCTTCTATGCTTCTAATGAGAATAAATCAAAGTGATTTCTGAAGTGACTACACTAATTTGAATGTCGTAAGTTAAAATTCTAGAACTACCTCCCCAACCCCAGCAAACATTGCACAAAGGCTCCCTTTTCATAATAGGTTTCTTTGCAACAGAGACACTGCCTGTTTGGACTAAACTTTTGTCTCTTTGATTCTATAAGCAGTCTTGTAATTGAGCATTAGAACATAAAATGGTTGTAACATTTTATGTTAGGTATCACAATTAGAAGCCTGTCTGTGCCCTCAATGGAACTTTTAGATCCTACATTTGTTCAGCCCATTCCTCTGTACTGAAATTGTTTCCTCCTTGCTCTCCTTCCCCTTATGAGACCTTCACACACACACACACACACACACACATGCATGCACATGCACACACACGCATGAACACACGCACACACACGCATGAACACACGCACACCCCTACCTCTTCCAGTTAAAAGTGATTTCTCCCTCCAATTTTTGATGGTATAGAACAAGGATGATTTCATAGATGATAGAATTTCAGAACATGTTTGTCTCAGACCCCAAAGTATTCCAAATTCTTTTAACCTAATGCACCTTTTTTTCCTGATATTCTTTGACATCTGACAGACTTCATTTGTTCTGAGAAGTAAATTACCCTCAATAGGGGTAAAAACCTCATGTAATCCTAGAATTAGTGCTGCAAGAGATTTTAGAGTTCATCATGTTCACTCCCCTCATTTTACATATGAGGAAAGCAAGGCTTTTTAAGGCTGAGATTTCAAATATTTAAAAGAAAAGTATTGAAAAATTTTCACCATGGGATCTTCAAGAGATGTGATAGAAAAAGAAGCAGAAGATTATTTGTAATGCCAGCAGTAAACACATAGAGTTTTATTTCATCTTGTTGTTTCTATATAACTCTTGAACCCTCCAAAAAAAAGGAAAGTTCTAATAACTTCATTATGCCAGTCGGGCATGGAGAACTGGGTTGGGAATTATGCCCCAGAGAATAATCGCTTGCTGTCTAGGATTTGATGTTATGAATGGTAAGTGGATAAGAGATCGAATAAATCATAGGTATAAATATTACCCAAGCATATTCTGCATTATGGGAAGAAGGACTATCTCTTTGCTAGATTTCTAAAAATTTTGCTTCAAGAAATGGTAAACTTGCTACATGGTATATAGCTCTATTTTTAATAGCATAGTGATAAAGATGAAGCATAGTACCAAAAAAAAGGTAAATTATGTATGTAAGCCCAAATATAATTTCGTGCATTAGCTTCCAACAACTCCTAGTGGTGCAGAGGTACCCATATGTCTTCAAAGGTTTTGCCAGTGGAGTGTAAGCTCTGATAGGCCCTACCAAATTAGAAACACTTTAAGTGTAGGTCTTCAAGTGAGGTCTGTCATCAGAGGACTAACCTAGTGAAGTATGGAGGCTCATTGCTGGACAGTTCTCAACCAGGTGAAGAATTCCCTTTTTGGCCACAGCAGCTCATGAAGACCTTATAACTATATAGGAAGGCTTTGTTCTGTCCTGAAGGAACATACTCACCTACAAAGTCAGAGAGCCTGGAAATATTTTTTTTTTTTTTGTAATTATGTAAAATATTTCCATATTAGTCATTTTGTAAAGGAAGACTCAAATAAAAGCAAAAAAGAAAGTGAAAAATGGCATGCTTCACTCAATCAATATCAGTTCTTTCCCTTGAGGCTGATAGTATGCTTTAGCATTAGTCCTTTGGGATTGTCTTGGATCATTGTATTGCTGAGAATTGCTAAGTCATTCAGTTGATCATCCTGACATTATTGTTGTTACTATATACAAGGTTCTCCTGGTTCTGTTTGCTTCACTATGCATCAGTTCAAGTAAGTCTTTCCAGGTTTTTCTCAAAGTATCCTGCTTGTCATTTCTTATAGTATAATAATATTCCATTACAATCATATACCACAGCTTGTTTAGCCATTCTCCAGTTAATGAGCATCCCTTTGATTTCCAATTCTTAGATACCACAAAAAGAGCTGCTATAAATATTTTTGTACTTTTCCCTTTTATGGAATGTCTTCAGGATATAGATCTAGCTATAGTATTGCTGGATCAAAGGGTATGCACAGTTTTATAGTTACAAATTGCTTTGGACATAGTTCCAAATAGTTCTCCAGAATGGTTGGATCAGTATGCAACTCTACCAACAATGCATTAATATCCAAGTTTTCCTACATCCCCTCCAACATTCAATATTTTCCTTATTTGCCATATTAACTGCTCTGATAGGTGTGAGGTGGTATCTTAGAATTGTTTGAATTTGCATTTCTCTGGTCAATAGTGATTTAGAGCATTTTTTTCCCATATGATTATAGATAACTTTGATTTCTTTGTCTGAAAACTGCCTGTTCATATACTTTGACCATGTATACGTTGGTGAATGACTTGTATTTTTATAAATTTGACTCAGTTCTCCATATATTTGAGAAATGATGCTTTTATCAGAGATACTTGTAAAATTTCTCCCCAGTTTTCTGCTTTCCTTATAATTTGCGTTGCATTGGTTTTCCTTGTGCAAGAACTTTTAAAATTTATATAATCAAAATTGTCTACTTTACATTTGGTAACGTTCTCTCTATCTTCTTTTGGTCTTAAATTCTTCCTTTATCCATAAATCTGAAAGATAAACAATTCAATGGGGCTGCTAGGTGGCATAGTGAATAGAACTTCGGCCCTGGAGTAAGGAGGACCTGAGTTCAAATCCAGCCTCAGACACTTAACACAAAACTGGCCATGTGACCTTGGGCAAGTCACTTAACCCCAATTGCCCTACTTTCCCCCCTCCAAAGAAAAAAAAGACAAATGATTCCATGCTCTCTTAATTTGCTTATGGTATCACTCTTTTTGTGTAAATCATATACACATTTTGACCTTATCTTGGTATACAGTATAAGATGTTTGTCAATACTTAGTTTCTACTATTCTAGTTTCCAGTTTTCCTAGTAGTTTTTGTCAAATAATGAGTTTTTTTCCCCCAAATGCTTGGATCTTTGGGTTTATCATATACTAGATTACTATGGTTATTTACTATAATGTAATTTGTACCAAATCTAGTCCTCTGATCCGCCACTCTATTTCTTAATCAGTACGAAGTTGTTTTGTTAATTACCACTTCCTAATAGAGTTTAAGATCTGGTATGGGTAGACCACATTCTTTTGCTTTTTTTCATTGATTCTCCTGATTCTCCTTGAGTTTGTGAATTTTGTTATTATTTTTTCTAGCTCATTATAATAATTTTTGGTAGTTTGATTAGCATGGCACTGAATAAATAGATTAATTTAGGTAGATTTGTCATTTTTATTATATTAGCTCAGACTACCCATGAGCAATTAATATTTTTCTAACTATTTAGATCTGACTTTATTTGTGTGAAAAGTGTTTTATAGTTGTGTTCATATATTATCTGTTTGTCTTGGCAGGCAGACTTTCAAGTATTTTATATTGTCTACAGTTATTTTAAAAGGAATTTCTCTATATTTTGGTGCTGGACTTTGTTAATAACATATAGAAATGCTGATGATTTATATGGGTTTATTTTGTATCCTGCAACTTAGCTAAAGCTGTTCATTATTTTTAGTAGTTTTTTAATTGATTCTCTAGGATTCTCTAAGTAAAACATCATATCATCTGCCAAAAGTGATAATTTTGTTTCCTCATTGCCTGTTTTAATTCTTTTAATTTCTTTTTCTTCTTATTGCTATAACTAATGTTTCTAGTACAATGTGAAATAATAGAGGTGATGATGGGCCTCCTTGCTTCATTTCTGATTGTATTGGGAACGCTTCTAGCTTATGCCCATTACAGATAATACCTACTTGTGGTTTTAGATAATTACTTACCATTTTAAGGTAAACTCCACTTATTCCTATGCTCTCTAGTGTTTTTAGTAGAAATGGGGGCTATATTTTGTCAAAGAGCCTGGAAATATTGAAGGATTTAAATCAATTGTGTGTGTGTGTGTGTGTGTGTGTATGTGTGCGTACGCATATACAAAACAAAGACTGAACTGACCAACAGTATAGGTTAATGATGCTCACCATAATTTGAGACATTATCCCTATTAAGAATTTGAGGATGTGGCTTGTCTCCAAGTAGTCCATTTTGTTATACTTACATATGAGTCATCTTACTCAAATTGTAGAACGAATGGGCCTCCAGTCTTTGTAGAGTTACATCTATGGATAAGTAGCTAAACAACACAAAAATATAAGATGAAAAGGGAAATTAGTATTTATGAAGTAAAAACATACCATCAATTTATGGGTAACCTATGAGCCAAGAACTCCAGATATTATAACATGACAACTTTAATATAGGATATATGTATGTATGTGTGTGCATGTGTGTGTATATATATTTATTTGTGCATGTATACACACACACATACACACTTTCCTAGTAATAACATGGTGATCTCTTATGCCAAGATTATATTCAGGTCTCAAGAAGTACTTTGTCTAAAACATTGATCATTTCTCTGTGGGGGTGTGGTTATGTAGGGGAGGAATGGGAGAGAAGGGAAAGAATATGGACCTGAAAATAAAAGAGAATTTTTAAAAAAAAATCCTTTCATCATATAATGTATTGAATTCTATGTATTGTAGTCATCTGTATTGGTATATATTCCTCTACTAGAAAGTAAATTGCCTGAAGGCAGGGAACAGGCCTTATCTAACTTTGTATCTCCTCTAGTGCTAAGCATAGTGCTCTGTATACAAGTGGTTTTTAATAAATGCTTGCTGTTGTCTTTTATTTGTATATCCATAACGTTCTTTTTTTAAGTTGATTTTCAATTCACAGAACAAAACAAGTATTTCCATAACACAATATAATTTTAAAAAAATGATCCTACATGAAATTGCAGATCTACCATGGAAGTTCTAGCTGGTCCCTTAAGTGCAGGCTTTGTGATGTCTGGCCCCTGAGGACTAGCCTACACTTATCAAAGTTTAAAGAAGTTCACTCATCACTAGAGAGATGACCACTGGGGTAATGATTTTTATTTTTCGTTTGAATTGAAAACCATGAGAGAATATGTTGGCAGCTAGGTGGCACAGTGAAGAGCGTGCTGGACCTACAATCAGGAAGACCTGAATTCAGATCTAGCCTCAGATGCTTTTGTGTGGCTCTGGGCAAATCACTTAACCTCTCTCACCTTCAATTTCTTCATATCCTTTGACCATGTATACGTTGGTGAATGACTTGTATTTTTATAAATTTGACTCAGTTCTCCATATATTTGAGAAATGATGCTTTTATCAGAGATACTTGTAAAATTTCTCCCCAGTTTTCTGTTTTCCTTATAATTTGCGTTGCATTGGTTTTCCTTGTGCAAGAACTTTTAAAATTTATATAATCGAAATTGTCTACTTTACATTTGGTAACATTCTCTCTATCTTCTTTTGGTCTGAGATAATTATAGCATCTTCTTCTCAGAGTTGTTGTGAGGATAATTGATAATATTTATAAAGTATTTTGTGAATTTTAGAGAACTATGTAAATGCTAGTACTATTATTGATGGATAGAAGACTGGCCTTAAAAAGTTAGGAAGATCTGAGTTCAAATCCTACCTCTGACACATACTGGCTGTGTTTCTTCAAGCAAGTCATTTATCATCTTAGTGCCACTCAGGTAATTCTCCAATACTCTAAATTACTAATAAGTAGTTAAGCTATATCAATGGGAACAATTTTTAAACCAAGAGTATCCTATACAAGTGAAATCAAACATCTAGCCTTCTCCATTGCATTCCCTCCCATAGTCATTACAATAAGAAATAGGAAAACTTATTAAAGAAAATCAAAATAACAGGCATAATGTTTAAAATGAGAGGCAGTATGTCTCAGTTGACAAAGATACTGTCTTGGAATAATGATGACTTGAGGGTCCAAGAACCGCCTCTGACATACACTGGCTTTGAGATTCTGGGCAAATCACTCAAGCAGTGCCCTGGTCAACTCTCACTAAGTTGCAGGAGAGTTGTCAGTCTACATTGTTCTAGGCATTTCCTCATTGGGAGATCCAAACACCAATAAAACCTTAAATTGGGACTAACAACAACAATGATAAAAACAATATTTCAGTCTGATAGAGTGAGTTTAAGAATAAACAAAATGAGGGAAAAGAAAAATAACAAAGATACTTACTTCATGGACTAATTACAAGAATAGCTCTTGTTACAATCTCTGCAATCATCTCTTCGTGATTTAGAATCATTGATTCAGAACTAAAAGGGGCCTTAAAGAGCACTGAACCTAATCCCTTCATTTCATAGATGAGAAAACTGAGGAAAGGTAAAGTGAGGTGACTTCCTGAGGAACTTAAGGAGGGATCTAATTAAATCTAATATCCCTCCTCAAGAAGATTACAGATTCTCTTTAAAGAACAATGTTAAAAAGGGGGTAGGGGGCGCTAAGAAAAATAAACATTTTAAATTTTTAACATATCCAAATCATCTTGTCAGTAAATTAATGATGATGAGTCAAAAAGTCTTCTTAAGTTCCCTTTTGCAGTGGAAATGACTGATGCAACAATCCCGATGATTATTTTCTAATGAAAGGAATTTCTTTGAAATTCTAGAAATGTGACCACTGGCAAATGATGCTACAGCCTCAATTTGACCTGTTCCATAGATAAAATGTAAGTGGAACACTAGTTGTCTGGTTTTTTAATTCTTTACATGCTGCTCATTATTGATTCCACTAATGATGCTCTAATTTCCTTTTTGAATTGTCTTATGCTTTAATCAATCATCCTGAGGCAGCTAGGTGGCACAGTAAATAGAGCACCAGTCCTGAAGTCAGGAGGACCTGAGCTCAAATTGGGGCTCAGACACTTGACACTTAACTAGCTGTGCGACCTTGGGGAAGTCACTTAATCCCAATTGTCTTGTCTTTCCCCCTCCAAAAAAAAAAGAAATTTAAAAAAATCAGTCATCTTTCCTTTAAGTTACCAGGTCTCATGACCTCCAGAGTCCTTTGGGATGGGATGGGATGACAACATCATAAGATGCTTTAGAATTACACATCATGTGGGAAGTCAGGGGAGATGCCTCGAGGAAAGGAGAGACATTAAAACGTAATTTCACTGTGTGTGACTAGGGTTAAGTTTGTGGGTCATTTAGGTTTTTTAAGACTGGAGCTATCATTTAATTGGAACATGGAACTCCCAGTAAAGAAAATCTCTTTACCAATGTATAGTGGCATCTGTTCTACGGTTCATGGTTTGAGAGAATTACTCAAGGTTAAGCGACTTTGCCCAGAGTCATACAGTTCATGTGTCAGGGACAGGACTTGACCCAAGGTCTTCTTAACTCTGAAGGTGGCTCTTTATCCTCTATCTCTATGGAGTAAAAAATAAAAAAAAAACAAACAGTAGTACAGTTTCTTTTTAAAGAGTAAAAACTTGTCTCCCTGGATTTGTATATTATCCTTAGCTCTGACCTTTCACTGCTAACACATCTAGTTTAGCATCCTGACAGAGTGGAAAGAACACTAGATTTGGAGTCAGAGGCCTTAAGTTCATATTCAGACTCTGTCATTTACTCTGTTCCACTTTAAAGTCATTCACTTTACCTCTCTATGCTTCTTTTTAAAAATTATTCTATAAAATTAAAGGAGTTGAACTAGCTGAACATAAACGTTTTTTCTATTCCATGATTTTCAAAAGTACTGTGAATAGGGAAAACCATCAAACGCCGTTATATTCCTAAAGAATAGGGAGCCGATGTACCAGTCCAATAAACACTCCTTGTCCTCGTTGGTTTCATTATAATCTTCACGTATATGATTCTCAGCTTTAATTATCTAACCCTAGTCTCTTTCCTGAGCTCCAATTCCACAGCAAGTACCTTTTGTATATTTGGAACTGAATATCCCATAGATATCTCAGGCTCCAGTGGCTCCCTGTTACCTTCAAGACCAAATATAATGCCCTCTCTTTGGCATTTCAAGCTCTACATAACTTGGCCCCTTCCTCTCATTTCTAGTCTTCTTACATAGAATTCCCTTTGCCACACCCTTTGATCCAGCTATAACCATCTCTGTACCTTTGCAATAGATATTTTCCCCCACCCCCAAAACTTCCCTGAAATGCTCCTCCTTCTTACCTCTGTTTCTTAGTTTCCCTGCCTTCCTTTAAGTCTTAGATTAAATCTTATCTTCAGCTGGAAGCCTTTCTTATTGCCCCCCCCTCCCTTGAGCTACCTCTTATCTACCCTGTATAGTCTTGTGTATATCTAGTTATTTACATATCGTCTTCCCAATCAGAATGTAAGCTCTTGGAGGGCAGGGATCACATTTTTGTCTTTCTTGACATTCTCAGCACTTATTACCAGGCCTGGTACATAAAGAAAAGGACTGTGACATCAGGGACATGATGACATGACTTGCAGTTGACTTTGATTTGAGTGAGAGAGGGCTGTGCAAGGTCACCAGCCTCACTTTCTCCTCCAGAGCCATCTGGGTCCAGTGGCCAGATATTCATCAGGATGACAGGAGATGACCCAGGATGCAATGGGAGATCCTGGCCCTTTCAGGCTAAGGCCTTTTCAGGTATTCACTTAGAGTGAGGTAAAGCCCATCCACTAAATAGGCCTTTTTAAGAAGTGAGTCAAGGGATGGCCCCTTTAATTAGAAAAAAAGAAAAAAAATCAAGCTAGGAGTAGAAGACCCTCAGGGTTGCTGTTCCAAAGAGAAACAGTTACCATTGACATTCACTCTGGGACAACACACATCCCTAGTACAGTTTAGAGTAGAGAGTTCCAAATTAGGAAGCTGATGGAGATTCTGTTATTAATCCCTCTAGAAGGGAAGAAAAATAAGTTCTCTTTTTATCCTTCAAATTCTTTTTCTAAGATATCATGAGAGGCAGTGTTGCACAGTGGATAGAGAGTCAGGAAGACCTAGTTTAAATCTCAGCTCTGAAGCATCCTGACTATGTAACTCTGGGCATATCACTTCACTTCTCAGCCCCATCCCCACCAAAAAAAAAAAGTCTTAAAAATTATAGGTTGTTGGGGCGGCTAGGTGGTGCAGTGAATAGAACATTGGCCCTGGAGTCAGGAGGACCTGAGTTCAAATCTGGCCTCAGACACTTAACACTTACTAGCCATGTAACCTTGGGCAAGTCACTTAACCCCAATTTCCCTGCCTTCCTCCCTCCAAAAAGCAAATTAAAAAAATTTTTTTTTAAATTATAGGTTGTTGAGCAGGTGCAGATTTCTATTAGCAGAGGAAATTTCCTCACTGGGAGATCCCCTCTGGTAATTATATAAAAGAATTTTAAACAAAAGTTTCAGTTCAATTCCAAATACCCCGTTATAAGATTGTTGTAACAAGAATGGGAAAATGGGTCCTTCTGCAAGTCTGAGTAAGCGAATGAAGTGACCAAGAGCACTGTTGCTAGGATTTAACAGCTCTGATGTTTTCAAAAAATATCTTTGCTTTGAATTTGCAAATTCACAACACAAACATAATGGAAAGAATTTTTTTTCCCCTTTTGGAACAGATAGTGCTTGCTTGGGAAGCTGCATGAATATGATTTGGGTAGCTATAGTTTAAGGGGTCTGGTATAAACACTCACTAATTTTGTTTTCTTGGGTGAATTTGTACCCCTCTCCCTAAAAGTGAATCCAAATTGGAAGTTATCTTCTTGGTTCCTACCTTTAAAACAAAGTGAACTGGACCAAGGATGAATTAAATCCTGATGATGGTAATACAGAATCTTTGACCTTTGTGCTTTTGCAACCTTTGTGTAACTGATCGGATTGGTAAGAGTAACAGAACAAGGCAACTCAACATAACTTAGAACTGTAGATGGACTTTATATGGGTTTTTTTTGGACTGCTTAAAACTACAGTTATTTATGGAGCCTTTTTATACACTGCAACAATGTTTAATTTTCTTCATTCATTTGTATAAGCTAATAGTTTCATTTTTACTTTTCATGAACCATGATATGTATAATAAATTCCTAATAATGCTGAATTTTTTTTCCCCAGAAGTTGATTCTCATGACTCCACTTCTGAAACACTTCACTATAAATCAATTAGAAGCTTGGAGTCGTTTTATACATAGTTTGAGGAATGGGTAGTGGCTCCCTTTCACACTTTAAAAATTTTTTTTAACAAGACACAACTTTGTCAAAAGAGGTCAAGGAATTTTCTCAAACATTTTATTTTGACATATGAGTAGGACTTTCTAAGAAGGTTTTAGCATCTTCCTGATTTGAGGAAAGACATGGACTTAGCTGACTTCTTAGCTATCTTCTAGTCCTGTGAGGCTGCTCTATTTCAGAATGTGTTGTTCTTCTTTAGCCTTACAACTATTCTGTCCTGTCTCTTCCTCTAGGTTTCCTTCTTCTTCTCTTTAATGGGGGAAGGGAGAAGAATTACTGCCTGCCTTGTTGAGGAGTCAAAGTGTCCAGCTATATTGGAATTGCCTTATTCCATTTTCATCAGATTACTCTTCCTCCCCTCTTATTGTGACCAGCACAGTAATTTGGCCCAGCAACCAGCTGAATAAAAGAGAGACGGGGATGTATTCAATAGTCTGTTTATTACAGAACCATTTCATACAGAGCCAAGGTACAACAAAATCACAGCGTTTATATACCTTATAGCAGAAACTCAGAGGTAACTGAAATGCAAGGACCCCCCTTTAGTCCTGACCACTCCCTACGCTAGCCTAAGGCTATTTATACGTTAAGACTTAATCCTAGGACCATGTCCGGAGGCACAAACAAACAGGGAGTCACCAACAAGACTTGCAAATTAACTACCCTATACTTTCTTTAGTCATTCATAGATCCAATGAAAGCATCCACCCAACAAGATTATACTCTTTCGCATATCTCATAGAAGAGGGAGAGCATGAAAGTCTGGTCTGCTACACCCTCTCACCTCTCACTCACATTCAGCCAGCTCATCTCTTTATTCTGTCGTTTTGAATTTGGGGTTTGGAATTAATCTCAGGAAGAGGTGGGATAGATCTCATTGGAAGAAGTAAGAATTTGGTAAGCATTTACTATATGCCAAGCACTACAGATAGTATTTGTTCCTTACAACAACCTTGGGAGATAGATGTTATTATTATTATCCTCTTTACAGATGAAGAAACTTAGACAGACAGAAGCTAAGTAACTTGCTTAGGGTCACACAGCTAGTGTCTGAGGATGGATTTGAACTAAGTTCATCACGATCCAAGGTTTACTACTCCAACATATTATGTTACCTAGCTGTCTCTTAGCAATTAAAAATCATAGAATCATAGACTGAGCTAAAAGGAACTTCAAGGCTATCTGATCCAACCCCCTCAGTTTTACAGAGGAGGAATTTGAGGATTGAGAAAGTTGAGTGACCTTGGTTTCATACATTTAGTTGATGATAGAAGATTTAATTCAAGTCCTCTGTCTCCAAAGACAGCAGCATTGGTTCAATAGACAGGTTTGTGAGCTTGAGATTCTCATCATCTCTTAGGAGATGGAGAGGACTTGGAGTGATTTTCTTTAGATTTCAGTTTCAATCTCAGAAGACCTAGAAATTACCTATAGAGAATGGCTTATTAGAAGCCTCATCAAAGTGCCTATTCTGAGGGACCTTCTATCCTCTCACCAGGGTGATATGCTGAGTGCAGTGACCTCTAGAGGCATGGGAGAATAGACTCCCTGCGATATTTTGTGATGATGTGATTTACAGGGGACTGATGGCCAGGATTTTTGTGGAGAAAACAAATGCTAGGGTTTATGCAACCAGGAATCAGTCTATTATCAGGAATTTTACAATAGTTAGAGAAAAGAGATAGGAAAGGATTTAAGGCTAACTCAGATAAACCTGGAGGGTCAGTGGTATAAAAAATCAACACAAAATTGTTGAATTCTGCCTAAAAAGGAAGTAAAATATTGGGCTCAAGGGTAAGGGTTTTATATGAGTTATATTTTAATTAGCATATTTCTTTTTTACAACACGACATTCCTTTCTTGCTTTCTTACAATGTATCCCTAAGTCTTCTATATCACCTTTAACTCTAGTAACAAAGATTTCTGACAACATAATGCTTCATTGAAAAATAGAAGGTTGGAGGGCAATGATCATTTCTCTCCACTTAAAATAACTAATGAAACACTCTAGCTATGATAGCTTCTATTGAAGCTATTGAACCAATGAAGTCTATTGAACCAATGCTCCCTTTGGAGACAGAGGACTTGAATTAAATCTTCTGTCATCTACTACATGAAGGACCTCAAGGTCACTCAACTTTCTCAATCTTCAAATTCCTCCTCTGTAAAAATGCGGGGGTTGGATCAGATAGCCTTGAAGTTCCTTTCAGCTCAGTTTATGATTCTATGATTTTTAATTGCTAAGAGGCAGCTAGGTAACATAATATGTTAGAGCAGGTGATAGGTGAGAATATCTCTATTGAATCAATCAGTCAAAGGCATGAAACTGTACATCCTTATCATGACCTGTGGATTGTCTATAAAATAGCCAGCCCATTCAGAACCCAAATTTAAGTGTCTGGCAGGCAATCTTAGATTAGCAAGTTTTGATTGTAAACTCTTTGAGGGCAGACTTTTTTTTTTTTATTTTATTCCTAGCACTTAGGACAGTACCTGGCCCATTGTAGTTGCCTAATAAATGTTTATTGACTTAAGTTGAATGGAAGAGAGTAGTTAGGTGCAAAGCTGACTTCCCAATTAAATGTGACCCAAGTATTTTGCTAATTGTTGTTGTTGTTGGTCAGTTGTGTCTGATTTCTTGTTATTCCATTTGGGGTTTTCTTGGGAACAATACTGAAGTAGCTTGCTGTTTCCTTCTCCAGCTCATTTTACAGATGAGGAAACTGAGGCAAACAGGGTTAAGTGTCTTGCCCAGGATCACATAGCTAAATAGGTGTCTGAAGGCAGATCTGAGCTCAAGAAGATGAGTCTTCCTAACTCCAGGCCCAGAACTCTATCCACTATGTCACCTAGCTGCTCCAATATCTTGCTGCTACATTGATTGATTTTTTTTGCTTTTTTTTTTTGTACTTCTTCCACTAAATTCTTTTTGAGATGCCTCCTTGTGAACTGGAGGAGTCCCTGGATTTTCTAAGACTCTATCAGTGGACTCTGTTCTCTTGTAGATTCTGTCAGATTAAAAGAACATCAAGTAAGGGCCTAGTGATGAATACTGTCTTTCATTTGAAGATCAATGTGGCTAAGCTCAGAGAGGCTTGTTATCAAGTTGGTCAACAACAGAGGAATTTTTTGGCCATAGGATGGGTTATGCTGCATTGATGGAAGGAATACTCATATCAACAAAATTGAAGGTCTTTAATTATTGCATTACCTAATGGACCTTGCGGCATATTCTTAAAAGTTAGCAAGTTAAAATTTTGCCCTTTTTAAATTAAATTTTTGAGGAGGATTTGATTGGAATATGAGAGATGACTGAAAAAGGTAGAAAATTTCTTTAGCTGGTAGGTAAAGGTATGAAAAGGACTGGAATGATGGGAGGCGTACAGGTAAATGGTAGGTCTGTGGAATTAAGGTCATGAGTAACAGGGAGAAAACAAGTTTACTATGGAATGAAGCATGCCTAAAAATTCTGCATTGTGATAAGAACTGTTCTTTTGGGATAGATAATTTAGGAAAGGATCATGTTATACTTGATTTGTATGGTATTTTCAGTTATTTCACATATTTTATTTCATCTCTATTAAGGTAGATTGGGCAAATATTTTTATCCTCATTTCAAAGATCAGTGGTTCTCAACCTTCCTAATGCCGTGACCCTTTAACACTTGTATGTGGGCGTATGTGCATGTGGGTGGACCCACCTGGAGATGGATAGAGGTGCGGTGTCTCAGTTCCTAAGACCATCGGAAATATGTGTTTTCTGATGGTCTTAGGCAACCTCTGTCACCCCTATGAAAGGGTGGTTCTATCCCCAAAGGGGTCACGACCTAGAGGTTGAGAACTGCTGGCATAGATGAAGTAAGCAAGACACAGAAAGATTAAGTAGCTTTTCAAAGCTACCCAATTAGTTTTTGATTAAGCCTGAACTGGAATCAGATCTTCTGACTCCAAGTTTAGTGTTCTTTCCTCAAGGCATTCTCTATTAGACTGAAAAGCCTAAGGCCTCTGAAACCAATCAACCAGATTCTACTCATTTATTTAGGAAATTCCATTCATTTTAAGAGATGTTATGAAAGTCTAAGGACTAAATGAATTTGAATTCATTTTAAATTTTCAAGGTTAAGCTAATTACAAATTAAAAAAATTAAAACTGACATATGTTCAGTGAGAATACAAAAGATGGGAACATGGAGTCAGACAAACATTGTTGGATTTTTCACAACCTTTAAATCACTACAAATTAGTAGTTTTATGGGAGTGCACTATGTAACAAATAACTTCTTTGAATGCTATACAATTTTTTAAAATGGTAAATGAAAGTTTATTCTTTTAATGTTAAAGTATAACTTACATTCTGGAAATGTTGGGCAGATTTGCAAATGCATCACTAGGGATGGTTTTCAGGTGAGTCTCTGTGAACTTCCTATGGGGTAAAAAATAATTGATTAGTTACAATTTAATTCAACTGAGTTATGTTCAAGAAATATTTGTTAAGCATAGTAGGCTGTGATTTCATAGAGAGTATTCTAAACATTGACCCTAATTACAAAAACATTAATAAAAAACAGAGGATCTCCTTTTGTTACCATGTCTAACCTTGGTGTTGAATTAATTGCTAAGGCCTAACTTTATGAGTTCTGCAATACCCCCATCACCCATCTGGGACAGCAACACAGTGTCCCATCCTTCTTTTCAACCCCCCTTTTATTTATCCTCTCCTATTCAAATGTAGTAGTGATGAGGTGCAGGCTCTGGGGACCCCCCCTTGAGCTCTCCTTGATTCTTTGAGGTATAGGCTCTGGGAAACCCCTTGAAGTCTGATTGAATCTTCCCACTTGATGAGGCATTTGCAGAGGCCATAAGTTTTTCATTGTGGCGGGGCCCAAACCTCTGTTACTAGCCTAGCCCTGCACCGTCCATCTGCTTCCCACCCTTGAGCCTATCAAACTATCAATCCACCCTTGCATTGACCTCCTTAACTCCTCCTGAAGACCCCCCCCCCAAACTCCTCCTCTAGTTCACCCCTAGATTCCTCTGTACATAAGACCCCATCTTCCCTCCATGTGGTGTGAGAGCGCCATAGCATGACCCAGCACAGACTTACTGTGTCAGACTTGCACTGGCCCACTTGCCCAATGCAAGCGGCACAGATACCCAGGCTCCTTAAGAGTCTACTCCATATGGTGAACTTTTAATGAACTTTCAATAAACTTTGTTTTTCTTTGGCTGAGAGAAGACTTGAGTCAAATTCTTTTGGCAAGACCCGGTATGTTGGTATTTTGGGGTATCCAGAGCACCCCTAACCCTCTTTATGGCTAACCTCTTCAGTAGTAGCAGCAATAATAATAATTGCTAGTGTATGTGTAAATCTTCTTTATATTTCATGTATTATTATATTTATTTTTTTTAAAAAAAGATTTGCAAAGTGCCTTACCTGTTTTATCTCATTTAATCCTCACAGCAGTCTTGTGAGGTAGGTGCTATTATTCCCATTTTATAGACAAGGAAACTGAGAGGTCAAGGGATTTGCCCAGGACCACATATCTAATAAGTATCTGAAGAAGAATTTGAACTCAGGTCTTACCTGACTCCAAGTCCTATACTCTATTCATTATACCACCTAGCTACCTTAAATTTGCCTTGAATGTAGTTCTTTTGAGAATAGGGACTATCTTGTCTTCTTGTGTTTGTATTCTCAGCACTTAGTATAATGCCTAGTACATAGAGAGACATTTTAAAATGCTTGTTAGATCCACCCATCTATCTGCTATCTATCTATCTATCTATCTATCTATCTATCTATCTATCTATCTATCTATCTATCTATATCACATGTAGTTCCATTCCTCTTGAAACCACCCTAGTTCAGGTCCTGACCTCCTAGACTATTTTAATAGCTGTCTAACTAGTTTCCTTCCTTCAATCCATCCCCTCTCCAATCTGCTTTCCATATTTCTGTCCAAGGTGATCATCCCAACATGATCAAGGCACAGCTCTACTCAGAACCTTCAGTTTCTCTAACCTCTTTTTTCCAGCTCACATCACTTCCCCTGCCTCCTTCATATGCTCTACATTCCAGAGAAGAAGTACTACTCTCCATTGCCCACTCTTGTCATGTCCTCCACATCCTTCATTTGTACATGGCATCTCTAATGCTTGGGATGAATTTTCTCCTAACCCTCCATCTCCATCTGCTGGAGCCCATCCTCCAAACACCATTTCAGACACTTTCTTCTTTATGAAGCTTTCCATCTCTCTCTCTCTCTCTCTCTCTCTCTCTCTCTCTCTCTCTCTCTTTCTCTCTCTCTCTTTCTCTCTCTCTTCTCTCTCTCTCTCTTTCTCTTTCTCTCTCTATCTTTCTCTCTCTCTTCTCTCTGTCTCTCTTTCTCTCTCTCTCTCTCTCTCTCTCTCTCTCTCTCGTCATTGAGTGTGGAAACTGTATCAAATCTATCTTTGTATCCCATTATGCCTAGCACAATGCCTTGAAAATAGTGGACAATAATTAATATTTGTATATCTGAATTGAATTTAGCATTATTTTCATATCAATTCACAGCTGTTAGTCTGTTAAATTACTATTGATCATTCTATTTCCCTGGGTTTTATTTTCTTTGAACTCTGTTACTGCAATGACTGAAATGAATATATAACCTGTATAATCAAAGAAGAAGCAGGACCAACCTCATTTATTTATGTGACCTACTAGCCTGCAGTGGAGTAAAGAAATAAATGAGGTTAATGACAAAATAGTGGTTTGTTAGCTATTTAGAAACCAAAGTGTTTTATTATACAGCATGATGATGTCTTTTTTTTTTTTTTTTTTTGCAGGGGGAAGGCAAGGCAATTGGGGTTAAGTGACATGCCCAAGGTCACATGGCTACTTTTTGTGTTAAGTGTCTGAGGCTGGATTTGAACTCAGGTCCTCCTGACTTGGGTCGGTGCTCTATTCACTGCACCACCTAGCCACCCCTATTATGATGTCTTTATCTCCAATCCAGAAATACTACCAAATATTTGTCTCAGCTTGGGGGTCTTTAGTTTAATTCACCTTAACTGGATCCAGCTGGCAACTTGTTAAGTAAGAGACACAGTTTGCAAGCTGAAAATGTTTGCAAAATACAACAGTACCAATTACAGAGAATTTAATGTAAGGCACCATTCAAGAGGGTGTTAATCTTCAAACATTCTCTCCCTGGTCTAATATTAACTGCTTTCACACCTATTATTTCATTTTATTCTCATGACAACCTTTTGAATTAAAATGAAATAAAATAACCCATTTATTAAATGATGAAATTCAATAAGCCTCTATAGTTACAGACAGACATTATTCTAGATGCTGAAGATACAAAGATGAAATCAGATATAGTCCTTGCCCTCAAGGAACTTAAAATCTAATAGGGAAGATAAGACATGCCAAACAAATGGCTATACTGTGAATCATAAAAATACAAAGGAGGGGTTCTGATTAACTTAAGAAGGAGAGATTACTACCAAATTGGTGGAATCAAGATAGGTTTCACAGATGGGGTGGCCCCTAAATTGGACCTTGAAGGAAAGTCCATTTAGTAACAATAACAAATTATATCAATATCAATTTTCCATTTACAAAGTGCTTTTCTGCCAATAGTCTTTTGAGGTAGGTTGTAGCAGTGTTATTATTCCCGTATCCTAGTTGAGAAAAATGAAGAGCACAGGAGTCATTCGAATTGCCTTTTGTTGCAAAGGTAGTATACAGCAGACCCACAACTCAAACCAGATCTTCTGACTCCAAGTCCAATGTTCTTTTTATTAGACCAGTTATCTCCAAACTTTTTTGACTGTATACCTCTGTCATCAAAAAATTATTGTGCATTCACTTCCAATGTGTATGTATATGAATTTTATATATAAATTATGTAATCTACATTCTTATAAATTGCAATGGAATCATGGATAGTCAGTGCTGGAGCTAACACACGAGTCTTACCTGTGACACATCTTCTCTATGTTATATTGGGCAAGTCTCTTAACCTCTCAGTATACTGATCAATTCTCAAGACTCTTAAGTTACACAGCAATATTGTGAGATGTTCAAGTATAATAGATGTAGCTCTTCTCAGCAATACAATGATCCAAGACAATTCCAAAAGATTCATGATGGAATTCATTCATATCTAGAGCAAGAACTATGGAGTCTAAAGGCAGATCAAGGCATACTATTTTCACTTTTTTTTCATGTTTTTCCCCTCTTTTGTTTAGCTTCTTCTTTCACAACATGATTTATATGGAAATATGTTTGACATGATCGCACATATATATAACCTATATCAAATTGCTTACCATTTTAGGAATGGGAGAGGGGAGAAGGGGAGGAAGAAAATTTGGTACTCAAAATTTTATTTAAAAAACGAATGTTAAAAATGTTTCTTTGTATATAATTGGAAAAATAAAATACTTCAAAAAAGATCCTCTAAGTTATAGAGAAGGTAATGCATTGGTAGGGCAAGTTTCTCCATCCAGAAGATCCTAATACCAATGAAGTCACATTGTGTGTTAGTTAATAATTATTTACCTTATAAAACTTGCACAGAAATAGAAATGAAATAAGGATGAAATAATATTATGAAAATAAGTTTAACTTTGTAGCATCTGACACCAGTGCCTGTATCACAATTAGGTTAAAACTCCCTTAAAAAGCCAACATTTGGGTTAAAAGGAGCCAGTGGTAACAGGGGGTCTAATGGGGGACCTTTGATCTAGTAATGAATAAAGAGGATGGTGTGACTGTGTTCAGGACAAATTTTTAATTGACTATTTTAGGAAGGATGAGATATGACCCATGTTCCCACTCTCTCAGATCAAACATTTTCTAGGGTCAGGCCTTGGCTCCTACTTTAGACACTTCAAAATACTTCACTCTGCAAGCAAAGTTATATATAATCAGGCACCAGGGTACTCATTTCATTGTGAAACTGCCCCAAAAGTGCAATTCTCACTGCCTAGACAAAGTTTGGGTTTAGTCTCTGCATAGTAATGATTAACACAGATGGTCAGAACCTAATATCCAAACAAAGAGGGAAAGAGTAGAAGGAGGTGACAAAGTTAGTGTGGAATTTGGGACTGAAACTGAAAAGTTTCTTAAAGTTTGTTTGAAGCTTATAGTTCTAATAATATTTATATTCTATCTTCCAAAGTACCAATTTTTACAGTATATAACTTAGTTTGCCAAAATACACATATATGCCATTCACTAGGAATTTTTTAACCTGGGGCAAGAGGCAGGAAGGTGCCCTGAGTTGCTGGTGGGCTTGGGGGCAGAGCTAGGAGAGCCAGAGGCCTTGGGACACTAGTGTGAAAAATTGGTACCTAATCCGTAAGAATCTCTCCTTAGCTTGCCTTTCATCTGTATACTGCCCTCTAGCCACAGGGGACCTCGACACTGGCCTGAGACCTCTTTACTCTCTCTCTACATGTACTTATCCTCTTGGTGATCATATCAGTTATACATTCAGTCATCTCTTTTCATATGACTCCTAATCTATACATAGTAGGGCATTGGAGATCACTGTCTGCTGGTGGATATGAAACCTCTAATGCTTGTTTTTGCAAGCCCCTGGAAATGGGGCTCTACTTACAATGACAAGAAAGGGAGGGAGATGAAATCTCATCAGTGGAGAAATATGAGCAATGCAATACACTCTGGAGAGAAGAGGAATTGAGAGACAGACAGACAGACAGACAAGACAGACATGTTCCAATGGATTAGCGCCATCATTGCAATAGCAGTCACTACCACAGCTGCCCAACCAGGGAGGTTAAAATAAGTAGAAAACGTTAATGTAGAAATGACTCTAACTGTTTTTGTTTGGAGAAAGCAACAGTGATGACACTTCACTTACCTCTCTCTTTCCCTGCCCTCTCCCCCCCAACTCCCAGTATCTGTTACAAAGCTTAGTTCTATTTCTTTAAAACTTCTATTTTACATTGTTATTAGCCTAGTCTCTACAAGCTGGTATTAAGATAAGACTGTGCTTAACTCAAGGCATTGTTGGTTTGTATTTAGTTTCCTTAGAAACAGTTGAGTGGTTGTGGTCAGCTGCACACCAAGTATAAAGGAAGCTCTATTTCTAATTACTAGAGGGTTTCCCTGACTGGACGCTCAAAAAAAATCACACCAAGTTGTTTGGTTTAGTGTTGGTTTTTTAACTGATAAACAGCAGTATAAAGTCTAAAAGCAGGGAAAGGATTGAGCCATTTGAAATTCCCCAGGGTGAGGAATGAGCTAAGGTGTGGCTTTAGAGAGAAGGGGGATAGATAAACTTAGAGGGGGAGTTATTTCCCTCAGAGGCAGTTAGTTGCCTTAGTAGACTTAGGCAAATCTGCCATCCTTGCATGTCTCATGGCAGGTTCAGGGTTCCCATCTCCCCCCTGAAGGGCAGAATGAAGGCTTTGACTGAGGAAAAGTCACATTCACAAAAGTACCTGAAAGGAGCTGGAAAAGAGTGACTATGTTTATGAGGGTGGGACACATAGACACATGAGGAGTACAGTGGCTAGCTTTCCTTTTCAGCTTTGTTGTTGTTCAGTCATTTCAGTCTTGTCTTACTCTTCGTGACCCCTTTTGGGGTTTTCTTGGCAAGGACACTGGAGTGGTTTACCATTTCCTTCTGTAGCTTATTTTACAGATGAGGAAATTGAAGCAAACAGGGTTAAGTGACTTTCCCAGGGTCACACAGTTAATAAATGTTTGAGGTTTGCATTTGAACTCAGGTCTTCCTGATTCCAGACCCAGCATTCTATCCACTGCACCACCTAGTTATCCATACCTTTTTCAGCTAAACAATTCTATATTTCCAGCCATTGTTGGATATATTTCCATCCATAATCTCTCTTGAGAACTGGCCCCATATTACCAACTTCCTGCTGGTCTTCTCCACCTGGATATTCCATAGACATCTCACAATTTGGATGTCCAAAAAGAAACTCATTATCTTTCCCTTGAATTCATCTTTCTTCCAAACTTCCCTATATTTACTAAGAGCACCACCATCTTTCCAGGCATCCAGGTTCACAACGTCAGAGCTATCTTGAAGTCTTTCTATCCCTTATTCCTAATATCCTTTCATTTGCTGAGTGCTCCTGATTTAACTATATCAGGTGTCCTTCTAACTGCCTCCTTTCCAAGCCATCTTCCACATAGCTTCCTAAGTCATAAGTTTACTCCCTAGGTGACTTTTAACAATTAGTCCAGGAAGAAGTAGGAGTAAAAGAGAAATTCAGCTACTGATGAAATGTATAGATGTTACATAGAACAGCAGTCGGTCATAAGAAGTTGTGTGGACCTGGGAGAACAGAAGCACAGGCAGAACAAGTGTTACTTTGCCTCCACTCCTGGCTATAGACCTCAAAGCAATAATCCTTTATCTCCTTTTTTCTCCCTCTTTCATGGAAGCCTGAAAACTTTCCTTTTAGGTATGTGTTTGGTTTTTTTTTAAAACTGTTTTAGTTGTTTAGTTTTTCTTTACAAGCAGTATGGTTGGTCAATAATACTAAAGGGAACTAATAAAAAAAAATGAAAGAAAGTGGTCTGATGTACCAGATCTCAAACCATACTACAAAGTAGTAATCATCAAAATAATCTGTACTGGATAAGAAATTGAGGGATTGGTCAATGGAATAAATTAGTTACACAATATCACAGGAAACTAATATTTGATAAACCCAAAGATCCAAGCTGTTAGGTCAAGAACTCACTATCCGTTCAACAAAAACCGCTGGGAAAACTGGAAGACAGTCTGGCAGAAAGTAGGCATAGACTAACCTCTCACACCATATTCCAAGATAAGGTCAAAATAGGTACATGATTTAGACATAAATGATGATGTCATAAGCAAATTAGAGGAGTGTGGGGAAAAATGACCTGTCAGATCCGTGGGTAAGGGAAGTATTCATGACCATACAAGAGATGAAGAGGTTCCTGAGAGGTAGGATGGATAGTTTCAATTACATTAAATTTGAAAAGTTTTTATACAAACAACTCCAATATAGTCAAAATTATAAGGAAAGAAGGAAATTGAGGAAAAAATTTTTATATCAAGTTTCATTGATAAAGGTCTAATTTCTCAAATAAAAGAGAACTGAGACAAATTTATAACAATAAGAGCTATTCCCCAATTGATAACTGGTCAAAAGATAAGAGCAGGACATTTTCAGAAGAAAAAAAATCAAAGCTATCAATCATGTGAAAAAAATGCTCTAAATCACTAATAATTAGATAAATGCATATTAAAACAACTCTGAGTACTACCTTATACCTTATATCAGATTGTCTAACATAATTAAAAAAGAGAGAATTACAAATGCTGGAAGGGATGTGGAAAAATAGATACTAATGCACTGTTGGTAGAGAACAATTTGGAATTATGCCTAAAGGGCTGTAAAACCCACACATATCCTTTGATAGCAATATTGCTACTAGATTTGTATCCCAAAGAAATCAAAGAAAAAGGAAAAGATGCTTATGCACAAAAATATTTATAGCAGCTCTGTTTGTAGAGGCAAAGAATTGGAAACTGAGGAGATGCTCATCAATTGGGGAATGGCTGAACAAATTGTTGTATGTGATAGCAGTGATGAAATGCTATTGTGTTATAAGAAATGATGAAGGATGGTTTCAGAAAAACCTGGCAAGACTTATATGAACTGACTCAAAGTGAAATGAGTAGAACAAGAATATTATTGATAGTAACAGCAATATTGTATTGATAATCAACTGTGAAAGACTTAGCAATTCTGATCAATATAATAATCCATGAGAATTCCAAAGGGCACATAATGAAAAACACTATCAACCTTCAGAGAGAGAGCTGATAAACTCTGAATGCAAGCTGAGGCATATTTTTTATTTTCTCTTTTTTCTTTTGCAACATGACTAAAATGGAAATATGTTTTGCATAATTTCACATGTATAATGGTTATCATATTGCTTGCCTTCTCAATGGAGGTGGGGATGAGAGGGAAGTGGGAACTGAAAATAAAAATTTAAAAAGAAAAGAGATCAGAAATTCTATGACTTACAAAGTGAAATAAACTAATCTGATAAACCACTCTGAAAAACAAACAGACAGTGTGGTTGGCCTGCCAACCAAAAACCAATGCTAATTGGGGTGTACTTAATAGAAAAGTATTTGAGAGGAGGCAACTGGGAGAAGAACAGCCTCAGAAAAGAGAGACATAATGCTGAGTTGTTTTGCCAGTATGCTGTTTTTGGCTAGGGGCTCAGAACTAAAAAGATAAGAGAATTACAAATCATTTAATATAATTTCTCAGAGCAGAAGAGTGGTTTTTTTGTTTGTTTACTTCACCAAGAGCCCCACTGAGATCATGAGTCAGTAGGAGGGTTGGGGGAGCCAAATGGGAGTAGATGAACAACGTTCCTCATCACAACTCTCTGATTCAATCACCACCAGGTAAGGCTAATGTGAAATAGGGTCTCTCCCTTCTACCTCACACTCTGTAGGGGCTTAGGGCACCTTTCTGTCCCAAGTAATTCAGACTGAGAGGAGAAAAAGCTGAGAGCTTCAGCAGGCAGGAGCTTGTGGCAGCAGTACCCCAGATAATGATTGATTGCTGCCTCCTACTCCTGCTGCCCCTCAAAGATCTGGAGGAAGGCCCTACAGGTCTGTAAGGCCTCTGGTCCTGTTCTGTTACACCTTTCCTGCTTCAGCAGAACCTTTACCCTAATAGTCATCCTGGCTCAAAGGTTTAAAGATTAGAAGACTTTCCCATGATTCTTTTTCCCTCTTCATTCCCCCTACTTTTGGATTAAACAGGCATTGCCCAGGGTATTGAAACCGCCACCATTACCAAGAAAAGAAGATCCCTTACTAAAACTTTCCCTATTCTAGGAAGTGGCAACTGGCATTTGGCAGCAATGCCACTCTGTGGTTACTGGACTGAGTTAGTTGCAGAAATAGGGAATGGTAGTAGACCTACACTTCCTGCCATTACCCTCCCTTGCATAGATGTGCAGGAGTGGGGAGGGTTAGATTTTGGTCTGAGCCCTTTAAATTTGATGCCCTCTACCCAGTTTAGTATTCTTAAATATTTGGCATCCCTTAAGTCAAAGTCCCTATTTTGCCCTGGTCATCTCTCTCTCTCTCTCTGTCTCTCTCTCTGTCTTTATCACACACACACACAATTTTAAGTTTTAAGCTAGAAGACAAATCATTCTCCTCATGGATTAGTTGGCATAGGATTTGGCAGGAAACATTTTTAAAAGCCACAGATGAGGAATGATGGAGTCTCTCTTAATTCCGATAGACAAAATGTTCTTAGCAGCAGATTTCACATCAAATGAGATGACTGGTGATGTACCAAACCCAATAGAATTGTGTAGACTCAGGGAGAGCAGCTATTTGAACAATTTCACCATTTGAATAATACACCCTGAACAAAAGAGGAAGGGGAAATGCCAAGGATACTAATCTAAGCTTATTTGTTGAATGAAACCAATTAATATCATGCTTATTATGATGCAACTGGGGACAGCTGGATAATTCTAATAATGTTAATGGAATTAATTGTTTGAATAGCTCCTGATTTTTATAGGATACATTTTGGTGATTAGCATTCTTTACTTAGGTTTATTAAATTTCAAGTAATCCAGAATGGAAACTGAGGACTGAGGAGGAAGATTGTAGTTTGGATCGAATTGATACAAATTAACTGTTGACACAAATCTTTCGAGAATAATTTAAGTTCCTTTTCTTTGTTCAGAGTAGATGTGACTCTTAAATAATAGACATTCAGATCAGATTTAATATCGTGAAGGGTGGGGGTGGAAATCAGAAGGATTTTTTTTCTAGCTTGATGATTTTATTAATACACATAATGTCTAACAGACAAAATTTAGCCAATTAAACAAGGAATAAACCCTATTTATTTACATTTTCTTTTCTCTTGAAAGAATGCTACATTTGGAGTCAGAGGAATGAGTTTTAATCTTGGCTGTATCACTTATACCATTATAACTTTAAATCACTGAATCTCTTTCAGCCTCAGTTTCTTCAACTGTAAAATTAGGGGCTCTGAGATCCCTTTGAGCTCTAAATAGATGATAACTTTCTTTTTAAGATCAAGGAATGGGAAAGAAAGGTTGAAAGTCTCTGGTTCTAAGTCTGTTGAGGAAACTAGTCAGTCAGACTACAGTTCTTTCCCCAGTATCACACACACAAACACACACACACACACATACACATACATAGATATATATACTCATACACATAAAGACTGTACTATGCTTATTTCCACCTTTCTTCTGTTTCTCTGAAGGTGGATGGCCTCTTCCTTCATAGGTCCAAGTCTTTCCACGTTTTTCTAAATCAATCAGCTCATAATTTCCTACATCACAGCAATATTCCAACCCAATCACATCTGAGAGATTGTCTATGATGGTTTTTTCCCTAATTGTCTGCATTCCATCTATCTTTGGCTACATAGGTTTTATTTATACAAGGAAACTTTAATTTAAAATAATCGAAATGATCCTTTTTTACACTTCAATGATGTTCTTCCTTATGATATAGTTTTCCTTCTTCTTATTTTTCTTACTGTCCTTCTCACCTTATTTACCTTATCTTTCTTCAGTGTTCTGCTTAACTTCTACCTGCTACCTTGCCCTTTTATTCCTTAACCTACCCACCCCTCTAAAAGTCCCTCTGTTAATCCTCTCCCTCAACCCTATCTCCTTGCCCTCTTATTTCTTTCTGTAATTAGACTTTTATACATACATATATGTACAAGTATATATGTATATAGACATGTGTATATAATCATACATGTATATATACACAGATATACATGTGTGTTTTATATATGCATTTATGTATATATGTGTATATATGTGCATGTATACATGTGTGTATATGTGTGTGTGTATATATTTATATAAATGTATTCCCCTCTTTAACCCATTCCTGATGAAAGTAAGGTACCAGCATTACCTGCCTTCTACCCAGTAGCTTCTTCTGAATCAATTTTTCCTTTTAAGTCTCATTTTTATGAGATAATTACTTTTTTTTATCTCTCTGTATATAGTTTAATTTTTTTAAGAATCACCTCATCAGGTGGAACCAAGATGGCAGAGTAGAAGCACAAGCTTGGCATGCCCTCCAGCTTCAAACAATTCCAATGCCTGTAAAAAAATGACTTTAAACAAATTTTAAAGCAACACAACCCACAAAGTGACAGAGAAAAACAAATCTCCCGCTGAAGACAGCCTGGCAGGCCAATGCTGGGAGCTGAGCACAATCCCACAGGAGTGGCGCAGTTCCAGCCCCAAGAGAGGCCCTGACCAGCAGCAGCCAAAGCAGACTTCAGGAAAGTGAATAACCAGCAGCTGTGGTGGCTTCCAGATTTCTCAACCCATAAACGCCAAAGACAAAGTAAAAGGTCAGTGTGGAAGTTTGTTGGAACAGGGGGAGACAGAAGAGCACAGTCTGGCTGATGCCCCCCAGGGTGAGAAGCCTCCTGACTCCCTCAGGAGCTCCTGGCTGCCTCAGGAGCTCTTGGCCTGCAGATTGTAGTGGGACCAAGTGACCATTCAGAGGGTAATTGCTCTTACTTTAATCTGCTTGGATCTGGGTCATGGTCTTGGGTGGTGGTCCTGGAGTGTGTGACCACTGAGCCAGAGCTTGTGGGAGCTGTACAGATGGTGCCCTCCTAATAGCTCCAGCAGCTGTGAAAACCCCAGCAATTTGGGGCAAAGTTCTCTCCATTCTGGAAGCAGACTTCTACTGTAGCAAAGAACTCAAGGGTCAAGTAATTGGCTGGCAATATGAGCAAGCACAGGAGGCACAAATAGATCATAGAATCCTTTTTTGGGGACAAAAAAGATCAAGGCAGAGCTCAAGAAGGATTTTGAAAATCAAGTAAGAGAAGTGAAGGGAAAATTGGGAAGAGAAATGAGAATGATGCAGGAAAATCAGGAAAAGTGAATCAACAGCTTGCTAAAGGAGACTAAAAAATATACTGAAGAAAATAACACCTTAACAAATAAGGCAAAAGAGGCCCCAAAAGCCAATGAGCAGAAGAATGCCTTAAAAAGTCGAATTTGCCAGATGGAAAAAAAATTTCAAAAATTCACTGAAGAGAATAATTCCTTCAGAATTAGAAAATAGAAAGTAATGTGAAATATCTCATTGGAAAAACCACTGACCTGGAAAATAGATCCAGGAGAGACAATTTAAAAATTATTGGACTACCTGAAAGCCATGATAAAAAAAAGAACCTAGACACCATCTTTCAAGAAATTATCAAGCAAAATTGCCCTGATATTCTAGAACCAGAGGGCAAAACAGAAATTGAAAAATTCACCGATCACCTCTTGAAAAAGATCCCAAAAAGAATACTCCTAGGAATATCATAGCCAAATTCCAGAGTTCCCAGGTCAAGGAGAAAATACTACAAGCAGTCAGGAAGAAACAATTTGAGTATTGTGGAAACACAATCAGGATAACACAAGACCTAGCGGCTTCTACATTAAGGGATCACAGGGCTTGGAATATGATATTCCTGAGATCAAAGGAGCTAGGACTAAAACTAAAAATCACCTACCCTGCAAAACTAAGCATACTGCTTCAGGAGAAAATATGGTCATTCAATGAAATAGAAGATTTTCAAGCATTCTTGATGAAAAAACCAGAGCTAAACAGAAGATTTGACTTTCAAATACAAGAAGCAAGAGAAGCATGAGAAGGTAAACAGGAGAAAGAAATTATAGGGAATTTATTAAAGTTGAACTATTCACATTCCTCCATGGAAAAACAATAATAGTAACTTGTAAGACTTTTTGATCTATTCTCCAGATCATTTGTTTTTCTGATGAGATGTTTCACGTTCTCACCTATTTTTAAAATTCTTTTGATTTTGTTGTATGATTTCTTGGTGTCTTAGAATTTCATTAGCTTCCCCTTGCCTAATTCTAGTTTTCAAGGAATTATTTTCTTCCTCAAGTTTTTGATTCTCTATTTCAAGTTGGTTGACTTTTCATAATTTTCTTGATTTTGTTGGACTGCCCTTATTTTTTAAAAAATTTTCCTTAATCTCTCTTATTTGATTTTTAAAGTTCTTTTAAAGTTCTTCCCAGAACTCTTTTTTGTACTTGGGACCATTTGACGTTTATTACTGAAAAAGGAGTGGCTTTTTTTTAGCTCCCTCATCTTCCTCTGAATGTGAACCCAGATCTTCTCTATCCCCATAGTAACTATCCATGGTTGGATCCTTTCTTCTTTGCTTACTCCCTTTTATTTGTTAATTTTTTGTTTTGTTTTGAGCAGTTATTAGTACAATAAAGTTGTAGTCCTAAGGTATGGGCAATGATGCCCCAAGTCTCAGATTCTTACTGTTATTTTTTAAGATCTATCTTGGGGCCCAAACTTGAGCTCTCCTCTCCATTCCTAGGTCATGGCTAGGGCCTCCAGCCACACTGTCCTGCAAATGATCTTGCTCCCTGTGGTCCCTCTGGTGGTTACAAACTATAGCTGTCCTCTATGCTCTGGAACTAAAACTAGGGACTGTGCTATCTTGCAAGTGCCCACAGTCAACAGTGTCCCCACCCCTTACTACTGCACTCACCAGGAGTGTGCTAGCTCCTTCTCCCCACAGCCATAGCCTGGGCCACATCTGGTCAGCAGAGCTGTGCCTGGCATCTCTCAATAGTGGAAGGACCTTCAATATTCCCCTTATTCAACCACCAGATCTCCACCCTATCTTCAAAATGAAACTTTCTCAGGCTATCTGTCCCTCAACCCAGCTGCCACCGGAGCTTTTTGTTTGTTGATTTTGCAGAGTTGACCAGGAGTGTTTGCACTCCACTCCTGATGAACCTCCACCCCTGAAGGTCAGGTCTTTCCTGGGGTCTTCTCAAATTATTTTAGGAGGACAATTGTTTCACTCTGTTTATTTCTGCTTCTCTGAGGTGATATTCTGTCTTTTTTTGTGGAAGAAATTTGGAGAACTGAAAGTTTTCTGAACTACTCTTCCATCTTCCCAGAATCATCTCCCCTATCCAATGTGATTATTGTTCATATCCTCCCAAAGATTTACCATGGCAGTCTACTCAATATTCTGAATGAAGGCTTTGCCCCATTACTTCTATCATTGCAAGGGTAGCAGTGGAACACTTGGGCTGTCATCCATCTCTTATCCCTTGCTCTCACCACCTGACCAACCACCTGCTCCTTTCATAACTTCTTTCTTTTTTTTTTTTTGGAGGGGGAAGGGCAGGGCTATTGGAGTTAAGCGACTTGCTCAAGGTCACATTACTGACCTCAAGCTTCCCATAATGCAGCAGTTCTGAACCTGTGGGTTATGTTCAATTTAAATACATCCTGCATATCAGATATTTACATTATGATTCATAACAGTAGCAAAATTACAGTTATGAAGTAGCAACAAAAATAATTTTATGGTTGGGGGTCACTACAACATGAGGAACTGTATTAAAGGGTCATGGCATTAGGAAGGTTGAGAACCACTGCCATAATGGCAAAGACACATCTTTTAAACAGAAACATTTTACTAGTCTTGTTCCACGGCTGCAAGAGCTTCCTCAAAAGAATCAAAGATAAGCATCACAGAAAGGACAATGGAAAGTCACATGAAGAGTGGACAGGTTATAGCATATACCAATGAGAAATTCTGAGGAAGAACAGGAGGAAAGGATGTCATCAAAGAAGTTATGGGCTGCGGCTAGGTGGTACAGTGAATAGAGCACTGGCCCTGGAGTCAGGAGGACCTGAGTTCAGATTTGGCCTCAGACACTTGGCTGGCTGTGGTTGACACTTACTAGCTGTGCGACCTTGGACAAATCACTTAACTCCAATTGCCTTGCCTTCCCCCCTCCAAAAAGAAAGAGATGCATCTGAAGAACCTGATCATCTACTACAGGGAATCGCCTTTCAACCTAGACTCTGGATGTATATAAAATATAAAATGCTTTAGTAATTTTCTCCTCAAAATAATACAATGAATGAATGAAGCATTTATTAAACATTTACTATATGCCAGGTACTTTGGCTATGTTCTAAGGAAATAAAAAAGGGAAAAAGGATCCCTGTTTTCAAAGAGGTCACATCTCCATGGGGAAAACAGCACTAGAAAGATTGTTCATACAGGATAAATACATATAAAGGTAATCTTAGAGGAAAATTAGAGGCCCAATTAGATTCCCAAGGAAGGTGGGATTTAAGCTGGATCCCGAGAAATTCAGGGAATCCAGGAGGTGGAGGTAAGAAGGAAGTGCCTTTTAGGCATGAAGGATAGCCAGTGAAAAGGCACAGAGGGAGAAGATGAAATGTTATGTGGAGGAAGAGCAAGAAGGCCGGGGTCACTGGATTTTAGAGCTTGTGGAAAGGGGCAAAGTATAAGAAAAGATGAGAGTCAGGAAGGGGTCAAGTCAGGAAGGGCTTGAAAAGCCCAATGAAAGATTTTTATATATGATCCCAGAGCAACAGGGAACCAGTGGATTTTATTGAGAAAGGGGAGTGGTGGTAGGTGGTGGTGGTATGGTTAGACTTGTGCTTTAGAAAGGATACCTTAACAGCTAAATGGAATGGGGAGAGATGGAAGTAGGGAGACCAACCAGAAGTCTGTCACCATAGTCTGGCCATGAGATGATGAGGGTTTGAACGAGGGTATTGGCTAGAGAAGGGGATATACGTGAATGATATTCTAAGGGTAGAGAATACAGATTCAATATGAGAGAGGGAGGGAGGAATTGAGGCAGACACCAAAGTTCCAAGCCCAGGTGACTAGGAGAATGGTAGAGCCCTTGAGAGTAGTAGAAGTTTAGAAGAGGAGAAAGTTTGGCAGGAAATATAATGAGTTTTGTTTTGGAAATGTTGAGTTTGAGATGTGTACAGATCATCTAGTTCAAGATGTTGAAGAGGCTGTTAAGGGATGGAAGTCTAGAACTCAGAGGGAAGAATAGGGGTGGATTTGTAGATCTAAGTCATGTGCATAGAGATGATACTTGAATCCATAGGAACTGATGAGATAACCCAGCAAGATAGTTTAGACTGGAAAAGAGAATAGTTCCCAATTCAGAGCCTTGGGCAATGTCAAACATTAATGTGGATGAGCTGAAAAAAAGATCAAAAGAAGAATGAGAAGGATCTACTACCAACAAAAGAGGCCTCCTTCTAGGTCTTTCAGCATTTCATTGTTGCCAGGAGTCACTCAGGTTTCCCTCTGCTATCCTTTACTCTACCTAAGTGACTAGCCCATTCTCTTTTCTAATCATATATTTCCATGATTATCTCTTTCTTTTCCTTTTAAATGCAAGTCATTGCTGATAAAATGTTATAGGGTGCTTAACACTTGTCTCTGTGTGAAGAAGCTCTGTCCTTCTTCATTGCCATTTGGGCCAGCAGCAATTTTGATCCTTCAGATCCTGTGATGTTCCATGATATTCCCAAATGTAATTCAGCTAATTGTCTAATTATTCAGCTCTGGGTCTAGCTTAACTGTGCATCTTGGTGGTGCGGTGGACAGAGCGCTGGATCTAGCGTTAGGAAGACCTGAGTTCATATCCAACCTCACACACTTACTATCTGTGTGACACTGGATAATTAATTTAACTTGTCTCACCTTAGCTACCTCAGTTGTAAAATGGGGATAACAGTACCAAACTGTTAGGATTGTGAGGATCAAATGAGATATTTGTCAAGTGTTGTACAAAATTTAAAGGGCTATGTAAATGTTAACCATTGCGCTTTGTATACTTGTAGCATCCGGTTACTCTCAGACTTGTGTCTAGGGAACACATTTACAAAATACAGCTCCCATTAATAGGAATTCTTCTCTCAAAATTATAGCTATGAAGCTGCTCATTCCCATGCCCCTAGTTAGAAAAACTTTCTAATAACGGGGGGAGGGGGAGAGGAAGATTTTAAGCTCCTAGTCCTGAACTAAGAAAGGTCCCTCTTTCCTGTGCGGCTCCCACTGCACCCTTATGATTCAATCCAAGGGACACTAGGCAACGTAAAGACAAGACCCGTAACAGGTGTTTGTGAGAAATAATATTAAATCTGGCAAATGCATTCTTTAATAGAATTTTTAAAATACACAACTAAAAGGAAGGAAGGGGGAAAAGCAGGGACAATTGATCATTGTTCTTTCAGTGGGTTTGTTTCTCTCAGAGATTGTACTACTGGAGCAAACCTCTGCAAGGAAAAAAATGTAATCACACCCCTCTCTACATTTCCATTTAGAATTCATCCCTCATGGTCTTGTAGAAGGTAACAGCAGACAGTAGCTGCTGTCACAGTCATACTGCTGCCATGGGAAACTGCCTCCTCTCCCTTCTGCTCACCTCATTCTTAAGAGTCCCCAAACTCCCACCATAGCTGTACAGATGAGCTTAGTTTCATTTCTTCTTTCTCCAAATCTCAGGATTTTTATGGTCAGTCCACCCCTCAGCAGAGGTGGCTAATAAGGATGAACTGGATCAATGACCTGCCCATCCAGTTGCATGCCATAGTCTGGACAATAGGCATTCTCCATCTTCTTTATTATGATCAAAAACAGTCATGATACACTTTCTGAGAAAATAAGTCAACTTTCCTTTTGCTTTGTAGAAGCTTTTTAAAACTCTAGGAAAGCAAAGTGTTGTTTATTCTTGTATATAATAAAAAAATAGAAAGGTCACATTTCAAAATTTTTTATTGTTAATGGTTTGGAGAAAGAAAAATTCACAACTATAATTTCCTAACTGGAACATGCTGCATTGGTGGAAAGACATATAAGCTTTTTAATTCTAAACAAGGAAAAGTCGATATGAATATTGGAAATATAAATATACAACCCAGTGAGGCAAATTTTAGTATTTTTTTTCTAAGTATACGTTCTTTTAATCAAGAACAAGCAGGGAGGATATGACTTACAGTGAAAATGTTTTATTTGGATCACACTGAGGAAATTGATGTATTTCTCAAATGTCTCTATGTGCAAGACATAATACAGAAATAAACTGTACTTACATAACTTCACTGATTGATTTGTGTATTTCACAGATGAGAGAACAGAATCTTTTTTGTTCTATAGTACTAACAGGAGTGGAGAGGAGGACCTTGTTACTATTTATTAAAGAAGTCAGCAAATAGGGGTTTAATGTTCCAGTAATAACAAATAGAGCAAATTATTATTAGCATGTTTCACTTTTCCACAGGCATCTTGCATAGGTGCAGCTTCCTTTTACTGAAACTATGTTACAGCACACTCTCGCCAATGTCATCGTCTAAAAAATAGATTCTTTACAAAATTTCTGGAATCCTCAGCATACTGAACTTCTGTCTTAAAAAATCATGGCTTCAGTTTGGAACTTGACGTTATGAGAATGACTGAATTGTACCGGATTGAAAAAGCTTAGTTGGGGGGCGGCTAGTTGGCATAGTGAATAGAGCACCAGTCTTGGAGTCAGGAGGACCTCAGTTCAAATCCGGTCTCAGACACTTAACACTTACTAGCCGTGTGACCTTGGGCAAGTCACTTAACTGCAAATTGCCCTGTCTTCTCCCCTCCAAAGAGAAAGAAAGAAAGAAAGAAAGAAAGAAAGAAAGAAAGAAAGAAAGAAAGAAAGAAAGAGCGTAGTTGAACTTAGTTGTGATAGCCCAGAAATTCCTCTTCTATCATTTACCAACCATTCAAATGCATCCCTATGCATCAGCTAACTACATTTTTTGGTCCTGCATCATGGGACCTGCTTTCATTGATTTCCTTTGGCTTTTAATATGTTTCTCAGTAACACAACAAGAATTTGGGCATCTTCCAGGCATAAATCCCTGAATGCGGCACTGATTGAAGGATGAGGGGAAGCAAGGAAGCATAAGATGATGTTCCTGTCCCAAAGCATATACATTTAGTTAAAGATACAAAGCATATTCATAAAATGCTACATAAAAATAAAATCACCTCTCTAATCCAGGTACCTCTCACCTGCATTATTTCAATAATTTCTTGTTTGTTGTTGTTGGAGTTTTTTTTTTGCTTTTTTCTTTTGGAGGGGGAAAGTAGAGGGGGGGAAGGTAGGGCAGTTGGGGTTAAGTGACTTGCTCAAGGTCACATGGCTAGTTTTTGTGTTGTTAAGTGTCTGAGGCCAGATTTGAACTCAGGTCCTTCTGACTCCAGGGCCAATGCTCTATTCACTGCACCACCTAGCCACCCCCATTTCAATAATTTCTTAACTGGTCTTTCTGAGAAAATATTGTCCCCTGTCTAGTCTACCCTTCCTGATGATACTAGATTAAATTCTTTTCAAGTATATCTCTTATCACTTAACCCATCTACTCAAAATGCTAGTACAATGGACACTGGATTTGGAGCCAGAGGACCAAGGTTCTTTCCTATCGTGGTGTAATGGTAATTAATTTAAATTTGAAGAACTCTTTTTTGTTATGTCAAGTAAGCAGGTACTTAGCCCTTAGTAACTAAGGTCTGAGTACCTCTGTGAAAGAAACAGAAGTTATATCTCCTGTTGTTGACATAACTGGAAGGGATTGGCTGAGACAGGAAGCCAATATGTGTGTGTGTGTGTGTGTGTGTGTGTGTGTGTGTGTGTATAAGAAGAACCCAAGAGAGAGGCAGTCAGAATCAATAATTTTCCTCCTGGCAGCTCCTGGGGGAGGGAGCAGAATTTTCCTAGCATCTGGAAGCTGGCCTTCTACTTGCTGGACTGAGAACTGAGTTGGAGTTTTCTATGAGACCAGAATCTGGTAAAAGCTGAAGTTGCTTCTGAGAAAGCCACCTGGAAGGCTGTGATTTCTTCTAGGTCCTAGGGCCAGCTGAACTGCTGGAAGACTGAAGAAGCATGACCAGAATAAGACTTTGCTTGTTTGTGGCTTGGTTGATACTTGAGTTCCCAGCAACAGAAGTTGTGAAGGTTTTGAGATGTGCTAGACCCTGTGAACTTCAGTGTGCAAAAAGAACAGTCTGGAGGACTGGATGAGAACCTGGGAGCTGTCTACCTCTGAATCCAAGTGACTGTTTGGGAGATTCAGGTAGGAGCTGGGACCATGGAAGGGGATCCAGGGAATCTGAGAGACCACCCTGAGTCAAGATGAAGAAAAAGCCTCTCCTTGGATATTGAATTCATGATGAAATTTAAGTTTACTAGACACCAAGGGGTGGGGGGGTTTGTGTAATTTTCTAATGATTTTATTTAGTGATTAATGATATTTAGTGACTGACTGCTAGATAAGTGACTAATTAAGTTAACCTATGATTGCCCCATGAGTGGAAGACGGACTTGTATTGTGAAATGATATGATTAAGTAAAGAGGCAAACCTCCTTAGGGATACCAGATGATTATTCTTTTGTTCTTTGTTCTAAATACTGTGACCACGTTGGTGAAAACTATGTGGCCATTTAAATATTAAGCTGTTGTGAACACTACATTGTGATTTTCTGTGATAAGATGTAATGTTATGAATATTATATTGTGATTTGTTGTGAATGTTTGCCTTGATTTGTTATGGAATAAATGGAGCGTTCACTATACTGTGTAATCAGAACCTTAAAAACTGTTCACAGTAGCATTCTTTTAGGAAGTTGCTTGTGCATGGCATTACACGTGGTTTTGCCCCTTGCTGCCTTGTGACCTTGGGCGTATTGCTTGACCTCTCTGGGTCTCAGTTTCCTGACTTGTAAATTGAGTACATTTGATTAGGTGATCTTTAGGGTTACTCCCAGTTCTAAATCTATGGTTTATAATCCTATTCTCCTTCAATGACCAAATAAACTGTTCAATATGGAACTCAAGAAGGAGAATTTAGGTTTTTTTGAGAGAAATCAAGCAGTGACTAAACATTTCACTTTTATATTTGCATCCCCAGACATCATTATGCCTTTCACGTAGACTCTTAATACATGCTTGTTCATTCAGTCAACATCCTCTACAGTCTGACTCCAACCTAAATTTTTAGCTTTACCTCTTTCCTGCTACTTTGCTTTATGTCACTACACTGGATACTTCTAATTCTCTGGACCTGAACTTCACTCTCCCATAGCTGTCCCTTCATTCTGTATTGGGTTCCTTCTGTATGTCTGCATTTTTCTCACCTTAATCTGTTTGAACCCTATCCAGTTTTCAAGGTCTAGTTCAAATACCTTTTCTGTGAAAACTCTCATGATACTAATTTTCTATCATTGATCCTTTCATATGCTTCTCTACCAACAGTTAGCACAGTGTGTGGCATATAATTGGTGTTTGTTGAGTTGAGTTGACCATGAGTGTAGAACACTGCTTTTAATGGCAGACTTTCTAGATATGTTGGCTAATTTTCCTGATTCTTCTTTATTATAACTGTGGTCTTTGGGATGGGGGAGAGGATTAGAGTGGAAAATGTAGGTGATATAAATATAAAAGTTTCAATAAAGTTTAAAATTAAAAACAAAAAATGGCAACATAGATATTATTTTCTTGATCACAAACACCAATTATTTCTTATAATGCAGGACCAGAAAAATTGGTTATTCTGATGCACAGAGGTCCATTCTCATGCTTGATAAATGATAGAATTGGTATTTCTGGACTGTCGAAGGCAAACTCTAACAAATGTGTTCAACTGAGCATTTTAATCTTGTACAATTCAATCATGCTCAAAATGTCAGTTTCCAAAAGAGCTATACATTGCTATGTGGGCATTTTATTGCCCCAATTAGGCTATGTGGATAGGAAATTGTCTTATATTTCTTTCCTATTCCATTATGTGTAGATGAAACCTTGCATAGACTTGGTCTCCTATTATAGTGTGAGCTCCTAGAGAGAAGGTACTATCTCACTTTTCTATGGGCATTTCTAGTGGTTAACACAGTACTTTGCGTGTAGAGGTATTTAACAAATGTTTTTTCGTTCATTCATCCACTCATACAAAGTTTTTGCATATCAAATTCTTGTTAGTTGATTATTTAACCACATTAATCAGTTATATGGAGCCATAAAATATTTATTTGGATATATGGATGTCAGTGTAGGCTAAGAAAGAGTGAAGCTGGCCAAAAACAAAAATAAAAGATTTTGAGTATCTATTATGTGGAAGGTGCTGGTTAGGTAATGTGAGACATTTGAAGAAGAAAAATAGTTTACATTGATATTTCTAATATATTAACATATTTCTATTAAGGGTTTGCAAGCTCCTTACATACATTATCTCATTTGGTCCTCAAAATAGCCCTATGAGATAGGAGCTAATATTATCACCATTTCATGGACGAGAAAAATGAGCAATAATATTCACATCCTACAACTTGCTTAGTCATTCCCTAAGTGATGGAAATCTATTTTGTTTCCATTTCTTTGCTACCACCCAAAAACGTTCTTAAGAATATTTTTGGTGCATATAGGACCTTTGTTTCTGCCTTTGACCTCCTTAGTGTCAATGGTGATCTTGGGGGCAAAAAGTATGGATATTTTAATTACTTCCTTAGCATAATTCCAAAATGATTTCCAAAATAGACCAATTCACAGCTAAAAGAATATTAATGCACCTGTTTTTTACAGTCCCTCCAACACTGACCATTCCTACCTTTCATAATCTTTACCATTTTGCTATGTGTAAAGTGAAACTTGGAAGACTTGTACACTCAGCAAGTATTTCTCTGATTAAAAATTTATCATATGGGGGGGGCGGAGCTAAGATGGCGGAGAGTAAGCAGTAACCTGAACAAGCCCCCAAAGAATTTCGTCCTTGGGAACTAAAAAGTAAATTTGAGCGGATTTAAGAGTGACGGAGCCCATTGTGAGACGGAGAGTGACAGATTCCCAGCC
>CM053589.1:66769749-66807001 GCA_028646515.1 Pseudochirops corinnae | reverse complement strand
AATCACAAAGCTACAAGGCACGGGCATTCCTGGAAAACAAGCCTGGCGCCACAGGCTCCACGTGACCACATTCAGCCTATTAAGGAACAGAGTATACTTTCAAATATCCAAGGGTCCTCAGAGTCACGTAGCCACTTTAGCAAAGGGCCTAGGGGCAGGGAAGATCTTCAGATTCCCATAACAGACACATACATATTTTGACCAGGGAGAGGAAGCCATTTATCCTTCATTTGACTCTTTCTGGGAAATAGAATTCTTTCTTTCTTTTTTTTTTTTTTTTGGAGGCCTTGCTTTTATTCCTTTTCTACATTCTCCTCACTGTGTCCCAGAATTTTCAGGAGAGTGCTCACAAACAGGCCCTGAAGAAACCCTTGTGGAATATAAATGGGAAAAGTATTCATGAATTGGACTCTCTCATCATGGCAGATAGCTCTTTGATGTCATTGAAGAATGTCTGCATTTGCTCTTTCAAAATTATTTTTCTTGTCAATTCTTGTTTTTTAAATTCAATTTCTCTGTTTGCCCAGAAAGATAGCAGAGTCAAAGCATCATAAGTATTTTCCTTTATAGTCATGTGTTCCTTTATAGTGATATTTTTCTTCTCATTAATGTTTTCCGTGGCACATAACTCTTTGATTTCATTGATGATTGTCTGACTTTTCTCTTCTAAAACTGTTTGAAATTCCAGTCTTTGTTTCTCATACAGAGTTTCTCTGGTTCTCCAGAGAGATAACAGAATCAAATAATCATCAAAACTGTCTCCCTCCTCAGTTACGTTTTCCACGTCAGTGTTTTCCATGGTCCATATCTCTTTAACTTCATTGTAAAATTCCTGTTCTTTCTCTCGACAGGCTGTTCTTATGACCAGCTCCTGTTTTTCAAATTCAGTCACCCTGATTTTCTAGGTAGATGCCAGAGTTGAAACATCATAACTAATGTATCCTTTTCCCTAACAGTTTCCCTTTCAATGATATTGTCCTCTATAGCAGCTTCATTGTTTTCCTTGTTCAATGCATTGACGGATTTTGTTCATTGTTTTCATTTTCTTCTTTTACTGTTAAAAAATATTTCTTATAAAGTATGTGGTGGTCTCTGAGAGAAAGGAGGGACACTAAGAGAAATTGTGGAGATCTTAAAAAACAAAAGTTATTAATAAAATTTTTTGATCTAAAAAAATGTTATTTCAGTAATTTGAGGTGAAAGCATCCTGAACCAGAATAAGTAAGTGTGAGTAGCGAGAGAGGAATAAATGCTAGAGATATTATAGAGGTAGCAGTGTCAAAATTTGAAAACCTGTGTGATGATACATAGATATAAGTGAGGAATGGTGAAGAGTCAGAGATCATTCTGAGTGCAGAAACCAAGAAGGTAGAGTTTCCAATAGAATTAAGCAAAGTTTGGTGAGAATTCTCTCTTAAAGAAGATAAAATACTAAAGTCTCAAACTGAGTTCTTTGACTGGCTAGTTGTTACTTTCTTAAATGTATGGATGGGTTATACAAAAGTGAGGTTGAGATTGGAAAGCAGTAGTCCTAGAAGTCTTGCAAAATGGTCAAGAATAAATCATCATAGTTCTACTGATGAGTAGAAGGGTGCCTATAACCAAAATTCATCTTAGATAATTTATGTACCCATATGTATCCAAACTCTGCACAGGAGCCCAGGCTATTACATCCCAATAATAATTATAATCACTTCAAAGGAAAATAGGATTAAAGTCAAAGAAAGAGCCTATAAAAGCAGTAAACAATTTGGGCAGAGAAAGGAACTATTTATATGGAATTCTAAGTTTTAGGACCAGACAAATGGCCTCCAACTTAGATGATAGGAAGCATCCTGGTGGGGCTAACTACCAAAATATGAGATGAGATAACTCTGATAGGTCATTTTCTATAGCATCTTGGAGGTCACTACAGGCCAACCCCCCTCATTTTACACATGAGGAAACTGAGGCCTCTGTGGTTGTTTTTGCATGTTGGAGTGAGGCACAGCAGTATGATGGAAAGAACTTTCCATTTGGAGTCAGAACTAATTTCAAATCCAACCCCTACTACCAGTATGACCTTGGGGAAATCAATCCACTCCTTCCAGGCCTCAATTTCCTCATCTGTAAAATTAGGTCGGATTATGGTGCTTTCCACGATCCGTCCCAGCTTTAAATGTATGATCCTTTACAAAACTCTCCCCTCAGATTCTTCTCTGGCAAATGCCATTATCTTCCTTTAAGTTCACACCGGTCTATCATTTAAAAATAAAATAGGAAAGAAAAGACAAAAGCTTTTAAACTGTCCCTAAAAAAGCAGTCTCTTCTGGTGCAGAGTTTTCATGTTGATACATGCCGTAAACCTAGATTATGAGTGATAGGTGTCATCCTGCTGCCCGCAGGGTCAGCTTAGGTAGGTAATGTGCGTATACCAGTAAGCTTAATACACTGTAGATATTCGTCACCCTCCTGTCCTAAATAAGAATAGGCGTGCTGGTTTGGGGTGTTTTTTTTTTTATTCCCCACCTCCCCAACCTTATCCAATCCCAATACATTTTGGGGTAAGGTAGAGTTACTCTCCATTGTAACGTGCCCAGCCTAGTTGTCAAGGATGATCATGTCCTTCCCAGCAACATTTAAACTAGCACCTTGCCAAATACCTTTAAACCGTGGTTCAACCTGTACTACAACTCCCACGAAGCCTGCGAGAGGAGGTTCACGAAAAGGCATTATGGGTATTGTAGTTTGAGCCCGTATCTGCGCTTCTGCCTTTTTCTTTTTCTCCGGGTGCCTCGCCCTAGCTTTGTTGAGACCCGTAGCTGCCAATTAGCTGGGGCCATGTCGGCGCGTCCGTGACCCAACTAAGGAGGCCGGTGTGCAGGACGGAGCGCCGCGATTGGTGGGTGGCTGACCCTGTGGGGCGGGATGATAAGGCGGGCGGGGCGACTGCGGCGATTGGCCCCGGCGCCCGACGGGACGAGAAGCGGATTGGCTGCGCGTTAGGGTTGAGGGGCGGGCCGGGAGGGAGGGTGCTCCGAGTGGCCGGAGCAGGAAGCCGGGCGACAGCGGCTGATCCTGAGGCTGGAGAGGCTGCAGCAGCGACAACGAAGACACCGCTGTTGACGGGAGGGTGGCATCGGCACCTCAGCCCCGGCGGCGGAGGCGGCGGCGGCGGTGGCAGGATGCGCGTCCGGATCAGGCTGGCCCTGCTGCTCTATGGGGCGCTGATGGGCTGCGGCTTGGTGTGGGCGGCTTCGGGTCAGTACCCGCCCCCTTGCTCTGGTCCGGGCTGAGGGAGTCTGGGGCCGCCGCCGCTACTGCCGCCTCCCCCCTTCTTAGAGGCCCGGCCTGGACTGGGAGGGGGACCCAAAAAGAAGGCCGGGCTGGTGGCGGGATAAGGACCTTATCTCTATCGGTCCTGGCCCACCCCAACCCCTGCCTGGAGGGTTCAGTCCCCACGCGCTCCCCCAACCCTGTCACTTCTTCCCTGGCTTCGGTCGACCCGGGTTGTGAGCGCCTGGGACATGTAGGGGCGTGGAGGGGCTGGTGGTTATATGGACTGTCGGGGCCGGGGAGGAAGGGGGGTCCTGAAAGAGGCTGGAAATGGAGGCCTTTCCGACGCACCCCACACTCACACGCACACACAACCCCCATAAACACCTTACCCATCCTGCCTCAACAGCTGGCAAGGGCACACATCTAGGAGTAGCGAGACCCCTGCAGCCCCCACCTCACTGGCTTTGCTGCTCTGGGACCGAGGAGGAGCAGGAGAGAAGCTTTCGTGCTTGCCCCTTACACGGGCCCTGCCTTAAGCATTGAGGATACTCCAGACGTCAGGGCACCCCACAGTTTGGGTTTCCAGATTCTCTGTAGCTTGTGCTCTATGAGATGTCACTTTGGAGAAAGGGGACACCTAGTTCTAGTAGTTAACAGTGTATTGGTGGAGTTACCATATGTGCTGGCTCTTTTGTACCCTTTTCATGTCTTGAGGTTGTTACCCTTGTTTTTTTTGTTGTTGACTGAAAATGAGGATGGAGAATTGAATTAGGAATTGTATATCTGAATGGCTTCAGATTTGTGTTAAGGTTTAAGGAAGAAATTAGTTCAGAATGGGTGGCAAATTGCTTTTGATTTTTGGATGTGTGGCACTAAAAAAGGTATCCGGAAAGGAATGTCTTGTGATCTGTTTTGGTGTCTGCACTCAGAGTTGTTATTTTCTGTGTTTTAGATGTGTATCTATTTTGAGATCTTAATTGGGATTTGATATGCCTTTTCTAGACCCTTCCTCAGTTGCCCTCTCTATAGGACCTTCTTAGCATCTGAAAGTGTTTCTTGCCCAAACCAGTACAATGTAAAGCTAGAATTTTCATCAATTTCCATAAATAGATAGTAATGATAATAACACAGGTATATAGTGTTTCATATATTTTATCTCATTTTTAACTACAAAAAGGATTTTCTCTTGTCTGCTGCAGGAAAATTCACAAGTGATTATTTAGATCCCGAATATCTGGCCTAAATCTAAATTGTTGCATTCCCCTAATTATTCTGCTTCTAAAATGAAAGTTCCTATTTTTAAATCCTATCACTGGTATCTTATGTAGTTAGATATCTCTTGTTTTAAAAAAATGATTACACTTTAGACCTTCTTATATAAATAAGATTATATTGACCCATTACCTTTATTAGGACACAGGTTCTGAGTTGTTTTTCAAATGGTCTGTTAGGTTTGCATTAATGTCCTGGTCTTGCCTTTGATATCTTTGTCAAAGGGAATATTGTAGGCTGTCTGTATGCATTTATCTAGCCCTTGGTCGACTCTAAGCTTGAAGGAAATAAAGCGAAAAAAATAGACTCTACCCTCTGGAAGCTTACCTTGTTACTGAGGGGAACTTGCAAATGACCATGTAAGTAACTGATAACCTGTGTAAATCTGACTGTGCTGTTGAACTGATTCAGTTCAACTGATAGTAACCCTGAAATGCTATCGTCCTTAACTTTGTATCCTTCTGAACCAGATCATTTTCAGTAAATGTTTTGTCCCACCTGCTAGCATAAGCTGTCAGTCAACACTTAAATTACATCACATTTGGATCATAGGAAGGGAGAGATCCCTAGAGTCTAGTCCAGCCGACTCATTTTACAAATAAGGAAGTTGAGGCCCACAGAAGTTAAATGATCTGTGCAAGATCATACAAGCAGTAAATTCGAGAGCTAGGATTCAAATTAAGGTTCTTTGAGTCTAAATCCCTTCTTCTTCCTACTAGACTGTTTCTGCATGACAGTTACATAATTTGCTTAAAGGGTACATGACAGACACTAAAACAATATAGAAATTGTATGTTGGAAGATAACTCACAAAAGATTCACTTGTGTGCAAGGTAGGTAAATGCCCTTGGATTAAGATTAAGATCTTCATAGTAGAAATTTAGGTGACTTTTTCTTTTATTTTGTTTACACTGTGTTTATATGACATTTCACCCCTTTTTAAAAGTTTAAATGCTCAGATGTTGAAAAAAATTGCATATCTCTCTATAGTCTAATTGCAGGTATTCTGTATTGACCGATTTTATATTTCTAATTTCTGTACTGGAGAATTAAAGTGCTACTATTATCTGGTACTAGACACATTTTTGGCAAGTTAGAACATGGTCAGTATTAAAAGGATCATTTATCATTTACTGATACTGGCTAGAATGTATTCAGAGACAAAAACGTTTTTATACTGATTGGTTTTTAAAGTAATGATATTAAATAATTTTAGAGCAGAAGGTTTGGGTTTTTTTTCTTTGCACTGCCACAGGCACTGATAATTTATGGAGATAGAGATTCTTCATCTTAAAAATGAGAGTTACTTGTGAGTTATTTTTTGTTTGTTGTTACTGTTACATGTTTCGAGGTGTTTCTTTAGTTGGATTTAAAGGCCAGCACTTGCTACTGGAGGCCAGTTAACAAATAAGTCAAAATAATGGTTAACCAATTTCTCCAGTTTTAGAAATTTAGGAGGCAGCATAGTACAGCAAAAAGAGTCTAGAATCAGAGGAGCTGGGTCTTACACTACCAGTCAGTATGACCTTAGATAAGTCCTTTAACCTGAACATCAACAAGGTAAGCTTCTGCTATATTCCAGGAACTATATTAAGCCCTGTGGGAGGGGAACCTGTTTCTTCACATAGAAAATGTAAGAGTTAGACTCAATGTCCTGTGAGGGTCCTTTCAGCTCTAGAGCTGTGGCCTAATGAAATAGGATATGTCTTGTCTATCCACAGAGTTTGGATCTGCTAGCTTTTTAAAAAATGTGTTATTCTAATTTGTTAATTTCTGAAATTTGTATTTCAGCATAGTTGGTTTTCTTTGAAACGTTATAATTAAAAACGGGCTTCAGTTTGTTTGGTTTTTTTTCCAGAAATGCCCATTGTAAGGGAAGTGCCTAAATAGCTGGCAACTGTTTATCTACTGTCTTTGTTGTTGTTGTTCAGTTGTGTCCTGTTCTTTGTGACTCCATGGACCATTGCTGTCCATGGGGTTTTCTTGGCAAAGATAACTGGAGTGGGGCTGGCTAGGTGGTGCAGTGAATAGAGCACCGGCCCTGGACTCAGGAGGACCTGAGTTCAAATCCAACCTCAGATACTTAACGTTTACTAGCCATGTGACCTTGGGCAAGTAACTTAACCCCAATTGCCCTGCCCTCCCCCCTTCAAAAAAAGAAAAAACAAACAAAGATACTGGAGTGGTTTGCCATTTTCTTCCCTAGTAGATCCTTTTGTCAGACAGTCAGAGTGATTTGTCTGGTATCACCCATCTAGGAAGTGTCTGAGGCTGTATCTGAACTCAGGTAATCCTGACTCCAGATCCAATGCTGTATCCACTGAGCTACTGGCTGTCTCTAATGTCTTTCTTAGATCTTTGCTTTATTATTTTATCTAGCCATATTTAAAGTAATTCATACAATGATTTGACCTGTCCTCCCAGTGATATTATTTTTTACTATTCCACTGAAATGACTGAACCCCATATCTAATTGTCCCTGTCCCAAATGGACGTCAGAAACTCTAAAACCTGCATAAACTGAGAGAGTTCACAACTAGGTCCTGGAAAATGTTACTACCTGTTAGCTATGGAGAATGCAGCAAAGGCTCAGAGGAATCAAATTGATAAGATAACTTAGGACCTTTGTTCCATCTCCCTCATCATCTTACAGAAGAAAAAAAACTCAGACCCAGAAAGGGAAAGTGACTTGCTGCTAACAGGTAACAATAAGTGGCAAAGCTGGTATTTGAATCAATTCCAATTAAATTTGATGTTTTTTATCTTAGATTTATATACTGACTTCCCCCTCCCCCAAAGTGCTGTCATTGACCCTTATAGTATCCCTATGAGGAAGGTAAGGTGGTGTCCTTTTCTTATGTTGTGGGGAACTGAAGCACAGAGAGCCTTATTACTTACTTAACTGAGGTTAGCAAAGGATGGAGAGATCTCTTTTTTCTACTAGATTGTTTAGTTTATCGCATCTTTCTTTTTAAAGTCTGTGTATCAGTTTAATTTATGTGACAGATTAAATTTTGGTCACTTTCTCTGAAACCATATCAATAGCATTATGCTGCTTTACTAAATGATGTAAAAAATGTACATTTCCCACTTTCCCAAAGGAAAAATTACATTTAAAAACAGAATCTAAACTTTTTCCTGTGATGAGGTATGCTGTTATGGATATGATAGTGTTGAGTGGAAAATCAGCAAGTGTTAATTGAGCATCTACTAATCTCTTCTGTGCCTTAACCTCTGTCCTTTTTCTTTTTGTTTGATCTTTCTAAATTCTGATTAACTGTAATGCTAAAAAAAAAAAAAAAACTAATAATCTGGAGTCTCTTTAACTATTCATCAAAAGTATTCTTTTTCTTTAAATGTTCCCTCCTTTAAGAGGAACTCCAATAACTTCATTCCCCCTTTGAACATATAATGTCAAAAGTTATCAAGTAAGTGACTCATTCATCATCATAGCAAAATGTCTACTTGTTTTAAAGAGAAAATTGCTTATACTTTGTGAACAGTTTTAAGATTACCATCTGACGTGTATTTCTTTCCAGGTTTTAGTAAATGGGTTAAGATCTGTCAATATTTTCTTTACCTGAAACCTGTTACTACTCAATTGTTTCTTAAAAAGAAGCACTGTGCACATGATGCAATAGGGATGAAATCTGGTAACAGAAACTACCATGTATTCTTGTATTCATAAACAAATTTTCTCATTGTGACTCATTGTATTTAGCTCTCACTAACTCGTTTTCCTTTCTATAGGTAAGTATAGTTATTTATTTTAAAGCATATTTACCGTCACGAAATATACATAATAATTTTTAGTGAATAAGTAGAGATATGCATATTCATAAGGGATAATCCAAAAAGTTGATTTAAAAGTTTGAAGAATATAGATAATTCTATTTCTATGCATAGTGCCTCTTTTATGTTCATTGAATAACCAAGCAAGAAACATATTTAAAAATATTAGTAAACCATAGATTATTAGGAGTTAACTGCAACAAGTTACAGTGATTAACTTTTTGTCTTTAAACATAAACATAACTGTGTAACTTGCTGTGATCGTATATAATACAATAAAATTAGCACTATAATTATTGATCAGATGCTACACTTAAAAATAAAATTTAGACATTTAAGAGTACATACCTGAACCTTTTCATTTTCTTTCCCTTGATGGGTGAAAAGGTGAATATTCATGAAGATGCCAAAAAGCTTTGGCCAAAAAGAAATGTATTTGGAATAAAGAGTCTTTCTTTAAATATACAAAGAGAAGGAATTGAAAACATTTGGGTTCCCTCATATTCACTTTTATTTAGCCTATTGTCAACCTCATTGTTAAATTTAACCTTTGGGATAGTTTGAGAAGAGGCCAGATTGTAGTTGGGTGGAAGAGAAAATTTGATTTTGGCAAATCAATGACAGTATTATCCATGTGTTATAATTACATAATCAAAAGGATAAAAACATAGCTTAATAATTGTCGCAAAATGAGAACAGTATATTGCATCATTTAATAATATTAATTTCATAGTTCTGTTTTATATGCCATAAACCTCAATTATTCAGACTTAATAGCTGGATTATTTAAGGGTAATATTAACACCATATAGTGGAGTGGCACTTCTCTGTAGTATAGGTATCATCAGATAGACTAAATTTATGACAAGAATTTCCTCCGGTAAACTCTCTGCTTTTGATAACTCAAACCCAAAGTCTGTCACTTTGTAGTATTTTAAAGCAATGTTTCTTGAACTAATTTGGCCATGGAACATTTGGTAGCTCAAAATATATTGATAGAAGTTGTAACTTTGGTTCCCTGGGAGATATTAGGAATTTAGTAGGATCTAGGAATAAAGAAGGCTATGAGGAAGTTTTCATATTGAAAATTTTCTGTACAAAAGTATTTTTGATAAATAATTTAGTAGTTAACATTTTGATTAGAAAAAATATTGATAGAACTTTTTTGTGGGCTTTCAGCACATGGTACAAAATACCAGGTTTGATGGAACATAGTTTGAGGAATGCTGAAATTTGGGAATTGCATTGCAGTGAGGCCCAAATGACAGTTTTGCTAACAAATTTAAAATTTTAGTGGGGGAGGCTCTTAGAAATTCCATTTTTTCATCTAATAATCAAAATATGTTTTCCCGACTAGTCAAGACTAGTTTAAGACTATTTGGGGAGGAACCATAAATACAGAAAACTCCTGTTTGTTTTGACAATTTTATTGGGCAAGGAAAACAGACAGTTTGGTTTAGACAGTGAGCCTTTGCTTGTTGGTTACATAAGAGCAGGGGGGAATCATAATGACTGAAGGAAACAAGAAGTAACAGGAAAACTTGGGAAGAATAGGAGAAAGAGAGGTAATGGAATCAGAAAAACCTAAGCAGTCAGTATGAATCAAAGAGCAAATGCTATTTCTCCCTGACTGGAATGATTACTTTGTTTAGAACAGAGTATTGATTTCTTAATAAGGAGACCAACAATAAGTCTGTATAGGGCAGTAAGTATGTTACTGTTTATTACCCACTTTTGGTTCTGCTCTGCAGTGGAGTCAAAAGCACAATTAGTAAAAATGCAGTTTTCTTTGTTGTTTAGTCAGTTCCGTATCTATGCAAATAGAAAAGTGAAACTATGCATATAAATGGAATTATCTGTATTTGAAAACATTTTTTAATCAACTTTTTTATTCTCTCATGTGAGTACATAGTCTTTTTATTTAGTCACGGAATATTTGTTATGCATGACTCCCAAATATATAGAGATCTTTCTCTGTGGTCTTAATTTCTCCTTTAATATCTAGTCCTGTGTTGCCCACTACCTGCTGGATATCTCTACTGGCATGTCTCAAAAAGCATTAATTCATGTTGTCCAAAATGGCTTATTATCTTCTCTAGTAAGCACATCTCTTCTCAAAATTTTCTTAATTCTATTAAGATACCACCATTCTTTGAGTCACTCAATTATCCTACATCTGCATCATTCTTGATTTCTTCCTCCTGGTTCCTTGAACCCTATTTGCAATTAGGTTGCTAGGTCTTGTCAACTCTACCTCCACAGATCTCTGGCATTCGTCCCCTTACCCCACTCATGGCCAGTAGCCTGATTCAGGCCTCATAACCTGTTCTTTCTACTTTTGCAATATAGCTTCTCAATTGGTCTCCCTGCTTGTGTGATCTCTCCCCTCTTCAATTCACAGTCAAATCTGACAATGTCATTCCTGTATTCCCAAAACTTCAACGGCTGTTGCCTCTTATAAAATACAAACCCATTAGCCTAATAGTTAAATTTTTTTCCCTTGTCTTGTTTCCACCTTCCTTACTCGATTTATTTCATATTGTTCCCCTTCGTTCTACTTCTGGCCAAACCAGCCTATTTTTTTGTTCCCCAAACTCAGCATTTTATTTCCTGTCCCAGTGTAGCCCCAGCATAGTCCCACATCCAGAATGAATGTTACCTTTCTTCAAAGACCAGCTCTGGTACTATATCCCACCCAAAGCTTTCCCTGTCTGATCCACTCCACCCTAATGCACTCCAGTTTGCTCATCCTTTCTCCCTCGGGAAAGGACTTTTTATTTATTTATCTCTGTACATGTTATATTCCTTGGTAAAATGTAATCTCTTTGATATCTTGGACTATTTTGATTTTGTGGTGTTCTTGTATCCTTAACACCTAGCACAGTGCTCAAACATAGGAGGTGTTTAACAACTATTTGTTTAGTGGTTGAAGGGGCTATATGAAATGTACTTTGTTAGCTTGTAGGGGAAGAAAAAAGATACATGATTCTTCTTATCTTGAGGAACAGTTGCTGATAAATTTAATGAGTTGTAAAATGCTGATAAGCAATAAGGAAAACTAATTTTACCCCAATTAGAATGGGTCAAGGAAAAGAAGAACAAAGTCAAGGAAGTTCATTCTGTAAACAGCTTAATTTTTGTAATCTTTTGTATTTGTATTTCAATTTATATTGGATTAATCTTGTGCGTATCACCCTTTAAAGTAGATTGTAAGTGTTTTGAAGACTGGCACCATATCTTACTTGTAAGACAATATTTGCCCCAAGATCTAGTACTTGCATTGCACTTGGTTAGCACTTGACAGATGTTAGAATGAATGAATAATTGAAAATTTGTCAGTCAGGGTATGTAGGAAATAATGGAATTAAACCAGAAGGATTGATATGACTTGTCTTACCACCTGTGTGGTGACGAGGCACCTCTTCTGGGACAGTAAACATTTGCTGAATAAATTAACCTTTGGTGTACTAGGCATTGAATGAATTAATAATAAAGCATTTACTAAGCACTTACTATGTGCCTGGCACTGTGTCCAGTGCTAGGGATGAAAATACTTGCTAGACAGCTGCTGCCTTCAAGGGGTTTACATTCTCATGGGGAAAAATAACCATGAGGAGCTAGAAGTGGGGAGGGGAAGGGGTATTGGAGGTATAAGGAACAATAAGACCTGGATCCTACCATAAAGGAATTTATTGTCTGGTAAGGGAGCTAAGTTCGTCTGCCTCTCCCTCAAAATCATAAAGCAAAATAGAATACAAGAGATAAAGAAAATATACAGTGTCATCTTGTCACCTGTTGAACAGCAGGATCCAAAAAGATTTCAACAAGCTAGAACCAAGGTCTGAATCTAATGGGGGTAAAGTTCAAACCAACGTTACAAACCTACTGTGTAGAAGGCATGAGGTTCAACCTGACATTAGAGAGCCACCTTGGAGTAAGGACCATCTGGGTCCAGTTCCTACCACAGATACATGAATGAATGGATGAATGAACTTTTAAACCATTTATTAGGTGCTTGCTACATGTAAAGTACTGTGCTAAGCACTGGGGATACAAATAATAATTATAGTTAGCATTTATATATCACTTTAAGGTTTACAAGTATTACCTCATTTTGTCCTCACAACAACCCTAGGAAGTAGGTGCTATTATTATCTCCATTTTACAGATGAGGAAACTGAGGCAGACATCAGTTAATGAATTGCCTAGGGTCACACAGTAAGTGCCTGAGGTAAGGTCTGAACTCAGGTCAGCTCTCTGAACTCAGGTCAGCTCTAGATCTCTAACCAGTACATTACTTAGCTGTCTAGAAGATAAAGACACTACCTGCTGTTAAGGTGCTTGCATTCTGATATTCCACACATATGGAAGGTTTCATCTCGTAAGTCAGACAAAAAGACCCTATGATCCTTAGAGTACACTGGCAAAGCAAATGGTAATCTCTCTCCTATACTGTCATTTCTACTAATAAAATCATCAGTTTCTGATGTTGAATGATTTGACAGTGCCAAGGACTATGGTGGCAAGAACTTTGTTTTCAGGTACTTTAATAACTGGCTATAGCACCTGAAGGAGTAGTTGCCAGGCCACATCTCCACAGGGGTTCCTTTGCTAGGTGATGGCTGCAAACACTGGACTGGAAGCATTGTTATTCCCAAGGCTCTGGGGTTCAGGGTCCTGGGCTATCGCCTTCAGGTCTGAAGGGAGATAGTTGTCGTGGTGGTGGTGGTGTGAGTATACCGCTTCTCGTCAAGGCACCATCAGGGTGCCTTGCTGTTTCGGCTGCAGTGGATTGTCTACACATTAACTGCATAACCTTGGGCAAGTTAACTGGCAATGCTGTGGTCAGCACACTTAACTCTAAAGTGCAAAACAGTTGCTTATCTGCATCAGTAAAGGGAGTTTCTTTCCCGGGAGTTCCCTAAGCCAATGAAATTGTGCCATGTGTTCTGACCTCTCATCTACCTTAGCACACCCTTAAAAAAGTAGAGTATATATAAAGTAGACTTGTGTTCAGGGAATCAAGTACACCAGTATAGGGTTGTATAGGCACAACTCAAAGAAGATTAACCAAAAAAAAGAGTTTGAGTAGACTATAAGTTCAATATCACATGACAGTAAAAAAAAAAAATTTAACAAAGTGCATTAATACATGTTCAGTGTCTGGGCTCAGTAGTGTGATTATTTTTATGTACCATGCCCAGTCACAGCACATCTATAGTATTGCATTCAGTTCTGGGTACCACATTTTAAGAAAGATGACATTGGTGGGCTTCAGCTTGTGGAAACCATATTATGTAAGAACTGGTGAAGAAATTATATTATGATGTGTAATAGCTGAGAATGTATATTGCTTTAAGGCTTGCAAGTTGCTTTACATATTTTATTTGAACCTCACATGAAGTAGGTATCACAAGTATTCCCATTTTCCTAGATAAGAAAACTGAGGTCCAGAAAGGTTACCTAAGATGGTCACATAGCTAAGTAAGTGTCAGGCAGAATTTCAACCCATGTCCTCCTGGCTCTGATTCCAGTGTCCTATCCACAGATGTTTAGCTTGATGAAGAGAAGGCTCTGGTATTGGGGAAGAAAAGATAAGGAAAGTGAAGAGATTATAGTAGCTAACTTCAAATATTTGAAGGATCACATGTCATGTGGAAGAGAGATTAGAACCCAGAGATCAGAACTATAGTAGGAGCAATAGGTGGAATTTGCATGGTGGCACACTTAGGTTTACTGTGAAAAAAATTTTTTTTAACAAATAGTTGTCCCCAGGATTTGACTGTCTTGGATCTGCTTCCCTGGAGGTTTTCAGGTAAAAACTGGAATGTCCCTTCTCAGGACTGTTGTAAAGGAGATTCTTGCCCACGTACAGGTTGAATGAGCTGACCCCAGAGTTTCTTTCCAACTTTTAAGCTTCAATTCGAGGAGAATCCTCACTGTCAGGATTCTCAGTGAGGGTTTCATAGAGGTAGTGACATTTTAAGCTTGAAGGATGAGTAAGACTTCAACAAAGAAAGTTTGGTGAGAAGGATATTCCAAGCATAGGGAACATTGTGTGTAGAGGTACAGAGATGGAAAAGTGCCATAATTATTCAAAGATTGATGAGTCGTTAAATTTAGCTATATGTATATAGCATGTGTAGTATGAAGTAAAGGTGGAAGCAGATTTTTGGAGTATTATTAATTCCAGGATAAGGAATTTCATTTTATTTGGTCCCATAGGACACCATTGAAAGTTTTTAATCAGTTCAGTAATGCCACCAGACATGTGCCTATGGAAGTGGCACATATGGTGGATTAGCATGGGCAAGAAACTCGACGTAGAGAGACACACTGGTTAAGAGGCTTTTGCAGTAGTCAGGTGGGAAGTAATGAGAACCTGAACTACAGTTGAAATGGAAATGAAGATGTCAGTATAGAAGGTTTGGTTGAGATAGATTGACAATACTTATGTGCTGAATGGGGGTAGGGAGGATAGCAGAATTGTGGTACCATTGACAGAATTAGAGCAATCAGGAAAAAGAACATATTATAAAGAAAGAAGATGAGTTCTGTTTCAGACATTTAGCTAGAATTGCAGACAGGGCAGTCAAATGAGCATACTTCCATAAGTAGTTGAAAATGTGATTCTGGAACTTGAAAGTCTAAAAAAGGTTTTTAAATCTCCTTCATAGAGGTGAGAGTTGAAGGGGTGATTGAGATCATCAAGGGAAAAAGTCTAGAGGGAAGAATGGGGCCCAAATGCTTAGAAAATACTTATATTAAGGGAATAGGAGAAGGAAAAATACTGAAGAAAGACTGAGAAGAAGCATTTAAAGAGATAAAGCCAAGAGGAGGAAGGCACATTATTAAGGAAGCCAAGAAAAGAGAGTGATGAGGAGAAAAGGACAAGAGATAGTGCTTAATGTAGTTTGCTGAAGAAAGGTCAAGAAGGGAGATTTCCTGGGAAAGGCCATTGGCTTTGACAATTAAGAGGGCAGTTTCATTTAGAATGATGGGTACAATAACCAGCTTAGAAGGGGCTTAAGAGCAAGCAGGTAGTGAAGAAATAGAAGCAATTAGTATAGATGACTCCTTTATGAAATTAGACAATAAAAGGGAGAGGATGGATGGAATAGCAGCATAATGGGGCTGCAAAATTAAGGAAACCTTTTTTAAAAAAAGTTTTGGTTCATTCCAGACTACCACTAAAAATTCTTGATTATTTCAGGGACTGATGATCCAGTTTGTGGATACTATTTTGGTGTACTTTGCTAAATGTTTGACATTATTAATTTTCCAACAATAAAGCTAGTGATTGATTTATTTAAACTTTCCTTACAGATGACGAAGGAGGTCAGGATGAATCCTTAGATTCAAAGGTATGAACTAAAAATCTTCATTATATTTGCTGTTGTTTAGCTAAGTTTATCAAGCACAAGTTAACAAGCATTTCTTAAGTGACTGCTTGCTCTGTGTGAAATGTTAGGAATACAAAGAAAGGTGAAAAACAGTCCCTACTCTCAAGGAGCTCACACTCTAACAAAGGGGACAGCTTCCAAACAACTATGTACAAACAAAATATGTGCAGGATAAAATGGAGATCATCTCTTTTCAGGGTTTGCACAGTATAACTAAAAAAGAATCTGCATTTATATGATAAACAGAATTAGAATTTTCTTATTTAAGTGCTAACGGTAGCACTGCCTTTTTGCCAAAAAAATTAACTTCTTCCTGTGATAGGTTTATAAGTGACACCAATGTATGATACATGCCATAGGTGGAGCCAGCAGAATAGTAAAGATGTTATCTTTCTCTTCTGAAAATAAACAGTAAACTTCACTCTTTTCAAAAGTATTGTTCATGTTAGTTCTACTTGAATTTTTTTAAGCACCTACTATGTGGAGGTCATGAGATTCAGTAGATAGAGAGCCAGCTTTAGAGTCAGGACCACCTGGATCCAATTCCTGCATCTGACTCAAGTTTGAATATTTTAAAAAGCATCTTTTTTTTTTTCTCCATAGGTTTTAGAGTATCTGAAGTCAAGTAACTGTACCATTTTAGCAGGAGCCACTTTCAGTTTTGTTTTTCTTTATTTTTATCCTTTACATACATTAAAGCTTTCTAAAAATATAACCTGTTGTTTTATATTTCAAGTAATGAAGTTTTTTTTTAATTAATCTGTCCCTTCTGATACCCTTGTCATTCATTTTTAAAGGAATAACAAAAAAAAAAACAAACTTGGCTCTCGGTACATAGCCACATAGTCTAGCCAAATTTCCATTTTAGCCTTGTCTGAGAAATGTCTGTTTCTTTTTGCATTTTAATTTAATCACTTTTCTATTATGAGGCAAGTGTTGTCTTTAATCTTTATTCTTTGAGACTTGTGGCTTATCATCATGTTTATCAGAGTTATAATCTTTCAAAGTTATTTTTCTCTGTAATGTTATCATGGCATAAAGTATTCTATTTTTGCTCACTTAACTCTGAATCAGTTCATAAAGGTCTTCCCAGTTTCCTCAGAAATTGTTCATCATTTTCTTACAGCACAACAATATTCCATTACATTCATATAAAATACCGTAAGATATTTAGCTGTTTACCAATGGATAAAGGGGACACTTTCCCTCCACCCACCCTTTTTCCAGTTTTTGACAACCAAGAAAAGCAATATTAATGCTTTCTTGAGAATGTTTTTCAGGGAGATGCAGTGGTGCAGTGTTTAGAGCACAGGCCCTCGAGTCAGGAGGACCTGAGTTCAAATCCAGCCTCAGACATCTAACACATATTAGCCATGTAACCTTGAGCAACTCACTTAATCCCAATTGCCCTGCATTCCCCCCTGCAAAAAAAAATGTTTTTCATATATCATTTTTCTAACACATTAGCCCTATGCTTTAAAAAAATTCATCCCAAAGTAGATGTGTGAAATTACTGTAGTTGACAATTTATTAAAAGCAATTTTGAAATGATGGAGAAGAGTTTATTTTACTATTGTTTGAGGAAATAACTAGTTTTGGAGGAAAGTTATATTAAAATAGTAGAAAATAAAATAATTTTACTAACAACAGTTAAAGATGCTAGTAGGTATAAATAAGGATTTAAAAGAAAGTTAGACAAAAAAATAGCTCAAAGGAAAACAATCACTTCTAAATCTAAATTAACAGAATCTGTCGTATTAGTCCAACTACAACATGTACCAAATATAGGTCACACTCCTGAAAGAGACCTTTGAAGGGAAAATATATCTATTTGCTGGAAAATATTTTCATGAAATTAATATGCTAAAATTATATTAACTGTGAAACTTTTTTTTTTTACACTTCTCAGACTTCCTTGCCATCAGAAGAATCAGTAAAGGACCATGCCACGGCAGGCCGAGTAGTAGCTGGTCAGATCTTCCTTGAATCAGAAGAACCAGAATTGGAATCCCCTGCAAAAGAGAACAGTTTCAAGAACCAAGACAGAGATGTTGAAAGTATTATAGAAGACTCTAGCTCTCTAGAGATGCCAAATCTAGAAAACAAGGACTTGGAAGAAAGTGAGGAAGTATTGAAATCAGGTACTGTGTTATATCCTTCAGGTTTTCCTGATTTGAAAAGCAGAATTGATTTGCTTATACTTTATAAGGAAAGGTAGAAGAAAGTTTACTGGTTTTGCTAAATGTGTAGTAGAAAGAGCATAGAGCTTGAGCCCAAGAAACCTATGTTTGAGTCCCAGTTGTAAACTTCCAGCCTTTTGGAAAGAAAACTTCCATTTAATCATATACTCTTAGTGAATTAATTTATTCATTGTTTCCCAAACACAATCAGCTTTCCCACCTCCACACATTTGCTCATACCACTCCCTAGGTCGAGAATGCCCTCTCCTGCCACTCTCTTCCCATTCTTCATAACTCAGTTTACACAGCGCCTCTTCCATGAGGTTCTCCTTCTAATATTAGCTCTGTCTTAAAGAACAACAACAACAACCCATCCTAAAGTAGACATGAAAGTATATGGTTGACAGGTCATTAAAAGCAGTGTTGAAATCAGATAGAAGAAACTGAGCTAATAACCTCTCCTTCCTCCAAAGCTTCGTATCACTTCTGATCTTTCTTAATCATTTTATGCAGCATATAAACAGCATCATTATTTATGTGTACATTTTTTCTCAGTGCCTACCTCAGTAGATAGCAAGCACTCAGCAAAAATTGAGTTGATAAATTTAGGTAACATATATAAAGTATTTTGAAAACCTTAAGGCATATTGTAAATATGAACTGCCATCATCACTATTATTTTCAATATCATTATCGTTAGACTAAGATGTAATTCTAGCCTTTGACCTTTTTTCTTTTTCTTTGGATTATCCCTTGCGGATACATGTGACTTCTCTAAGAAATATGCATTGCATCCTTGATTGGTCACAAATTGTGCCTGAACCAAGCTTCAAGTGGAAAGAAAGGTCATGTTTCTCAAAATATTTTGTTGATTAAAGTTTTTTTAAACACCTCTTTTGTGCAGGGTACTGTTCTAGGTACTAGGGCAGATAGAAAAATGAAGAGATTGAATCTGTCAAGGAATTTATAATCTAGTGGGGGGGGGAACCACATCCTTATCATTATCACTATAATAGGCCTCTTTATATAATGCTTCTTGCAAAACACCTACAACCATTATTTCATTTGACCCTCAAAATAACCTTTCAAGACAGGTGGAACAGGTATTATTTCATATATATATGAAAAACCTAAGGGGTTTGCAAAGTGCTATGTAAATGTTAGGTATTATTGTTAGCATTTGGCAGATGAGGAAACAGGTTTAGGAAGATTAAGTGTGTTGCCCATTAGAGTAAGTGTCATAGACAGAATGATATCTTCTGATTCAAGTCCTATGCTCTTTCCACTATACCACTCACATATAAAAATAAATTATAGAATTTAAGACATTAATGAATAAAAGAAGTACAAAGAGTTATGTAAAGTCTAAGGAAGGAAAGATAATTTCTGATTGGGTGGGAGAAAAGGAGGGGCAGTTCAAAGATAATTTCACTGAGGAAATATCATTTGTGCCAGATCTTAAAGAATAGGCAGAATCTCTTTTTTTGCTTCATTTTATTTTGTTTTTTAATTAATTTATTTTTAAAGGACAGAGGTTTTATTTGTCCTTTTTTAGTTCTAAGTTCTCTTCATTTCCTCCCTCTTCTCCCCTCTTCAACTAATGAAAAGTAAGAAAAACAAGACCTAAGGAACAGGTGGCCTCTCAATAGGCATAAACCTAAGGAATGCCTTGCATAAAGGAGTGGGGCAGCAGAAAAAGTGTGGTACATATTTCAGAGACTGTGAATACTTGTTGCTGCTTTGATTCTCTTAGCATTAGTACTATTCTTAAAGTGATTGTTGTTCCACCAATCAGCACCTTCTTTGTGACATATAGTCTTTAGAGTAAACAGTTAAAAGTCTTGCCCAGGATCCCATAGCTAGTATGTTTCAGAGACAGAACTTGAACCCAGATCTTTCCCACCCCAAGACCTAATCTATCCACTATACTATGATCTCTCAATTTTATTCTTGAGGAAGACAATGTAAATATTTAACCATCTAATAAACATTTGTCCAAACTACATGTTATAGTCTAAAGATTATATTTGCAGTGATATATTTGGGATTGGAAGGAGGCTGGCAAGAGGGATTATAAATTTTTTCTGACTCTGATCCAAGAAGCATTTGTTAAGCACAAGGACATTACAGAATAAATACAGAAGAATAGTCACAAATACAAGGGAGTTAAGTTCAAGGGAGTTGGGGAGGGCACTAACAATTATTTGGGATGAAAAATAACCCTCATCCTTAATTTAGTGAAAAAATAAACAGAGATCTCTTAGGATAAGAACAGGAGTTAATCTCTTCCCCTGGAGAAGAGGGCGGTCTTCCCTATGACTCATGGAGAAGAGACATGTTACAAAACACAGCGCAAGAATTTATACTATAATATAGTCAAGCCCCACCTCCCGACTGTTTCCTCTCTCATTGGTTGAGAGGCAGACTCCACCAAATTCTTCCCCAAATGGGACAGCAAGAAAAGAGGGGGGAGGGTCCCAAAGCAAGGGAGGAAGAGTGAGCCTGGGCTGACCTTGACTCCCACTGGCCAGGAGGAGAAGGGGCCCACCAAGTCTGGAAAAAGCAGACAAAGAAAGATGAAAGTGATTGACAGCAGCAATGGAGGAGGAAAAGGGAAAGACAATCTCAAACTGCTTGAGAAGTTTTCACTCATTCCATACACAGTTAAGGAATTAGGAAAGAAATAGACAGGAATGGACTGGTTGCAGTTGTTGCATTGTTGGAGGTAATATCCACACAAATGAGATCACAGAATCAGGGAATGTTGGAGTATAGGTACAAGATACTGTGCTAGGGACTGAAGACCTCAGTAGTCAACTAAAGATTATAATTCAGAAGTTCTTTCAATTTCTTTTGGACACTTACACTTTGTCGTAAAGCTGCAAAAAAGACTTGGCCATGGCATTGTTCTGGTTAGATGCTTTAAATACAATAGTTGTTAGACTGCTTTGACTGATTTTCTGGTCTACTTTCAGTGACACAAAGTTTAAACTTCTTCTTATACAGTGCCTAAAATTCCTGTTCTCAGGTAAATGGGCTCATTTGAACCAAAGGGTGACTCTTCCACTAAAGTGCTGGTTAAAAAGACAATTAAATTTCCCTGGAAACAAAATTAGCCTGAAAGTAGGAGACTAGAAGAACACAAACATCTGCCAACAACATTATCATTGTGCAGAAAGTTAAAGGGAAAATAAGAAGAATATATAATGACTGTCTAGGAGGCCATTTCTTTAGATTAGCACTTACCTAAAATTCAAGGTTTTTGTTTTGTTTTGTTTTTTAACACGGATTTTTAAAACACAAAGAACAAATACTTTAATACTCCTATCAAAAAAACAAAAAGTTCCTTTCAATACCTTGTGGTCTTCTTCAAGAATCTTCAAGATCTTTTGTATTAAATTTCTCCATGGTCTGCTCTTTCATTCTCACTAAATTTGTCTAGTTTCTTTTTTTCCATGAGCACATAGGCCAATGTTTTCTTTTTTTTGTAACTGTAATAAAATAGGTGAGAGACAGGATGTCTTAGTTAGTAAATAAAGAACTGGACTCAGAATCAAGAAGACCTTAGTTTAAGTCCTGACTTTGACACACAGAGGGTTTATGACCCTGGGCAAATCCCCTAACCTTTCAGGGCTCCAGGCAGTTATCTTAAGCCTATATAAATTGCTGAACTGCATTAGTAGAGTTAGCTTCCTCATTGAGGAGCTCTCTATACCAGTGAAATCATGTGTTCTGATTAAATAAAAAGTAAAATTAGTTGTTTTTCAAATACAGTAAGTTAGAACTGAGTTCCCTTCAGGGGAATCCTAGTCTTCTGGGTGGGTTTTTTTAATCCTTCCTGGAAAAAAAATACATTTGAGTCAAACCAATACTTTATTTTAGTTCGGTTCTTAAATTTTTGAGTAACACAGAACCTGAAACCCTCTTAACCAATTCTCAGCTAGACTTTTGCAGAAAAACAATTTGACATCCCAGCATTTTCACTACACCTATATCTTTTCCCAAGAGATTTCTGTCATGTTTTCACACCTGTGATGTTAAGCCTCTCTTTATTTGTTCTTAGCTATTTTATTTATTTTACGCATGTTTTCTTTATTTGTTCCAAGTGTAATTTGTTCTTAGAATTTTATTAAGCTTACTAAGTACTGTAAGATTTCTTCATTAAATTAATGGCTTTTCTTGTTTTATACTGAATAGTAATGTTACATGTCTGAGTGAGGTGTTATTCTCTATGTACATGTGGAAGTACAGTGAGGCTTTAGTTAACCAGCTTAGTTGGGAAATGGATGTTGTAGTTTTAATTAATGGGGGGGGGGGGTAACTAAGATTTATTTTTTTTCCTCAATTAGTTAAAGATGAAGAAAGGACAATTTTGTGAAAGTATGAGCTTGCAAAACCAAGCTATATAGCCTACTTCCTGTAATAGATTCTTACCACATTTTACATGTATTTAAAAATCTAAAGAGTTTTATTTTTAAATTAATCAGTGAATGACAAGATCAACAAATTCTGTGCTCATAGGCCTCTTAAATAAACATCAAAGTTGTATTGATCTAGCAAAATGTTATAGTTCTAGCAAAATGTGAGGTGTTACAGATCACTTTTGCTATGACTTCTGAAACTTTTTTTTGTCATTAGTTTTCAAATAATAGAGAGCTTTTCAAAACTTAAGTTTCTTCTAGAGTCCCCACTGCCTGCAACATGTACCTAGTAAAAAATTCTTATTATTGGAGGGCTCTAGTTATTTGTGATGTAAGCAAATAAGATTTTACTATGCATTAGCTCCTTCAATTTTGGAATTTTGAAATTAACTACTCCAGTACACTTACTGGTCTGATGGAATTACATTAATTCAACTTTCAGAAGTTCTACTGTATTTCCAAGGAGTCTCTGATTGTTCACAAAGATCTAGTCCTCTGACTAATATTTAAGACTATTTAAAAGTCTTTACTTCTAATAAGAGAAAAGATCCTTGTTGTGTTCATTATTAAAGAATTATACCCACTGTTGCAGGAACCTCTTCAGGCTCTGCATTGATTTTTTTCCTTCTATTTTAAAGATCTGGATAAATTGTGTTACACTTAAAAAAAATAAATTTGTATTGATATCTTTTTTAATATCACTTACATTTCCCAATGTAGCCTCCTGCTTTACTCACTCAGAGAGCTGTCCTTTATAACAAAGAATAAAAAGCAGAGCAATTAAACAATTTAACAGTATTATACATCATATTGAAATTATCTGACATCATAAATAATGCCCCATACAGCCCCATTTCTACCTCTGCAAAAAAAAAAAAAAACAAACAGGAGTAAGTGTCTTTTCTATTTCTTGTGTTCAAACTTGTTCATTATAATTTCACATAATCTAGTTTCAATTATTCTGTTGTTCTTCCCATTTACATTGCTATAGTCATTGTGAATATTATTTTCCTGGTTGTTCACTTTGCATCAGGTTCATATAAGTTTTCATGTGCTTCTCTATATTTTTCATATTCATAATTCCCTAGCCACAGTAATATTCCATTATATTCATGTGCCCCTGCTGGCTTAGCCTGTCCCCTATTGTTGAGCATCTACCTCATTTCCATTTCTTTGCTGCTACAAAATGTGCTGTCTTTTGGTGCATATCAAGCCTTTCTTTTTGTCATTGATCTCAATGAGAAATAGGCCTAGCAGTAGAATACCTAAGTCAAAGAGTATGGACAGCTGAGTCACATCTTCAGAATAATTCCAAATTGCTTTCCAAAATAGTTGGACTATTTCACAACTCCTCCAAAGTAATACACCCATTTTTTCACAATTTATTCCACTTTGCAATGTAGCCATGACTTAGGTAATTCCTTCAGAGACCGAGGAAGTATGTATTTTCTTAAGTGAATGGCATATATGTGAAAGTCAACTTTTTTTCTCTTGTAGCTTAGAACATCTAATAAAAGGGGGAAACTATGGATCCTAGTTATTTTTTAAGTCATGCAAAGCAGTTTGTACCTGTACTTGCTATTTTTAGGAAGTAGTCAAACATATCAGGCAATTCTAGTTTCATATGATGTAACACTCTGGTCATATGTGGTTTTAAATGAGACAGTTTTGCAGTAAATAAATTATAAAGTATCAAAAGGTTTTAAACCTAATGTAATATTAAGAGTAAGGAGGCTAAAACTTCAGGCTACACCTGGTCAGATTGTTTAAAACTGAAACTCCCCAAAAGAACTTTTTTTGGTAGCTCTTTTCTGAATAGCTAGGTAGGTTACTAGAATGGAAACACTTGTTTTCAGTCAGTTGTCTTCTCTAGATATACTGGAGTAAATCCAGAGGAGAATGGCCAGTAAGGAAGAAGAAATGAAAAACTATCCTAAAATTAATGACTAAAGGAAAATTTAACATTAAAAGAGATGATAATTGCCTTCAAATATATTAAGGGTTGTTAAGTGAAAGAGAGCCTCAGAGGACAGAACGAGGATCAATGAATAATTCAAAAATGGAATGAACTCCTTTGAGAGAGAGTGAATTTCATATCCCTGAAGCTCTTCAAGTGGAATCTAAATGACTACTTTTTGGAAATGAAGAGAGATTTCATTGTTTAGGTGAAGGTTAGACTAGATCACTTCTGACTAATTTATTTAGTTCTAACAGTCTATAATTCCATATCAATCCTCAAAAGGAAAATGACTACCTTTTTAAGACTGAAAAATTCTGTAATAGCTTCTCTAGCATAGCAATTTCCATCCCTGGATTATAACACTCCATCTGTTGTTAATTGCCCCAAGAGAGCATTATTACAAGAGTCAATTTTTAATTCACTATATTTTCAGATCTGTACAACAAAATTAAAAACACTATCATAGCTCTAAAAATTATTGCATTAGGATAATGATGATGACTTACTGGACAGTGTAGTAAAGTAGAATTAATTGTGACTGAACTGTTAATTCTTGAGGCAAATGGAAAAAAAGTTACAATATTAGTTTTTTAAATTTACTTTCATTCCAAATGTCTGTGTTGTTTCTGGCGTTCAGTAGGATTGCAGGTGCTCTGCTAAATCAAATTTGGAGTAAGTACCAGTGTACAGGTGACTTTTTTCACATCCTAAGATGTTACAATTATAAGGGACCTTAGGACTTACTTACTCCGACTCCTAGCTGAATCATGAATCCCATCTAAAACATTTCCAAAAACCTGCCATTCAGTCTCTGTCTCCAGACACAGTCCATTCTACTTCTATGTGACTTTAGTTATTAGGAAGTTTTTCCTCTAACTCTAATTCCCTCTTCTAATAGTGTTGCTGAGGACCTTACAAGTTATTCCGTGATGGTAGCCACATACTTTATCTATGATCTCCTTGATTTGAGATTGAAGCTTATCCATACCTTCTGATCTTATGTAATTCTTTTCTGTGTCCCCATAAACCTGCTATAAAGGTATCAATGCTTGCAGCTTTCTCCTAGGTGCTTTTTCAACCATTTCCAAATATAGTATAGCACATGGTTTATCTAGCTGTTATCTTTTTGTCTCACTATATGATTGTCCTACTTTTTCTCATCATGAGTTTTTTCTCAATGATAACATTTTAAGCTACTTCATATACCTAAATTATGCTGCTTATATGCTATCATGCTGCCTACACCTATGGTCCATCTTTCTATTGCCCTTTGGAGTTTTAGTAATTTCGATTCTTCAGAGATTGTTGTGGTCCATGTTTAAAAGCCTTACAACATCACTGGAGAATCTTAGTATAAAGGTAAGATTTTGTGTCAGGGAACATCTTAGAATCATATATGATACTGCATGATTTCCCAGATGGAAGCTAGCTTGTTCTCTTCTTCCTTTTCAGTTCTGAGTCTAGCATCTACAGTGCCTAAGACATAAATACTGATGGACTAAGTGGACTTTCTATCCAGGTGTATATCACAGTTTGGGCAAAAAAAGCATTTTTTATCCATTCAGTTTTTATCATGTGAGTTGTTATATTGATCTCTTGAGAGATGGAAAAATAGGCTATAATGTGATAACAGCATTTCTGAGTTCCTGATCATGAAAGTAGAATTCTTGTGGCAAGATCAAGAGTTACTGTCTCTTTGCAAATCTGAGGTGGGAGTAGGGAAAATTGAGGAACCAAGAAGTTAAAGTATTTGAGGGAACATCAGTATGAATATTGCAGCCATCTCATGTAAGGGCAGGAGAGAAAGATTGAGTCAGTTCCTGAACTTCTTGAGAAAGGAAAGAGAATAAAACCAGTAGATAACAGCAGCCAGGATATTGATTGGGAAAGAAATTTGGAGGGAGTGAATCTCAAGGAGGGAAAGGCAGCTGAGGGATGTTGGGAGATGGAAATATACTCTTCCTTTCAGTGTTGTCAGTCTTCATCCTAGCCATCCATTTTTTCACCCTCCCCCCCTAATTCATAGTTTTCCTTAGTAACCTTGTCCTATTATGAGCTTTAGCACTTCTGACAATATTTCTATGAGACTGCCATGTTTTTGTGTTCATCCTGTTACTTGCATTACTTTCATCTTCTGTACTTAACAGCTGCATGTTTAAAATTTATAGTTGGTGAACTCTCTGTGCATATTGATCTTTTCAAACAACCATTTTTTTCCTTCTCATCTGAATTGTTTATCTTTGTGTCTTCAGAGTTTCATTCTTGAGTTTTCCATCCTCCTGGACTAATTTCCCCAATAAAATTTTAGTCCATAGAATCTTATCCTTCTGAGTCTTCCTGACTCCAGCCCCAGGGCTCTATCTACCATGCCGCCTATCTGACCCTTCTCTTAATACAGTTGACATTAAATGGTTCTGACTGGGTATTGAAGATTTATTTGTAATTGGAGGGTGGAGAGGAGTTGCTTTTTCAATTAAGCATTTTTTTTAGTGAGAATGATAATAGTTTTTATATATGCTTTGTAACTTTTTCTTTCCAGTTTTGACTGCCATTGAAGGTACAGCAGATGGAGAGCCCTGTCACTTTCCCTTCCTCTTCCTTGAGAAAGAATATGCTGAATGTACATCAGATGGGAGGGAAGATGGTAGACTGTGGTGTGCCACAACCTATGACTACAAAGCCGATGAAAAGTGGGGCTTTTGTGAAAGTAAGTATATATCCAGAGATATGTCTAAGAAATTTCTTGTCTTAGACAAGAACTTTACCTTCTTCCATCCTTTTTTTCTCCCTTTCTCCAAGGTTGGTTATTTTTAAAAAATTTTATATTGTTTCAGTTTATTCTCTCTCCCTTCCCTTCTTCCTCTTATTCCCTCTTCCCCTCCCTTCCTTTGCTTTCCTTCTTCCTCTCCCTCTCCTCCCTCTCCCATCTCTTCCCCAAACCCTGAATCAAAAAAAAAAAGAGGAAATCCAACCACCTATAACAGATATGTATGAATCTGTTCACACAAAACAAATTCTCACATCATTAAATGTCTTATCCTGCATCTTGCCAGGAGGTGGGTAGCTTGGTTCATTTTCTGTCCTCTGGAATCATGGTTGATCATTGTATTGATCCAAGTTCTTAAGTCTTTTCAGAGTTAATTTGTCTTTACAGAGTTGTTGTATCAATTATTCTCCTGGCTCTGCTTACTTCATTCTTCATAAATTTATATACATCTTCCCAGATTCCCAACATTTCTCATGGCACACTGAAATCTGTTAACATTCATATACCATAATTTATTCAGCCACTTCCCAATTTATCCACTTAGTTATATTATTATAACATGCATTGTATGTATGGGTCCTTTCTTTCTTTGGGGGGAAGGAAGGGAATTAAACCTAGTAGTAGTATCACTGCTTCAAAAGGTATGCAGTTTAGTGACTTTGGAGGCATAATTTCAAATAGTGTTCTGGAGCAGTTAGACCAGTTTATAGTTCTACCAATATTTTACCAGTATGTCTTCCTACAACCCCTCAACTGTCATTTTCCTTTTTTGTCATTGTCACTAATCTGATAGGTGTGAGGTAGAACCTCAGAATTGTATTAATTTGCATTTCTCTAATTATTTGTGATTTGGAATGCTTTGTCATAGTTATTAATAGTTTGGATTTCTTCCTTTGGGAGCTTACTCTTCATATCTTTTGACTATTTATTGGAGAAATTCATTGTTGACTATGTTTGCAGCAGCCAAGAAATGGCCTCACAGTCAGAACGTGTTAATAATTGCCTATTTTCGGGCCATGCCTAACACCTAGTACAGTGCCTTTCCAGATAGTATGTGTTTACTTAGATGTTTGTTAAAATGAATTTAAATGTACAGAGCAACTGTTCCACTTAACCAACTTCCTCCATTCTCCAATTATGCTATTAGTATGCAGCCTTTTAATTTACCATAATTTTGGGAAATTTGAAGTTTATATTCTCTAACTTTTAAAGATATTGTATTATTCAAATTAAAATTATGTTCACATTTTGTATACTGTATTTCATTTGCACCCCCTCCCCCAAAATATGTTCCAAAGTTAAGCCAGGTATTAATAAAGATCTTTTGGGTGTAGTAAAAGAGATGTCTTGGTATCTCTAGCTATACAAGGTATTAAATATTGTTGCAAATTAACCTTTAGGTTAAAACTGAAATCATTTTTAACCTGTGTGGCTTACTCTCTTAATTTTTAGCTGAAGAACAGGCTCATAAGAGACGACAAATGCAAGAAGCAGAAGCTGTTTACCAGGCTGGGATGAAAATTCTCAATGAAAGCAGTAAAAAGACCCAAAAGAAGGAGTAAGTGGCTTTGCCCTTAACCTCCTGATCTAATACATTATTAACAATAAAAAAGCCATTCTTGAGACAAATGGTTAGATATTTATTTAACCCAAGAAGCCTTAGGCTACCAAAGAGCAATTTTTTTTTCTATCACAAAAGAAGCCTAATATGTTAGATAAACTTAAATGATACTGGGACCCCTTGATTTTAAAGGCTGCTTAATGTTATTTGAAAGAATTTTAAGAAGTGGGGGAGGGCATGTTTGGGCTGCCTACTCCAAGTCCTAGATACTGGCTCTGAACCTTGAAATGTAAACCATATCTCCATGGTTATCTATAGTAAGGGCTGTCTGCCAGACATCCCCAGGAAGGTGGAACAGCTCAATCCAGACCTATTTTTCATGTTTATTTTCTATGTAAAATCAACTTAAGACCTCTTTAGAAAAGAGTAGTCAGCTTTATAGACCATGCTCTCAAACACAAAGATTTTCATTCAATTCTTTCACTCCTTAAATCCATATGTAGTTCCTTTGCAGTGTTTACCCTTGATCTTTATATTCAGAATGGACTTTACTACAGTGTTTCTGTCTGTATGAATATGAGTGATAAAGACAAATAGTGCAATCCTTTCCACAGTGAGTTTTCTGGTTAAGGTAATAACTAATAATATAGGTTTATAGGACTTCGTGGTGTTTCTAGTACCTGCTCTCATTTTAGGAGCAATATCATGTGCCTTTATTTAAAATCAACTGTATTGTATCCTGATTGCTACAAATACTCCTAGTTGTATCTGTTGCTTCTGCTCCCAGCTAGTACAGAATGATCAGTTTTCCTGCCAAGTAAAGAATAAGAACCTAGGACTAGAACTAGAACCTCTGATTTCCATTTGAAACAGTCAAACATTTGTTCACAATGTGTCTTGTGCTATTAATTCCATTTAACTCTGGCACAGCTTATGAATGGCTTTAAATAGAAGAATTAAAACTTCATTAAGATCTTCACCACATGCCACTGCACTGAGATTCTGTAGTAAAAGTCTTGTGTTTAACAATGAATTTTGAAACAACATTTTTGAACTACATCCAAATTCAACCAAATATCTAGTGAACAGGAAAAATTCATGTCTTGAGGCAGGACTACAGAATATTTTATTCATACCCAATTTTCTGAACAATATAACCTTAATGAAATTAAGAGCAGTAGTATTCTGCAGTGTCAGGGAGGTCCATACTGTGTATCTTAATTTTTATTTCTGTTTACAAAAAATGCTAACTTTTACTATCACTCTTTTAAGGGCATATCGGTATCTTCAAAAAGCAGCAGATATGAACCATACGAAGGCCATGGAAAAAGTATCTTATGCTTTTTTGTTTGGAGATTATCTAAAGCAGGATGTCCTTGCAGCAAAGGAACTGTTTGAGAAACTAACTGAAGAGGGTTCTCCAAAGGGACAAACAGTAAGAATGCTTTTAGGGGACCTTCTGGGTACATACAGATTCCCCAGTTATCTAGTAGTATATTTTCTCACCCTTTCTCTGTATTTCTGCATGTTGTAAAAGAAGATCAAAAGGTAAAATAGTTTTTACGAGTGTTCCCATCATATAAGTTTGATTGTTCAGTCTTCTTGCTTGTTGACAGCAGTGTTACAGTCAGTTAAAACAGTTTTATGCCATATCTCACTGCATCGATGCTGCTGAGGCTCACTTATTTAAGTCTGCTGAGAGAAAGGAAGCAAAGGTACCCTTAACATGAAGTCAATCACCACGTCTTCAATTTCAAAGCACCTGGAATTATCACTGTACCTTAAAATCTTTGTTGTTATTAAGCTATTGAGTTTATTTAAAGGTAAATACTAACCACCATTCAGTTAGTTTTTTTAAGAGGATAAAAACAGCATTAGTACTCTTGAGAACTTAACTTCTACTGTCTCCTGTCCTGTGTATTCTGGGTTTTGATGTGTAGTCATTTTAAATATTAATAGCTTTTTTTTTTGCATAATCCATAGGGTGTGGGCATGGGGAATATATATTTTACCCAGTTTCAGTGGTGGAATGTTTGTGATTTATTTTGATCCTTGCTTTCTTTTTATCATGTAATCTCTTAAGTCAAGAGTGAGGTACAATTCATATATCAGTATATTCATCTTTAGGTTGAGGCACTGGGGAATGGAACTTTTCCTTTTTTTTCTCTTTTTTTTTTTTGACCAATTTAAATCTCAGGCTGAAAACTAGAGAAGTCTTTTACATAATTCTAAAATGAGTAAAGAAAAAATTTTTTTATTTATTATTTACAGCCCCTAGAGTGATTTCCAGGGCTCTGCAATTCCACAGTAGTCCTGGTAGTTCATTTCTGGGATTAGCATCCTCTTGTACAACTCTTATATTGTAAAAACTTAAGTCTAATTTTGAACATCTTTTACAAAGAAATTAGTCTTATTTGTATCATGTATTTGATTTCAGGCTCTTGGCTTTCTCTATGCCTCTGGACTTAGTGTCAACTCCAGTCAGGCCAAGGTAATACCTGTAGAGTTTCATTTTGCCTTCATTTAAACTTGATAAATTTGTGTCAGTGTTTATTTAAACCTTTTCTGCTCTCTTGTAGGCTCTGGTTTATTATACTTTTGGAGCTCTTGGGGGTAATCTAATCGCTCACATGATTTTGGTAGGTAACACCTAATTTGGAGGAAAACATTCATGTCACTAAAGTGGAACTTAGTAAGATTGCATAGCAATGAAGGAAGGTTGTTATATTTGTAAGAGTTATGGGTATTTTTTTTTCACTGTAACTTTCAGTGTTATGTTGGCTTGCATTAAAAAATTCCCTTAGGTGGCTGATGATTGACATAGTTCTCAAGTCTTAGTAACTGTAATAGTAAGAGCTAACATTTGTGTAGTGCTTTGTATGTGATCTCATTGGATTCTGAAAACTCTCCCAGCAGATAGACACTGGTATTATCCTTATTTTACAAGTGAGGAAAATAAAACGGACAGAGAGGTTAAATGACTTGCCTAGGGTCATATAGCAAAATTCAAACTCCAGTCTCCTTGACTACCAGGGTCAACATTCTGTCTATTATGCCATATGACTCCTTTAAAAATGAAGAAATAGGGGCAGCTAGGTGGCTCAGTGAATAGAGCACCAGCCCTGGAGTCAGGAGGACCTGAGTTCAAATATGGCCCCAGACATTTAACACTTACTAGCTGTGTGACCTTGGGCAAGTCACTTAACCCCAGTTGCCCCTCCCCCCCAAAAGCCCCCAAAAAATTAAAAATAAAGAAATAGACATACAAGAACCAAGAGAAATATAAGGCACAGGACAAAAACTGATTATAAGGGATCCATAAGGACAGACCCCATGCCTAAAATACATTCTTTCCTCATGTCTTTCTCTTAGAATTCCTAGTTTCCTTTAAAACATAGATCAAGTGCCATTTATTTGGAGGAAGGGGGATAGGGACAGTGTAGGACTATCCTCCTTAACTCTACCACCACCACCAGTTGCTTGTGACCTTCTAAAAATTATTTTTTTATTTATTTAACATTCAATTTTCTATACATACATTATCCCCCACAATAAAAACATAAACTCATGGAGGGAAAAGGCTGGTGTTTTTTTCCCTGTATCCCCACTGTTTAGCACAGTGCCTAGCACATACTAGATAACCTAATAAATGCTTACTGAGTTGAACTGAAACAATTCCTATTTTTTTCCCCTTCAAAGTGAATAATTCTACAAATAAGTTAGTTCTTCAGAATCAATTTAATCTACAGTAATACCTTAATTTTCTGAAATTTTTCACAGAATGAGGCATTGTGAATGTTTTCCAGATATTTAGAGTTTACTCTTTTAAACAACTATTTTTAAACCACTTTTATTGAATTTTTTAAAATGTGTACATACCTGTTCAAACAGAGGATATGAAACATAATCCAACTTTTTGTTGATATTTCAAAGTCATTACAACTATTCAGAAATTAATTCACTGTGTTACATAATACAGCATAACATTAGTAACTGTTCAGAACTGTAAGGCAATTTGGCCCTACACTCGTGTCCCCAGGTTACTTTGCTTTTGAGTTATGACCTTTTAATAATTTTTCCTGATGATTTTTTGCAGTTGGTTGTCATTTAATCTTTTGTCAGTGTGTTTGCCTCTAGTAGCCATCATACCCTCTCTCATATACACCTTACTCCAGCCTTCTTATTTAGTATTTTAAATCTACTGTGGTTTGAGAAGCCAGTTAATTAATTTTTTTGGAAATGTATGTAAAATTATATGTATATTTGCATGTATATCTATATATCATGTATTCATGTATGTGCTGTGTGGAACAAGGCTTCACTCTAGGTGAAGTATGGTATAGTTCTCAGAGCTGGATGAAACTGAACTTACCCTATATCCTTTTATATCAAGAAAACAAAAAGAAATAAAAATGAATCTGAAGTTACGGTCTTAAAAAAAATGTATGTAAAATAAGAACAAATAAATTCCAAGTGTGGCATTCTTCTGTGAGCAAAATGTGTGATTGTTAATGCATGGCCTTTCATGTGTAGGGATATTGCTGGCATTAGTTGTTAAATTTTCAGTGTGAATATATATACCTCAGAAATCAGAAAACACTATATATTGGGGCTTGATTTATTGCTTTGTTGGTTGTCTAGGCTTAAGAGATGGAAAGTATGTTAATAAGGCAGATTAAACTTAAAAAGTTGTCCTGTACATGTTCTTTTTTTTCCTCCAGAAAGTTGGTTGTTAAAACATTTACCACTACATTCTATTCTAGCATTCATAAGCTTTTTTTTTTTACTTCCTTCTTGGCTCCCCACTGTGTTTGAAATAATTGAAATTGTTTGATAAATTGCTTTACAGTTAGCGAGGTATCATCACACTTGAGTGAAATAACAGCAAAAAAAAAATATGTTTTCATGATGATTTAGTTACTAGTTCGGTAAAAAGGGCAACTCAAAGATACTGTCCTTGTTTTATATGGTAAATTGACTATCAATACTTTCCTATTTCTTTTTCAGGGTTATCGATACTGGGCTGGGATTGGAGTTCTACAGAGCTGTGAATCTGCACTCACTCACTATCGTCTTGTAGCCAATCATGGTATCTTGCTTTTTTCCTTCCCTTTATTAATTTCAGAATTTCTCAATAAAATTTGTATCTGCATAGTTAACTCATAAGAATAGCAAATATATATATTGAGCTTTCAGGTCTCCAAAGCACTTTACTTCTATATTTTGAAATCTTTACATATGCTTGTACTCCACTAGAATAATCCCTAGACTATCATAAAAATCTCAGAATTGAAATAGCCCTCAATGACCATCTAGTCCAACTCTTATCTGAATAAGAATCCTTTCTACGAAATCCTTAACAAGTGATCATCTGGTCTCTTCAAAATTCTAGTGAACAAGGAGTACCTAATTGCAAAAGCAGCCCATTCCACTTGAAAACACTAATCATTGTGAGGAAGTCACAAGGCAACTTCCAATCAGTGTTCCTGGTGCCACCCTCTGAAGGCAAAACAAAGAAAGTCTAATCCAGTCCATCATCTATAAGATGGCCCTTCACATGTTTAAAAACTTTTGTCATATTCCCTCCACCTTGGGTCCAAGTTTTCTCTTTAATCCAGATATTACCTCCTCTAGATGCTCTCTAGTTTATCAGTGTCCTTTCTAAAGCACGGTATCAGAATTGGACACAGTACTGCTAGTGTAGTCTGATGGGGACATACCACAGTTGGACAGACTGTCGCCTCCCTCGGCCTACTTACCATGTCTCTCTCAGTGTAGCCTGAGAGCTCAGTAGCCTTTTTTTGTTACTGCTGTATCACCATGTTTATTCACTGAGTGTACAGTCCACTAAAACATGATATGGCAAAGGGTCTAATTAAACTTCTCCTATCTTATGCTACCCCAGGCTGGGAATACAGTGGATAGAAGCTTTAATTTGCTCTATTTTTCCAATTTAGGCCAGTTTACTCCTCAGTTAGTTTGTGGCCTTCCAAGACTCAAGGGCACTCACCATATTGATGTCAGAATTAGTAGGACTTTAGCCCTACTGCAGCTCAGAACTCTCAGACTCATTGGATCCACCCACTTTAGCCATCCCTACAGGCATGCACCCCCATGCTTCCCCTTCTTACTGCTTACTACCACTTTGTGTACTCTGGAATTTTGTCAGAAACCAAAGTCAAGTCCACCGGCCTATAGCTTTCAGATGCCACTCCCCTCTTCACTTCATTTTTTTAAATTGAGACATCTGCTTTTCTCAAGTCCTGTAGCACCTCTCCCATTTTTCATCCTTTTTCAAAAGTCCCTATTCAGAAATTTCATTTATTAAGTCAGTAAATAATTTGTATGTACCAACCAACTTAAATTCATCAAGGACATCTAATTCTACTTATACTGTCTCTTTTCATGGGAGATTAGTTTATTATGGATTGCTTATATTTTTCCTCTTTTGGCATCTGCTTCCTAAGTTCTTTAGTGTGGGAGGGAGAAAGGAGCAGAAGTCCTTGATCTTTTAATATTGTTTGCCTGCCTATTAACTGTGATATTGAAAAATTTCTTTAATTATGAATAAGTCCATACACATATTTGGCAATTCACATTGCCAGTATTTCTACATGGGACCTCATGTTTCCATGTAGTGTGTATTAATGGTATTCTCTCTTGTTTTCAGTTGCTAGTGATATCTCACTGACCGGAGGCACAGTAGTACAAAGAATTCGTCTGCCTGATGAAGTAGAGAATCCAGGAATGGCCAGTGGAATGCTAGAAGAAGATTTGATTCAGTATTACCAGTTCCTAGCTGAAAAGGGTGATGTACAAGCACAGGTATATTTATCTCATTTGGGTGGGGTGAGGTGAGGAGATAATATATTTTAACCAATTTGATTTGAATTGTCATGAAGACAAAATTTAGTCTCTGGAAAAAGCATTTATCTGTCATTGGGCATCTTGATCACAAAAATGATAGATAATAGAATGCTTCAAAGACCAGGATTTAGTGATGACAGAGAATAGCATCCAGTATTGACTAGAACAATATGTCACTTGGGATTGCATAAGCTTTTATGAGTAGGGGACATTCTGTGAGCATTATTGTTCTTTGATTTTAAACTCCTGAAGTGATAAATTTTTATCTTTAATTTTAATTGTATAGGATACAAACCAGTGCTATTTAGATTCTTATTTTAATGTATTTATAACAGAATTAAACAAAAAAGGAAACTTCCATACCAGTGATAATATTTTTCCTGGTAAATCTTTATGATTTGTAAATGTCAAATGACTGATGTATGTAAATTAGAAGAAATTTATATAATTTTTAAACTGACAAAAGTTAACTTTACCCATAAAATGTCAAGAATTATAAATTTAATTTCTATCTGACAGAATACAAAAACACTATAATCCATTCATCATTTTATGTGTGAATTATTCCATCACATTCTAGGTTAACACAAGATAATAACACTTCTTTAAAGAGTTACAGAAGTCTAAGTTTTTGTTTACTTGACCGTAGTAGAACCTTTTTTGACTGATTTCTTTGTTGGTCTAATTTTGTGTTCCAGTAACACCATAGCAATAATATATGATGGTTTGACAGCATCAGATTTAGGGTTTCCTTGGAAAACATTGTACTTAGTAACATCATTACTGTAATGGTGATCAACTGTGAAAAACTTAGCTATTCTGATCAATGATCTAAGACAGTTCCAAAAAACTCATGATGAAAAATACTATCCATCTCTGGAAAAAGAACTAATAAACTCTGAGTTCATTTTTTTACCTTTATTTTTCTTTCCTTTCTTTCTTTTTTTTGTGCAATATGGCTAGTATGAAAATCTATTTTGTAAGACTTCATGTATATAGTGGGTATCATATTGCTTGCTTCCTCAATAGGTGGGGGAAGGACCAGAAGGAGAAGTAGAATTTGGGACTCAAAAGTTTTAAAATTTAAATTTTAAAAATTTATTTAAAATATGTAAGATTTACAAAATATGTTTTCTTATTTAATCCTCACAACAACTTTGAGTTGTACAGACTATGAGTATTATACCCATTTTACAGACAAAGAAACTGAATTTAGAGAGCCTAAATGGTCACAAAATCAATAAGTATCAGAAGATAGATTTGAGCCCAGGTTTCTCCTGACTCCAGATCTAGTGCCCATAGCTTCTCCAATTAACCGTTAGGTTTACTTGTGATTTTTCTTAAATTTCAGGTTGGTCTAGGACAGCTACATTTGCATGGAGGGCGAGGAGTAGAACAAAACCACCAGGTAACTTGCCTTTTTTTGTGCTTTGTATTTTAGCCAGATCTTGGAAAGAAGAAAGTCTAGAATAAGACCGCTGCAAAAATAGAGTCCAAAGAATTATTTAGGTGGATATTGTGAAATATTACATGTGTATAAGTATCGTATTTCTTGCCTTTTCAATGGATAGAGAAAGGGTGAAGTGAGGAGAGAATGTGGAACAGAAAATAGAAATAAAATGTTTAAAAAAAAGATTTGGCTGTATCTATAATGTCACAAAATCTAAGAACTGTTGTTGAGTTGTTTCAGTCATGTTTGACTTTCTGTGACCCCATTTCGGGTTTTCTTGGCAAGGTTACTAGAGTGGTTTACCATTTCTTTCTCTGGGTC
>CM053589.1:66742890-66769249 GCA_028646515.1 Pseudochirops corinnae | reverse complement strand
GTGCTGATATGGTTCCTCGTAGCTGAGCTGACTTTAGTGGGAAGTATCTTTGTGTGCGTTTTGGAGTTCTAGGATTGGTTTAGAGTCCTATTTTATGGGTATTTTGGGGTGGCTATGTGAGAGCTGCGATATGTTGCTGCTGCTACTGACTTAAATAATTCTTCTCTAAATTATCCAGCTATCAGGACAACTAGCTATCTAGGCCTTTCTATCTGTCCTACCATTATGCTCTACAGACCCCTGGGCATTGCCATCTGTTCTATTGCTGAAGTCTAAGGACCAGTAGGTCTCTATCCATAAGGCAGCTAAATCTTTCTCTATGTGTTACCTTCTTCACTTACAATATGAGCCCTGTCTTGTTTTCTATTTGTATCCCTTGTTCTTCCACACAGTGTTAGCACATAGTGATTAATTAATGCTTTTTCCTTCCTTATTTCTTCCTTCTTTTCTTCCTTTCTTTGTCCCTTCCTGCCTTTCTGCTACCTTTAGTTTCTCTTGATAATAGAAAGCACTATTCCTTTTTTGATCTCATCCTTCCCTTGATTCTTCTACTTTTCATAACATAGCTTAAAATGCACATACACACACACACACACACACACACACGTACACATCCCAAATCTTTTTGTCATTCTTACCATTCTTTCCTAGCCGCAGCTCATTCTAAACTTAAAAGCTTCTGACCTTTTCTATGACTGTGCCACATATTTGTTGTATTCATTAGCCATTACTTTCCCTTGCATCCACCTTCTGTACATTTAAAAAAAACATAAGTTGGTCACTGGGTTCCTTATGCACCCACATTGGTCTATTTAGATAGCCCCTCCTCCCTGTTTTTTCACCATTAAAATGGTTTCTGTTTGTGCTTTTAGAATTTAGTGTTTGAGTTTCCCATTCTTCCTGGGCTGGCATCCTCTCTAGAATTTTAGGCCATGGGATCTTTCCTATCTTTTCTCTGAAATCCACTCTCCCAAAAGAATATGTCAGACTAGATTACCTTTTCTCTCCTTTTTAAATCATGAATTTTAATATATAATGGTTACTTCCTCCTCTCCTGACCCACTCAAAGTTCTAACATTCTATATTAACAATGTTGGTTCAGAATAGTATTTCTCCTCTTCACTTCCTCTACCTTTTGAAGGATGAAATTATTATTAAGGCAAGTCAAGAATGTATTAGCTGCTCTGCTTTTGTCAGAAAGAGAGATTCAATAGATGTCTAGAGAATGGAAATCCCACATCTTGTCTCTGTGCCATGCTTGTAACCTGTTCCCCAAACTCCTCATCTATTTCAGTCCAGGTGGTCTGTAATAAACTCCCAGGATAATAGCACTTATGTTTTCCTCTCCATTGATTTTCACTCAGATGCTCTCCATCATTTTCTCTAACTCCTGGTTCTTGGATTTTCTCAAATCTTCTTAATATGAGATGCTATTTGACTCTCTGACTTTTTAAACTATTCTGTTTCTTTTGAATAAGATTTAACCTTCCAGAGCCATACTCCAAAAATGTCTTATCCCTACATCTCAATTGAACCAAGTTTGCCTCTTTGTGTTAGTCTTTCTAGTTAACCTTGATTGTCATTCAAGCTTTTAAAAATATAGGTTCCGTAGACATTTATGTAAAAGTCATGGGCTTTATTGCAGGGTCTTTTTTTTTTTTACAATTTTGTCATCCATTAGATACTAGATATCTCTATTACTACTGCATTGTAGCTGTTCTCTCTGTTATCTAACGTGGTGGGTGTGTAGAGCCAGTTTTTGCCTTCCCTCCCTTTTCAATTAATAGGTGATTGAAATCCATAATACATGAGGAGAGAAAAAGCAGGTATGCATCTGCCTTCAATGAGTTTCGTTTTCCACACCTAAACAAAATATATCCCGAGGCACTGAAAAAACTTGCAGATGTGATAACTAAGTCACTGTTTATAATCCTTGAAAAGTTTTTGGACAACAGAAGAACTTCCACAGGAATGGAAATGGACAGATGTTATTCTTATTTTCAAAATAGGGAAAAGGACAGAATCTTACACCTATAGAGTGGTAAATCAATTTGCCGAAGGTAAAAGATTAAAAGTCATAGTTCAGGAATTTAATGACATCTTCTCACAAGGAGTGTATGGACATACTAATGATTCCTTGAGAGGACTAATATCTCCTGCATTTGGGTATTCATATCTCATTGAAAATTAATAAAGTTTCAAAGTGTAATTTCATTGCTCTTAGCTGTTACCAGCTCCCTGAGTCAAGCAGCTCTTTCATGCTGTCTCTAAAAATTAAGGGATTGCAGTGGTCAAAAGTCAACTCTCAGGTCTCTGATTTTAGCTCTGCCTTTTATACATCCAAGAGATTTCTGCAGGTCTGTCTGCTCCTTTTTATAAAATTGGCACAAAAGACTGGTTCCAATTCACAGTAGTTCAAGCCAATCAAATCATCCCCAGGATGCATAATCATTTACCTTCAACAAGGTGTGACTGAAGCAACAACTACCCAGGCTCAAGAGATGTACCCCATCCTCTCAATTAAGTATAAGTGGGTAGGTCCACCTTTGGGGGCCTCAGTTTCCTTATTCCTAAATTGATGTAGTTGGATTAAATGATCTCTAAGGTACTTTCCACTTTTTTTTTTACTTTTTTTTTTTGGAGAGGAAGGCAAGGCAATTGGGGTTAAGTAACTTACCCAAGGTCACACAGCTAACTAAGTTTCAAGTGTCTGAGGCTGGATTTGAACTCAGGTCCTCCTGACTCCAGGGCCAGTGTTCTATTCACTACATCACCTGTCTATTTCTAAATCTTCTACTTCTAAATCCTATAAATGCATTTTGAAGAATACTGCTATGCCCCATAAAGAAAAACTGCATGCACAAAAAACAAAAACAAAAGTCTCCAGTTTTTTAAAATGCTACATAGAATGTTCCATTTTTTAAATGTTTAAACTTCTTTTCAAGCATTTATGAAATAGCAAGTCTGATCTATGCAAATTTGACAGCAAATCCAGCAGGGGACCTACAATAGCATATTTCCTAAAATGCAGACTGAATTCATTACCATACCCTTGTTAGGAGTAACTAAATGGAACAAGGATTTTCTAGATATTTCAGATACATTACAAAGAAGTTTTTTCTAATTAATCTCAAGAACTCAGAAATGGCAAAGCTACAGTCAAGTTTATTAGTGAGGAAAAACTTCTGGTGGATACTGTGTTTTAATCAAAAGAGAACTAGATTTGGAGTGACAGGCCTTGGTTTTGAATCCTGCCTCTTGGATCTACTATTGGTGAAATCTTGGAATAGTCAGTAACTTCCCTGGAGTTCACTTTTCTCATCTGTAAAATGACCAGGTTGGTCTTCATTATGTCTAAGGGTCCACCAACTCTGAATCCTATGACTGACTCATATCTCTAATCAAATAATCTACCTGAGCTACTTATACTTTCTTCAGTTAATTAATGGGAAGAAAAAGTTGGCCTTACATTGTCAGTAAATTCTCCCATTTGTGTTCATATTAATGTATTCAGGAGAGATTCTCACAGTTGTTATAAAAATAAATTTAAAAAAAAATCCAGTCCATCCATAAATTTCAGGAGGCTACTTACAACTTCCCAATTATGCAAAGAAAATTAGCATATCAAGTGGACACAATGCTACACTAATCTCTCATTCTTACAACTAATAACATCCTGACTGAAGAGCATGTTGGTTAGAGGGCTGGCTTCAAACCGGAAAGATCTGGATTCAACTTCTGCTTCTGACACATGCTAGCTATGTGACCATGATCAAGTTGCTTAATATCGCAGGGCCCCAGAAATCTGCCTAAGACTCTAAGCTATAGCTGAGTGGCCAGCTGCCCTCCATGAAAGGTGTTTTCTAAACCAGCAAGTTTCCTATCTAGATCAATCACAGGTCCTGATCAAGAAAACAAATGTCTCCCTCAAAGGGTTATTAAGGAGATCAGGTGAAAAAAGAATAGTATTGTGGCAAAAAAAGGAGTTGATAAGGGAGACCCACAGATTTGGGATTTGTGCCCAGCCCTGCCATTAACTCCTTGTGTGTTCTTGGGCCTCAGGATTAGATATATTCCAAACTCCCTTTCAGTTCTGTAATCCTTTGGTTTTACTAGTAGGGATTTTGTACGATGACATCTTATAGCTGGAAGTAGAACACACACAAAACACGAAGTCTAAGACATATTCCAGCTGCTCAAATACTTTTAAGAAAATGGAATTCCTCTACCAATACTCTAGATATTTTTAGAGCACTCCAATTCTTCCATTCCTTATTATGGTAATTTTTTGTTTGTATATTTGCTTTTTGGTGGGGGTAAAGAAAAGAGGATTGTGGCAGCCTCCAAAAGTGGAGCCAGATCACTGAGGCAGCCGCGGCGCGAGGAAGGCAGGATTGTAAAGGAACAAGGGGCCAGCGCTACCATGAGTCTTTTAAATAAGCCCAAGAGTGAAACGACCCCTGAGGAGCTGCAGAAGCGGGAAGAGGAGGAGTTCAACACTGGGCCCCAGTCAGTGCTCACCCAGTCGGTGAAGAACAACACCCAGGTTCTCATCAACTGCCGCAACAACAAGAAACTTCTGGGCCAAGTGAAGGCCTTTGACAGGCCCTGCAACATGGTCTTGGAGAAGGTAAAAGAGATGTGGACGGAGGTACCCAAAAATGGCAAAGGCAAGAAAAAGTCGAAACCAGTGAACAAAGATCGTTGTATTTCCAAGATGTTCCTGAGGGGGGATTCAGTCATTGTGGTTCTCAGGAACCCACTCATTGCTGGCAAGTAGTGGAACCAGAACCCCGCTTCCCACCTCAACACTCAGCTCAGCCCAATAAGGCTGAGGAGTCCACTAGCTTTACCTTTTGTGAATAAAACCTTCCTATTTTTTCCAAAAAAAAAAAAAAAGAGGATTGTTTGTTAAAACTTTTAAAATAAATACTACTGAGTCATTTATTAGCATGATAGCTTTCTGCAATTATTTGAAGGTTAGTTATACTGAAAAGCGATTTGGAGATAAAGCTTTTCCCTGCCTTAGCTGACCTTATTTATATACTCAGATATGTACTTGACTCCTCCAAGAGAATGCAAGTTCTCTGAGGGCAGAGACTTAATCACTTTTGTCTTTATATTTTCAGCACCTAGTACAGTGTCTGGCTCATAGTATGCTCTTAATAAATGCTTGCATGTTAACTACTTTTAAGTTAAAATGTTACATTTTCCAGAATGAGAAGAATAAGGATTTCACAAAAAGTATGAAATATTCAAAATCAGAATTCGAATTCACAACTCTTTTTACTAAGCTGCAGAGCCACACAAGTTCTAAATTCTAACTCATAGCTTAATCAGTAGGTTGAGTAAGCACAGGGTAATGTATATTTTCCAACAAAGATAATGCTACCACTTGTTTAAATTTTTTTTTTACTACAAAAATTACTGTATAATACATGAAGTACCATCCTTTAGTCTTTTAGTGAGGAGTCAACAATCATCTATGAAGTACATATTGCTATTTCCTGGAGGCCTTCAGCATACAGTAAATTCTACAGAATACAAATAATAAAGCTAGACATAAATGATTATACGGTATTTGGTTGAAAAATGGCTTGTTGAAAATGAGAATAACTTAGTAAGTGTTATTTGGATCATGGATTCAATAATTGTCAGCAGGCATTAAACACAGAGCAGAGTTTAAACATCAATAGGTTCACAAGAGGTATGGGAGATGTTCAGGAAGTCCTAGCACTTCTGGTATGAGATCTTACCAAGCTCTTTTCAGGGCTACTCATTCCACCTATCACTCAACTCTCACCTGGGGCTCCAAGAAGCTACAGCATGTGCAGTGGCCACACCCCAGTAAAACCTTCCCAGCAGATGTGCTAAACCACATTGAAGGTAACCGACAGTTCTCAAATCTGTTGGTGAGCTAGGGGCATGTCTACCCCCAAGCATGTGAAGAACAATTTATTACAGTGGCTATGAAGGCAGCTGCAGCAGGTACTGTGTGGCTAGCTTGTAGAGTGCAATCAGAAATTGAAGACACCAAGGTCATCCACTGAATCCCAGGCCATTGCCGATCATCTTGACTTTTGTTTTGCCCGTAGACTTCAATGGCTCTGGAAGAGAGAATGAGGTTGATGACTTTGTGCCAATTCTCCCTCATTTAAATCTAATTTGCTCATGATGTCATTGGTCTTCTTCTAAAAGGGACAAACAACAACAATAAATATTTTTTGATGATACTTCTATACAGTCACAAGTATATTTAATTTGGACAAAGTCTCTAACTGTGGGGTTTTTTTCTGTTTTTCTGTTTACATGTATATGTACAAATACATATACTATATATAATATTTATAAGTATACATATGTATATGTACATATACACATACACTTATGTGTATATGTGAATTTATACACACACACACACATATATTTTTTCTGAATACCACAACTTCTTAGACTTCTCCAAAACAGAAATTATGTGCCAAAGATAAAGCAATTTCACTGTCTCCATGGTTTAGGACACACACCCAAAAGGTTAAAAACAAAATAAAGATGAAAAAATTAACTGACACTCTGATTCTAAGTTCATTCAGCACCCTATTCCTACTTCTTACTACTAACAGAAAGGTTGTACCAGTAGACCCAATGCATTTTTATACTCCAGTCTCCCTTCCCTCCTTCCAGTGCCATGGAAACCACAGGCTTCAGGATATAGAAGTTTGCTAGACAGTACCAGATGGTTGGCATGGCCCATGGCAGGCCTTCAGGAGCAAAAGCCTGCTGGGAACCACAACTCTGTAGCACCAGTGCTGCAAAACTCTGAACTGCCAGTGCTGGGTCAAAGAACGAAAGAACAGAGAAAGCAGGACAGTTTACCTCAATAATCCAATATTTGATAAAGAGGAAAACATAAATTACCTAGGGAAAAAAAAAAACTTCTTATTTGATAAAAACTGCTGGGAAAGCTGGAAAGAAGTGTGGAAGACATTAGGCTGAGACAGACACTCTACATCATATTCTGTAACATTCTAGGTAGTCCAATAATTTTTAAATGATCTCTCCTGGATCTATTTTCCAGGTCAGTGGTTTATCCAATGAGATATTTCACATTACCTTCTATTTTTTCCATTTGTTTAGATCTGTCTTACAGTATCTTGATTTCTCAGAAAGTCATTAGCTTCTAATTGCTCTAATCTAATTTTGAAGGAGTTATTCTCTTCAGTGAGTTTTTGAAATTTCTTTTCCATCTGGGAATTTGGCTTTTTAAGGCATTCTTCTCTTCACTTGCTTTTTGGGCCTCTTTTGCCATTTGAGTTAGTCTATTTTTTAAGGTGTTAGTTTCTTCAGTGTATTTTTGGGTCTCCTTTAGCATGCTGTTGACTTGCTTTTGATAATTTTCTTGCATCATTCTCATCTCTCTTCCCAATTTTTCCTCCACTTCTCTTACTTAATTTTCAAAAACCTTCTTGAGCTCCTCCATGGCCTGTAACCAATTCATATTTTTCTTGGAGGCTTTTGATGCAGGTGTTCTGACTTCATTGTGTTCCTTCTGCTCCATGCCTTGATCCTTTTTGTCCCCCAAAAAAGGATTCTATGGTCTGTTTGTGCTTCCTGTGCTTGCTCATATTGGCAGCCACTTACTTGACTTTTGAGCTCTTTGCTACAGTAGAACTCTGCTTCCAGGATGGAGAGAGCTTTGTCCCAAATTGCTGGGGTTTTCACAGCTGCTGTAGCTATTAGGAAGGCACCCTCTCTATAGCTCCCACAAGCTCTGGCTCACTGGCCACACACCCCAGGACCACCACCCAAGACCACCATCCAGATCCAAGCAGGTTAAAGCAAGAGTGATTACCCTCTGAATGGTTGCTTGGTCCCCCTACAATCTGCAGGCCAGGAGGTCCTGAGGCAGCCACGCTGTGCAGCCAACCACCTCCACCACTCCTCGCCTGGTGGGAAAGGAGCCAGACATTGCTCTTCTGTCCACCCCTGTTCCAAAAGAGTTACACACTGACCTTTTACTTTATCTTTGGCGTTTATGGGTTGAGAAGTCTGGAAACCGCCACAATTGCTGGTGACTCATTCTCCTGAAGTCTGCTCTGGCTGCTGCTGGTCAGGGCCAGCATGGGCTCACTCAGGACTGCGCTTGGCTCCCAGCCCTGTGCAACAGACTCTTCCCGTTGGCCTGCTGGCTGTCTTCAGCGGGAGATTTGTTTCTCTCTGTCACTTTGTGGGTTCTGTAGCTCTAAAGTTTGTTTAGAGTAATTTTTTTACATGTATTGGAAGTGATTGAAGCAGGAGCTTATGCCAAGTTTGTGCTTCTACTATGCCATCTTGGCTCCACCCCTCTCTATAACATATTCTAAATGTATATGTGCAAGATAAACATCAAGATGATTGGCTGAAGTGTATTGGTTACCCTCAACCTGGTTTAGCTCATCTGTGGAGATAGTTTTACCAGGGTGTGGCTGCTGCACATGCTTCTTGGAGCCACATGTGAGAGTTGAGTGCCAGGTAGACACCAAAGACAGATAAGCAGCTTGGCAATCCCTCACACCAGAGATGCTAATCCACACATCCTTTAGAGAGTTCCCTAAGGCACTGAGAGATTAAGCAACTTGTTCCCCTTGCAAAGCCAGTATGAGTCAAAGGCAAGATTTGGATCCAAATCTTCCTGACCCAAGACCTGTCTCTATTATTATTATAAATGATAGCATTATCAATACTAATATTATCATAAAACCTTAAATGGCATATAATTTTCTGCTTTTCTTTTTTAAAACAAACAATCCCTAAAACAAAGCCCCAATACCCAAAACAGTTATGGAAAACAGCATACGGGAGTTGTTGTGATTGATGATATATATAATTTATTTTTGCTTCTGTAATTTACCATTTATTAAAATAAAGGACAAGCATGTGTTTTATAAGTTATTTATATAAGTTACAGAGTTTGTTCTCCTATTCCCCAATTCCAGGGCATACAGTTTATTTCTTATTTTTTGTTATTGCAAATAGTGTTGTTATATTTATTTTTGTACAGAAAAGGCTTTTGTTTTTGTCAATAACTTCCTTGGGGCGTAAATTCAATTGCCAAATCAAAACTTGGGTGTAGAAGACAATGATTTTGTAATTTTTCTTGAGTAATTCTAAATTGTTTTCGAAAATGATTGGAGCAACTCAACAACTACAACAGCAACAGCTTAGTGCAGAACGTTTCAGAGTGTAGTCTCAGGGTCTGCAGGGACGACCAAGAACCTTTCAGGGGGTCTGTGAGGTCAAAATTATTTTTATAATAATACTGAGACTTTTAAATTCCTAATGTCATAAATACTGGTAGATGTTACCCACATTCACAAAAACTATTTGAGGGGATCCTCTTTGAATCTTCTGGTTTCAACTTCACGAAACAAGATATCCCTCCTAGGATAAGCTCATCACTTCTAAACTTACCACTGAGCATCTAACTCAACCCTTGATTGACTCCACCTCCCTCAGCCTCCTCTTCTCTCTGACTGGAGGGCTGGAAGGCAGAGTGCCAAACTCCTCCCAACGACTTCCTTTATGGAGGGCAGAAACTGGACTCTCAGCTCACTTCATTTTGCATCTGTCTAGATGTTCCACCCCCAGCTCCCTGTCAGGTATTCCTAATTGTCCTGTCCCCCTCTTCTTTCCCCACCTTTCCTGCCTCCTTTTATGTGTTGTTTTCCTCTTTAGATTAAGCTCCTTCAGGACCTGGACTGTACTTTTTAAAATTAATCGTATCCCCTTCAATTAGCCTGATCCATTGCAGGCGCTTAATAAATGTTTACTGGATTGAATGAGGCTCAATAATTTTTAAGAGTGTAAAAGGGTCTAGAGACCAAAAAGTTTTTGAACACCTGGCTTAGTGTGACTTTTCCTTCATCAAGATCATTGTTGAATTTTTTTCATCATTTACTATTTATGCCAATTTGATTTTTATACCATGTTGATGCCCCAAAGTTGTTTTAATTTGCATTTCTCTGATATTAACAATTTTGAGTAGTTTTTAGATGAATGCTGATAGTTTGCACTTCTTTTGAGAATGGTTTCTTCCTGTGCTTTGCCAACTTATCAACTGAGGGTGAATTGTTTTCAGTCTTACATATTTTTGTCTATTCCATAAGCATCTTGATTATCAAACTCTTATCTATGATGAGGTCTGGGTTTTCGGGGTTTTTTTTTGCAATGATTTCCCTAATTTGTGCCTTTACTTCTTATTCGAGATTCTTATTTTCTTTGTGGAAAAGCCTTTTATTTTTATATAACTGATGTTATCTATTTTGGCTTTATAGTATTCTACGTAACAGTTGGCTGTAAATTCATTTCCTGTCATTAGGTATGAGCAATAGAACCATCCTGTTATCCTCTAACTTCTTAAAAGGACAACTTTTTTGGATTTTTGTCTGATTGTCTATTTGTCTATTGTCTAATATAAATAAACAAATATTTATTAAGCAACATATTTTGCACAGTATATTTCATTAGTGTGTAATCCCAAAGAATTTTATTTCATTTTTTTAAAGGTGAACACATATGACTATTTATTGAATACCTAGTCATAAAAGACATTTTATTTGTATTTATCAAACTAAAGACTTAAAATGTAACTAAGTCTAATTTTTAAAAATCAATAACTAAACTTTATTTAAAAAAGAGAGACTTTGCAAAAGTCTCGTTTTAACCAAACCTTTTTCCCTACCCAAAAATACAGAACAACCTTCTCAACCTTATCTTTTTGACCAAAAATTTTTTTCCATCTAGCCCTAGCTCCCTTTGCCATGAATTAAGAATTAATGACCAGAAGTACCTTCATTTAAAATTTTAACTTCTTTGCTTTTCTAGCCCATAACAAACAGAGCCTTAATGCTGAACTTGGTGGGATGTCATATAAAACACAATAGTAAGAGAAAGTGGGAAAAAAAAGGCCTACTTGATTTTTCCCTGACCAAGTTGTAGCCAACTGGAGTCCTCACACAGGGGCAGGGTCTGACCCTGGTAGAAATTGGGCTCTACCAAGTGGTAATGCCTGCTCAGAGTGTGGAAGAGGATCGTAGAGGGATTCTCAACTATGGGGCAACCAAGTCACTAAGCAATGATCTATCAATAAACACTTACTGTGTTCTGGGCATTGTGCTAACTTAATCTGAGGATACAAAGAATGGCAAAAACCAGGTCCCTAGCTTCAAGGAGGGCATGTTTAATGGAGGAGACAACATGGAAATAGCTACATACATATAAAATATATACAATACAAATGGAAGGTAATCTTAGAGGGAAGGCACTATCAGCCAGGGGGAGGGAGTAGTGGAGAGACCAAGAAAGGCTTGCAGAAGCCAATATTTGAGTTGAGCATTAAAGGAAGACAAAGAAACCAAATAGGGGAAGCATCCCAGCATCTTTATCACAGCTAACACTTAACGTGATTACTCTGTGCCAGGCACTATGCTAAGTGTTTTACAATTGTTACCTCATTATATCCTTACAACAACCCTGAGACATGGGTGCCATTATTATTCCTAATTTATAGATGGGGAAACTAAGACAAGCAGAGTCTAAGGGACTTGCCCAGGGTCACACAGCTAGCTAGTGAATATCTGAGGCAGGATTTGAACTTAGATCTTTGTGACTCCAGGCCTGGCACTCTACTCTATCCACTACACTACCCAGCTACCCCCATCATCACCACCACCACCACCCTAAGTATTATTACCAATATGAAGATGAGGATATGGAGTGTCAGAGAGAAAAGGCCATTGAATTATGAGGTTAAAAGACTGGGTAACCTCAGAGAGGTCATATTCAGTTGAGTGCTAGGATCAGAAGCCAACGTTACTGGGGCGGCTAGGTGGTGCAGTGAATAGAGCACCAGCCCTGGAGTCAGGAGGACCTGTGTTCAAATCCAGCCTCAGACACTGAACACTTACTAGCCACGTGACCTTGGGCAAGTCACTTAACCCCAATTGCCCTGCCTTCCCCCTTCCAAAAAGCAAAAAAAAAAAAAAAAAAAGGAAAAGCTGAGGTTACAAAGGGTTGAGAATTGGGTGGTAAGTAAGGAAGTTAGCTTGATCTTCTTGGGAATATTACTTGTTCATGTCCTTTGACCCTTTATCTATGTGGGAATGGCTCTGGTTCATACATATATTTGAATCGGTTTCCTATATATCCTAGATATTACAGACTGTCCAGTATCTATTCACTGGAAAGAAGTTTACAATTTACTGTTTTCCTCCTAATTTTAGCTACATTGATTTTGTTTGTGCAAAATCATTTCAATTTTATCCTTCCTATCCTTTGTTTAGTTAAGGGTTCTTCTTCTATCCATAGTTCTGAAAAGTATCTACTTCCCAACTCCTCAAATCTGTTTATGTTGTGATCTTTTATATCTAGGTCATGATCTATGGTGTGCAATGGTCTAAACCTTCTTGCTAGAAGTCCTTCTCTATACTTTATGGAGGGAGCCTTAACAAAGTTGCTCTTGGGTATGGTATGGTTTTGTGCTACGTCACTTGTAGAGTTCTAGAGCTGTCTTTTCTTGATGTTTCTGCTTTATCCTCATCTCCTAAAGTGGACACTATGATCAGCTGTTACTGAGACACTGCTGGGACCCACATAGGAGGTGCAAGTCTTTTGGACCTCTTGAAGTTTGAAATGTCTTCCTCTGGTCAAGGGAGAGATGGTAAGAAGACAGAGGATCTCCCCCTCTCACCCCAGCTCTGCAGGTGATTTCATCTCAAGGGTTTGGCCAGAACAGCTTTCACCCTGAGTTGGTCAAGCAATCTAATGCCTGGAATTTCAAATTAACTTAGTGTTTTATATAAAGCATATAGAGCATGACCAAATATCTCTATCCAATTCCAATATACTATCTTTTCTTTTCTTTTGAAGGCAATTGGAGTTAAGTGACTTGCCCAGGGTCACATAGCTAGTAAGTGTCTGAGATCAAATTTGAAATCAGGTCCTCCTGACTCTAGGGCCTGTGTTCTATCCACTGAACCAACTAGCTGCCTCCAATATACTATCTGTGTAGCCTTTCTAACTTAATCAAGTAGAATGTAGTTAATTTATTGTCCTTGAGTTTCTGATAGATTTAATAGAGATATTCTCATCTGACGATGGTATCAGGGCTAGGGTATTTACTTTAAGTAGTGCAAGCCACTGATTTATTGATTCGGTTGATGCCCACACTTATCTATCATATAAAGAATTTGGTCAGATACCTTCCTACACACACACACACACACACACACACACACACACACACACACATGCATGTGCATATACATACATACAGGTGTGTGTGCATGTGTGTGTGTGCATGTGTGTGTGTGTATCCATTTTAATGATAGGTAATGGTTAAGTAATTTGCCAAAGATCACAAATTAATTAGTGAGAGACCTGGGACTAGAATACAGCTGATAAGAGGCAGCATGGTATGTGAAAAGAACATTGAATTTAAAATGAGAAGGCCTGAGTTCGGATTCTAGCTCTACTATATTTCCTACACTTTGTGGCATTGGGAAAGTCACTTAAAATCATTTAATATCATGATTTAAACCCCCCAATAAGGGTCAGATCCTGAACTAATCAACCAGAAGAAGAGCCTGGACCTAACAGCTTCTTTGTTCTCTGAGTAAACTCAGAGAATACCTCTTCCTATGTCAACAAGATCAGATGTGGCTGACTTAAGAGCATTTTTTTTCTGTTTATGGCCATTAAGGATGAGACCTCTAACCTGAGACACTATCTTGAATAATGGGACTTTTTCTTATCTTAATATTTTTTAGACATACACTATGTTATGGCATGTTAATGGTAAAGAAAACACAGATATCCTGGGTCATAATTTCAATTGACACTTTGTCAACTCTCTTATCTTATTGTATTTACCACCTATTCAATTAAGAAAATTCCTTTCTCATAATATGTTAAACATACATGGAGATCATAAATTTGAGTGACATAGAGACCCTGAGCTGGGATCGTTCTAAAATGTATTTAAGCCTTCTCATTGCTTTTGTTTGGCAGTAAGATTTTACTTGGCTCCATACATGTATCTATTCTGCTAGCTTTAAGGGAATAAATAATATAAATATATATCACCTAGCCTGTTTGCCTCTTTTAACCAAAATTTCAGGTTGACAGCCTCTATTTTGTTACTTCTATCAGTGATAATGCTTGGACTAGCTCAGCAGTTCTTACCTAGAGGTCTGTGAACTTGTTTTCCTTTTTTAATATTTTGATAACTTTTTCAACATAATTGGTCTCCTTTGTAATTCTATGTATTTTATTTTATTAATTTAAAAACATTATTCTGAGTTGGGATCCACAGACTTCACCTAACTGGTAAAGGGTGGGGAATACAAGAGGGAGGGTCCCTGAAGCTAACAAAAAACCAAACAGGTGCACGCACACGCACGCACACACACACGATCTCTGAGACCCCTTAGAGTCAGGGGTGGGCTAGTAAATGTTTTAACAAACAGCTTGCCAAAAAGCAGGACATATTTCAAGTTTGATCTGCATGAACATTTTCTCCATCATTTTCCTAAATCTAGACAATTCACAAAACAATAAAGCAAGTCCTGATTTGTAGTATTTGTGGATTTACAAGTCAAATTTCACAGTGAAAATTTAACAATTGGCTCTCAAGAGCCAGTTTGAACTGGTTCCAGCACACTTCTGCTTACAACTTTAAATCTTACGATTCTCTCATAGTTCCTAGTCCAGTACTCATCCTATTATGTCATGCTACTTCTGTATTGACTTATTTATTCTTGTTAATCTGCCTACTGTGGCAAAGTTTCTTTACTGTCTGTGAGAAACAATCCCAAATCAGCCCTGAAAAATGCATAGTGTGTTACTTTGAGAAAGCTCATATGGTATTATGGTACTCTTTTTTGTTCTGGGCTTTTAAGGAATGTAAACTATCTCTCCAGCTGTCAGTTCCTTGTTCTGCCAACTCTTTCTCCCTTTACCCAAAGCAAAAAAAAAGGAAGGAAAAAAGGAAGCACTAGATATGGAAGGATATAATTAGTGTACAGACCAAAGAAAGGAAGCTAAATTAAACATTAAGTTTAATTGTAGAGGTAGAACTAAAGAAATCAAAAGTTTAAGTAGCTTAAATGCTTGTTGAAATGAACTGAATTAAAATAATTTTTAATCTGTATGGTGTAGAACACAAAGTATAAAGATTAGTTGGTATGATGCCTTTATCTTGAAGCCAAGAAGCTTTTGTTTTACGTTTATTGTGTTAGCTCATAGGTGTTCTCAATAATGTCTAAATGGGTCAGTAAAATTAGCTTCATTTGAAGTCGAGAAAATAGAAGCCCAAGGGAGGTTGTATCTTCTGATATCCTAGCATCCATCTCATAGAACTAGTTTAAATTATTTGTGCTTCTTGGGGAAGAATGATGTTTACAAATACCTGTGTTAACCCCAAAGTCAATCACTCAACTGATCAAGTGTTTTCGAAAGGCTGTTGATTGCTGCCTTTCTTCAAAATGGAAACCTGTGGGGTAAATTTCCCTTTCCTAGTTTGATTCAACTGCTATTGCAGATGACTCAGAATACAAATGAGATTAGTTTATTTCCCTCCCTCAAAGGGAAAGCTTTAGTGGTGAGGAAGAATGGTAGTTGAGGTAAGAAGGAAAAATGAGCTCCATTCCCCCAGAATTACCCTAGTAGGCCAATGGAGGGGTGGTGGTAGGCTGGGGGGGGGAGGAGGGGGCGAGAGAGAGAGAGAGAGAGAGAGAGAGAGAGAGAGAGAGAGAGAGAGAGAGTGAGTGAGAATATTATAATGGTAATTATATGTATATTATAATATTATAACGATTATAATTAGTTAAGAGGCAAATTCTTGTTTGGAGATTTGGAACAGGGCTACTCATGAGCTATTTCACATTTACCTCACCCAATCAGTAGACTCTTTTCTTCCTCAAGGTTTCTCTTCTTCAGGTCGGCTCTGTTCCTCCTGGCTGATCTATCTCAGGTGTTATTTTTACCACAATTGCTCCAGTAACCAATACTTCACCCCTCAGGTGCCCAGGGCTGGAAACACTCCAGTTACCTTTCGAAATCTCCAAAGGTCTTACATCAAAGCAAAGAAAACACAAACATAAACTGGCCCCATTCCAGACACAGGTTTGACTAGAAGGCTATGAATTCACAGGTTTTGACTTGGACGTGAGACTATAACACAGCTGGACAGCATAGAGCTGCTAAAATGTCTAGGAGATCTTAGTTCTTGGAGACCTGACACACCAACCCAGCTCAAATGGAGGGATAGTTTACATTCCTTAAAAGCCCAGAACAAAAAGGAGTACCATAATATGATACAAGCTTTCTCAAAGTAACACATGATGCATTTTTCAAGGGTGATGTGGGATCGTTTCTCCCAGAAGATAAAGAAACTTTCCCATTGTAGGGGTGAGTGAATATGATTAGGATAGAAAGAGAATTTAGTGCTATCCTAAAGAGCATGAATGAAAGAATGAAGTATTTATTAAGCACTCATTGTGTGCAAAGATAAAGAAAAGATAGCTAAATGCTGGGGATGCAAACAGAAAAATTAAGACAGTCCTTGCTGGGAAGAAGGCTTATTTGCTCCCCAGAAATCCTATAACTTCTAGTTCAAGATCTAGAAAAAAAAAAACAACTGACAATTATTGGGTAAGTTTAGATTCAACAACTCCCCCCACCCCCACCCCACTCCTCACCCCCGCCAAAAAAATGGGGGGAAAAGTATAGTTTTGGTCACAGCCGGGAAAAGTACAACCCATCTCCCCAGATGAACAAAGCAATGGAAAAGTATTGTACCCTAGGGTAATGTATAGATGGGGAAGGAGGGGGAATTTGATTAATTAAAGCTGGAATCAAATCGCTTTAATTGTCTTCAAGGAAACAGGAATAGAGTAAAGAACAGGACAGTAAGTTTAAACTAACAGAAGTTGGAAGAAAGATTTTTTAAAAGTCTGTTCTCTTTTATCTCTTGTATTCCAAAAACTGCTAGGTGGAATCTTATCTCTGCAACTCACTGTGTAACCTTAGTTCTCTCATTGATGAAATGTGTCTTACTGATTAATCTCTAAGGTCCCTTCTAGATTTAATGTTCTATTATTCTATGACTAGAAGACAAAATAACCTCTAAAGAGTTATGTGAGGGTGTAGAGTAGATGAGTTGGAACAGGATCTGGTTTTCAACTAGCAATTAGAGGCAGGAATGACAGAAGCCTAGATTTTTAAACTGGATTTTAGAACTAAGTGGTTTTCAAATGTACTTTAAATTATAGTCTTTCAGTATGTTTAGGTAAGAGAAAAAACCTTGATGCAAGTCACTTAAGCTCCATAAACCTCAGTTTCCTCATCTGTAAAATGAGAGGGTTGGAGCAGATGGCCTTTGAGGTTTCTTCCTTCTAGATCTATGACCCTATTATAACTTATTTCTAAATGAAGTATCTAATAATTTCCTAGGTATTTTTGATAAACTGGTGATCATTCTGATAAACATTTTCAAGAGTCTATATTTTTATCTGGTATATGATATATAAAAAAACTCCCCCTCTTCCCATTTGTTAATTGGTCTTTGGTCCCATTAGAGCCAGGGTTTGATAAAATGCAAATCTAAGTTTTTTAGTATGTTAACCTGTGAGAGAAAGAAGCAGGTGGGACCACAAGAGAATTCTTTGTAATGTGAACATGAGTTTTTTGTAATGGGAGTGAGTTTCTTGAAGGGGAGAAGAGGAGGGAAGGAAGGACTCAAGTCAAAAAGATGAATGGATTGGGATTAGAATGCATAGTAGTAGTAGTAGAAGTAAAAAAAGAATAGAGGTAAATGATTGAAGGAATTTTAAGTAATAGCCATGAAATGTTGGCAGCAAACTATATACTCAGAACAAAAGTTAGTTCCAGAGATTTCTATAGAAAGACTCCAGAGGGACTTCTCTAAATTGAGGTTTAGAATGTTTCAAGTAGAGCAATTTTGATTTTTAAAGCAGAAGGAATAGGATCCAGTTTCTCCAAGGACATATTCGACCTGGGAATCCAAAGAGCTAGAAGGAGAGGCAGCTAGGGCCCAGGATTTATTCAACTGGGAGGTAAAATAAGGGAGTCCTTGGAAGAGACAGATTAAGGTTATAAGCTTGTGATGAGTTAATTGAGTAACATAAGATTGTATGACTGTACCTAACCTTTTTACATATAATGTGTGCCCAGACTGCCTTCTACTGTAGTCAAAATGATTTGTGCTTCTGAATTGACTGTACAGCAATGGAAATGAAAAATGTGGTTCCCTGTCCAGGCCCAGGAGATCTTTGGAGGAGAGGTTTCATTTCCTGAGTAGTGATAGCATAGAGAGTTACCCAAGAATACAGCTGCTATGGGAACTGGAACTGAGAGCCCTATTTGGTAGCTCCCCTGGGGGAAACTGTTTCATCACCCATAGTAAAAATATTAAACTTTTGCTTAATTTTTTTAGGGCAGGGGTCCAAAGATAGAAGGAAGGAGATGGTAAACTTCAGATACCAAATTCACACAGAACCAGATCCCTCAGAACAGGAATAAAGACTTTTATTTTTTTTTTATTGTAGTTAAATTTGGTGGTATATGTGACACAAGTCACAGGTGATGAACATGTTTTTTGTTCTGATGATGTACTCAAATTTTGCAGTAGAGATAAAATAAGATAAAACATATATATAACCTAATAATAATCTGTTTAATTTTTTCAAAGTACTTTTATGTCAATTGGTTCATTATATTCTCCCAACATTTCTGTGAGGCCTACAATCAAACAGCAGAATTTCTAAACTGTAGTCCTTCAAACTTTACCTGTTTACTCTGAATATTTTCCCAGGTTATCAAGTAGTTATGATCCTTTCTCATCTTACTCCAAACTTTCCACATCAAGTGTGTGATTATCTGGAGGCTTGTCCCAGTTCAAATGACTGTAGGCCTTGAATGGTTGAACAGAATGAGATTTTAACTGACATGATTATATACCTTTGAATTTTCCTCTTATCTCCTCATTACTGTTCATATACTCTTATGATGCTCCCAGTTATGCCATTCTAAAGGACCTTCACATTGATGAAGGCTAAGTGTTAAGGCCCTCCCAGATCTTCCTTTCCACTAATGGCTAGAAAAGCAGTCACTCATTCTCTCTGTCTCTGGGAGGATATTTACTTTTGATTGCCCTATAGTAAAGGTATGTAGGCTGCAGACTCACCCACCCTCTGAAATAAAAATTAAGAATCAATATAAAAAGGATGAGATTAGTCATGTAGAAATAAATCAGTCTAAGAAATAAATCAATCTTGCATACAAATTTCTGATGATTCTCCATCTAGAGACTACTGTGCCTTTCAAATCTCAAGAAGACTAAAAATCATAACCAATGTAAATTAAGCTGATGCTAAAATTAATGATAATGTCATAACAGGAGAAGGGTGATCTACCTGGAAACCAGGAAAAAAGGAGTTAAAAATTACCTAACACTTGTGCTTCTATTTACATAGACCTTTAAAGTTGCAAGATATCTTTTGTAAGTGTCTTCCTTCTAAAAAGTAGAACCTAGGTAGCCCTGGGGAACTTCACATTTCTTTGCCTCATTGCTCCTACTCAGACAATATAGGAACTTTAACATCTGATCTTAACTCTCCAGGGACATAGTCACCGACTCCTATTACAAATATACAGGTTGACAAGGTTCAAAACATGAACAAGTTTATTTACAAGGTTAGAAGAACTAAATAGAACTCATTTCAGAACTTAAAACAATAATATCTACCTGTGAGCAACTTCCCCCCAAAAGTCTGTATAGTTTAAGTAAAAAAATTTAACACTTTTGTTTTAACAATATATGAACATGCAACCTGTGAACCTGTGGGCCTCTCATACTACCCACAACACTCCTGAGTGTGGCCAGATTAAAATGTAATTGGGAAATATTTAACAAACAAATAAAAAATATAATAAAACACAGACAATATTATATTTTAAAACTAAGCCAACAGGTGTTCTGCAGGGATCCTTGTGTGCTAATTTTGAGTCTGATACCACCATTTTAATCAATAACAAAGCAGCAGGAGTTCTTATTTCTATTGAGAATACCACTAACCTTCCAGTCACCCAGGTTAGCAATCTTAGTGTCCCTCTTAACTTCTTAGCTTCCCTTACCCCACATATCAATCCAATTGCAATTTCTTGAGTAGGGCTCCAGTAGGAGGGTCCTATGAGTTGTCTTTCATATTGGGATACCTTTTCTGTACCTCCTCTAGTTGCCTATACTTTATTGAAAAAATAAGGGCCGTTTGCCCTAAACTCCCTATTTCTCCCTTCTTCATTTCTCATAATCTCTTAACATTATCTCCTATTTTCTTTCTTCTTTGTTTCAGTCTAATGAAGAGGTGACCCTTCTCATCAAAGACGACCTATACATGTATCCTTGATCCTTTCCCCTTCCATCTTTTCCAGCAAATTGCACCTATTATCATCTCCTCTCTCTCTAATCTTCAATCTTATTCTAATGATTCTTTCTATACTACCTACAAACACACTCAAGTCTCCACATTCTTTAAAAATCAAAACAAAACCAAAAGAAGGATGTCTCATATTACTATATTATCTTACATGGTGACCTCATCAGGTGCCACAGGTTTACTTGTCAACTGTATGCAGGAGATTCCATATCCAGCCCTAATCTTTCTCCTTGACTTTTGAAAGTCAAAGAATTTATTAGTTACTTCTAAGTGGATATCCTGAAGGTCTCCCAAACTCAACATAAATGAAACAGAGCTCATTATCTTTTCCCCCCAAACCCACCCCTCCTCTGAACTTCCTTATTTCTGTTGAGAATACCACTAACCTTCCAGTCACCCAGATTATCAATCTTAGTGTCACCCTTAACTTCTTAGCTTCCCTTACCCCACATATCAACCCAATTGCAGTTACTTGTTGATTCTATTTCCCTAACATCTCTCAAATCCATCTACTCTCTACTCACACAACCACCACTATAGTTCAGTTTTGGTCTGTATTACTGTAATAAACTCTTAATTAGCCTTCCTGCCTCTCATCTCTCCCTTGTTGTTTAGTTGATTAGTTGTGTCTGACTCTTCATGACCCCATTTGGGGTTTTCTTGGCAAAGATACTAGAGTGGCTTCCCATTTCCTTCTCCAGATAATTTTACAGATAAGAAAACTGAGGCAAACAGGGTTAAATGAATTATCCAGGGTCACACAGCTAGTAAGTGTCTGAAGGCTCATTTGAATTCAGATCCTCCTGACTCCAGACCCGATACTCTATACACTGTGCCACTTAAATTGCATACTTCAATCCATTTTCTATACTGCTGCCAAAATGATTTTCCTTAAGAACAGGTCTAATCAGGTCACTTCCCTACATAATAAATTCCAGTAGCTCAATATTATTTCTAGGATCAAATAGAAACTCCTTTCTCTGGCATTTAAAGCCTGTACCAACCTGGCTGCCAGTAGGGACCAGGAGGTGACACACAGGATAAAATACGGGGCCTGGGTTAGGAAGCTCCGAGTTCAAATCCAGCCTCAGACACTTGCTAGCTCTGTGACCCTTAAGTCATTTAAGCTCTGTTTCCTTCAGTTTCCTATTAAGGAAAAAAAACTTTGTAAAAGTTTCCTTAACTGTAAAATTTGGGATAATAGTAGCCCTTACCTCACAGGGTTATTGTGAGGATCAAATGAGATCACATTTGTAAAGTTCAGAGCATCTTGCCTGGTACATGGCCTAATTACAAATCACTCTATGTTCTGGCTAACCTTGCAGTTCCTCTCTCGCAACACTCCTCCTCCTTCCTGGATTTGTGTTTTTGCACTGGCTGGAATGCATTTTGTTCTCACCTCTGTCTTAGAACTCTGGCTTTCTTCAAGACTCTGCTCAGGCATCACCTTCTTTCTAATTCCCACAGCTATCTTCTCCATGCCCTTCTCCCACCCCCAGCCAAATAAGCCTGTAGTTTCACCTCTTGGCCCTCTGTCTGACTTTCTGGACTGTGGCACCATTCCTTAGTTGCTATATCACTCTGGAACTTCCCTTGGTGCCTGTAGCCTCCTTACCCTGGATCCATAAGGCCCTGCAGCCTTTTCATCCTGGAACACCTCTCTTCCAAGCAGGCCTCCTTCTTCCACTGAAGAGTTCCTCCCAGGGCTTCTATCTGGGGAAGGGGCCCACGTCAGTGAATCTTCATTCTGCTCCTGGCTGTTTGTGACTTTCCAGATGTGATGAAGCCATGCCCCAGTGCAGGCACTTCTCCACCTCCACACCCCCTTTCAGCTTCCTTTTGTGTGCTGTCTTCCCCCGTTAGAATGTAAGCTTCTTCAGGGCAAAGACTCTATTTCTTTCTAACTCGTATTCAGATCTCCAGAATTTAGCAGTGCCAGCATGGTAAGCACTTAATACATTTTTGCTGCCTTGCCTTATATTTACTTGGTATACATTTTGTTTATATCCATATAAGTGCCTGTTGTATTCTGTGATAGAACGTAAGCTGCTTAAGATCAGGGACTATTTCACTTTTGTCTTTTTATTAATGACTACACAATAAATGTTGATTTTTTTTTTTTGGTTGACAGCAGTCTGAGATTTGTTAGAATGGTACATTTGAAAGACAACCACTCCCTTTGTTCTTTCCAGTGTAGAGCTATGATTTCATTGGTATAGGGAACTCCAAGTCACGGAAATTCTCTTTACCAATGCAAGTCAGCTCCAGATCGGCAAATTAGGGTTTTAGAGTTGCCTAGGGCAGTGAGAGGTTGAGTGACTTGCCCAGGGTTATTCAGTCTATATGTAGCAGGGGTAGGACTTGAGTCCAAGTCATCCTGTCTTCAAGATTGACTCTTAAGCCACTATAACAGGCTCTTTAGGATAAAAAAAAAAATCTGTGAGCCACTCATGATCAATTTGCAGCTCTGATATATGTGCTATGTCATATCTCAGAATCAAGACAAAAGAATTATGCTCCAGACTGGCATACATATTCTTTTTCTGGATAGCAGTAAGTAACCTGAGAAGTCCCTTGTGAGGATGAGCCGTCTTTGCCTTGAATCCTATAAGGGGTGGGATGTGTTTGACTAGTGTTTAATTATTTTTTCCTCCAGGAGAGCTACTTTTGCCTTTTAACTCTCATAAACATAATTTTAATTTATTGATTTTTCCTGCCCAACCACTCTTTTCAATTTTGTGTTTTAACTGGACAATATATCCAGGTCTCTATTTTCTTTCCCTCAATAAGTCCAAGTTTCTCTTGGTTTCATAGGATCATGACCTTGGAGGTCAAAGAGACCTTGTAAGCCAGAGTCTATCCCCCTCATTTTACAGATGAGAAAATTAATGCCAAGAGTGACTTGCCCAAAGTAGTCACACAGGTAGCAAGTGGCAGGACTGGGATTTAAACCAGGTCCTTGGATTCCAAATGCAGCATCTTTCCATTGCACCATGCTTTTACTAGCATCTTCTCTCCAGGAGAAATCCTGTATTCATAATGTCAATTTCCACTTTGAAAATAATGCTTTAAAGGTTCAGGAACTTGGGTGCTAAGTGAACTGGTGGGGACATACTGATGGAAACTTGGAGCTTGTATGGGTCCGATGTTATGCATTACAATGATTAGCTTATTTTAGGGGGCAATATAATGGCCCCAAAGGTCCCCATGGCTTCCTTCCTTCCGTGGTTTTTGGGAGTTTATCTTAGATTAAAAGTTTTGAGTTCATTCACTGTCCTCAGAAAAATTTCCTAATACTTAGGCAAAAGTTGTGTTCTCTACCTCTCTTTACATTATATTTTCAAGTTAACACCTGACCTCTTTGTGGCTGAGGCAAAATTCAGTTTACTGGAAATATTTGGGTAATGAAACAGCATATTATATCATAGTGTCTATGGATGGAAGGAAAGGAAGATTCCCTCAGCTTAGATACAGTCAGTCAATCAATAAGAATTTATGCAGTACCTAATATGTGCCAGGCATTGTGATAAGCACTAGGAATACAAAGAAAGATAAAAGATAGCTATGTCCTCAAGAATTTAACACTATAAGGTAAGATGCAGTATGCAAATAAATTTGTATAAACAAGCTATATACAGGAAAAAAGGAAATCATTAACAGAAGGAAGGCACTAGAATTAAGAAAGGTTAGGAAAGGATCCCTGTAGAACATGGGATTTTAGTTGGGAAGCTAGGAGGAGAAAAAGAGAAGGGAGACCATTCCGGACATGGGGTCAGCCAGTGAAAATGCCCAGAGTCAAGAAACAGTCTTGTTCCAGGAACATCAAGAAGGCTAGTAACATTGGATCAAAGAGTGCATGGCAGAGATTAAGATGTAAGAAGACAGAAAAAGTGGGGACAAGGAACGTGGATATTCAAACGTTCAAGAAACAATTTCTGAGTAATTAAATAATTTTATTAATAATGCTAGCATTTTAATAAAAGGAAGGTCATTTAGGGGTGACTAGGTGGTGCAGTGAATAGAGCACCGGCCCTGGAGTCAGGAGGCCTGAGTTCAAATGTAGCCTCAGACACTTAACACTTACTAGGCAAGTCACTTAACCCCAACTGCCCTGCCTTCCCCCCTCCAAAAAGAAAAAAAAAAGGAAGATCATTTGGCCCTCTCTCTCTTTGACCAAAGACAATCATGGCAGCTGCTCAAGGCTTATATATGTCCTTGGAAGAGGGGTGTTCTTGAGGGTGGCAATCAACTCTGATTAATTAACAATTAATGAGAATGAATATTGCAATAAGGTGCTGGACCTGAACTTTGATTATGTCACTTACTTCTTGTTATCCTCAGCTTGAGTCCATTCAAAGACTCTATCCCTACAAATCTAAATATAGCACAATCACTATCCCAGCAGGATGGGGTCTGAACAATAAAGTTAGTCCAATCTCATTATCAGTAATGTCCTTCAAGAGACTGAACTTTTATATTATCTGAGTTACAAGAAGACAAAGATAGTAACACAACAAAGACAGGAGACTTCAATATTCCTCTCTCAGTTTTGCAAAAGTCTAGCAGAAGGATAAAGAAAAGAGAAAATATTGAACTGAACAAATTGCTGGGGAAACTAGAGCTAAGAGACTTATGAAGTCTTCTAAATGGGACAGCAAAATAATATACGTATTTCTGTATCACATGGAATGCTAATAAAAACTGACTATGTACAAGGCCACAGAAGTATTGAAAACAAACGTAAAAAAAAAAAAAGGCAAAAATAATTATCTTTATAGACCATAATGCAGGAAAAAGAGAAATTGGTTCAGGGACCACAAACACAAGATACAGGCCCAAATGGAAATTTCACAATGAAACCCTAACTAATGAGGATGTCAAAGAATAAATCATAGAAACACTTAAAAACTATGTGAAAAAAATGATAATAATAAAACCACATACCAAAATTTCTGGGAAGCAAGGGGAAAAGTAATGTCCTTCCAAATATATGTTAACAAAATAAAAAAGGAGAAGATTAATGGACTAAATATGTATTTTTTAAAATTAGGCAGTCAACAAATAAACCTAAAATAAGCCCCAAAGAGGAGATACTAAAAATTAGAGGGGAAATAAACTGGAAACAACAAAAAACTCTATAGAAATGATAAATAGAATCAACAAAACACAAGACAATAATAGAAAAACCCCAATCTAGATAACTAGAAAATGCATAAAATATCTGGGAATCAACCTACTAAAGCACACAAAAGACTTGTAAAGATTCAGTTACAAAATGCTCCCCAAAGACCGATCAACTTAAATAGCTGGAAGAATACTCAGTGCTCATGGCCAGGCCATGCGAATATAACAAAAACAACAATGTTACCAAAATGAATTTATATATTAATGCTATACCAATTAAGTTATTTAAGATATATTTCATATAATCCCAGAAAATAATAATAAAATTCACTTGGAAAAACAAAAGATCAAGAATATCAAGGGAGAAAATTTAAAAAAAAGAAGGGATGAAGGGGGATAGCATTTTTGTAGTACAAATATATTATAAAGAAGCAGTCATCAAAACCATCTGGTTTTGGTTTACAAATACAGAGACAGATCAATGGAACAAACTAGACAAGAGAGATTCAGAAACAACAGAACTTGGTAACTCCATTTGATAAGATGGAAAACATAAATGACCTAGGTTAAAAAAAAGTCTTATTTGGTAAAATCAACTAGGTGTAACAGCAAGCACCCTAGCATGCCTAGGGCGGCTACTAGCACAGGTTCTTAGATCTGCTTTTCTAAAGGAAAGCAACTCAAAATGGGTTAACAATCTTACTTTAATCAAGCATATCATTTACCTAGTTCAGGGGGAAAAG
>CM053589.1:66721777-66742390 GCA_028646515.1 Pseudochirops corinnae | reverse complement strand
TTCTGTTCCTTGTACAAAACACTATCTCCCATCTCCATGCCTCGGCGACGATTATCCCCCATTCTTGGAACATTCTGTCTTGTCACCTATACCTGTTAGAATCTCTTCTCTCCTTCGAAACTTAGCTCAAGGATGACTTTATGTGTAAGCCTTTCCTCATTCCTCCATCTGCCATTGCCAACCCCACATCCTAAAAAAACTACCTCATATTTATATTGTATGGAAGTATAATTAATATACAAATATATATAATCTTATATGTATGTGTGTAGATATACGTGTGTATATATACGTATATATAAAATGTATATATTATGCATGTGTATATATTTATTTATTTGTTTATATGCATGTTGTCTACCTGTCTACAGGTCTGTTACCTGTCTAAAGTTAACCCTTTACCTGACAGATGAGTTAGAATGTAAATTCCTTGAGGGCAGAGGCTGTTTCACAGTGATTAGAGACTTGGCCTCAAAGCCAGGATCACCTGGGTTCAAGTCCCATCTTTGACACATTAATCTGAGGTCCTTTCTGGCTATAAATCTATGATCATATGATCCTAAATTATATAGTCACAGAGCACACAAAGATATTTCTACCTACATATGGAGGCATCAGAATACAGTATGAAGAGAACTTCACTGGGTGTCAGAAACCTGAGATCTAATTCCAGCTCTATGTGGTACCTTGTGGGGGTGAATTACTTAACCTCTCTGGGCTTCTGCTTCATTATGTATAAAATGAAGCATGTGGACTAAGCGATCCCTAAAGTGTTACAGCTTTACCATCCTATAAGTCCAGTCTAGTTCTAATCTCTCTAGATGGCAAGCTCTTGAAGGCAGGAATTGTCTTATGCCCTTGAATCCACAGTCTTCTTCAGATCAGATGCTCAATATATGTTTGCTAATGATGATAAGGAAAGGAGGCACAGTTTTAAAATATTTTTGAGCTTAAATATCAGGGTGTGTACTTTATTGATGACGCTTGTGAGTCTTGCTTGTAAAGTAAGATCCCTCTGCGTCAAGGGATTTATTCCTCCCCTGTTTGCCATACAAAAGTCCTGGAGAACACAGGGTTCTGCCTGGAGTAAATAACATTGTCTCTCCCATGTACACAGATTTCTTGAAATCCAAGCCCAAAGGAGAGACAGAGGGAGTTTAGTTTCTTTGAGGTACAGTCTGATTTTCATTAAGACCTCCTCCAAGATTTCTTTCGGGTCCTGGGCATTTGGGCCAGAGCTTAATTTCATGAGTATAACCGTAACATGGGTCTAAAAGAAAAACAAAAAAATTTTTAGAGAATTAAGTCTCTTTCATAACCCCCCAATATGAATGCCACTCACCCCAACTCCAAATCTGATTATCTCACAAAGTATACAGGATGCAGAGGGTACTGTGGAAGAGCTGAAGAAAGGTTGTAAGGGACTCACACAATAATTACTGCCTGTAGATAAACAAGACTTTTAAACTGGCTTCAACTCCAGTACTTCAAAGATTTCCTGTATCTAGGTACTCCTTTCTGTAGAACAGATCACAACCCCCCATACATTAATAGATGGTTTTATGAAAAAAAAAAAGTCATCATTTAGTGGTTAACAGACTGGGGAATGAGCCTCCTTGAGAATGACTAGGCTGCTCCTCAGCCAGATGTGCAATCCGTTTATTGTCTTAGATTGCATTTGCCCAAGCTTGCACTTGCGTTGCTGGTGGCCTTGGTTTCAAGAATCCAATGCTAGGTGGTAGGGACCGGAACGGGATGGGAACTATGATTTCACTGATATAGGGGAATTCATAGGTGAGGAAATTCCCTCCACCACTGAAAATCAGCACCTTCTTTATATGTCATAGAGTAGCCTGGATCACTGGAGGTTAGATGACTTGCCCGTGATCCTATGGCAAGTCTGTACCAAAAAAGACCTGAACCAGGTGTACCTGACTTGGAGGCCAGCTCACATGTCACTATGCTCTGATGCTTCCCTAGGCACCAGGGAACCAATGACAAGAGAAAATGGCTCCTGCCCTCAAGGAGTTTACATACTATTTGGTGAGATTATCCACACAAAATTATGTACAAAATAAATATGAGGTAATTGGGGAGGGGTGAGTAATAACAGATGGAGGAATCAGGAAAGGCTTCATATAGAAAATGACACTTGAGATGAGTTTTGAAGGAAATGAGAGTCTAAGAAGTGGAATTAACAAAAGAAGCCCCAGAGCAAGATTTTAGCAAAGAACTCAGGTAGAAGAGACCTCACCTAGGCGCAGAGACATTAAGTGATTTGTCCAAGGTCCCACATTTTGAAAGAGACATAATAATGATTCCAACCCAGGTCTTTTGACGTTCTGTCCAATGGTCCTTTCTCTGTGTTGTGCTTTCTTTTATGTTCATGGTAAAACTCTGGGGGTGGGGATGGGGGAGGGAGATGGACACTGAAGGTTTAAGTGTTAGTTTTCTTCAATGACCTATCATACCTGGACATAGCTATTACTGCCAGGATCTAGGAATAAGGATTAATAACCTAGAGAGCAGAAATGAGACAAAGGTCTGAAACAGGAAGTCTGAGCTTGGTGCAAAGAATGAGTAGTTAGCAGCAGTGAGTGCAAGTTAAGGTTGGGATCCAAGAAGTCAACCATACTGCTCCCAAAAGGGGCTGACTTAAAATGAAAGAAAACTGTTCACTGCCCTCCCCAATCTGTCCGCCCAGGGTATGAGTTCATTTGTCTGAGAGAGAGAAATTTGGAACTGCCCATCCTCACGTTCCCAAAGCAAACAATTCTAGTTATCTCTATTGGTCTGAGCAGGGTTTTTTAATCTCAGAAATGGAGAACATACACACCCGTTCTCCAAGGAAAATGTTATTTGGTGAAGGATTTGTTTTGCTCCATTTCACATATTTAAAATATCTCAAAAGTGTTTATAATGAGTAATACTTGGAGAAATTACTTGGAAAATTTTGATTCAGTCTTTAGGAAACTGAAGAAGGGTAAGTATAGTACTGTAAGTTTCAATATTCAGAAAATAAATTCATTAGAATGTAACTATTAGATGTTGCACTGAAGTTAGATTACTGCCAAGTATGTATAGTAAGGGAATCTATTTATGATTCCCTAGCAACTGAAAGAATAATTTTCTATAAGCACTTCTATTGCATACTTGCAGATAGACTGAAAAATGTGACTCTTCTAAGTTCATGACACCAGGGTGTAAACCTTTATAAATAAACAACTGACCATTCTACATTTCCCCCCCCAAAACACATCCTGTTCTACAGTGTGGTACTCTGTGGTAAAATTAATATAATCTAACCTTTTTCTGTATGTTGAGCACAAATTGTTACTTGTGCTGCATACACAGGTAAGTAGCTATTAAGGCTGGCATGGTATCAAAAATGGCTAAGAGCTGGAGAAATACATTCTTTTCAATACTAGTAAATGAATAGATTACTAACAGCATAGGCTAGTGGAGTGGTTTTTGAAGAATTACTCATTAAATGACATGGGAAAATAAATATACAAGTGTACCTTTTAAAGACTGAATAAGTAATATACTGCTTGCTATTTTTCAAATATATGTAGATGCTACCATGAATAACAAAGCAAAATAATTTATAAACAGTACAGAACTCAAAATAGCTCATTATCATTATCTATATTCTCATTCAATGGGTAGTAATAGTACCGTTGTGATGAAGAGGTCTGATATATATTATGATTTAAAAAGTGTCTTCATACTTGAAAAGGTTGAGAACAACTTGTATAATGGAAAGAATTATCAACCGGGAAACAGGATCCCTGGCTCCACTACCAGTGAGCTATCTGACAAAGATGTAGCAAATTACCTCACATCTTGAGTCCTCAGTTTTTCACTGTAAAATGGGCATTATAATAATAATAAAATTATGTTTTGTGCTTTGAGTTTTTCGAAGGACTTTCCTCACGACAACCTTGTGAGTCCATTAATTATCATGTTAACTGCCTACTATGTGCTAAAGCATTGTACTAAGTGAAAATATTATTATCCCTTTCTCATATCTGAGGAAACTAACAAGCAGAGAAGTTATTTAACTTTTTTGAGGTGACAGCTAGCCTTGGGAATCAAATGAAATAGTGTGAGTGACAATGCTTTAAAACCATAAAGTGTTATTTAAATGTTAGCGATTATTATTTTTGAATCAGAAACTCTCCAAATCCAGTCTACCTTTTTATTTCATTTTTTAATGACATGTTTTATTTTGAAACAACAGATACTTCCCAAACACCCAAACCCTTCAATGCTTACAAAGTGTATTTCCCTAAAATATGAAGCAAAACTGTCTAACACTATGACTGTGACAGGTAGCACATGCCATACATTTAGTTTAATAATTGTTATTAGGGCAGCTAGGTGGCATAGTGGATAGAGTGCCGGCCAGGCCTGGAGTCAGGAAGACTCACCTTCCTGAGTTCAAATCCAGCCTTAGACACCTACTAGCTGTGTGACACCGGGCAAATCACTTAATCCTATTTGCCTTAGTTTCCTCATCTGTAAAACGAGCTGGAGAAGGAAATGGCAAACCTATTCAGTATTTTTGCCAAGAAAGCCTCAAATGGAGTTATGAAGAGTCAGATACGATTGAAACAACTGAACAACAACAAAAATTAGAAAGGAAGGATGTATGTTTTTCTTTAGCTTTCATGGTATGGGACCAACATTACATGTACTAATTGATGTAGGAACATAGTGAGTTTATTCTCAATTCTTATTTGGTGTGATAGAAACTAGAATTCTAGTTCCTATTCAAGGAAGAAATTTAAAAAAACCCATTTCTTAAGGTACTGTCAGGGGTAATATTCTTGCTTGCTCGGAATTGGGAATGAAGCAGAAGGTCTTAATCTAGAGCCCATGACCTTGTTTTTTTTAATGTTTTGGTAACTATAATTGGCTTCCTTTGTAATCCTATGCACTTAAAAACATTCTGAAAACGGGTCTATAAGCTTCATCACATTGGTCCATGACACAAAACGAATAAGATCCTTCCAAAGGAAGGGGGATTCTTTGGGGGCTAGGATGGAAAGAAGTTTTAAAAAGCAATAGATTTAGAAAGATGGTGAAAAATGAGGTGGGTTGTTAGCAATAGTTTGGAACCTGGAGGTCTGTAGTTGCACGATTATTACAACCTTAAAAGGTCCCTGTGAAGCTAGGTGAAGCTTAACTGAGGCAGAAATGGAAGAAATATTGCCATTAGATTATACCAGAGGCCAACTGCATATAGGGAATTTGGGAAAGAGATAAAAGTCCCACATGGAGGCATAACTTAGTAGTGATGGATGAATTAAATTATGTGGACATCTGTTCTTTCCCCATCACCCCCAACCCTCTCCTCTCTCCCCTTACAATCATTTCATCCTTCAAAACACAAAGGAAGCAACAACTGGATCTTTTAATCTGAACCTAATCCTGACCACAAAGGTATACTCAAAAATATATACTGATTGCTTAGTTATGAATGATGGAGACCTATAACAGTTTTTGCAGTTTGGAAAAGAAAAAAAGAAAGCTGAACATAGTATGATGTGCACCTTAGGTTTTTGGAGAGCAGAATTCAAAAGAGTACAGAGAAGGGATAAATAGGATCCTATGGATTAAACTATGAGAAAAAAAATCCAAGAGAGAAGTGAAGCTCTCCAGAATGAAATTCTGAGGTCACAGTGAAGTCCAGTGAAGAAGAAAAGGGAAAATGGAGGCATAGGGAACTCATTGGCCAAATTAGATTTTAACGAGATATGTACAAAATATGGAATCCAATGCAGGCAATGAAAGATAAGATAAAAAATGCAGCCTAGTCCTCTAAGAATAGTGTCAGGAGCACTCAAGCTCAGAATGAGATGAGGTTGCTTGGGGATGTTTCTTTGATACTTTGATAGATTTGTGACCTCACTGATATTGTTACTACCACTAGTTGTACAGAGTGCATCTCATTCTGTCTTTCAAATAATCCCTTCGCAATGAAAATCCAACTCAAACTCCAGTTCAACTCTGGGCCTAGTTCCTTATCTACTTACAGTGTTTGTCCAATAATGTACACTAATAGGCCAGCCATAGAAGCTGCCTGTTCAACCACAGATATGGACAATCAATGTTATTTTTTCATTTGGTTTGTCCTATGTAAATGCTTAGGTGGAACTTGAGTTATTATGGACAGAGCCCGGAATGCAGTAGGCACTTACATGCTTTTTGATTGATCTCATTTAGGAGGCACTTTGATACACCGTATTATCTACTAAGAGGACCATCTGAAGCATCTTACCAACTATAGGGAATATCTCCTCCATTATCTCAGCACTGGACATTCTTCATGACAGTGACCAACACCTCTCACAAGCTAAGTTCCCTGTTTGACACTTCACTTGATGTTTATAATCAGTGTTGTTGAACAAAGTTATCTCTATTCCAGCTTTCAAGGGATATTCTATGATTTTTACATATGCGTATTATTTTTTTTTTCCTTTTTGGAAGGGGTAAGATAGGGCAGTTGGGGTTAAGTGACTTGCCCAAGGTCACATGGCTAGTTTTTGTATTAAGTGTCTGAGGCCGGATCCGAACTCAGGTCCTGTGCTCAACCCATTGCGCCACTTAGCTACCCCATATGCATATTCTTAATACTGTGTTTTACTCTACCAAACCATGTGTATTTTTTGTTAATGAAATAATAAACCATGGGATTATCTATTCTGTTCTTTCCAGTCAATTTTATGAATATAATGCTGTGGTCTGCCATAGAATGTCAGTTGCCTGTTCCTGTCACTTACTTTTATAATGTAGGATTATAAGGCCTCTGAGTTCATTTCCAAATCTGGAATTTTTTGATACAATAATTCTCTGTAAGTCATTATTACCTAACTGACAGAGTGGAAAAGATATACTAGAGGTAGCCAAGTGCCATAGCATTTAGAGTGCTGGACATGGAGTCAGAAAGACCTCAGTTCAAATCCAACCTCAGAGACTTACTATGACCCTGCAGAATTTGCTAAATCTCTGCCTGCCTCAGTTTATTTCACTGTGAAATGGCTATCATAATATCATCTACTTTCCAGGGTTGTTATGAGACAACATGTGGGACAAAATGTGTTAATATTTATAAAGTGCTTTTTAAACTTTAAAGTGCTATATAAATGTTAGCTATTAGTATAAATCAGAAGATTATCAACAACTATTGCCATGGTAAAAGACTTCTTAATTGACAGATGAGCTTCTTACAAAGAAGTACCAAATTGAACATAAACCAGGAAGGTAACTGATTTTTAAGAGACTCCAAGGCCTAAAATTACTGCCTGTAAGCTTATTTCCCAGGCTCACTCACTGTAAGGTACCTTGCTAATGGCAATATGGCATCTCATTAAGCATCACTAGGACTTGGAATGGGGAGAACAGACATTTCAAGCAGGTCACTGCTCTCCTTCCTTGTCTCACTTCAACACCCTCTAATCCCTTTTTTAGACTATCTGGGTCTGAATAGACAATTTTATCATCTATGTCCTATTTCTGCACTATCTGATGGAGTTAAAGTCTCTTAATTGTGTTTTCTGAATATCATCTCTTTCCTCCAATTCCCTTGTCAGCTTAGTGTAGTGGATAATCAGGAGGTCTGGGTTCAAGGTCTGGTTCTGTCTGTTACTAATTCTACCTACCTCACAGGGTTGTTACAATAACCAAATTGATACTCTATCATGCTGTAGCAGTCAGGTAGGTGGCATAGGGGTCAGTGTTAGACTTGGAGTCTAACTTGGATTAGACTTGAAGTCTAACTTAGAGTTACACCTGAGCTCAAATCCTACCTCAGACTCTGGGTAAGTCACCTAACCTCTTCTCTAGCCCCAGTTTTCTTATCTGTAAAATGATGATTTATAATAGCACCTACCTCAAAGGGCTGTTACAGGGACAGAAAGAGATAAAGTATGTAAAATTGATTTGTAAACTTTAAAGTGCCACATAAATGCTAGATATTGCAATTCTGTGCCAGGTACTATGAAAAGTATTGGGGATACAAATACAAAAGTGAGAGTACCTACCCTAAAGAAACCTACATTTCAATATAATACATGTAGGGGAGTAGCCAGAGAAGGGAATTTTGTTTTATAAGGACAATAAGTTGAACCAAAGGGCAGTCAACTGTCATACCCTTTGCCGAACCAATATTAGCAATGACTTGATCACTGTGCCCAAAACAAGAGCAAGAGGTATAAAGTGGGGAGGCAGGAACAGTTAAGGCAGTATACATACAGCAGCAGGCAGGACATCTGGCAAGATAGGTCCTGGTTATAAGAAAGTCCATGAGTTCAGGAGCTGCCCTTTCTACAGTGGGTTCTACAATGGAAAGAGGACTGGCACAGTTCAGGAGACCTGGAGTTGAACCCACTCAGCCACTCACTAGCTATGTGACCTCAAGTTGGCCACGTGATCTCTCTGGGTCTCAGTTTCTTGATAAAATGATGGTTGTCTCTACTTGATGATCTCTGAAGTCCTTTCCAATTCTAATATTCTTTGATTGTGAACTCAACTCAAAAAACAGAGACACAGGCTAAATGTAACCAACCAATGACACAAATCATTCCCAAATACAGAAAGGAAGGCTGGTCATAAACTGATTCTTTTCAGTCACATCTAGTACACAGATTCTAAGTCATCACTGTCCCCTGCCAAATGCTTTAGTTGGAATTTTCTTGGAACCTAGAAGTTCCTAGGACTTGAAATCTGCTAGCTTCTATCAATAGGACTGATATTTTAGTCAATCATATGAAAACAAGTCTTTTCCTAAGATGCCTTAGTAAGGCACTCAATTAATTTAAGAGGAATATTTTAAAGTTTTAAGGAAGTAGTTGAACAGTGCGGGGGCAGGCTAAGGTGGGGAAGTCAAGTCAACAAGCATTATTTATTAAGAACATATAGCATGCCAGGCACGTGCTGGGGATATAAGGGAAGGCAAAATAAACAAGCAATAAAACCAGAATTTAAAGAAACAAGGAGATTTGAAATAGTGATACCAGCCCTGTTGACAACTTTCCAGCTGTTCAATAATTAGAGAAAAATCATCTACCTACCTGAGTTTTTGTCAGGGAGTCGATTTATCCTCCATACAATGGAGTTGAAAGCATGCTCATACTTGGCAGTACCCAAAGTTACTCTCATGACCGGCTCAGAACCAGATATACTGGTTGATCCAAAACTAGCCCCCTTGTTCACTTTGGCTTTTAAAGATTTCTCCCCTAAAACACTTTCCCTGCGGAAATTTTTCACCCACTCATTAGGCACTGGATACCGGATCATCACATTCTCACAGGGAACCTGGGTGAGAGGGTCACGATTAGAGGAGAAACCGGTTGACATCCTTAGCCAGCTCTGCAGCTGCACTTCTGCCCCATTGATGCTTGCCACAGTCCTGAGGGTGAAAGGCAAGGTCTTTTCTGCAAAAACTGTCCTAAACCGCATTAACTCAAAGCGGCACGCATCTAAGGGGTTGAACAGGATGATTCGGGAGCTGTTGAACACCTCCTCATCTACACACCCATGGAATTGGCACTTATGGAGTTTTATCCACTTGGTGGTGGTGGTGGGCATAATATCCTGCCTGGAGACGATTTCATTCCCTTTCACAAGGACATCATTGAGGCCCAGGTGGCACTCTGCAAGTCCAGAGAGAAAACTTAGCACATGAATATGCGTTAGGACTTGGTGGTGAAGAATCTGGTTGTCCCCTTTGCTCAAGATTCCAGAGAATTCATCTTTGACATCCACTGTAATCTCCTCCTCTAGATAATTCAAACCCACTGTGCTTAGGTCCATGGAGGACACTGGCAAACTCATAAGGTGGTCCTGAATCGCCCTGATGAAACTCAGGAAGTCCTCATAGCTGGTGGTTCCTAGCTTAATTACTTGCTCCCGTTCAGCCATATGAGCCACAGCTGGTTTAGGTTGGTATTTCTTCTTCTCTTTGTATGTGACACGGTCTATTCGCATACTGTGGATTCTCCCATTTTCATCATAGTTCTGGAGCTTAGGTTCAGAAATCTCGTGGCAGATCTCTAGTTTGAACTCTCGGAATGGTTTCTCCAGGCCCTTCTCATAATACAACTGTAGGCAGCCACTATCTGTGAGCTTTACATAGATTGGTCCCCAGTGCCTGGAAGACATAATGTTCTTCTTTTCAGGGATCCTTAGCATCATGGGCCAACCATCTCTGGCCCGGGATAGGGCTGAACTCTTCAGCTCATCATCAAGCCCACTCCACAATGCTGGGTCATCATCAGGTAGAGAAGTGCTGCCAAGGTGATCGGGATCCCCAATCTGTAGTTGTTTGAGCTTCTCAACAGCATCAGAGTGTGTTCTTTTCTTGACTGAATCATCAAAGGTGATGGCATCTGACTCCTGATATACTACAATGAGGGAATCCCTCTGGCTTTTTCCTGTGGTATTAGAGATGGAATTATTGTGGGAACGCCTTTCCTGCTCCTCAAAGAAGGCACTGAAAGGGTTAATGGGAGAAGGCTGTACATCTCTTAGGGTCTCATTCAGGAAGGGGTTGGTTGCCCTCCAAGGTGGGGGCTCACTTATGGAAGGTGGCCGGTTTAAGGAAGAAATATCTAGTTTTTGAACTTTTGAGAAGTCTATCAAGCTACTCTTGGGACGTTCTCTCTTTTTAAAGGATCCAGTTAAGTTACAATTCACATCTTGAATAGGAGGTACTGAGTCTGGGTATGCTGGGTCTGGTTTTAAAATAGAGGTGCTTTGTGGCAGAGGGCAGCTGATTTCATCGTCATCAAAAGTCACCCAGCTGGGGAAACGTACTGAGGTCACTGGGGTGGCAGAATGCCCATTCATGGCTGGGCCACCAGTGTGCCAGCTGATAGTCTCCATCTCTACTTCTTCATCTTCCTGGAGAGAGGAAGAATTGTCTAAAGGAAAAAGGAAAAAAATTTTGTAAAAATGATGTAGACATTTAATAATTATTTTCATGACAGGGAAATGGAAGGATAGGAAATTAATTACTAGAATTTTATTTGGAATTTGTCAAATTTCATTGTTGCTAATTGCTAACCTGCATAGGTACGTGTCTAATCTTGATAGTGAATATGATTTTGTAAATTGTAAAATATGATGGCTTCTCATGTATACACTTATTAGTTGTGTGATTGTCAGTAAGCGTATACATGAGAAGCCATTGTATATCACAAATTTACCACTGCTTGCCTCACTTTCCTCATTTATAACATATTATAAAAATTATAAATTGTTAAAAACATACAAATAGCACCTATATATAGGGTTGTTGTTAAGGATAAAATGATATAATAATATTTGCAAAGTTCTTAGTACAGTGCCTGACACATAGGAGATATTTAATAAATACTTGTTCCCTTTCTCTTCTCTCCCCTCCTATAGTTAAGTAGTACTGAGAATTGGAGTTATTCATTCTGGGAGTCTTGACAATATTACTACTAAAGCAACAATATATTGCTACTCAAAAAAGACCATGCTGGTAGGAACAAAGTATCTCAGAATTGTACTCTCATACGTTCTCCTTTGTATTTTACAAAGTGCTAATGAAATATTTTATTTTCCTTAATAAATTCAAGTTCAGAAAGTCAAGCTTCTGAACCCTGAAAACGATCTTTGCAAGTGGGCATAAAACTTATCTTATTAAAGAAACCAAGTTTCTTGTTTAGTTATACTTGACCTGATTAGACAGTCTATGGCCCTCAATGCAATATTCCCCTCCTTATGCCTCCTACTCCCCATGGCTATTCTCTCTTTGTTTTCTGCTCTTTTCAAGGCTGACCTTGCTGGAAAATGGAATAGAAACCATTTATGTGGCATGATTTAAAGTGGTACCAAAAGTTCCTTCAACCTAAGGGTATTTCACCTACCTCTTGCCCCCAAAACTCCAAATTCCCAACCTAAAATATCACTTTGGATCACAACAACTGAAGACACTTGGTAAAATGTAAATATTACCAGAGAGGGGTAACATGTTAAACTTAGAGCAGATATTAACACCTTGGCACAAATTGTGAGAATAGTTAGTACATCCTGAAGGGTCCTGAGGAAATGAGGCAATAGATGAAAGGAAAGAGGCTTTGGACTTAAAGGCCACCAGATGGGAGACATTAAAAGACAGGAACAATAGCGGAACAGAACGAAAACAAGCCCTCTCCGCATCACAATTCTTCTTAGAGCCAGCACTGGTCCCACATTTCTAGTACTCTTGTGAGTGCCATGGTTTCTACTGTGGTCATCCAAAACACTCTACTGGTGATGATTTAGGATTGAAGAGAAACAAAATACCAATTAGACTGTGAAATACCTGAGATAACTGGTGATGCAATAAGTATTTGGTGTTTGTTTTGTTTTGCTTTTAAATAATTCGCTTTACCTTCATGAAGAAGGATATCTAACCTCACAAATTTAATAGTACAATATATAATTGCCTTTGGACAAGACTGCTGTTTTCACATTTATCTTATGTGTTTGTTTTTTTTTACCATGGCTGGAAATGTAGTAGCCACACTTAGGTCAGTTCCAATACCGACTGTCATAGACCTAGTTTACCCCTCCTTAAGAAGGCTTGTCACCTTCCTAGGGGGCTAAGAATAATTGCAAGTTACTCAATTAGCTTCAGCCCTACTTCAGTTCAGCACTTCTGAGCTCCAAGAATCAGCCAGAGCCTTAGCCAGTTCGCATAGCAGCGACAAGTATATGCCACCACGCCAGGTCACACATTGGTTTTTCAAGTTGTGTCTAGGTAACAATTACTGCCAACAGTTATCTTTAAAAGTAAAGACTAGTACACATACAAGTATATAATTTATACATCTATCAATCTTAATATACACACAATAATGAAAAACAACATTTAATAATTGTGAAATCATATAAGAATTACAAAGTATTTTAAAATTAAGAACCAGAATTCCTATGTGATATAATGTTATGATTCATCCCATTTTTCAGCTGGATATGTAGAAACCTTGGTTATTATTGTGCTTTCCAAAAGGTATACAAATAGGAAAAAGAGCTCGGGAATCAAAGAGGGTTAGTGGTTCATAGCTTTCTGTTTCAAAGCCCTAAACAGAACTCCTGGGTTGAACATAGCAGCTTCCTTGACAGACAACTTAACCACTATGGTTAGGAATCTCAGAAACTATTGGCAAATCAATGAAAAATACGCAAATAAAAGTGCCTTTGGATTTCATGCCTTTTTTCATGTCTTCTTTGTCTTTTAATCTCAGTTTCCACCCATCAGATCTCACATTACCTTATAGCCTTTGCTAAATTAAGTGGTTACACCCATTCTGCTAGGGATTTGTCCCACTCTGCTAAGCTCAAGGCCACTCCTTTGCTTATAGATTTTCAAAAGCAAGATGAAATCTTCTTCCTTGGGGGCTGGCTTACTGACGAAGCTATGGATAATTTCCCTAAAAGGATTACATATATGACATGACAAGTGCTTTGTGAAATTCTATTCATGAAAATCATTCTCCATCTTTCCTACTACATACTTTCTGAACATAACAAAAAAAGTCTTCCATTCTAAACTGAAGGATATTGTAAAGCAATATCATCTACTGTAAAACAAAATTTCTTTAAATGGCACCAAGTAATAGGCTCTACTGAAAAGTTTTGCAATGTTGTACAATTTTAAATGTATTTACATCCAGGTTCAATGTGGTTAGCTTGGGATAATTTCAATAAATGGGCCTGAGCCCCCATCTGATGTATTACTCTCTTGCTAGACCCTACCAAAGAGACATAAATCCAACAGCAAAACATTTAACTGACACCAAACAATGTAAATAACAAGGAAGAAAAACAAGCAGGAGAATATCTGTACACATACACAAAGGGCTGACAATCTCCTATTCCCTCCAGGGAAGTTATAGTTTAATTCCCCTTCAATCCCTCTTCCTCTCTGGCACAGTAGGGGAGAACAGCCACTTCAGAACGCAGAGTCCCAGCTGTAAATGCTTAGAGTGCTCTGCTTTCTGCCTTTGACAGTATCTTTCCCAGGATTCCAATGGGGTAGGCTGAAAGTTTAAAGTCCTCACTGTGGATCTGGAGTCATCATGGTCCAGGATTTGGGGGACGCCATGGTCCAGCATTCCATGCAATCTCTCCCACTCCTATCTGCTTATGCTTCTTACTCTCTCCTATGTGCAGCCGTGCTTTTTAAGCCTCCTGCCTTGTAAAGCCTCCTTATTAAACAGGGTCCTTCCTGGTGACATCACCATGGTATGGGCTCACACAGAGACCTCTAGGAGATGCTCCCTTGGCCCCGAGCATTGTATGAAGTTAAGTCCCATGGATAGCCTTTACACGAAAAGTCTCCTGAAACTTAGTGGAGGAAATACGAAATAAAAAGCCTTGCTTTGTTTATTTTTGAGGCTTTTGTCCTATTTTTTTTCTTTAACTGACATATATAATCTCATGTCCATTGGCAGTTTCACTCCTTCTTCCTACAAGCTGACTGAAACTCAACTCCTATTTTTGTGAGGTCACAATCAGCCCAGAACAATCACTTGTGATGTCCTTATCTAAACGTCAGGATGTTCAGGTGTTAAGCAGTCAAAGTAGGTGAAACTTCTGAAGAAAAAATCCATTCTCTTACGAATGAGTTTTGGAGAGATTTTTTTTAAATGAAAAAGTTCCAAAAAACCATCTCTGTCATATTACAAGACTACCTTGCTATTTAATAACAAAAGTTGGTTTTCAATGTTTTTTAAAATAAGCCATTCCTGGAGGCAAGTATGAGGACTTCCAAAACCTTTAAGAAATTACTAATAGCCCCTGGGGATAAAATAAACAGTCCTGACACAGGCTGTATGTATATAGCAGCAACTGTATCTTGTCAGTTTGTGAGAATCTCTTTATCAATCTATGCCTGGTAGAGGAAAATCACAGAGAATGAGAATGCAAACAGTTTGGAAGATGGCCAAACCCTTCTCCCTCAGAGGAAATCAGCCCAAAACGTCTCTCTTCAGAACAAAGCCACAACTCCATCTCATTCTATTTACTAATTTATTCTACAATCACAACATTTTAATTAGCAACTATTCCTTTCCTTCCTACCCTCCTCCATGGGCCCCAAATTCAACTTAATGGGCACTAGACTGCAGCTAAGTACTACCGAGGTGAGATGTCTACTACAAGGTTATTGACCCAACTTCAACCACCCAAGCAGGCTCTATTGACTTTACAGATGCAGCTCCAACGGAAATCAATGGGCATGTTCAATCTAAGTCCAGGATCCATTAAAAGATTATATCTTCCAAAATAAAATCAAGTTAGACATTTCATTGTTTTCAAGTCCATAAATAATCACCTGATATTTGACTGTCTACTAAATAATCAAGGCAACATAAAATCCTGTATGGTTTCAGGATCCTCAGAGAAATGGCAGATGGAGAAACCTGTCAGATACTTGGGTTATTGAAAATCCCTTAGAATTTTTAAAAAGGAAGGAAACTACAGGATTAACCATTCACATGGAAAACAAGCCTGTACCAAATCTCAGACGTGGGACAAAATATTTGTTTTTTGGCAAAGTCTGAAAATTAATTCTCTTGTGTATTACTGTCCACCTGATGCTTTGAGCTTCATTTTTATATGGGAGTACTGCAACTGTACATCCCAGATTTTCCAAGACAATCCTAATTTAAGGGAGAAAAAGTGTACTTTTAAAATGGGGTTTTGAAAAATAAATAAAATTAAAGTAAATGCCATTTGCCAGGTCATGTGTCTTGATTTGGGGTTTGGGAAATACTGTCATTATGAAAGTGCTACCTTATCACAAAAGAAATACCTGGCTGTCATGAGGAGTCATTTTTTCTCACGATAAAAATGTACAAATTTGTTTCTGAAATATCTCCTTTTCCTTCATTTTGCCGATTCTCTCATTTTACAGATGAAGAAACTGTTACATGGAATTGCTGTCATTTTTATGTATATGTCCTGTCATTCTTTTAGAGTATGGTAAGAATGAGAATAGAGACTATTGCCTACTATTTCATTTTTATCTCACAGGAGCAACTAACAGATCATGTGTTATATATAGAATGGATCTTCAAAAAAAAAATCTTAACTCTAATATAATGCAAAATTCTCATCATCAGTTCTCTTCACCCTCTCCAGAAAAATCCTAAAACAAATAAATGTCAGAAAACTCTCAGGTGATGTACATACACTAGTCAGAGGCACACTTTTATTGGTTTTCAAAACTCTAAGATTCATACTTCTGGAAACACATAAACTTCAAAAAATTGATGCTTCTTCCTCTCTTTATTTTGCTCCACTCACCTCAAGACCAACTCCTTCTTTGACACAGGCTCCTAATCCTTATGTCTGATCAAGCCCTAGGAGATACAGCACAGCAGAGGCCAAAGTGGTCAGAGGTAGAGAATTTGGGTATGTGATCAGCCTACAACAGAGTTTGTATTGGAAAACATTTGTTTACAATAAAGACTTTACTGAAAAATGACACAATTTCTGTGACTTCCCAGACTGAAACACTTTTCTCTGGCCACCACTCCTCTCCATTTATTAGAACATAAGCTCCCAAGAAAAGACTTGAATTGATACAGAGTGAAGAGAGCAGAACCAAATGAATAATTTATACACCAATAATAGTATAAAAATGAAAAAAAAATTGGAAAGATTTAGGAACTTTGATCAACTAATGAACACTAATTCCAGGACTCATAAAGAACACTATCTATTATATGATACAGAGATACTAGACCAATATGCAAAATAGGAAATTCATTTTTGGGCATGACTAATATGTGTATATGTTTTGCTTGACCCTGCTTATGCAATACAGGGTTTTTTTCTTTCTTTTTAGTGGGGACAAATGGGAGAAGGTGAGAGAAAAAAAAACTAATACTTGATAACTGAAAAATATTTCTGAAGAATGCATGTTCCTTGAAAGTAGAGACTACATTTCCTTTGGTAAGCAATGGGAATACACACATAGTAAACACTCAAAAAATATTTTTCTTCATTCATTGAGGCAATGCATTCATTCCAAACTGGAACTTACGAGACATGTGTATTGTTAATGTACAGTTAATGGAATGGGAAGATCTTTCTTGCCCATTAATAAGCCTGTGTGACCTGTTTTAAGCCTGAGTCACAAGGAAGTCTGTGGTGGGAGGAGCTTGCCAAATGGGTGGAGCAGGAGCAGTAACAGGTGGAGCAGGAAGTGGGAGAGTGAGGTGGAAGAGAGAGAGAGAGAGAGAGAGAGAGAGAGAGAGAGAGAGAGAGAGAGAGAGAGAGAGAAACAGAGAGAGAAGAGGCACAAAGAGGCAGAGCAGCTAGCATGGGTGAGAGAGGCATTTTGCCTAAACTTGTTTCTGGGGAGGCCTGATTGGGGGAAGACTTGGGGATGGAGGTGCTCCCTGCACTGGTAATGTGTACCAACTTTCTTATTACTATGGTGGATTTGGCTTTCTGGTATATGAATAAATATCTTGGTTTTTTTCTTTGAAGAGGAGAATCTGTTATATCTTGTGATTTAAACCTGGAAATACACTTGCATATTTATATAAGCTGCTGTGGGTATTGCATTGGCAATATAACACAATGGCATAATTATATAGGTTTAAAGTTTTGTCACTCAGCTTGGCATTAGCTATTGAGGAACTAAGTAATTTAAAAACTTTTTTTTTTTAAATCTTGGGGTGGTTGTGACAGTTGCTGTTTTTCTACAGTGGGATGTGTGAATTTAAACCAAGGTTTATGGTGGGGGAGGGGAAAGAATGATTGAGGCCAGAACTCCTGGAAGTTCTGTTGTGTAGAAATGCTTGGCTATGCTTCTGACAAAATAGTCACATTTTGGAGTTTTCAGTTCCTCTACTAGACTGGTAGCTTCTTGAGGGTAGATGCTTTCTTATCTATTTGTGTGTTTCTTTGTAAGGTCCACAATATATCACATGAAATAACCTAATTTTAGAAAAAGAAATTAAATAAGCCATCAATGAACTTCCTAAGAAAAATCCCTAGGACCGAATGGATTCACAAACAAATTCAACTATACACTTAAAGAACAATTAACCCCAATACTATATAAAGTACTTGAAAAAAATGGAGTCCTACCAAATTCCTTTTATGATACAAATATGGTGCTGATATCTAAATCAGAAAGAGTCAAATCAGAGAAAGAAAATTATAGACCAATTTCCCTAATAAATATTGATACAAAAATTTAAAATAAAATTCTAGCAAAGAGATTTTAGCAATATATCACAAGAATCACACACTATGACCAGGTGGGATTTATTATAAGGAAAACTATCACCATAATTGACCATATCAATAACAAAACCAACAGAAATAATGATTACCTCAATAGATGCAGAAAAAGACTGACAAAATACAGTACTCATTCCTATTAAAAGCACTAGAGAGCATAGGAATAAATGGAGCTTACCTTACAATGATAAGTACTATTTATCTAGACCTTCAGCAAGTGTTATCTGTAATGGGGATAAGCTAGAAGCCTTCCGAATACAATCAGGAGTGAAGCAAGGAGGCCTGTTATAACCTCTTATTTCATACTCTACTAGAAATGTTAGTTATAGCAATAAGAGAAGAAAAAAGAAATTAAAGGAATTAGAATAGGCAATGAAGAAAGAAAACGATCACTCTTTGCAGATGATATGATGTTATACTTAGAAAATCTTAGAGAATCAACCAAAAAACTACTTGAAATTATTAACAACTTTAGTAAAGTTGCAAGCTGCAAAATAAACCCACATAAATCATTAGCATTTCCGTATACTAGCATCAAAGTCCAGCAGCAAAAGATAGAAAGAGAAATTCCATTTAAAATAACTGCAGACAATATAAAATACTTGGTAGTCTGCCAAGACAAACCCAGTATATGAACAAAACTATAAAATACTTTTCACATCAATAAAGTCAGATCTAAACAATTAGAAAAATATTAATTGCTTATGGGTAGGCCAAGCCAATATTACAAAAATGACAATTCAACCTAAATTAATGTTTTTATTCAGTGTCATATTAATCAGACTATCAAAAAATTATTTTATAGACTTAGAAAAAATAACAAAATGATCTGGAAAAAATAAAAGCTCAAGCATATCAAAGGAATCAATGAAAAAAAATGCAAAAGAAGGTGGTCTAGCCATAGATATCAGCTATCAGACTGTATTATAAAGCAGCAATTATCAAAACTGGTCCTGGCTAAGAAATAGAATGGCAAATCAGTGGACTAGATTAGGTACAAATTACATTATAGTAAAAGACTACAGTAATCTAGTATATGATAAACCCAAAGATTCAAGTTTTTGAAACAAAAACTCATTATGTGACAAAAAATGCTAGGAAAGCTGGAAAACAGCATGGCATAAAATAAGTATAAACCAACATCTCACACCATATATCAAGATAAGGTCAAAATGGGTAATGATTTAGACATAAAGAGTGATACCATAAGCAAATTAAGAGAGCGTGGAATAGTTTGTCAGATTTATGGATAAGGGAAGAATTTAGGACCAAAGAAGATATAAAGAACGTTACAAAAAGTTTTAAAAAAATTATTTTGATTATATAAAATAAAAAAATTTTTTTTGCTTTTTTTTGGGAGGGGAGGGCAATTGGGGTTAAATGACTTGCCCAAAGTCACATGGCTAGTAAGTATGTCAAGTGTCTGAGGCCAGATTTGAACTCAGGTTCTCCTGACTCCAGGGCTGATGCTCTATTCACTGAGCCCTATTCACTCTACTCTATGCTCTATTCACTAGTCGCCCCCAAAATTTTTTTTGGCACAAGCAAAACCAATGCAACTGAAACTATAAGGAAAGCAGAAAACTGGGGGAAAATTTTTTTACCACAAATTTCTCTGATAAAGGCCTTATTTCTCAAATATATAGAGAACTGAGTCAAATTTATAAAAATACAAGTCTTTCCTCAATAGATAAATGGTCAAAGATATGAACAGATAGTTTTTAGATAAAGAAATCAAAGGTATCTATAGTCATATGAAAAAAAGGCTCTAAATAACTCTGAGGTACTACTTCACACTACCAGACTGACTAATGACAAAAAAGGAAAATGTTAGATGTTGGAGAGGATGTGGAAAAACTGGGATACTAATGCATTGGGTTTTTGTTTGTTTGCTTTTTTTTTTTGAAAAGGCAGTTGGGGTTAAATGACTTGCCCAAGGTCATATGGCTAGTAAGTGTTAAGTGTCTGATGCTGGATTTGAACTCAGGTCCTCCTGACTCCAGGGCCAGTACTCTATTCACTACACCACCTAGCCACCCCAATACTAATGCATTGTTGTTTTTTTTGTTTGTTTGTTTTTTGGTTTTTTTTTTTGTTTTTGTTTTTGGTTCTGGTCTGGCTTTATTAGAAGTAAGGAGCTTAAGAACTGAGTGAGGCTACAATGGCAGAAGAAGTGGGCTGGATGGAGAAGGTTTAAATGGGGCTAACTCTAAGGGGGGAGGGAAGGTAGAGGGTTCCTTCAATGCTAATGCTAATGCTAATGCAGGGGAGGAGAGGAGTAAGGGGAAAATAAAATGGGAGGGGAGGAGAGGCAGGATGGAGTATGAACTCGAA
>CM053589.1:66692693-66721277 GCA_028646515.1 Pseudochirops corinnae | reverse complement strand
ATATGTTGCTGCTGCTGCGCTGCCATCTTGGCTCCGCCCCTAAAACTGAATTTCTGTTTATACCACTTTTTAGAAATTATATAATAAATTCTATATATTGCTTTCAAAATTGTCCTGCATGTCTTTGCTTCCTTCTGAATTTCCTTTTGTTCTCTTCTGTACATTTTTAAACATGGTTCTCTCCCCTTTTTGGTATCTATTCATTTAAAAACAGGAGAAAATTTGTAACAAATAAGCATAATCAATTAAATAAAATCCACACAGTGGCCATTTCCAGAAACATGTGCCTCTTTTTCACCTTGAGCCTATCACCTCTCTGTTAGTAAATGGGTGAAATTCTTCATCATGGATACATGGTTGGCCATTGCTTTGATCAAGGTTCTCAGGTCTTTCAGAGTTGGTTTGGTTTGGATTTGTTTTGGTTTTTGTTTAATTATTGTCCTGTAAATTATTCTGGTTCTACTTACTTTCATCTGCAGATAAGAGTGAGATTCATCTTATTATCTTGTCCCTTTCCCCACAGCTGTATACTCTCTTTGAATATACCAGTTTTGAGAAATAGCAAGTTCTCCCCCTTCTTCTTCTTTTCTACATTAAGATATTCTCTTTACCCTCTCTCCTTCAGAATGTTTTTAAATCATTATAGAAAATGTTAAATTTCAGTTAGTCATTAGTGAAAATAAAGATTTTCCCCCACATTTCAATTCACGGACCTCTTGAAATCTATCAGTAAACCCAAGGTTAAGAAACCCCCTCCCTGTTCTATTAGAATGTTAGCTCTGTATCAATCATGTAGCCCTTTCTAATTACTCAAATAAATTTATTTTTCCAGTTTCTCTTGATTCTTTTGTTTTTGTACTTCAAAGTACCTATCCAGCTCTGGTCTTTTTATTAGAAATGCTCAAAGGTCCTTTACTGCATTAAAAGTCTATTTTTTTCCATAAGTCATACACTTAACATTGCTGAGTAAGTTATTCTTGGTTGTAAGTCCATATCTTTTGTCTTTTGAAATATTATATTCCAAGATCTCCTCTTTGTTTATGGTAAAGCAAAAACAAAAACTTCCAGGTTTTATGTGACCCTGATTGTAGCTCCTTGATATTCAAACTCTTTTTTTACTATTTCCAGTATTTTTGCTTTGATATAGAAGCTCTGGATTTGGGCTGACATTCCCTGCACTTTCCTTTTGGACTGACTTTCAAAAGGTCATCATTGAATTCTTTTTATCTGCACTTTGCCCTCAGGTTCTAATCGATCTGGACAGTTTTTTGTTTGTTTTATGATTCCTGTTAATAATGTCAAGGCTTTTTTAATCATGGTTTCAGGGAGTACAGTGATTCTTACATTCTCTCTCCATATCAGTTATTTTTCACATGAAATAACTTATATTTTCTTTTTGTTTTCCCTCTTTTGATTATATTGCTATGTAGTAGAGTCATTGGTATCTGTTTGGTCCATTCTGATTTTCAGGGAGTGTATTACTTAAGTCAAATTTACAATTTTTTGTTCTAAGTTATTTATTCTTGTTCTTCAAGAGCTCTTTTTTTTTTTTGTCTCTTGCTTCATTTTTCAAGATACTCATGTAGTCTTTTTTTTATTTTTTTTCTTTGAGTCCCTAATTGAAATTGTTAGAGGGCTACTATCACCTTATGATTTGGAGTGTGTTTGGATTCACAATTACTTGTGATAGTTGTTGCTATCTTCTTTCCACCATTGGTTCTTGAATTACAACTTGTTTTAGTTTAGTGTCAAGCTCCATTTCTTGCTTCACTTTTGGGTATTTTTGACCAGGGTCTCCTGAGTTCCTGTGCTTACCTCTCTGCCTCACAGGGTTAGGCCCTGCTAGATCTTTGATTTTCAGAGTACTGGATCTTCAGGGCAGATCTTCAGTGTCCTCTTATGACTACACTTATTCCTGTCACTCTCAGTTGCTTCCAGCATCCGCAGTATGGGTTCCTAATTATCCCTTGGGGATTCCTCTACTCTTATTGTCTTTAGATACAAAGCCTCAGATTCTCCAAGTGTCTCTGGTTAGTTTTTGGTCCCAATGAGAGGCTACCATCTCATTTGCCCATGCTGATTCTTTGTTTTGCTTGCAACTATTCACTTCCTGCCATCCTCCTTCTTAACCACCTCCCTCCCTATCTCCACTTGTTTCCCTGCTGAGTTTGAGATATTTCTGTGTGTGTGTGTTCAGCATACCTTTGTGTTCAGATAAAAGTGAGATTTATCTTATTTACCTCACCCCTGCCCCTACATTTGTATGCTCTCTTTCCGTGCCCCAATTATGAGAAAAAGCAAGTTCTACTTTCTCTTTCCTCCTTCCTCCACTCATTTTCCTTTTGTCCTCTCTTCTGTTTCCCCTTTGAACACCCTCAGAAAAGAACCAATTCATACCCCTTCCCCAGTCCCTGTGTTTTATTAGTAAAAACAATATTCTTGCAAGACATTAAGGTGCTTGAATCTTCTTCTGTTTGTAGAGTTTCTTAACCTTTTTTGTGTCATGAAACCTTTTGGCAATCTAATCAAGTCCGTGGACCCCTTCTCAGAATAATGTTTGCTGGCAGCCCTCTTTTCTTTGGCCCATGAGATTCTGGATGACTTTTTGTCACTTTGGAGGTAGAAATTACTTACCATAGTTTTTTTATTGGCCTCCATCATTATCCAGTCTAGTTTATCTTCTTAGGTTTTAACTAGAGTAAGAAGGTGTGAGCTTAACTATCTGCCTGCACTCAGGCAGCCATCTTGACTGGAAGTCACATTTCTCTTATTATTTGGTGATTTTGGAGCATGTTTTCATGTGGTCACAGTTTTCCATTCTCCTTTTACAAACTGTTCGTATTTTATGACCATTTATCTGTTGGGAATGGTTGTTGTATTTTCATCAAAAGCTTTTTAATTTAACATAGTAAAATTTTCTATTATTTTTTTTCTGATCTCCTCTCACCTTTGTTTAATTAGAAATCCTCTCCCTAGCCCTAGTTGTGAAAGGTACCCAGTCTCTTTCTCTTCAGATTTTTTATGGTGTAACCTTTTATTTTCCATTTTTTGAGTTTTCACCATTTTGAGTTGATGGTAGTATATGCTATAAGAATTCTGCTAAATTTTTGTAAAAGAACATTTATAGTTTCATTTACCAGAAATGTTTAGAAAGTTATAATTAAGCAGTGATTAATATTATTTTGCCCTTCTGGCTTATGGCCTTCTTTCATGAAGTCAGATCAATTCAATAAATACTAATTAAGCAGCCCCGATATGCAAGACACTATGCTAGGCTATATGATAAAATGAAAACTAAAAAGTCCCTCCCTTCAAATACATTCTCCTGGGAAGTGGGCAGGGGGAATGCACATGTACACAAGTAAATAAATACAGTGCATGTATAACATACTGCAAAGTGATTTTGGAAGGAAGAAACTACTAATAAAGTGAAAGACTGGGAAAGGTGCCCAGGACATGATACCTAAACAGTGCTTTGCAGGAAGCTAGGAGTCTTACAAGATAGAGGGGTGAGGAAGGCTTCTCTTAATTACCAAAATTTTTGGTGATCATTTTCTTCCTGAGTTCCCATAGCAATAACTGTACTCCTCATTGGGAAATTGTCATATGCCTCTTTGTATTGCTATTAGACTTAATATGTACCCTCTTTCCCTAACTAAATTTTAAATCCTTAAACTCTCCAGTGTCTCCATTCTTCTCTCTCTTAGCAGATGATCTTGCCTCCTACTTTAAGGAGAAGTTTGAGGCCATATGTCAAGAACTCTATTTCCCCTCCTTCACAGCTCAGAACCTCTCTATATCTTTACTTTATCCTCTTCTCCTTTACTGTGATCTCAGAGGAAGAGATGATTCTTCCTCCTTATGGTCAAGGCTAACCCTCTAATTGTGTCCTTGGAATAGGCAATGTGGTACAAAGAAAAGAATACTGGATTTGGAGTAGAGAGTCTTCGGGGACTGAGATCTCTTCCAGCTCTGCACTTTCTTGTTTGTGTTACACCTGGGCAAGTCGTTTAACCTCTCCAGGCCTCCATTCCCAAAATTTATTCTATGATGCCATTCCTACCCATCCCTCCCTGGATCATTTCTTCCCTCTTTTTCTTCATTTTCAATATTTTCTCATTCACTGACTTATTCTTTGTTACCTTTGAATATTTCCAAGTCTCTTCCATCTTTAAAAACAAAAAGAAAACCTTGATTTGACCCTACTGTTCCCTCAAGCTATCATCTTTTATTTCTCCTTCCTTTCATTGTCAAAATCCTAGAAAGATTATCTATACTTACTACTCACTTCTTAACTCTTTGCAGTCAACTTTCTCATCCTGCTACTCAATTGAAACTTTACTCACATGTAGTCTCTTACGTGCTAAATATCATAACCTTTTTTTTTTTTTAGTTATTTTTCTCATTGGTATTTCTATAGCTTTTAATATTGAAAACCCCGTTCTCCTTGATAATCTCTCTTCTCTCAGTCTCTGTAACACTTTTCTTTCCTGATTCTTCTACTTATTTCACCTTTTCTTCTCTCTTTGGTGATTTCACCTGATCCCATGCATATAAATTCCAAATGCACATCCAGTTTTAGTCTCACTCCTGAATTCCAATTCATTATCTTTAACTTCCTGCTAGCCATTTTCACCTGGATGTCCTGCCTGAACCTTAAACTTATTATATCTAAAACAGAACTCATCTTCAATAACTGTTAGGTCTACAAAATATTGAAGGAATCAACACAGATATAATAGCAAGGTTTCTGACCTTAGAGTTATCCTAGACTCTTTCTTCTCTTTCATTCCACATATCCTTTCAATTGTCAAGCCTTGTCACTTCTCCACACCTCTTGCATCCATTCTTTTCTCTGTACTCTGACAGCTACACTTTAACTCAGGCCCACATTACCTCTTACCAGAATATTGTAATAATTTTTAAATTGGTCTCATTTTTTTTTTCAGTCTACACCCTCTCATTCAATCTTCCTTAGGCATGAATCTGACCATATCATTCTGCTATACAAACACTTTTAGTGGTTTCCTTTGTGTCTAGGATGAAATACTATCACTTTGACTTAGCCTTTAAGGTAGACTGGCTCCAACCTATATTTTAAGACTTGTCACATTACTTCACAAAGCCCAGCTAAAGCATCCTAATATTGTTCACCAAATGCTATTCCTACTTCAGTTTAGACTAGCCATTAATGCCCCTCTCTTTATTTCTGCATCAGTCTTGTTCACCTTTCTGTATATAGCTCAGACATATATAGCCTCCTCCACGAAGCCTTTCCTAATCTTGCCCAGTTGTTCTTTCCTTCCTTAAAACTTCCTAGAGCATTTTGTTCTCTCCCATGATCCCATCACTGCCTACTTTGTATTACACTTAGCTGTATATATGTTGTATCTCACTAGTAGAATATGAGGTCCTTGAAGGCAAGGTTTTTTATTCGTTAGATGTTCAATGCCTTGTACTCCCACTTACTATATCCAGATTACCCCAAAACAAAACCCACTAGGCCTTCTCAATTTTGTTGTACTTCTAGAAAGCTTAATAATACTACAAAGAGCTATGGATATATGAGATATTGTTACTCTGAAGGACTATGGGAAAGTGCTTTCCCATGGGAAACCTTGCTTTTCCTTCAGGAAGAACAACCAAAATGCATATATATGTACTTTGCTTTATTGATTCTCTGTTAACATTTTACCTTTTTCTTCAGAATATTCCAAACCCCACCACTTAGTCACTAAGTCCCACTGACTCAACTTTATATACCTTCATTAATCTCTCAACTTTGTGTAACTTCATGTATATCAGCTTTATATATGCTCATTTATTTTGTTCACTCTGTACCAAGCTCACTCAAAAGAGAATAAAAAATACTTGCTTTGTCCAGCATGATAAAGTGCTTCTTTTTGGCACTGTTGAGAGAAAGTAGAATATGGGAGTGTATGCATAAGATGTCTCCTGACTTCTCTTACTCAAAACACTGATTTTCATAAGACTAACCACAAACTAGCTATTTCATCTCAAAAATCCATGAAGATTATGAATATGACTCCCTACCAGTTTTATACATTTTAACTCAAGTCCCCAACAAATAAATGAGTTGTCCTATCAAGTTTGATAAAAAATGGATTTTTTCCTGTGTTAATATAACTCTAGTATTTTTGGGAGTCAGGCAACCAGTGGCAAAAACTTAATTTTTGTTTGAAATCTAAGTCTCTTGATCCTAGGTTTCTCATGTTAACTTTCAAGTATTTTATAAACTAAAACTGAAAAAAAGTAACTAAAAATAACTTCTTATTCCTTCTTGATCATTTCTGAAAACTAAAATTGATATTTAATAGTGGTGTTTATTTGAAAGTTATACTGTGTACATGTACAGTTAATTCTTCCAGTGACCCTATATAACATTTTATCAACTTCATAGTTTGAGGAAATAGCAAAGAGTAGTCCCAGTTTTACTACTGGAGAAATCGAGGAACAGAGTTAGTCATATCTTACAGCATGGTGCATAATAAAAAAGTTTAAACTATTTCTTAAATTAAGGCCCAGTGCCCTACATATACTTCTGTTCAAAGATCTAACATAGAGAGAGACAAGATAGTATAGTGGACAGAGTACTAGGCTCAGGATGAGGCATTTAATTTCTGGGCTTCATTCCTCTTTTGAACCGTGTGATCCTGGGCAAGTCATGTAACCTTTCAGTGCTTCGGTCTTTTTCATCTGTAAAATGAGTATAATGTAACAAAACTTTATTTACCTGACCCGATTGATATGAGCAGTGTCTAAAACTTAAAATGATATATATGTGTATGAGTTATTACTATTAATGTAGAAATGTGATTTTAGGCCAAAGCTTTTTAGCCCTTGGAGGGTAGGTATTTTTAATACTCAGTTAACTCGGGGAAGAGAGCACATATAATAATTATCCTTTCTGCCTCTTACTAAAAGTAACAAACACATAATCCTTACTTGTTCCTACAGAGTGTGGAACGGGCACTTTTTTTTCCTTCCTTAGTGAATGACTGACCTGGTTATTTCTCATCCTTTTAAGCTGTCAAATGACTTAACCCATCTTTCTACAGAATTATGATCTGGCATTGAAGTATTTTCAGAAAGCTGCTGAACAAGGATGGGTAGATGGACAACTTCAGCTGGGCTCTATGTATTACAGTAAGTGGTATAATACTATATTAATAAATTTAATTTTATGACTTTTCCACTAGATGGCACTATGACTGTGCAGTAGAAACTATACTATCAATTCAGTTCCAGAGATTTATTGCAAACAATGAAATCTTTGGGACATTGTGTTTGTGCTTGCTTTTGTAAACTAGGAGTGTTAACCTAGTTAAATTCTTACTGTGTTTGTCTTTGTAAGCTGTGAGTGTTAATCTAGTTAACTTCTTACCTGAACAAGTGCTCTTTTCCAGTAAAAATTTTACCCTATTTTAATAATTCATATAGGCTCTCTGCTGCTAAAGTACACCTGATTTTAGGCCGGTATTAATGACGTTGGATTTTTCTTGCAGATGGCATTGGAGTCAAGAGAGATTATAAACAAGCCTTGAAATATTTCAATTTAGCATCCCAAGGAGGGCATATCTTGGCTTTTTATAATCTAGCCCAGATGCATGCCACAGGCACTGGAGTAATGAGATCTTGCCATACTGCAGTGGAGGTGAGTTCTCTTTCCCACCATTTTGTATATGTCAAGATGATTTGTAGCAGGGAATTTATACCACCATCTACCCTTTTTTTGTAGACATGACCCCCTGGAGTGGAAACCGACCAAGAATGAACATATACTTTGAAAAGCATATGGGACTCTAAGGGATTAGTACTTTAAAGTGCCTGTGCTAAGATATGAGTCACACCTTTGCTAAGACTGCTTACCATTTCAATATTTCATATCAGTAACAATATGCCAAGCATTGGGCTGAGTGCTGGGGTACAGAGATAGACACAAAGCTTGCCACTTACAACTACTTGGGGGAAAAGATGTGTACACACATAATTATGACAGGAGAGAGAGTGAGAATAATACAAAGAAGGGACTATAGGCACAGTGCTCTGAACATCATACTTCCTTTTTTAGCCTTATAAGGGACCCTAAAGGGTTCTTAGTACTTTTTTCCTGCCTGATAAATAGACTTCTTGTACTCATTTCTGACAAATAGTCTTCCAACCTCCCTTTGATTACCTCTAATAAAAAGGAACTTACTACCCCATAACAGTACTCTTTCATTATTTAGACAGCTCTGATTATTAGAAAATTCTTCAAATTTCTACAGAGCTAGAATATATCTCCATATATGTTCTATCCTTGTGTCCTAACTTCCCCCAACTTTCTTTTGGATCAGAACTGTGATTTCATTGTTATAGGGGGAGTCCCAATTGAGAAAGTTCCCTCTACCAATGCAGGTCAGCACTTGCTCTGCCACTTAGACTCTCAAGAGGGTTGCCTAGGGCATTGAAAAGTAAAGTGACTTCCCCCGCATTGCACATGCAGTTGTGTGTCAGAATAGACCTTGAAACAAGTTCTTCCTGACTTCAAACCCATACCTATCTACTCTGTCACAGGCCTCTCTTTCTTGGTGTCTCATCTTTAGCTCGTGTAAATGACTTCCTGTATGATGTGTAGTAGCTATGCATTTAAAGCTGATAAATTCTGAGCAGATTGATATATTTTTTTATAGGTTTATTGGTCCTGTAACTAAAGTTACAGAATATTTCATGAGAATCTTTCTTGAGGGGAAGATAATACATAAGACTGTTGATCAAAGCAAGTGGTATATCAGATTCAGGTTTCAAAACAATTTAAAATGGTTTTCCATAATGCTTGGAATTATGAAGTGAGTTGAGAGAGACCATACTTTTGATTTCATTGATACAAGGAACTTCCAGATAAGAAAACTCCCTCTACCAGTGCAGGTCAACACCTTCTCTGTAACTTACAGTTTTGGAGAGTTTCTTAGCCCACCTCAAGGTTAAGTGACTTGCTTATTGTCACATAGCCAATATATGTCAGATGTTATATATGAAATGTTATATAGATTAAATGAATCTGTCAAAATATCCAAAGAATATCCTCAGTCTTAAGTTTAAGAGTTTCTTTAAAAATACATTGTATTTTGGCAGAAATTACTAATAGACTTTTTTTTGGAGAAGCTCATCTCCTTCCATTTCTTTTCTCTTTCTTTAGTTATTTAAAAATGTATGTGAAAGAGGCCGTTGGTCTGAGAGGCTCATGTCTGCCTACAACAGTTATAAAGATGGTGACTCCAATGCTGCTGTGGTCCAGTATCTCCTGTTGGCAGAACAAGGCTATGAAGTGGCCCAAAGCAATGCAGCCTTCATTCTGGATCAGAGTAAGGGTTTAGAACATAGCCGTTCACACATAGTTAAAAAGTTTGAAGTCACAGAGAAGCTGTTTCTCTTGGGAAATCTTCATTGTTGTTTTCCCTGTCTTTTACATTTTTAGGAATTAGTAGTAACTGGAACTGTTCAGAGTTCTAAGTTCTCACTTCCATCTGATCTGTCTTTTGGTGTAGTATACAATTAGTGGGAATCAAACAAATGAGATTCTTGATGCATAGTCAAACCTAGTAACTTAATTGTTTCAGCTTTAGTATTGTATCTATTTAAAGGCAAATTCTGTGGCCTTTATATGTCAATATTGAACTAAACTCTCTAACTGGGTAGTGTATCCAGGCTACTTTCCTCTGTCATTTAAGCAAATGGTAACATTTCCTCTTATTGACAATGAAAACCGGGGTCACCAATCAGTAGGTCTAGTTCTTCTAACAGCGGTTCTCAACCTGTGGGTTATGTTCAGTTTGTAACAATGAAAATACATCTTGTATATCAGGTATTTACATTACAATTCATAACAGTAGCAAAATTACAGTTATGAAGTAGCAATGAAAATAATTTTATGGTTGGGTATCACCACAACATGAGGATCTGTATTAAAGGGTCACAGCATTAGGAAGGTTGAGAACCACTGTAGTAGATATTGAAGATACTATTAAGTATCCAGGCCAGTTCTTCTTGATACTGCCTAGCCCTCTTTACTCCCATAGTCCTCCCTCTGACCCCCACTGTCATTGAACCTTTGCCATAGGCCCACTTCTGGGCCCTGGGAAAGTTCAGGCCTTTGGGGAAGTAAAAACGTAGCTCTTTTAAAGGTTGGAAACCCCTTGCTTGAATCTAGAGCAGTGGTTCTCAACCACTTGAAGTCACTTTGACCAGAGCCTTTTTTAAGATGTAATATTTTCTTGTAGTTGTGCTTGACAATTCAGACAGACTTGAAACTAGATATAAAATGATTAAGCACTTTAATTGCTCAAGTAGCAGAGTAATGTAAATATTGGTAGAAAATCTTTTGTATGTCCTTAACACTAAGTAAATTTATTAAAATTAAATAAAACAGAGGCAAAAGTTATGACAAAAACAGGTTCTAGCTATAGTGACTGTGACTCTGTTTAATAGCTTTTCCTAAACCCAGCATTCAGGTCAATTCAGCGTATATTCATTAAGTTCCACTTTTGTGCAAGATGCTCTGTTGGTGTGGGGATACTGCAATTCAACAATCTTAGTACTCTGGAATGAAGTGCCTTAGTCACATTTTAATATAGATTATGCTAAAAAAAAAAAAAAAAAAACACCTCATGTCCAACATTGTCAATTAAGCAAAACAGAAATAGTGCCAAATGGTATGTAGTGTCTTATGGGTATCTCGTTGTATTTCCTCTAGAAGAAGCCAGCATTGTAGGTGAGAATGAAACCTATCCCCGAGCTTTGCTGCATTGGAACAGGGCAGCCTCCCAAGGTGAGTTGTCATTCTAGTAGTGAATTTCACCAGAGTTTCCTGCCATATTTGCTGTTTCCTATGTAAAGTTTAAATCTTGCCATTTTCTACTTTGATACTAAAGTAGAAATGTTACTGCCTGCTGTTCAACTTATATCCATCTCTCCTGAGTTTCACTCCCACATCAGCAGTCTGTTGAACATTTCAAACTAGATATCCCTGAGACATCTCAAATTCGACGTGTTTAAAACAGAACTTATTATCTTTCTTTCCAAACGTTCCTATTTTTAGCAAAGGCGTCATCATTTTTCCGGTCTTCTAGATTTAAAATTGGCACTCTTCACTGTGTGCACTGTGTGCACATTAAAATTGGCACTGTGACTCTTCACTGTCCTTCACCACATATATCCATTTAATTGCCAAATTTTGTCACTTACATACCTCTATAACCTATCACCTTAATATGGCCCTAATCGCCTTTCACCATTATTGCAGTAGCTTCCTAATTGGTCCTTTGACTGACTGACTTCCAAACTTCACAATCTTGCCAAATTGGCCTTCTTATTGTTCCTTTTACATGGCACTCCCCTTGTTTCCATACCTTCCACCAGCCATCCCCAAGGTATAGAATGCAGCCACTTCTCACCCCTGCCTCACCGAAGTAATCCCTCACTTTCTTCATGGCACAGCTCCTGATCCCCACAACTGCTAGTGCTCTCCCTCCCAAACTACCTTTTATTTAACTAGTTTGTATTTATTTATATCTGTTCTCTTAATGTTCATTCTGTGTACCTTCATATATAGTACTCATTTCCCTGGTTCCTTCAGAGGAGGACATCCTCAGTGACCCACACTGTCCCTGGCACATAATAGGTCCTTAATAAATGTTTATCAATGGATTGATCTTTTTGAGGCCCAGATCAAATGCCCTCTCTTCCACAAAGCCTTCCATGATTTTTTCCAGTCTGTAATTATTCCCTCCCCCCTTCCTACCCCACCTTGGAAAGTGCATCTCTAGAACTTTCATGCTGAGGCCCTGCCATCCTTATTAGTGACGATCCCAGTGATCTCAGTACTTCAGACACTACTAGTCAGGCATGTGCCACTCACTCCCAACTCCGCAGCCATTTTATTGATAGCCTTTGTCTCAACACATACCCTTTTCCCATCTGCCCTTTAGTTCTGAAACCATGATCAGATCAATTCTGCCATTGTTGCTGGAAGTAGTGCGTCATTCTAGTTCCCAGGAACCAATTCCCAATCCTTGTAACTTCTGGACCTTCTGTTATTCTTTATCTATAATCTCTCCCCATTAGAAAGTAAGCTTCTTGAGAGCGAGGGCTGTCTTTACTTTTGCATTTGTATCCTCAGAACTTAACCATAGTGTTTGGCACATTGTAAGTGCTTAAATAAAAAAGAACTCATTCATTCCTTTACTATATATTTGTATCTATCATGATGAGTTCCAGGAAGGCTTAAATGTCTAATTTTTCTTCCTCCATAATTACATAATTTCTCCTACGTAAGCCATGCTTAGTAAATGTTGAAGTTACTGTGTAACAAATTGAACTTTAGCACAGCATCGTAGTGTAATGGAAAGAGCCTTGGACTTGGAGTCAGAAAGACCTGGGTTCAGTTCTGTTTCACCACTGAGAATAGCTATACTACCACAAGCATGTCATTTGTCTCTCAGGTGCTTGTCTCTTCACCTTCACAGTAGGACTTGTACCCCCTCCCACAGGCTAGTTTTGGGAAAGTCTTTGTAACCGTTAAAGCACTATATAAATGTAAGCTGCTATTATTATCCTTTATTAAAATGGAAATGTGGGTCCCATGATTATTGCTATTAAAATTCTAGTTGGGAATTAGCAATTACCCTAAAATGTTCCTTTTAATAGCACTTAAGAAGTTGAATAAAACTTACATAACTTCCACAGGGCTAAGGTTTTGAGATTTTGCCATCTGGCACATGATTACTTTTTAAAAATTTCTTAAGAAGAGAATATGAATGACCATCATCTCATGTAATTTTGGCCTCTCTCTAGACCAGCGGTTCTCAACCTGTGCGTTATGTTCAATTTGTAACAATGAAAATACATCCTGCATATCAGATATTTACATCATGATTCAGAACAGTAGCAAAATTACAGTTATGAAGTAGCAACAAAAATAATTTTATGGTTGGGGGTCACCACAACGTGAAGAACTGTATTAAAGGGTCGTGGATTTAGGAAGGTTGAGAACCACTTCTCTAGACTGTTCACCATTCCCTAATCCACGCCTCGTTCTGTGGATTGGCTTTCTACCTTTTTCCGGTGACCAAGCCTCACTCCAAGCCACCCTGCTGTGCTTTAAAACTTAGAAGTGATGGGGATGGTGGCTAAGCACATGCAGAAAAGTCTCAGTGAAGGAAAGAGCTCACGTCCTCCTATCCCCAGCCTTTTGGGGAATAAAGGAGTAACACTTTTAATGAACATTTTTACCAAATTCGCAATTTGGCTGAAAATTTGCTGGTAACATCTACATACTGAAAATAGAAATTTAATTCAGGAAACATTTATTAAGCATCCAACTGTATGCTAGGTGCTGGGTGTGGAAAGAATAATAAGGCAGTATCTGCCTTTAAGGAGCTCACATTAGAATGGATTAAAGTTATAATCTGTGTTATGGAAAAATGCTTAATATTAACAGAGAAAGAAACAAGTAGAATAGACCTTTTTAAATGAATGCTTTTGTGTGGTTTTCTCTTAGGATACACTGTTGCCAGAATTAAGCTTGGAGACTACCATTTCTATGGCTTTGGCACTGATGTTGATTATGAGACAGCATTTATTCATTATCGACTGGCATCTGAGCAGCAGCACAGCGCACAAGCTATGTTTAACCTGGGGTACATGCATGAAAAAGGACTGGGCATTAAACAGGTGAGCACAGCTAAAGCCCAATTTTTGTCTGTTAAATATACGTATCTGTAACTTTTAGTGATATCTTGAATTTATTTTATCTACAGCATTGTTTCTCAGACGTTGTTTCTTGCTCATTTTTTACCAGTCTCCAAAAAATTCTTAATTCCCAAGGTACTTAACCTTTTTTTTTTTTTTTGCTTTTTGGAGGTGAGCAGGTAGGGCAGTTGGGGTTAAGTGTCTGAGGTCCTCCTGATTCCAGGGCCCATGCTCTGTGCCACCTAGCTGCCCCAAGGTACTTACTTCTTAAAACTTACATACTTAAAGATAACAGGTAAGTTTTCCTAACTCTTTGACAACTTGATGAAATAAAAACATTAATAGCAGTAGATCCTCTGTGGAACATCTACCAGATATACTGGAGTCCCTATTTGTTTTTGAAAAATGTTTTTATAAATACATATTTACACATACACACACACCTAGGTGGTGGCTCAGAGGATAGAGCCCTGGGCCTGGAGTCAGGAGTTCAAATCTGGCCTCAGACACTTACTAACTGTGTGACCCTGGGCAAGTCACTTAACCTCTCTTTGCCTTAATCCACTGGAGAAGGAAATGGCAAACCCCTCCAACACCTTTGGGAAGAAAACCCTGTGGTCTGTGGTGTGCAGGGTCATGAGGAGTCGCACATAACTGAACAGCACAGGCCCATACTCACATACACATAGGTATTCAGACATTTAGTGGAAATCAGTGCAGCACTTTGCAATTCTGACTTACAGTGGAAAGAAATATGAGGAATGTAATGCTGTAGCACAGTGCTATTTAGTGGAAAGAGTACAGGATTTACCTATACATGATTGCATGCCACCATGGGGGGGGGGGGGGAGGGAGGGGAAAAAAATCTGAAACTCAAGTGATTGTGGAACCGAATCTTGTAAATTAAAAGTAAATGAGCAAATAAATAAATAAATAAAATAAAATAGCTAACATGAAAAAAAAAAAAGAGTACAGGATTTAGAATCAAAGAATCTGGGCTCAGAAGATTATAAATTTAGAGCTGGAGGGGGCCTTAAAGCCCATTGAATCTACCCCTCTTATATTACACATGAGAAAGATGAGTCACAGAGAAAGTAAGTGACTTGCCCAGGTTCACATAGCTAGTAGGCATCTGACTGGATATGAGCCCAGATCTTCCTGCCTGTAAATGCATTGCTCTGCTCCGATTCAGATCCCAGCCTGGCTACTTAGTGTCACTTTTCACCTGTGGCAAGTCATTTTGCTGGGCCTCAGTTTTCTATCTAAAAAATGGAGATGTTGAGAGAGCACTAACCGTGGAGCCAGGAGGACCTGAGTTCAAATCCAGTCTTAGACACTTAACACTAAAATTAGCCATGTGACCTTGGGCAAGTCACTTAACCCCAATTGTCCTACCTTCCCCCTTCCAAAAAGAAAAAAAATGTGGAGATGTTGGGCTAAATGATCTGTAAGGTCCCTTTCAGCTCTAAACTTGTGATCCTGTGATTTTTGTTCAAAAAGTAGCTAAAAGATTTATTAGGATCATATAAGGAGCTAATCAAATATCTAGAGTAAGATATATAGAAAGGTGTATGTATTTATATATGTACACTGAAGGAAGTGTGTGCATAATGTGTGTTTTTAAAAATCAGTAACTTTCAATAAAAGTGTTATTCAAAAGGAAGGATTAAATGACTTGATTAAAAATGTATAAGTAACTGGGGATTATTGGGATGTTTGTAGGGATTGTTAAACAGAGAAATAAGTAAACATGTCAAACAAATGGAGATTTGGTAAATTCTTTAAGTTTTCAATGAACAGTTTCTTGAGAAATTAGAAGCATCTACCCTGGCTGTATAGTAACTGCAAGTTTAACAGGTTGAATTCATTTTTATCTTAGTATTAAATATATCGCACTTTGCATTGTAGGACATTCACCTCGCCAAGCGCTTTTATGACATGGCTGCAGAAGCGAGCCCCGATGCTCAAGTTCCTGTGTTCCTGGCCCTCTGCAAGCTTGCAGTTGTTTACTCTTTGCAGTATATACGTGATGCCAGTGTGAGTGATTTTTCTTTTCTTTTGTCTAAACTAGAGACCTTCCAAATACCATAACTTTGTATAGTTTTTCTTTTTCAAGTGTTACCTCCAAATACTCTTTTTCAAAAAAATTCTCTATCCCTGTTTCCAATCTAGTTCCTTTTTAGTTCTCTGGTCACATGTAAGAATAAATAGAGGATAAGTTTGTAACTTCCACTTAAAAGTATCATAGACTTCATAGGTTGTTCTCTGTCTGATAGATATCTGTAGGGAGAGGAACTAGACCTATGATTTCATTGATTTAGGGAACTTCTGAAGAGGCAATTCCCTCTACTAATTCCAGTTGCCATCTTCTCTGCATCTGATTATCTTAGTGAGTTGCTTAGAGCAGCGATTCTGTGGGTCACACAGCCAATTTATATCAGAGGCAGGACTTGAACCCAGGTCTTCCTGGCTTTAAGTCTGACCCTCCACCCACTATATCGTGCTGTCACTCTGTTTTCTTTAGTGTAAGTGGAGATTTTTTTTTAAGGGATTTATTTTGCTAAACCCTAGAGAAGACTTCACCAAAGACAGCTCTCAAAACCTTGAAATCCTCTGACTGTTAGTTACCCCAGTGAGACAGTACAGCTGTCCAATTTTCATTGCCAAAAGAGGGCTGTTATACAGAGGAGAATAAATACATCATTACCAATAGGCAGCAAAGTACTCCCTAAAGCCAGACGTTTTAATAAAACAATATGGTCTTGGTTTCCACTGCATTGATGTTATCTCACCATTTTTAACACTTTCCCTTCTAACATTCTGTGAATGTAACATGATATTGTATTTTCATTAAGATACGGGAAATCTTCTCCTACTTTGATATGGATCAACTTTTGGGACCAGAGTGGGACATTTATCTCATGATTATCATCGCATTACTATTGGGAACAGTCATAGCTTACAGGCAGAGACAACACCAAGCAGTCCGGAGGCCTCCAGGTCCACGGCCAGCTCCACCCCCTCAACAAGAGCCTCGACGCGAACAGCAGCCCCCTCAATAACAGCCTCCCCGTGGAGCCTTGACCGTTGTCAACCACGAAGGAACGGGATCTGTTTGTTGAGAACACTTGCATCGTGATTAGGACTTTGGATCAGTGGCCACCTCCCAAAAAGAGGCACAAAGAAGCATTTAATTCTTAAAGCTGCTTAGAATCTGATGCCTTTATTTTCAGGGATAAGTAACTCTTACCTACACTGAGTTGAATGTTTGTTTCAGTGCCATATGAAATAACAGTTTTCATTGGCTTTCATTTAGTTTTTCCTGGAAACATATGTGAGATACTCAAAAGTAATGTCTACTGTATTCACCTGTCTTTCTTAAGTTCTGTTGGTCATTCTCTTAGTATGCAAAAGTCCTTATATCAACTATGTTAAGGTCTTATGCACTGACACTAGAAACTGATCAATGTACAAAAGGAAAACCCAATTGCAAGTTCAACTTTTTAACATGTTTAAAAGTCTAAAAACAGAACTTGCTTTTTAAGTAAAAAGAAATTATGTCATCAAAGTGTTCCCAAACTGTGATAAATGAGATAAATTATTTTACTGATCCATATTGCAAGTGTACATATCTACATATTCACATTATTTTAAAAGGAAGGGTAAGAGCTTCCTTATTCCTGATGTTAGTCACACTTTACAAGCATCTCATTAATTACTTTGGGTCCTACATAATTTCTCTCCTCCAAAGATCAATGAAAAATTAATGTTAAAAAGTTTTATGTGAATTTCCTTTCATAAGAAAAGGAAATCTGTAAACATAGTGAACCATCTCCTTGCTGTACTATGTGACTTTACCCATCATCCACCCAAGTGTAATTTATTTATTTTGGGTACACAGAGCAGTGATACGGAAACCAGAGGATGGATTAAATGTGAGAAATCAGAATACAATGTCAGACACTCTGCATGGTGTGCAAAAGTTGAAACATTTGCTTCCAAAATTTATTTCCACTTGCATTTCATTTTGCACAAGCACGGAAAGATAGTTGGATCAACATCCTGAATCATTAAATGTGAAAGATCTTTGCCAGGAAACAGTGTATGGTGAATACCATTACAATATTAAATTCAAATGGACAAGAGAACTAAAGTTTGGCTAACCTCAGCAGTTGAAGAAAGCCAAAGCCTTTTAAATTTTTAAAGGTAGATTCTCTCCTCTGCTGGTTTGTCAGCACATTGAAAGATGAATCGCTTACTTAACTATCTCATTTTTTACTATCTTCCCACAGAGAGCATTGGGATACTTGATATTATCCCCGGTTCGAATTTGGCTGGAAGCTCAAAACAAACTGAGAACTTGGTTTTCTTAGGACGAGAGAATGCGTGTGAATTAAAACTTTACCAGATTTTTGTTATTAGGCGATGTGAGCACTAAAATAGTTCAGCTTACTGAGAAGGCTTTTTCCTTTCCCCAGCAGACCTCAGCCTACTTAAACTAACTTGGACACTCTTTTCCCATAACCCCGTTATCTGCGGTAATATATAAAGAGTTAATTGCCTCCATTGTGGTGTGGCTTTAGTTTCTGGGGATGAGATTTTGTTTAGAAATAGATTTTTTCAGTCTAGTGAACATAAAGACTTTCAGCTGAAGTTTTAGACTTCTCCTCTGTTACCAACTGGATCAGCAAGCTTTCCTTCCAGGTAACTTGCTTTTAAATTAAAAATGGGAAACTTAGGAGATTTTTTCCTCGCAAAAGTTGAAATGGTTGCTTTGTGGAGTTTGTATTTTAAATACTAACAAAATTTATGCACACTCAAATTTGATCGTTTGTGGGATTGTGTGCGTCTTCCTTCTCCCTGCTCCTTTCTTCCCTATACGCCCCCTAAAGGTAGCTGCAGTGTAATGCAAGGTGAGACCAGGTCATGACCACACTTCAATCGAGTGGAACAGTATTGAATTTATTTAAAAACCCAAACTTTAAGATTAATATAAATTCTAGTAACTTGCCTTTAAAAAAAAATCTCTCTTAAATTTAAAATTTGTTTCCCCTTAGAATTTTTACTTCATTTCCTCTCTAATAGTGCTGTAAGAATCAGTTCTGTTATGCAGAATATTCATTACATAAAAGGCCAGATGGACAAATCACAGCCTTATTCACCATTTAATAAATTATTTTATATCAGTTCCCCAATTGCCGTATCCCAATATCCTTGATTAAATAAAAAATATCCCATGTCCCTTTCTCTGTGTCTCTTCATTTCCTAATTTCCTCTGGGGTCAGTACCTGCAGGTCTATATAATTCAGTTCATTTGCTGTATTTAAAGAATCTATGGAAGGGAGTAGACTTTGCCCCATTTTTTCTCTGGGATAAGGAAGTTTGGTTTTAGTTTTTTCCCTAAAACAATAGTCAACACTAACCTAATCAAATGGCATCCATTTGAATAAAATGACAGTAGCAGAAGCTAGTTAATGTCAGTGACATTAAACTAACTCAGGGATTCAGGAGTTTTAATAATAGAATTTATAGGTAACTGATATAGTATGGCTTCATTTCTCCATGATAATCCCATGCTCTCCTGATCCATTTTGTATTGTATCTTCTTCTGAGAAAGAGAACAGTAGAAGTACTTTAAGCATATTTACTATTGTACATTTAGTTTGCCAACTGTTTCAGATTCTTGAGTATATCCATCATATCATTCATTTTATTTTACTGCGGTGGTATTGGATTTTCCTTTTTTCTCCCAATTTTTGCAGTAGGTCTTATTTTTGGTTAACGTATAGTGGCGGAGAGAAGAGAGATCAAATGATTTTTATTCAAAATTCATTATTTAGCATATAAATCAAATTGTGAATCGTTAACACTTTTGAAGATCTATAACCTTTCTGCATATAAAGGTTAGTATGTGACTTTTTTGTTTTACTGCTAAACTATTTGATTTCATACCACTGGGAAATTTTGGAAACTTCCACCAGAGACCTAGTTATACTCTGATGATTTGTTTAATTAAAGAACCATTAATGCCTCTAGGAAGCTAAAAATAATTCATTATACATTTTTTCCTCCCCACTTTTTTCTTTATTCCCCTTTCTTCTTGCTTTCTATCTTTGTTCTGCCAGCCAGTACTTCAGAAACTTGCATGCAGATAGTCTTAAAATGAATACCACAGCAATTTGTGTGTGTAGCATGTATAATTACATTCTCACAAAAAAAGAAAACCTCACCTGTATATAGGTTTGAATTCACATTTCAAAACAAAGTACTTAAGGAAAACAGTCCCTTTAGCTGCCAAACAGAGAATTGTGAGCTATGTATTCCCCCTCCAACACACACACACACACACACACACACACACACACACCCAGCTGGTATTGTTCATTTTTGAAAATGAGTTTAATGTATACTGCACATTATTATGACTTTAAGGATAGTGCAAACAACAGTAGCAAAAGCAATGGAACTTAAAAGATTCTGTCTTCATGTGAATTTTTCATCACGCTTGACTTTCTAATTAAAATGGAAGTATAAGTTTTCTGAATGCAATATTGTCCAAGGCCCTCGCTGGTCTTTAAATATATAATATTTAATGAAAAGAAGCTCAATAAATTTCTCCTTTGATCTTCAAGAAAGTTAAAAGCAAGATAAAGAAAAAATTTTCAACATATTCTAAAGTGTCTGTTTCCACTAATACAATTCAGATTTAGTATATTTAAAGGGGAGATTAGATGTATATAAGGAATCTTATTTGTACTATTATTTTCCTATTTAGACAAACGAACTGACTCTGTGTTCTATTTCGTACAAAAATAATTACAAGGTTTGGTATGATCAAGATAACCACTATATATATATAACTATATATAGGGGAGGCAGAAGTTATAAAAGACCATACAATATTAACAATTGGCATTGTAAAGAAACAACATGATAAGCTTTTTTGTAAATTTATTTTGTATTTTTTAAAATGCAGTATAAAGGTTGGTGAAGTGTAATATAATTGTGTAAACAAAAAAATCCTGTTAATAGAAAGATGTACAGATTCGTTTTGTACTATATCTTGAATCTTGTGAAATAAAGATTCCACCTCTGGTTAGCCTATATGTTCTAATGTACCTTAGTCTTAATAACTTATTTAAAATTCTTGGTTTTTTTTTGTTTACATCTTACGAAGAAACATTAGAATTTCAGAAGATCCTGGAGGGAAAAGCATATTCAAATTCCAGGCAATTTGATTTTTTTATTCACTTCTGGCTCCTGACCCTCACTACCCCCAACTAAACTTCAACATCCTGAATCTAATAAGTTATCCTATGAGCCTGGATCAGCCAAGAGGGCTTCATGTATGCATACACACATACAAATATATTTTTGTATTTGTATCTCTACATCGGGGCTCTTTAAACTTTTTCCACTTGTGACCCTTTCAGCACTTCTTAAACTCTGGGTCAGGACCCCATATGGGATCATGCTAGATTACATAATTACATATGCTCACCTGGGGCATAAAAAAAGAAATCCTCCATTATACCTGAAACTAAATACAAGTGTAGTACTCAATAGTAGAATGGTATAGGTAGAAGAGAAAGAGAGGGATAGTCATCTTTAATCCTCATTTCCAGTATACTTGTTGCTTGGGGGCAGCAAGGGCAGCATGGTTCTCACAGGGACAGTTCCCATAATCCAAGTGTGATGATAATAAACCATCAAGGGCCCTTTGCCAACGGCAGACAGGGCCCAAAATAAGGAGCTTTAATTACAGTTGGCATTGCTTGATCGAATACCCTAAATTCTCTTGCAACACAAATTCATGTGTTGTACCATCCTTACTTGGATTTTTATTTTACTAAAGTAAGATCCATTTCAGTTTTGATAATTGGTTATGGCCCAGCAAAGTACTATTGGATCATAGAGGCGGAAGGAACCTCCAAGGTCATCTAGTCCAATGCCTTCATTTATTGATGAAGAAACTGATGCCCAGAGAGGTTAAGAAACTTGCCCAAAGTAACCCAGTGTCACAGTAAGCAATAGAGTCAGGATTTGAACCTCTTAATTCTAAATCCAGCCCTCTAATCACTTTTTACCTGGAGTATTGCAATACCTGCATAATTAGTTTCCTTACAAGTCTTCCTATTCCACAAACCTTAGAAAGTTAAGATTGTTCTAAAGTGCTAGTCTGACCATGTTGCTTTCCTAAACAGACTCCACTGTTTCCTTATTTCCATTATGAAAAATCAAATTCTTGTGTTTAGCATTTAAAGCTCTTCACAACCTGGCCCCAACCTATCTTTTCAGCTTTATTACACATACACTAGTCTAATCAGATGAGACTTTTTATTGTTCCTCATATATGGTTCCTGTCCCATGCTTTTGTACTGGCTGTCTCCATATCCAGAAAGCACTTCCTCATCATCTCTTAACTCTTGGAATCTAAAGTTGCTTTCAAGGCTCAGCTCAAACACTGCTTTCTAAATGAAATGTTTCCTCATCCACAAGGATAAGGAGCAGCAAAGTAGCCCAGTGGGCAGCTAGGCAGTGCAGTGGATAGAGCACTGGATCTGTATTTGACAGAACTTATCTTCCTGAATTCAAATCTGGCCTCAGACACTTAGCAGCTGTGTGATCCTGGACAAGTCACTTAACCTTGTTTGCCTCAGTTTCCTTATCTGTAAAATGAAATAGAGAAGGAAATGGCAAACCACTCTAATATCTATGCTGGCTATTAGGTTTCTGGACTTTACCAACTATTCTAGAATTTTGCCAGGAATTGACATCAAGTTTATCAAATGACAATTTGCAGAACCTACCCTTTCCCCTCTTAGAAGTTCAAGATATTTCATCTTTAGACTTCTAGCACACATCGTTTTTGTCATGATTACTCTAAAGTTACCAACAATGGAATCAGCCATATCTTCCATATACTCTTCAGTAACCTTAGGTGAATTTCTTCCATTCTAAGAAATACAAACTCATTTAATGTTGCTGGATGTTCTCAATACCCCTTCATCTATGTTGGGCTTCAGTTCCCTCTTAACCAAGTTTGTTCCATCCTTTCCTATGTGAAAATAATTTGCCTCGACAGAGGTAGAAGCATCATTTACGCTCAAGCACTGGATTTGTCCCATTCTTAATTCTTTTTTCCTCAAACATAAGTAAAAGCACCTTTTTTATTGCCCCTTATACACTTTTCATAAGGTTCAATTCATTTGGGGCCCTAATCTTCCTGTATGGTAGTTACAGTTCTCTTACTGTCTTGAAGGGTTAGCATTTCTCTGGACCATGGACCTGACATTCCCAGTCCTAGGGTTCCTTCCTAATATTTAATACCTGCTGGGGTAGCAATAATAGAAAGCTTTCTCAAGTCTAGGAACTTGGAAAGGTACATCTTACTCCACGGTAATCTTCCAGAGTGTATCCTTCCTAGTCAACTATGCTGAAAACAAGAGTCTAGGATAACTCAGATCACAAACATCTCTCATTCAATACTAATGGGAGTTGAGATGCTATGAGATGGAGAACTGGGTCCATGCAGATTTGGCGCAATAGAGGCAAACAAGATAACTTTAAAAATAATAATAATAATAATAGCATTTATATAGCATCCCAAGATTTGCAAAGCACTTCACAAATATTACCTCATTTTTAATCTTCACACCAACCTAGGAAGTAGGTCCTATTACTATGTTTTACAGATAAGGACTCTGCTAAGACAGATAATAGTAAAGTGACTTCCCACAGCAGTACAACTAATAAGTATCTGAAAGTGGTTTTGAACTCAGGACTTTCTGAGCCAGATCCAAAACTCTATCCACTGTACTGTCTCACTGCCTGATAGAGCTAGGGAAGAAATACCAAACTCAACACCTAAGGAAGTACAATGAAGAATCTCAAGAAAAAGCTTTGTAATTTCTTGAAGGTTTTTGGTAGAGAACCATACTTGATCTCCTACCTAGAGGGACTCTCAAGAAACACAATTTAACACTTCCTTATAGGTTTCTCTGGTCCTTTTAAAAATTTTTTTGGTGGTAATGGGGGGAAGGTTTAGAAAGTGTCTTAGGCCACTTCCTGGTGGAAGTGTGACAAGAATTTTAATTTAGGAGATAATAGCCAGGAAGGCTGGGGTAAAAGCCATAGTCCTGAGTGGCTACATAAAGAGATGTTATTACAAAACTTTATCAGGGTCAAAAGCTTTATCAGATCATGATAGGACAAACATCTCCCAATGTTTCACTACAAAATGTCTCAGGCCCACTCCTCTTCCTTCCCTCCTTTGACAATGATAAGTTTTCCCTAAAAGGAAACAAAGTGGTCTGGGGATATGACTTGACCTCTCATTTCCCTGAGGTAGCTTCCTGGTTACCTAAGGGCATAAAAAGTTGAATTCACGTGCAGTCATGATTCCTCTGATTTGGTGGATTTCTGAAGCCCACATGAGGGATAACCAAATGAGTTTCCATATGGAGACAAGAGGGGACCATGTCCAGAGAAGCTGGGTAACACTGTGTTGTTGCTCTATATCCTTGCTGTGTTAGGGCCAAGTAAACATCCTCATATTAACTGTTTAAATATTGATGGGTGCCTCAGTTTATCTCAACATCAAACCTGAACTGAGTACTGGCACTAGAGTCATAAACCTAGGACCTTGCAACCATGTCCTAGTCTGCCCATTCTTGGCAGTTGTGAACTCTGCAATGACACAGTCCCTTTCTGCCCATATTCCCATTGCTTTCACTTCGCCCACCTATTCCAGTTATTTATAACTAGAGTAAAATTAGTGATGCAGTGGATAGAGCACAGGGTCTGGAGTCAGAAAACATTCAGTTCAAATCTCACTGCAGACACTTAACTAGTTATTTGATCATGGGCAAGTTACTTAACTCCCACTTGCCTCAGTTTCCCCAACTGTAAAATGGGGATAATAGTAACAACTGCCTTGAAGGGTGGTTGTGAGGATCAAATGAGATGCTGTTTGTAAAGTGTTCAGCCCATTGCCTAGCATGCAGTAGTTGCTAGATGGATTCTTATTCCATTCCTACTTCATAATTCATCCCACAATAGCAGATCCAATCATCGCTTTTCTGCCTTCAGAGAGACAAAATTGTCAGCAGGCCAACAATTTATTGGATCTTCTGTTCATGGCAGAATGAAACTCTCAATATCATTACATTATTGTCTCATTGCTAGTATGTGGTGTTTCAGAAAACCATCATCTGTGTCCTGCTACCCCCAGAACAACATGGGCTTTCTCAGGAGGTAGCAGGTTCCTCTTCTTGGACGTCTTCAAGTCATTGAGTGGTCTCACCTTTGGATGTTTCTTCCACCTGTCACTGGGATTCGATGTGTCTAAGGCCTCTTCCAAGTCTCAAACTCTCTGATATCACTGTGACTTCCTTCTTCCACTTTTACCCCAAAACTCATCATCAATAGTTTTCTGAAGAAGAGAATTGGAATGTACAAAATATAGGACATATCAAATGAAATGCAGTTATCCATTCCATGTCACAGCTTTTCCTATCCCAGTTTCTGTATATCACAGGTCAACATAAGAAATTAAATGGGGGGAGAGGGTACCACTAGGTAGCACAGTGAATAGAACACTGGCCCTGGAGTCAGGAGGACCTGAGTTCAAATCCGGCCTCAGACACTTAACACTTAACTAGCCGTGTGACCTTGGGCAAGTCACTTAACCCCAATTGCCCTGCCTTCCCCCTCCAAAAAGTAAAAGGAAGGAAAGAAAGAAGGAAGGAAGGAAGGAAGGAAAAAGAAATTAAATGAGAATTTGGGGGAAGTTTTGCACAAGCCTCAGATGACATGCAAAGGCCAGCAGATGACACAGAAAAAGTTTAGAAACTCAGAAGTGCATAAAATATACATAGAACATTGAATAATATAGCCTATGATCAAATAACCCAATTTTTACTATAAAGTACTGTAAACACCCCATTGAAGAAAAAGGAAAAAAAAAAATTCAGACTTCTTTGGTATGAAGGAAGGGCCAAAAAATTTCACGAAGATTTTCCAGATGGCCGGGGCACTGCATCCTTAGTTCCCATGAAGTAGAAGGGATAACTATAATAAAAACTTTACTATAGCAGAAATGGTCACAGAGAGAGCAATTTTCTTTAGAATCTACTTAGTGCTGCCGGCAGAAAGGAAAGGTCAAAGTAAACACCAAATTAAAAAAACAATAAACAGTTACAATATTTATATAGCACATTGAGAGGTGGAATGACACAGGGATTTTTAAAGGGTCAGCCTTAGAGTCAGGAAGACCTGAAATCAAGATAATGCCTTTTACAACTGCACTGGCAAGTCAGTGACCCTGATCCGGTCCTAGCCCAGCTGCCTCTGAAACACCCTGTGGACACTATCAGCTTCACTATTCATCTGCCACCCACTCTTACCTCTGTCCTCTTCCTATATTAATCACCAAGCATAAAAAATGAAACTAACCCCATCCTCCAAGTCCTGTTCTCTCATCACTCCCATATCTCACTCCAACAGCATCTACCTCCTTCTCTGTGCCTTTAGGAATTCCTGTTCCATAATGAATAAACTTCCCTTCATCCTAGACACTCTTTCTCTCGAACTTCTTCCCTCCTCAAGCTTCTCATACCTCCTCTTTCCCCTTTTCTGTATGTATGCTTGATCCATCCCCTCTCATCTAGTGGATTCCATTCCCCCATGCATTCCTCCCCAACACACACACACACACACACACACCCTCAAATCTTCAGTGTCTCCTTATCTACTGGTTCCTTCATTATGGGCTACAAATATGCTTGTCACCCACATCCTCTAAAAACCTTCATTAGACCTTATCACCCCCTCAAGCAATTTTCCTATGTCTCTCCTCCTGTTCTCAGGCAAACTCCTCTATCTACATGAGCAGCCCCTACTTCCTCTCCTTTCATTTACTCCTCAATCATTTGCAGTATGGCTTTCAACTGAAGCTCCTCTCTTCATAGTTACCAAAGGTCTCACCTGCCAAAACTGATGGTCTTTTCTTGGTCTTCAACCTTCTAACTACCTGCTATGTTTGGCACTGCTGGCAGACCTCCCCTCTAGGATGCTCTCTCCTCTCTCATGAAGCTTACTGTTTTCTCCTGGTTCACCTCCTGTCTTTCGAAATGTTCTTTCTTCCCCTTTCTATTTTGTTGATTCATCAAATATATCACTCCGAAATGAGCAGAACCAGGAGAACGTTGTACACAGTAAAAACCACATTGTGGGATGACTGACTTTGATAGATTTAGCTCTTCCCGGCGATGCAAGGATCTAAGAAATTCCAAAAGACTCATGATGGAAATTGGAGTCAGAATGCAGATGGAAGCATGCCATTTGCTCTCTTTTTCTTTTGTCGGTTTTTTTGTTTTGTTTTGCTTTTTGGAGGGGGAGACACAGGGCAATTAGGGTTAAGCACTTGCTCAAGATCACATGGCTAGTGAGTGTTAAGTGTCTGAAGCTGAATTTGAACTCAGGTCCTCCCGACTCCAGGACAGGTGCTCTATTCACTTCACCATGAGCATTTATTCATCACTTGAAGCATTTCAGGGACTGTGCTAGGTGTTGGGGAGCCAAAGACAAAAATGAAAGAGTCGCTGCTCTCTAGAAGCTTACATTCTTTACTGTGAAGGTATTTGTAGACCCTATATTTGATTGTATGCTGCCATGGGTGGGGGGGAGCAGAGAGGGGAAGAAAATTTGGAACTCAAGGGACTGGAACTGAATGTCGTAAACTAAAAGTAAATACATTTTTAAAAAAGAAAAAAAGGAAAAAAGCTTACATTCTATTAGAGAGACAACATGTGCACATATAAATATATATATATATATATGTAGAATACATAAAAAATAAATACAAGGCAGTTTTGGGAGGGAGCAAGTAGGAAAAAGACTGCATGGAGAAGGTGGTACTTGAGGGAGGAAGACAGGGGAACAAGCATTTAGAAGCACCTGCAATGTGCCAGACATGTGGAAAGCAGTTGACAAATATTAACTCATTTGACATTTACAATAACCCTGACAGGAAAGTGCTATTATTATCTCATTTTTTCAGGGAGGAAACTGAAGCACAAAGAGACTAAGGGACTTACCCAGGATCACACAGCTAGTAAGTTTCTGAGGCTAGATTTGAACTCAGTACTTCCTAATTCCAAGGTCAGTGCTCTATCTCCTGTGTCACCTAGTTAAGCTGGGTTTTGAAAGAAGTAAGAGATTCTAAGAAGCAAGAGGGGAAGAGGGAAGTAGTTTTATAACTGATTAGATATATGGAGGAAATGAAAAAGGGAGGAGTCAAGTCTACTGCTGAGGTTATAAATTCGGAAGATTCAAAGGATGGTGATGATTTCAATAGAAATAGTGAAGTTTGGAGGAGAGAGGATTTGCGGGGAAAGTCCAGTTTTTGACATATTGAGTTTGAGATATCTCTGGGATATCTGGCTTGAATTGGTTAAGGGGCAATTTTTGATGCAGGACTGAAGTTCAGGAGAGACTGAGAGACATATCCACAACTACAGAAAATGCCATCTAAGTAGCTTAAATGATTAGTCAAGAAGTCCCTTAAGAAGAAATCACTCTAAACCAGCAATAAAAAGGACCACAGAAAATAAAGTGGACAATTTTGATTAAAAGGTTTTCTCAAAAACAAATCAAATGCAGTTACAATTAGAAGGGTGTGGGAATTGTGAGAATTCAGTGAACCATACTGATGGAATCCTAATAAAGCTGCCCCCAGCCCCAATATTCTAACTTCATTATAGGCCCAGCCCTACTGAACAGTGGCCCCACTGTACCTATGCAGCCCCCCTACCCGTGCCCCACCCCACCCCC
>CM053589.1:66628549-66683126 GCA_028646515.1 Pseudochirops corinnae | reverse complement strand
GATGGCACGCCCCCATGGGGGGGGGGGGAAGGGAGGGGAGAAAATCTGAAACTCAAGTGATTGTGGAACTGAATCTTGTAAATTAAAAGTAAATGAGTAAATAAAAAAAATAAAATTAAAAAAAAAAATCTGGTATGAAAGCCAAAACTCTTTAACCTGATATTCAGAACCCTCCATAACCTGGGCCCAATTGCCCTTTCCAAATTTTCTGCCATTGTTTCCCCTATTTCCTCTATTTCAACCACATAAGTGATAATATCATAAATTTAGAGCTGGAAGGGACCTCAAAATCTATCTAATCTAATTCCTTCATTTTACAGATGAGGAAATTAAGGCCCTGAGAAGTTAAGTGACTTGTCCAAGGTCACACAAATAGTGTCAGAGGCAGAATTTGAACATAAGCCTCTGACTCAAGCTAGTACACTCCCCACTGTATACGTAAACATAGCCATAGACCTTGTTCTTGCATATTCACTTACCCAAAATGTTTTCTCTCTCCACCTCTGACTATCCAAATGCCACCTATCTCCATCATGCAAGACCTAGCCCAGGTCCCATCTCTTCCAGAAAGCCGGCCCTGAAGGCTTCACTGAACTTGCTGTGGCCCTGAATCACCTTTCTCTCCTCTGAACTTCTCAGGCTGTTATCGTGCGGCTCATTCAGTACTCGCTCATCTATTATCTTGTGACAAGCTCTTACTCTACTATTTTTAATGTTTCGTTGGTGATCTTTTTTACCCCATTGATACCTCCTAGTAACTGCCTTAAAATGAACAAATACAAGCAAAACAAGCCAACATCTTGTCTGTGTACGTAAGAAGGAAAATTACCTAAAACAGCTGTTCAAAGGGCAGGTTGGTGGCACAGTGGATAGAGCACCGGCCCTGGAGTCAGGAGGACCTGAGTTCAAATCTGACCTCAGACACTTAATAGTTCCTAGCTATGTGACCTTGGGCAAGTCACTTAACCCCAATTGCCCTGCCTTCCCCACTCCAAAAAGCAAAAAAAAAAAAAAAAAAAAAAAGGCAAAAAGCTGTTCAAAAGTGAAATGGGTAACCCTGGGACGTAAGAGGTTCTGCCTCACAAGGAGTCTTCAAACAAAGGCAGGATGGCAGCTTCTCAAATCGGGTTTATGTAGATGGGATCCCCATACAAATTGGACTGGATGAGTTTTGAAGGCCCTTCCAACTCAGAGATTCTCCAGATCATCATGAATATCTCAATCAATCAGTCACATTTATTAAGCAACCACCATGTACCAGGTATTGTGCTAAGCCCTAAGGATACAAATAGGAGAAAAAGGTAGTCCCTGTCTTCAAGAACCTTATAGTCTAATGGGGGAAGCCAAAGCGCAAAAGGTAACTGAAAAGTCAGAACAAAGGTATCAGCTGTGTGAGTAGAAAGAAGGGGGCAGAGGCAAGAGATATTATAGAGAAAGAATCAATAAGATTTGGCAACTGATTGGATATGTGGGATGAGAGAGAATGATGAGCTAAGGACAATCAATCAACCAGCATTTATTAATTGACCACTATATGCCAGACTGAGGTTGCAGACATGGAAGTGACTGCAAGGATAGTGGTACCGTTAATGAAGTGAGGAAGTTCAAAAGAGGGGTGGGATGAAGTGGGGGGAGATAATGAATTCTGGTTGTGATTTTTTTTTTTATAGTGCCTATAGAACATCCAGTTTGAAATGTTTAGTAGGCAGTTGGTGCAGAGAGAGACTAGACCTGGATATTTAGATCTCTCAAGTAGGGATGATCACTAAACCCATGGGAACTGATACTGAGGTTCCCAAGAGAAAGAGTATAGAGAGAGATGACCCAGAACTTGTAGCATACTCACAGTTAGGGAGCAGGATATGGAAGAAGGTCTCACAAAACAGATAGAGAATGAACTTTGATGCAGATATGAAAATAATCAAGACAGAACAGTGTCACAAAAACCAAGAGAGGAGAAAGTGTCTAAGAGAGAGTGGCCAGTGGTGTCAAACGCTAAATAGAAGTCAAGAAAGATGAAGACAGATAAAAGAGCTTCAGATCTGGCAATTAACATATCATTGGTAACTTTGGAGAAAGTCTTTTTAAAATCGTGATGAAGTCAGAAGCCAGATTGCAAAGGGTGGAGAGGTGAGAGGAGAGGAAGGTGGGGCAAGGAATGGAGTTGTTTGTGTTTGTTTTGTTTTGAAGCAATTTGACTGGAAAGGAGAATAAAGAGGTAGAATGATGCTTTGAGAGGATAGAATTTAGGGAGGTTTTTTGTTTTTGTTTTTAGTGCTGGAGCAGATATTCATGTTTGCAGATGGGGGCAGGGGCGGGGGGAGGGGAGAGAGAGAGAGAAAGAGAGAGAGAGAGAGAGAGAGAGAGAGAGAGAGAGAGACAGAGATTGAATATTAGAGAGAGGAGATAGTAATGGGTGTAACATTTATCCTCATCATTGCTGTTACTTTACTGATATTAGTAATTACCACCTTGAATAAATCAAAGTTAGATTTTTTTAAACCAAATTTTTATCATGTTAGCTGCTTTTTGACTTCTTGCCCTTCAGTGACATAAAGCCAGCTCAACACACTTTGTACTTGGCCATTTTCCATCCCCTAGGCAGTAATAAAATTTTATAATATTTGAATTTCCAAACTGGGACTGAAATAAATATAAATGTAATACACTGGAATAAGAAATGTTTCTGGGTTATTTAATCACCTTATTAATTTCATGATGTTAGGTCACTTTTAAGTCAGTCAAGTCAATGTTTATTGAGCTTTAAGTACCCACATTATACCAAGGGCAATAAAAAAGGCATAAAAAAGTCTTTACCCTCAAGGAACTTAACATCTATTTTTTTTTTTTAATTTTATTTTAGTTTACATCATTCATTTCCACGAGATTTTGAGTTCCAGATTTTCTCCCCATCTTTCCCCTACCCACCACCCCAAAACAGTCATCCCAGTGTATCCCCCCTCCTCCAATCTATTCTCTCCTATGTCTTCCCCCCTCATCCCTCTGACTTTTCGGTAGGGCAGGATGGATCTCCCAACCACAGTGCCTGTGTATCTCAAGGGAACTTAACATCTAGCTATCATTTAGGCCAAAAGGGGAAGTGTTCTGAAATGGTGCCAGCAGGTATTCATGACCTACCAAGCATTTCAACCATTTATCCAAAGTGCTGCCACTTTATTATGCTGCATGTGAATGCATGGCCACGCTTCTTGACCACAGTGCATGTAGGCTACTCTTGGTTCAAAGAGCATTTTGAAAGGCAGCTGAGAGAGGCTTTTCCCCATCATTTGCCCCCCTGAGATGCAAATGGAGAATATCCAATTATGTTATTTAAAGCAGGTACATTTGGCAGTTGAGTGAAGCCTATGGACCTCTTCTCAGAAAAATATTCTTACATGCATAAAGTAAAATATATAGGATTACAAAGGAAACTAATTATTTTTTAAATATTATTATCAAATTAGAAAAAATGAAAGCACACAGACTCCAGATTAAGAAACCTTGGTTTAAAGTTTGCTGGACTTACAGTCAAAGGACTTGAGATCACATTCTAGCTCTGACACTTCCTACCTATGTGATCTTTTGTGTCTCAGTTTCCTCATCCATAAAATCAAGGTGTAGCACTAAATGAACCCTGAAGTAATTTCCAGCTCTAGAACTAAGATCTATAACTCTACAATCCTGGGTTTGAAAGGATAGTGTGGTCTATTGAAAATAACACTTGGTTAAGAGCTCAGGCAGTTTGGGTTCTAATCCTGGCCTTACTTTAAGTAGATATACAGGATCTACAGTAAGTCATTTCTCCTCTCTGGTGATCCCATTTTTCATGATCTGTGAAATGAGTATAGTGAACAAGCTGATAGAAGGTTCCTTCCAGTTCTATTTCGTCTGATAAAATACATCCTTGATTGAAGGGTGGTGTCTCTGAAATAGAAGCCCAAGTGTCCTCATAGTGGTGAGGTCATGGTGCACAGCTGTGACCTATTTCAAGCAAGCAGGTGATAGATTTTGGTCTCCTCCTATGATTTTACTTCACAGGGAGAAGGAGACCACTTAAAGGCTGTCTCAAAAAGCAATTTGAGACCCCCCGACTACGTAAAGGAGGACAGGGGAGGAAGGTTTTCCTCAGGAAACAACAATGACAACAAAAAATTCCTTCTTGCTCCCACAAGAAAATAACTATTAGTGGGCAAGGTTTTGGAGTGAGGATACTTAGTCACCTCTCTCTCTCCAATATGGCCACTTTGTGGCCAGTGTCTAATTCAGTCATTTCTCTCTTGGTTCTCCTGACACCTGCACGGGGACACAACAAACAAGTCGATCCCATATCCCTCCAACTGCAGAGTTGTTTTTCCTGTTGGAAACATATCTGGGAAGAGAAAAACAATAAAAGGGTGTAGGTTCTCATAACGATCACAATTCTGCAAATGCCAAGTATTCTCTGCCAGCTGGAAATGAAAAGGATTTTTGGAAGGGGTGGGAAGGAGGGCTTCATGAAGGAAATTTGTCAAATTGAGAATTAACCAAGCATTTTGTTGGAATTATCTCCCAGGGCACTGACAAGCTTGGCTCAAATTGTTAATATAATAAATGTATGAATAATTGTTGGTGTATTTACAGCAAGGTTGTTTACATGCATTATATCATTTGATTCTCACAACCCTGTGAAATGGGTAACACAGGTATTTCTTCCATAGTTACAGATGAGGAAACTGAAGCTCTGAGAGGTTGGGTGATCAGATGGCCATCAGTAACATGCTTGGAAGCAGGATTCAAACCAATGTTTTCCTGGCTGCGAGTCCAGCACTCTGGCTTCTACTCAGTACTGGAGATATGCATTGGGTAGTGTCCATAACAATAAGCATCTGATAGCATTGACTAATATTGTGTTTTTCAAGGACTTTTCATGTTTTCATTTTTTAAAATGCTACCTTGAGGTAGAATCACTTCCTACAATTATTGGATCCTCAGAGATAGCTATGGGGCACATAATTTGATTTCACAAGACTGGTTAACTGCCTGCAAAGCATCTAGGTGGTCCAGTGGATAGAGGGCCAAGCCTGAAGTCAGGAAGACAGCTTCCTGAGTTCAAATCCAGCCTCAGATACTTACTAGCTGTGTGACTCTGGGCAAGTCATTTAACCCTGTTTGCCTCAGTTTCCTTATCTGTAAAATGAACTGGAGAAGGAAATGGCAAACCCTTCCAATATCTTTGCCAAGAAAATCCCAAATGCGGTCAGAAAGAGTTGGACACAACTAAAACCACTGAACGACAACAACAACAAAATATGCAAGATATTGTAGATACAAAAAGAGGGAAATTAGACAATCTCTATCTGCCCTCTTGGGGCTTACAGTGAAGTGGGACTGGGAGTGGGGGTGGGGAGGAGATGCAGACAAAATTAACTATAATACAAGTTAGATTAAATATGTTGATGAAATCAGACATCCACAGATCCAAACTTCACTTCCCTCAAGAACACTGGCTCAGGAGACCAGGCAAAGCCTAATGGATTAAGTTCATACCTGAGTTGGCCTTTGAAGGAGTTGAAGAATCTCAGTAAGTGAAGAAGGAAGTGTGACACAGTCTGTTCCAGCCACAAGGGGATGGCATGTGCTAAAGCACAGGAGGCATAAAATAAGACTGGAGATGTATGTTGAATTCATATTATGGGAAGATCTGATTGCCAAGCTAAGGAGTTTGTATTAATTTTTATTTCTTTGCTGAAGGCAATGTGGTGTAATGGATAAAGTATTAACCTGGGTCCAAATCTCACCTCAGTTACTTACAGGCTATGTGACCCTAGGTAAATCTCAGATGAGTTTCCTTATTTGAGGCTCTCTGAGCCTCAGTTTTCTCATCTGAAACACTGAGATATGTGAGCACATATCTCACAAGGTTATTCTGAGGATCAAATGATAATAATATTACTGGCTAGTTTTATATAATGCTTTAAGGTTTGTAAAACACTTTACAAATGATCTCTTATTTTATTCTCACCAGCACTCTGGTAGGTAGGTGCTATTATTATTCCCATTTTATAGATAAGGCACAACCAGTGTGGCCCAGGGTTATACAGCTAGTAAATATCTGAGGCAGGATTCAAATTCAGGTCTTCCTGAGTCCCTCTATCTACTTCACCACTTATCTACCTAAGACAAGATAATACTTATAAAGCCCTGCATAAATTTTAAAGTTCTATATAGTGAGCTTGTTTTTTTTAATTTAGTAAGCAACGGGGAGTTGCTAAAATTGTTTGGGTATAATTGGATCTGAATATTAGAAATATTGTGTTGGCAGTGGTATGAAGGATAAACTGAATTTGAGGGAGTCTGAAGGCAGAGAAAACAGTAGGTAGTTATAAAAGTACAAGTAGTGGTGATGTGGGCCTGAACCAGGGTCCTTGTAAGTAGAGGTGGGAAGGTGGGAATAGAAAAGAGACAGATTTTAGAGGAAGAATCAACAATGTTCGGCAACTTACTATATTTTGAGAGTAAGGGAAAGGGAAGAGTCAAGAATGATTCTGGGATGTCATTTAAGCCTGGTTCATTGAGTAAATGGTAGTGCAAACAACAGAAATGAAGAATTTAAGGGGAGCAGGTTTAGGAAGGAAGATGAAGAGTTGAATTTTACATTAAGTAAGAACAAAAAAAAAGCATATGTTATGTATGAGTTAGACTGCTGTGGGGCAGGTTATTTTTACCCTAGAAATGAAATTGCTAATGGGATAGCCAGGTGGAAGTACCCAGGAGGCATTTGGAAATGTAGGACTAGAGCTTGGCATAAGGGTTAGAGATATAGATTTGGAAGTCATACGCATACATGATCATTAGAGCCAAGAGGGGACATGGGATTTTTCAAGGGAGAGAAGAAAAGGATCAAGCATTCCCTGAAAGACACCTCATCTAGAAGATTAAGAAGACAGAAAAAAAGAGAGTCAAGAATAGGGTCTTTAGGAATTCTTACATTTATGAATTGAGCGGAGAAAAGGGAGACTGAGAAGTAGCTTCCAGAGAGGTAGAAGGAGAACTGAGATAGAGCTGTGTCATAGAATCCAAAGAAAGAGAAGACTATCATAGAAGGAAGGATAGCCAACAATTAGAACCAGCGTGGGATAGCAAGAGATGGCATGGTATGATGGAAGAATTATTGGAACCGGAGTCAGAAAACTACGTTCCAGTTTTTGCTCTGTCCCTTCCTATGTACTAAACATATGATCTTGGGCAAATCATTTAGTCTCTCTGATTTTGGTTTCTTTAGACATGATCATTTTTGTAAGACGTACTTCATAAGATTGTTATAAGAATTAAATAAGAAATATATATAAACTGCTTTGTAAATAAAAAACTGTTGACATCAATGTTATTATTGTTGTAATTATTATTGCAATGATTGTTGACAATCAATTATTATAAATACTCTAGTGTTCTAGCCAAAATTCCCCATACAAGATGTAAAAGTCCCTCTGATGAGAACTTTATTCTAATATTTATGCTTTTTCTTAAAATAAGATAAAAAAAAATTCTTGCCTTGTCCTGGGTTGCCCCATTTATACTAACATAGAGAATGGCTGACAGTTCACAGCTGGTTCATGGACCTGGCTTAAACCCTTGAACTTGGTCTTAGAGTTTAAAAGCGACCGCTAAGACCCAGAAAAAATGATCAGCCAAGTTGGGAGGTTAGACAGAAGTAAGTGCTACACTCAGAGACTCGGTTTCTTTGTGAGGAGTCTACCTAGCTATGTGCTCCTTTCAGGGAATTGTGTGCATCAAAGGAGTGGTGGGAGATGAAGGGAGTCAAAGGGATAAATTTCTAAATCAAGCAGGAAATGGAATCACAGGTAGCAACCAGGGACAGAACCACAATGAAGGAGCAGACCTGGAACTTGCCCTTCATTGGGTCTGTGAATTAAGGGGATTGTGTGGGTTTGGAGAAAGGTGTTGAACCACCTTACTGCTGTTCCCTTGCAGGGGGCCCATGACCCAATGAAGGTACCATAAATTTAGAGAGTTCTAAAAGTCCCTGGAGGGCAAGAGTGTACTGGTAAATATTTAACAACTAGTTCTCTGGGGAAAAAAAAGTTTTAAGTTTAAAACTTTGAAATTTAGTCTGCATTATTAATAGTTTCTCCATTGCTTTCTTAAGTCTAGATAATCAACAAAATAACAAATCAAGCCCTGATGTTTGCTCATTTCAGAGGTATAGATGCTCACACTGAAAATTCAACAGTGGGTTCGAAGGAGTTGGTTTGAGTTGCCTCCCGTCCTGGAGGGGACGCATTGCTTTATTCCCTGATAAATCTGTGTGTGAAGGAAGAGTCACCAGGCTAATATACAAAGGACCTTATAAGTCCATGAGGGAGGGCAAGGTTTACCAAGAGGGAAGGAGAGTTATTTTGACTGTTTATGGAATCAAGTATGAACACTCTGTATTTTGCATTTTTTGGCATGTTCTATAATCAGTGTTAACCTGAGTCCTTAATGTCAGACCTAGGGAACCCTTTCCTTTTTTTGTAGAGAAATAGACATCAACCAAGGGCAGTTAGGTGATAGAGCAGACAGAGCATCTGGCCTGGAGTCAGGAAGCCTCATCTCAGACACCTCCTAGTTGTTTGACCCTGGGCAAGTCAAGTAACTCAATTTGCCTCAGTTTCCTCATCTGTCAAATGAGCTGGAGAAAGAACTAGCAAACCGCTCTAGTATCTGTACCAAGAAACCCTAAATGGGGTCACAAAGAGTCTGATCCAACTTTAAACAAGACTCAAAAAGACATGAGACAAATTCTGATCCTCCTAGGGGAAAACATAAGCCAAAGAGCAACTTGCATTAGAAAGTCTCCCAAATTGAACTCAATTGATATAAACCCAAAGCTTCAGTTCTAGGTCATGAATTAGATAAGAAAGGTCAAAAAAGATGAAGACTGAATAGAAACTATTGACTTGGGCAATTAAAAGGCTTCTTATAATCTTGAAGAGAACATTTTTAATAAAGTAGGTGGATCACAAGCTTTCCTTAAGCACTTACTATGTGTTGTACTAAGCAGTGGTAACAGAGAGCTGAGGCATGAATAGATGGTAAGGGAGAAGAGACAGTGAACATAGAAGAGACAGTGAAGCATGGGAAGGGAACTTCTAGGTGTGCCCAGAGAAGACAGTATTTACAAAGTCTCCAGCATAGCCACAAATCTGCCTTAAAATGTAGCCAAAAGTAAAATTAATAGCAGAGAACTAAATACCAGAGTCATTGTTGAAACTCACTAAAGGAATCAGGTGGCATGTAGGAAATAAAAAATGGTGGAAATGGTACTCAGGAAGCATGTGAGATGACTGGGATATGGGGTGAAGCTGATGAGGTAGGAGCTTCCTGAACATCTGGATTCCGATCCTGAAAAGAGCTATGATTTGATAACAATTAGCAACAAATCCAATAATATTATTGTTCCTATTCATTGTGAGAAAGGATGGAACTGGATTTGTCTTTTTGAGGTGGAACAGTTCGAATGATTGATGATGGTAATTACTATTGATTCATAATGCCTACTGGTCTAGGGCATTATGTGTATGATGTTGAACTCAATACTATCTTTGACTAATGGAACATTTTCTTATTAAAGGTTGACATGTCATCTGTTTCTTGTATCTTCCTCTCTCTTCCTAAGACTTTAAGCTAATCCATGAATGACTGTTACAAAAGATTCCCTTTTATCTATTTGCAGCTGCAAAGTTTGAAGTCTTCTCTTTCATTCTCTTTTTCCACTTCTTATAATTGAAATCTATCAGCTTCTTCAAACAGGGAAACCTGAACCTCTTTCAAGGAACCTCATCTGATTAAAAGCCTGCTTGGAATGGTAAGAACTATCCATATTTTGAATTGTAAATAAACTGACAAGCAGCCTGTACTGAAATTGGATTTCCCACAAACAAACCCACAAACCAAAGTCTCAAACACTTATTCCTCATTTTGGAGATACTTTCCTATAATGGCTATCCTTTAACTTGAATTCCCCAGCACAGCCTGATGAGAAAAGCATGGGAATCAGGGAACAGGTTCTATCTTGAATAGCTATGTAACATTAAATTACTCTCTTTTCCTCAATTTTCTCATCTGTCAGATTGGGATATACACATACTTCCCTACCTACCTATAAAAGTCACTAAGAGAAGATAAATAAGGATATAAAAGACTAAAAGGAGATAATAGCTTGGAAAGTACTTTGAAAAATTAAAAATCACAGCTAAAGAATGAAATTCTTTTTTTATCATACTCTTTTAGGATAGGTACATCAATCAGTCAGCAAGCCAGCCTCCCATGATTTTACCTAGAGTTGTAGTACGCAATGACTGTTATAAAAACAAAAGCAAAAAAAAAAAAAAAAGAAAATGAACAAAAACATATATAATATATAGTAATATGGAGGACTATATAAGTCCTCGGGGGAAGACAGGGCTTACCAAGAAGGAAAGAAAGTTATTTTTATGGGTTCAAATATGAACCCCTTTGTACTTTGCAGTTTTTTTTGTCAAATTAAATAAAGCATATTCTATAATTATTATTAGCCTGAATACTTGTCTCAGAGGCTAAAGCAGAACTGCACAACTTGTCAGTAGGTAGGGGCTAAAATTAAAATAGTATAAACTTCTTCAGGCTGCAGATAGGTTAGACCAGAGACAGACTGATGGTGGTTTGTTGCCATGGGTCACATGACAAACAGAAGCATGTGCAGTGGCAACTCTACGTTTTTCTAGGGCCACCAGAAATTCTTTGACCAGACTACAGGTTCTATGTTGTGCAGACCTGGTCTAAAGTTTAAAAACAAATGTATATGAAGCAATTACAGCACAATTAAGTGTTGAACTGAGTGATACTAAATCTAACTATAATAGAATTTTAGGGTAATAAAAATTCATATCACTTGGAGCGGTGAGATAAGGCTCTGTGGAGGAGGTGGAACCTGAGATTGAAGGAAGGTTAAGATTTAGATCATAACTTCTATAAGTTACACAGAATTTCAGAATAAGTACATAGAATTTCAAAGTTTGCAAAATACTTTACTTACAACAACCATTTTTTTTTGTAATCATATTTCCTTTTAATTTTTATTTTATTTTTCTCTATTCTATATAAACATTTTTAAAACAATTTTGAATTCGTAATTTTCTTTTACTTCCTTCTCTCCCTCCTTCTTAAGAAAGCAAGCAATATGTATAGATTATACATATGCAGTCATGTATCATTTTGTGTATGCACATATGTATGTATACATACTTCCATTTGCATTCAGAGTACATTAGTCCCCACCTCTGCCCTGAAGTGGATAGAATTTTTCATCATGAGTCCTCCAGAATTGCTTTAGATCACTGTTTTGTACAACAACCATTTTTGCAAATATTGTTCCTCTCATTTTACAAGCACCCCTCAACTTGGGGAGTTCCTTCCCCTGAGAAGCTCTAACTCACATCAACACAGATCCATATGAATGGGAAGTCCTGACCCCAAATAAGGAGAGTCAGTGTTCTCTGTCTCTAGTTCATTGACCTGACTTGGAATAAAATTTAGGGGAATCTCTAAATCAAAGTATAGTTATGATTCATGTGTAGGGTCTTCTCAAAAGTGTATGCGCATTTACCTTCTAGAAAATGTTTTGTTCAGTAGTATGCAACTCCATGTCCCCAATTAGAGTTTTCTTAGCAAAGATACTGGAGTGGTTTTCCATTTCCTTCTCCAGCTCATTTTATAGATGAGGAAACCAAGGTAAACAGGGTTAAAAGTGACTTACTCAGGGTCACACAGCTAGTACGTGTCTGAAGACAGATTTGAACTCAGGAAGATGAGTCTTCCTGACTCCAGGCCTGGCACTTTTTCTAATATGCCATCTAGCTACCCTTATCACTGGGGACCAATCAGGAGTTGCTATGTCATCCTAATAAGGCACATGTCATTCGTTACAGAGCCAAAGTGCTGGGAGGAGTTCCTCTGATTACTCTTGTAATTCACCAATAGCTCATAAAGATTAAACCACTTGCCCGAATTCACACACCAGTAAGTATCAGAGCAGAGATTAGAATCCTGTTCTCTCCAGCATTTGTTCTACTTATACCATGATAATGCTTTCTTTATAGCCTGAAAAAAATGGAGGATGTATAAGAATTTCAAGATGGAAGGAACAGTGCTGGATTGGAATGCTATTCAATGGATTAGACACAGGAAATGAACATGGTGTGTTATAGGACATTGAAAATTCCAACTTGGCTAGAGCAGCAGGTGTTTACTGAACCCTAATGGGGTTACTGAAGGTGAGGAGTAGGAAAATTTCAAGATTTAATAGAGAAGATGAAGCCAAATGATAAAGGACCTACAAAACCAGACAGAAGAGTTTGAACTTGATTTGATAGAGAATAGAAAAGCTTTGGAGGTTATAAAGCTTTGGAGAAATGTGGGAATTACATGATTGACAGAAAGCAATCTTTTAGGAATATTAGTCTGGCAGTATACACACTGGGTATATTGGAATAGATGGGGGAAGGAAGAAAAACCACAGATAAGGAGTTATAGTAGTCCAGATGTGAAATGACAGGTTTAACTAGAATGGTGATGGTCTAGGAATAAAAAGGAAAGGGAAAATGGAAGAACCATTTCTAGGAAACAATAGGACTTGTTGACAAACTAGTTTAAGGAAATGAAGAATACATCAAAGGTGATTTCAAGCCCAGATGAGTCAGAAAATAATGTTGCTATTGGCAGAGCCTGGAGAGTCGGGAGAGGAAGACTGGAAATAAAATGAGTTTAAGGTGGAAGATGACAACATGAATGGAATGCTTATCTAATTTGCAGCTGACTGACTCAAAGGTGGGAAAGATAGGTAATGTGTTAGATAACAGAACTAGGATCCAAACAAATCTCTATAGACTCAAAGGATAGACCTAGAGATAAATGTAAAGTCCTGTATTTAATGTTTTTTAAATGAGTCACTGAACAGAATCAGGGAGGCATGACTATACAGTAGTTTATGTGGAAAAAGAAATGGGATTTGCATGAACTGCTAGCTCAGTTTGAGTCATCAGTGGGAATGACAGTCACAAAACTTAATGTAACTCTCTGGCAAATGAGGACAGATGTACCAGCTCCAATCTTAAATACTTAATCAATGATTTCCATATTTCTGCATTGCCTCCAGTCATATAAATCCAGCAGCAACTGAATTTAGTTTCTATCTAGGGCATTTAGTTCAGCTCATCCATGAAAAGCCAAAGCTTCAGATCAGCATTTAACCATAGAACATTGATTTATTCAGGACAGTAATGGGAAAGAGAAGGGGTTACTCTACCACCTCCTCTAAAAGAAATCATTTAGGAAGTATTTATTGCCCATCTTTCTGGCGAGTACAGTTTATAAAACCCTCCCTCTTCCCACCATAGTTTTATCTCAATCTCCGCCAAAAAAAAGATTCATATCCATTGGGAGAATCTGAAGGAAGAATCAACTGTCTGGGGAACACTCTTGGATGAGTCCTGTGACAGATACAGCTCTTACATCCTCATCTTCCAGGCTGTTCCACCTGTTCACCATATTTCCAACCTGGCCCCTATAGATCCCAGATTGTCTTAGAAGTGCTAACCTTTTGCCCTGGAAACAGTTGTTTCCTGAATATTCCATTCTCTTAGAAGTCATCTCTTCTTCCTCTTCAGTCATTCTTCCAGGTCTCCTGCCCTGGTCCTTTGTGATCATGTACATTCAGCCCACATTATTCTGTGAAAAGTTGTTTTTTCTCCTAATAGTATATGCTACAGAACAACTGGTATACATCTTTCCTCTTCTTTATCCCTCCACCTTCTCAAGAGGCAGGAAAGGAGAAAAAGCTCAGCCATCTGTCAGCTCTTATACATGTCTGCTACACTAATATTCCTTTAATCTTCATTAATAGAAAAATGATGCCAAGAAAAAGGGAGGAGATAGATATTATGGCCTGCTTAAAAAGTATCTGGAGTTTTATGTTTAGTTCTTGGGACTGAAAATTAGTGTTGCATAGTGATAAAAGAACTGTCCTCGGAGCCACAAAAGCCAAGGCTCAAGTCCCACCTGTGATACATATCGGCTTATGTGACCTCTCCCTTCTCAACAGACATTTCTCTAAGACCACAAATTACAAAGAAGGTTTTGACCAGCATTAGTAGAGGGAGCTTCCTTTTCTGGAAGCTAACTAAAGCTATGAAATCACAGATCCTGTCTTTATCCCTACCTGGAGACTACTTTTTAGGAAAGATGATAACAATCAGGAACACATACAGATGATCCCAACCATGACAACACGGGTACTCTGAAACTGTGCTATATAAGGATCAGTTGAAGAAAATGGGAATGTTAAACCTGGAAGAAGACTCATTGACAACATGATTAAGATCTTCAAATATCTGAATGTTTGTCCTATAAAAGAAAGATTTAATTTATCCTGCTTGGTCCTAGAGGACAAACTAAGCTAATGAATGAAAGTTATAGGGAGGTAGATTTTGACTCAGAATAAGGGAAAATTTCCTAACAAAGGTATCCCAAAATGCACTGGATGGACTAACAGGAAGTATCGAGTTTTCTCCTCTTCATTTCCCACCAGATTGCACTTGGGACTTTTCCATCATGCCCCTGACATGAATTCATCCTGGAAGATCATTTTAGCCCTGGAATTCACACCTTGAAAGTATCTTATTCTTGTAGCCCTTCCCTTTCATTGAGCCCCTCCCTCAGAGCTCCATTTATAGAATGTGATCCAGCTAGCCATCTCTTTATTTCTCACCAGGCTGCAATTAGGATTTGTCCATTATGTTCCCTCAACTGGGTGTCTTCCTTTTCAGGTTCCTTTTATGTCTTGTCTTCTCGCCTTGGAATGTAAATTACTTGAGGGGAGGGACTAATACTTTTTGTTCATATTCCCATCCCCAGTGCTTAGCACAACATCTTTCTCATAGTAAACAATTAATAAATGCTTATTTACTGACTCACTGATTTCCCATCACATCAAACTGAGGGAGGAAGACCACTTTTCACAGATGTTGAAGTCACAATTCACCTCTTAGGAAAAGGGTAAATCAAATGACGTAAAGTCCTTTTCGAATCTGAGGTTCTAGGATGAGTTCAGTTTTGGACATGTTGGATTTACTTGGCTGAGTGTAGAGATTCTGTAGACTAAAGATCAAAAGCAGAAATTGAGATCTGAGACATCCACATAGAAGTGAGAGTTGAAGCATAAAAGTAATAATACATAATAATAATAATACTCTCATTTGCATAGTATCTTATATTTGCACTTTCACATTTGACCTTCACGTTATTTGACTTTCCCAACAATTATGAAGTAAACCAACAGGTACTTGGTTGGTTGGTTGGTTGGTATCCTTTGTTCTGAAGAGGACCACAATGACATCACTATGTTAAAGCCAAGTTTCATTGCATCCAACTGTGGTTGATCAGAACAATACAAGTTTATCATGCTCTACCACAGGTCAGGCACAAACACACACACACAAATGTGTGAACATTTGGGGTGCATATTCTAAATTTGCACATTCTATATTTCCTTTGAGCGCTCTTTCAATTCTGCTTTGCTCATAGAACACAGCACCTTCTCTGATGTGGTCCTGTGCCAGTGTCTCCCATGTCACACAATCAATTCCAAAGTTCTTGAGAGTGAATTTGTATTGCTTCTTCTGACCACCATGTGAACACTTGCCCTGTGTGAGTTCTCCGTAAAATAGTCTTTTTGACAAGTGTACATTTTGCATTTGAACAATGAGGCCAACCCATCGGAGTTGTGCTCTCTGAAGCAGAGTTTGAATGCTTGGCAGTTTAGTTTGAGTAAGGACCTCAGTGTCTGGTACCTTATCCTGCCAGGTGATCTTCAGAATCTTCCTAAGACAATTCAAATGGAAGGGAATCGGTTTCCTGGTATGGAGCTGGTAGACTGTCCAGGTTTCACAGGCATAAAACAATGAGGTCAGCACAATGGCTCTGTAGACCTACAGTTTGGTAGTCAGTCTAATATCTCTTCTCTCCCATACTTTCCTTCTGAGCCTCCCAAACACTGAGCTAGCTCTGGCAATGTGTGCATCAACCTCATTATCAATGTGTGCATCCCTGGAAAGTGCACTACCAAGTAAGTGAACTTATCCACAGCATTCATTTTATACATACATGAGTATCATTTTATAGCTGAGGAAACCGAGGCCTGAGAAGGCTAAATGTTTTTGTTTATGATCTCATAGCTAATCAGTCAGTTTGTCAACAAGCATTATTAAGTACTTTCTAGATACTAAGTACTGGGGATACAAGAGAAGCTACAACAACTCCTGACTTCAAGTTTACATTTAAATGAGAGAGGATAGGTACTAGGTTCATAGATGGAGAGTTGATAGTAAGCTCAGAGGGAAAGGTCCTCAGAAAAAGGTAGCCAAAAGGATGGAGAAAGAACTCCTACACAAAGTGGGATTTGAACTTGGTCTTGAAGGAATCCAGGAAAGCTGGAAGGCATAGGTGAGGAGGGAGAACATTCCAAGTATGGGAGACAAGCAGCATAAAGGCATTTAGATGGGACATGAAGTGTTTTATTCAAGTAACTGCAACTAGATCAATTTGACTAGATAAAAGAATAAATGAAGGAAAGTAATTTAGAATAAGTCTGGACAAGTAGATCAGAGGTAGGCTATGAATGGCTTTAAATGCCAGACAATGGAATTTGTATTCCATTGTAGAGGTAATAAGCAATGGAATGACATGGTCCAACCCATCTACATTTTAGGAATGTCATTTGGTAATACCTAAGAGAATATTTTACATAGAGCTGTTGTAGTGAAAGCTTGATTGCAGAGAATTAAGAAGGTAAATGGATGAATAGGAAGGAGAGAGAATGGGTGTAAATGGTTAGTTTGAGAAATTCAGTAGTAAAAGAAAAGGAACTTGGACCGCAGCTAGGGAAAAAAAAAAAGATATAAAAATCAGTTAGGGCACAGGAGGCCCTGAAATGTAACCTCCCTCACAACAGTTTTTTAAACTTTCAATCAAAGCTCTCATTGTAGGGAACTTTCTGAATAGGAAGAATTCCAAAAATACCAGCCAAGATGGCCTAGCAGGAAGAAGCAGTCTGGCTGATCTTTTTCCCATAACTATTCCACAAAAATTATAAAGTGGACCAAATTGTCACCAGTAAAAGAAGTAAGTCGTTTTTTCCAGGAGAGGTTTGCATATAGAGCTAGAAAAGTATATGACAGAGTCTATCTAGGAGAAACAACATAAAGCATTCCAGGTTGGGGACTGAACCAAGCCATGCGGTAGGGCAAAAAGAGGTCCCAGACCTGACACAGGAGGGCCCAGTTAGGAGTGTGCTCATAAATGTTTAACAATCAACTTTCAAAAAAAAAAAAGCATACCTAAACATGCTTTTAAACTTAATCTGCATTATTACCATTTTCTCTCACTTTCTTAAGTCTAGACAATCCATAAAATGATAAATCAAGCCCTGATTTGGAGTGTTTGCTGATTTCTGACGTGCAAATGCTTATGCTGAAAACTTAAGTTGCCTCCTGAAAGTCAATTAGAATTGGCTTCAGCAAATCCCCAGCCTGACCTTGTGAAAGGAGCAAAAACAAGGAACCATTTGGGAGTTCTGTTGCTCACTGTCCAATTCTGGATCACAGATTCAATGCAGACTGAGGAGGGGACTTGTACTTTGCTGTGGCATTACAGGACAAGCAATGATTTAAGGCGTAAAGTTGTATGACTTTAATCCTGAGAACAGAGTGGAGTGTCATATCCAGCCCAGCACAGTCTCAAACTTTCAGCTAAATGACCAGGGCAGGAAGCTCGGACCAAAGTGAAACCTGAAGCTCTGTCATTGACCCTTCAGAGTTTTCCATTGAGTTAATGGTGATGGCTGAGTCCAGCAGCAGTATACAAAAGTTTCAACCAGTGTTTTACTTATATCCCCACCCCCCCGAATAGGAACTTGCAGAGCTCAGACCAGGAGGGTGGCACTCAGATTTCATCCTGGATTAGAACACTTTGGGCACACTGAAGGACTTCAGGTTCTTTGCTTGAGCTGTCTCAGATCCTAGAATGATTCTCAGTACCCAAAGAAAGCAGTAGCAGGACCCAACAGGATGAACAAACATTCTCTCTAAAAGTGCACACAGACTGGCCCCAGTAGTTGGAAGTCAAGAAAGCAAAGCTAGGAAGAATAAACAAACAAAAAAATAATTCCACTAATAAGAGTAATTATGATGACAAGGATGAAGCTCAACAAACCCAGGAAAAAGAATGATTCCAAAACATCTACAAGTCAAGATACAAATTAAAACACGGTGTGGGCATAAGTTCAGCTAGAATTCCTGGGCTATATGAAGCCAGAATTTTGTAAAAGGAGTAAAAAAATTATTTTATAAATGAAGTGAGAGAGCTAGAGAAAAAAATGGAAAAGAAATGAGAACACAATGGGAAAAAATTGGGAAAGCAATGAGAGCCAGAAAAGAAAAACTTGGAAAGAGAATTAATAGCTTGGAACTTTAAAGAGGGACTGTTTCTTTCCTTAAACACAGGCTTGAACCTGAAAGGGAAAATGCAACTTAGGGAAAAGCAGCAGAAAAGAAGGTAGAGGAGGTCAAAAAGAAAATGCATTTTTATTCTCTGGACAGTATCATATTAGGGTAGAATGATAATAGACAATTTAAGAAAAGTAATGGAAATTGAGGGTATATCCCTGATCCTTCAATACCAGCTAAAATGCCTCTTCTTTCATAAAGCCTTATCTAACCATTTTCCCTCATTTAAATATCACATTTTGCTTGCATCTCTTGGATAGACTTATTATGCAGTGTTTCATATTACAGCTATGCTTGCATGGGTCATATGGGTCAGACTATAAGTTCTAATAGAGAAGGAGCCTGGGATTTATTCAAGTCTTTTATTTTTCCCAGTGTCTTGTACATTTCTCTCCATACAGTAGATTCTTAAAAAATAGAAGACAATTTCCAAGATGTCTAACAAAACATCTTTTGGAGACATTACCAGAGAAAGATTAGTAGATTAAATAATTGGTCTAGTCCAGTATGGGATTTCTAACATATGGCAGACATTGTTTCCTCTTAAAGATACCACATTTCTGCTATGCTGACTGTTCCTTATAGATAAAGATGAAAGAAACCTTAAAGAAAATGTAGCCCAACCTCCTCATTTTCCAGATAAGGAGACTGAGGCCCATTGGCATTAAGTGACTTATGCAAAGTCACACAAAGTCAGAAGAAGGGTTTGAATGAAGGCCTTCTGATTCCAGGATACAAAACTACCTTCTTTCACACAGACCTCTGACACTCTGTCCAAGAGTTGTAGGCAGCCTCCTTATTTATTAGTCACTTTTAGATCCTTCATCTATCACCTCCATTCAGTAAACCATCTGTCCTTCTTAACCTTTTCAAAATTCCATGATCTCTCAGTTTCCCAGTTTCCTCAATTATGACTTCTGTTTGCAATCTGTTTTGACTCTTGGATTTAAGTGAAGGAGAGCTGTGCAAAGTCACCAGCCTCACTTTTTCCTCCAGAGACATCTGGGTCCAGCAGCAAGATATAGATCAGGACAACAGGAAATGGCCCTGGATGCAGTGAGAGACCTTGACCTTTATAAGCTAAAGTCTTTAACAGGTCTCAGTTTGACTGAGGCAACAACGCCCAACCACGCACTGAATTTAGCTCCAACTAAGAGAATTCCTAGCTTTGGCTCTATTGGATTAGCCATTCGAACACCTGGTAATAATGTAAACCCAAATTGAATTCCTGGCCTAGGTTAGGAACAGGGACAGAACTTCACCAAATGAAATTTTGCTCCAGCTGATGCCTAAACATGTTTCCCACTTTTTGTTGAAACTTTCCTTCACAAGTATGAATCAACCCACTTTCTGCCTAAATTACTTTTCATGAGAGGCAAGGGGTTTGTCTATAACCAGTCTGTCGCTTCTTCCATTGGGAAATCAGCTGTTCGCCAATTAATATGGGCAGGAGAAAACTTGGCTGTTCTTGCTGCCTGAGTTCTGGGCACAGAGGCTCTTCAAAGTAAATGACCTTATGCCTTACCCTTCAGTAAACCTGAGAATAATGGAATGTTATCCCATCTGAATTTCTTCAAAGTGGAGCAGGGCAGTTTTTCAAAAAGCTCTTTAACTACTTCCCTGACAAGGCAAATTATTGGCTCAAGGGCTATCCCATCAAATCTGAGAATTTATTAGATGGAAAAAAAATAGTATTAAAATGCTAATATAATGGCTTTCAAAAATATAAATGTGTCAAAACTTCAGAACCTTTAACCTCTTATGAATGAATGATAAAACAATTAAGTACTTACCACAGCACCAGGCACAGAGCTAACATACAAATGCAAAAACTGCAACAGTCCCTGACCTCTGGGAGCTTACATGTAGGTTGTGTGTATGTGTGTGTGTGTGTGTGTGTTTGTGTGTGTGTGCGTGTGTGCCCATAGACTGCACGATTGCACATTTAAAGGAAGGAAAGGGAATTGTTGTCTGCAGAGTCACAGGGACAGTGAGTAAATTTATAGGACAATCATGCCCTTGATTTGCTGACTGTATCCAAAGCATGAGGTGTAAAATTGGAGATCAAAGGTATGCTGTTCAATGACAGGGCAGATTGGCAAGATGGACTGGATAGCCGGGTGGCGAAGCATGAACATCACATCTATCAAGTTAGACCTAAGATATGGGTTCTGTTTTAGAGCAGGTGTGACTTGACCACATGTCAACTGTATACGTATTTATTAAGTGCCTATTATATACCAGACACTGTGCTAAACTCTGGGAATAAAAGAAAGGCAAAAAAAAAAGTTCCTGCTCTCAAGGAGCTCATAGTCTTAATGGTGTGTTTGTATTTATGCCCTTCCACTTAGGAACTCTGTGAGGGCTCATTCTTTTCTGTGACACTGCACATTTGTGGTAACGTACCCCAGGTTTAAGGGGGGAAATGTCTTTTTTCTTACCACATTTTGGTAAATGTCTTTGTTTTGAATTAGTTATGACCTCTGGATCACTTCTAAAGGAAAACACAACAGGGTTGACTTGTGGGCTATAATTTTATGAATGAAGACCCACAGAATACCTTGAACCTGGGGTAGCTGTCAGGGTGACCCAACCTGCCAATGTGAGTGTATGGGGGGTACCAGGGAAGGGAGGTAACTCAGTGGAGCCCATATCGTTGGCTTATTGGCTTACTTTGTTCTAAAATTGTCAATGAAGGTGCCAGGGGAGAGAGGTAGGTGCAGTGAACTGATGAAATCATGCATAATAAAACCTGAAGGAGAAAACAGATTTACAAATTTTTAAAGACAAGGGCTTAACCTAAATAGGAATAAGGAAAGCTGAGGTGCAGTAACAGAAGGAATACCCTGTATTAATTAAAATACATTAATTAAGCACTTACTATGGGTCAGGCCCTGTGCTAATTATTGCATATACAAAGGGAAAAAAAAAGTGAAATTGTACTTGCCCTAAGACATTTTATCAGGAGAAATAGCTTATATATATATAAAAAGATATACAAAATATTTATCAAATAGATAAATACAAGATAATTTTGTCAAGGAGACAGCTGAGTGTATGAGTCAAGGCCCTGTAGGTAATGACTCTTAGGCTGAATTTTAAAGGAAACTTGAGGATTCTAAGAGGCAGAGGTGAAGACAAAGGACATTCCAGGCAGGAGAGACAGTCTGTGCCAAGGCTTAGAGATGAGAGAGGATATTGTGTGTGAAGAGCGGCAAATAGGCCAGTACACTTGGAAGGGAGAATACAGGAAGGAATATGATATGGAACATACCTAAAAAAGTTCATAGATCTGGAAAGAACTTGAAAGGCTATCTAGTCCAATCTCTCCTCCCTTTATTTTACAGAGGACAATACTGAGACTAAGGGAGATTAAGTCTCTTGCCCACACAGGAAGTGTGAGAGGTAAGATTTTGGAACCTAAGTCCCCAACTCCAACATTTTGCCTCTTTTTCCTTTATCATACTGCTTCCAAGTGGCTGCCTCTAAGGTGTCTGGAGCCAGAATTTGAAGGGTTGTAAATGCTAGAGGAGTTTTATTTTATTTTGGAGGCCAAATGAAGCCATTGGTGCTGCTCACTGAGCATGGGCATTACAAGGTCATACTTGTATATTAGTGATATCAATATGGCAATTGTGTAGAGTTTGGATTAGAGATGGGAGAGACTTGAGGTGAAAATACACTTCATTGTATTGGGATTTCACCATTTTGTGTCTACTATTTTGGAGTCTCTGAGCCCAGAATTCAGGCAGGAAGAAGAGTCAAATTTTCTCCTGCCTGTGTTTTCAATTTCACTTTTCATGTGAAAATTTTATTTATTACTAGAGCTATAACTAGAAATTCTAGCACATAGCACAAACACCATCAAGTACTGTGGGAGAGCAATATAAATGGCACCTTCATATCAGTTTTTTGTTGAAGGCTTGGAACTGGGGGACACAAGTCATATACAAAGAGAAACTCTTGGACACTGTCCACAGCAGAGACTCTGAGATATCACCAGAGACATCTGGGAGAGGAGGTAGACCAGGTAGGGAAGGAGCATACCTAGGATACAGTTACCCAGAGGAAGCTTTCATATGGTAGCTTCCCATTTTAACTAAATATTATGCCTAATTAGATGCTAGGCTTAATTGTACAGTGCTATCACTGCCCTCTATATTTCAGCGTATTGACCAGATATCTAAACACTCCTCCCTATCTACTACCCCACTCCCCACCTCAAGACGCTAAGTTCCGTGTCAACAGGAACCATGTCTTACACAGATTCACAGGAAGCATGAGGGCCCACAGGATAGTGCCTTATACACCGTGTGTGTGTGTGTGTGTGTGTGTGTGTGTGTGTGTGTGTGTGTGTGTGTGTGTAAAAACAGATTAGCCTGTCTGCCTTGCTCTAGTACTGCGTCTTCTACTATAGCAAAAAAAACCCAACAAACAAAACCTTTGTGCAAGTACATAATAGCGAGGTGGAAAAGCTTAATTGGAGCAGTGGTCATTCCAATGCCTGGAACCACGTGGGGTAGAGAGTACTCGGCATCCTCAGCGTTTTACAAGCTGGCACGCAGGGACAGCATGGGTGGGAACTGTGAAGACGTGATCACATTCCCCGCCCCCAGTCCCCACTGTCCCCACCGTCCCTACCATCCCCACCACGCACACACAGATTTCCCAGGAGTCCAGCAGTTCTGGCCTGAGCCACGACCTGGAGAGTTGCGCAACTATGGATTTCAGACTCTGAACAACCTGAGGAGCAAGACTTGGGAACACAGAGAAACCCCGAGTGTCTCCCCAGCTCGGCATCCCCACTCCTCCTGCTTGGCTTCCTGCACTGCCCAATCACGTCGCTTCTCCAGTTTCTGCTCTGGCCAATCAGGAGCGGCGGGAGTGAAGCTGGGTTTGGGAGCTGGGAGCTCCTAGCCCTGGGCTCAGAGCGCAGTCGGAGTATTCACTCTCCACGATTCTCCAGCCGGGCGCCTGTGGACTGCATCGGCACTGCCATTGCTGCTGCTGTGTGATTTCCCTGCTGGCGTCCGTGGACCCTGCTGGCAGTTCTCCAGGTAACCCCAGCCCTGCCTTCCCAGATACTCCCACCCCTTCGCCCGCTCCTTGTAAACCCTAGAAGTGTCTCCAGAGACCGGAGGGGAAGGCAGGTGGAGCTAGGGGAGAGAGAAGGGACGTCTGCTAGGTCCTAGTGCCATTGAGGTTCCCTTCACCTCTGGCTCTTCCTTCCACGGACCCGAGGAAGAGAGATTTGCTCCTGCTCGCTCCTCTGTCCACTATCCTAGCGGCAGCTTCCTTCCAACCAGTCTGGATGCCTCTGTTCGGGCTAGAGCTTATTATGAATCTGGTTCATGTGAGTGTGTAACTCCTAAGGGGGCGGCGGGATAGTGGGAATTTAAAAAAGTGTTAGGAATGGGGGTTAGGAAGCAAGGTATGCCCAAGGACCCCTCACCAACCTCTCCAGACGCCTGCCCAGGGTAACTGCTACGGCCAGGTTAAAGGGATGGTAGGGCTGCGCCGGGATGAATAATTCGAGCGGGGGTGGGTTGAAGAGAAAGCTGGGAGACACGTTTGCTAGTGTGACCTCCCCTAAAGGAGATCTGGAAGTGCTGAAAATTTCCTCCGTTGGAGGGTGTGTGTGTGTGTGTGTGTGTGTGTGTGTGTGTGTGTGTGTGTGTGTGTGTGTGTGTGTGACACCAAGTACGAATTGGACTTTTGTCTAGGATGGTGGTGGTATAGGGTCCGTTCAGAGATTGCTGGGCAGAGCAGGTGATCGACTAGACAGATTTCCCTCTCCTTGTCTCCCTCTGCTTATTATTCTCTAGTGCTTTGTCCTGGAGCACCTCAGCGTCTGTCTTTCTCTTTAGTGATGCAGACGCCAGCAGCTGCTCTCAGTCCCACTGCCTACTTGTCACCCAAAAGAGATTGACTCTGTTAATGAGGATTCAAACCTTCCTTTTGCTGGAAGCTCATAGTCGTGTTTCTGGTGGGTTTTCTCGTCAACATTTCCTCTCTGTCCACAGTGTTTATATCTTTTGCTTGCCAAATATAAGGAGAAGGAAATGTATATTTATTTGCCACATCTAAACTATAGTTTCCTTCCAACTCGCGGTTGTCTTTTAGGATTAGCGTTACCGTGGATCTGCTTATCTGAATGTGTAACACCTGAAGGGGCAGTGATGGTAGGGGTGAGAGAAGTGTATTTGTTTGCATGTCTGCGGTTCAGAAAAGGAACTGCTGAAAGCCAGCTTCCCGACCAGAGAACATAATCTCTTGATGCCCCTACACAGAAGGGAGCTGGCAGTGTGGGATGGACATGTGAGTCAATCATTAAGAATGGTATTTAGAAGCTGCTGGCATCTCTACCTGGATCAGCAAATGTTCTCTACCATTCCTCCATTTGTGATGGCAGGCGATCACTATTCTTCTAGGCTTGAATAAATAAATAAATAAATGTGAATGTTCCCTTTAACTTAATGTATTGCAAATGTATTTTCACTGTGGGGTGGGGAGGGGGGGGAAGAGGTAAAAAAAAACCAATCTTTATCTACAGTCATAAATTTTACATCTGTTAGAGAGCTGTTACAGGTCAACCAGTGTAATGCCTTTGTTCTATATATAAGGAAACTGAGGCCTAGAGAGTGAAATGTTTTACCTGAGCTACACAGATAGTTATTGGGAAGCTGAGACTCAAACCCAGACCTACTCATTCAAAATGCAGTGCTATTTCTACTTTCTTGTTATATTTTTATTCCAAAATCCACACATCAAATTATAAAACAAGAGGATTTGAGTGTCCTTTTGGCTCTTCTTAGCTCCTTGCTCCCTTCCTGTTTGAGGCCAGATAGAATTAGATAATTCTCTTGGCTTTATTCTCCTTCTCCATAATGTATGTGTTTCTGTTGAAATAATTCTTTCCCTCTTTGAAACTTGTCTATGTGCAGCCTTAGTTTTAGAAGACCTACCTAAAGAGTAAGCCAGGATTGTTCAGCTTGTGGCCCTGGGCCTTCCTAGGCTCTTTAGTTCTGTGTGACCAGGGACCAAATAGGAAAGAGAAGGGCATTACCATTTGTATTTATGTTGTGAGTAAAAGTGACATTACATACTTTGAAAATGCAAAAAATATTAGAATATAAAAACATACAAAGGGGGTTTAACCAACTGGCAATAGAAAAGACACCTTTTTTTGCCTCTGTGAATTGGAAATAGATATTTGGGGTGGGATAAAGGAAAAACTTTTAGTCAATGAGGGATGACACTGGTTCCTCGGAGCAAACTTTTAAAGCTATATTACTCCTTTCATTTGTAAATTTGAAGTATTCTGGCCAGTTATTTATATGCCCTGATAATTGGATTCATTTATGTATCACTGTTTCCAGTTTCTTTTTCTTGCTTAATCCTGTAAGTTGTTCAAACAAACATTCCTGCCCTGTTTATTTTCTTTACAACCTAAGATATCAACATGTAGCAGTTTCAGTTAGTATTCTTAAATTCTACCACCTCCCTCTCTCTCTGTCTCTCTCTCTCTCTGTCTCTCTCTCTCTCTTTCTCTGTCTGTCTGTCTCCCTGTCACACAAACACTTACACACTCCCTCCAAAGCCTTCTGGTCATCCCTATTCTTTTGGGAAACAGTAGCAAGAATGTGTATATTTAAACATGATTTTCCTATGCAGGAAAATGGTTAAAAACATTTCAACTAGGAAGTTAAGTTGCTGCTTGAGCAAGTATTGGAATATGTGCACAGTATTTTTTATGCTTTAATTGTAGTCATAGTTTTCTTAGTGTTATGAAGCATCAAGCACTGATTCAGTCCTTCTTGTTGATTATTAGACCTGACCATCAAAGTAGGACAAAGGTACCCAGGGAATGATAGAAGCAAGACTGACAGTGATGTAGTAGAAAGAATTCCAGACTTGGAGACTGAAGTTAACAGCTCAACAAACATTTATTAAGGGCCTACTATGTGATAGGCACTGTGCTAAGCACCAGGGATACAAATAAGAAAAAGAAAGACAGTTCCTGCCCTTAAGGAGCTTACACTCTAATGGGGGGGGGAGACAATACACAAAAAGAGGTAGAAAAAGATATGTGCGTGTGTGTGTGTGTGTGTGTGTGTGTGTGTGTGTGTGGGTGGTTGGGTGGGTGGGTGTGTGTGTGTGGGGGGGAGGTGGATGTGTAAAAACAGATTAGTCTGTCTGCCTTGCTCTAATACTGTGTGTGTGTGTGTTGAGGAATTAGAGGTGGGGCAGGTATCTTGCTTGAAACCACCCTGAGCTGCAGACAAATGTGAGGTGGATTGAACTGAGAGTCCAATTTCGATCCTTTATATGGGGAACTTTTGGGAGGAGTTTGGTACTCTACCCTGCAGCCTCCAATTTGAGGAGAGAAGAGGCTGAGGGTGATGGTATCTGGGTTTGAGTTAACTGCTTGGTGATGAGATTAGAAGTGATATGCTTATCCCTGCAAGGGCACCTTGTTCTGTGGAGTTGAAACCAGGCATAGCTGAAGACGCAAAGTGGAATGTCTGAGTTCTAACTCGATCCCTTATTAGCTGGGCGACCCTAGGAAGATTATTTAACATCTCTTAGATTAGTCTTTCAGTCTCCTCATCTAGAAAATGGAGAATATAACCATCATAGGGTCATGATGAAGAAAACATTTTTATTAACAGTAAAATGCTATATAAATGTGAATTATTATTATTGTATAGTGTGATTTGATATACAGGCTTCTATTTTTGCCCTCCTCCCCTAGGTATTTCTCCTACCACCTCTCGATGGTGCCAGAAACTATACCATTAGCAATCTATTTCTTTGGATTTATTGTTGTTCAGTTGTGTCCAACTCTTCCTGACCCCCTTTGGGGTTTTTTTTGGGCAAAGATACTGGAGAGGTTTGCTATTTCCCTTCTCTAGCTCGTTTTACAGATGAGGAAACTGAGGCAAACAGGATTAAGTGACTTGCCCAGGGTCTCACAGCTAGTAAGTGTCTGAGGCCAGATTTGGACTCAGGAAGATGAGTGTTCCTGAGCCTGGCACTCTTATCACTGTGCCACCTGGCTGTCTGTATTCTTTGGCTATTGAAGTCTCCCCTCCCCGCCCATAGCCATTTATAAAAATGCAAACATTCTTGGAGGGGTAATACCTTAACCCATTTCATTATCAGCCAGTGTTTTAAAAATTAAATACCTTGTCAAGCATTTGTTTTTCTTTCCATCTCCCCCTCCTTGAAAAAAGAAAGAAAAACAAAATCTTTTCAACAAACAAGCATAATTGAGCAAAACAAATTCCCACATTGCCCATGTCCAAAAATGTGTTATCTCATTCTGCATAGTCGTTGATCTTCTCTCTGTTATGAGGTAGGTGGTATTCTTCACCATCAGTCCTCTGGAATCATGATTGATCATTGTGTTCTTAAGTCTTTCAGAATTGTTTGTTTTTACAGGGCATTAGTTAATAAAAACTATTTTCTCTGGGAATTGGGTTTTGGCATAGGAGCATGAAAGGAAGAGAGCTCAAGAAATCAGAAGGTAGAAGGACGCCAAAGACAGACTTTTCCTACTTCACATTTTTGCTTATGGACTTGAGTATGGAGTCTATACAAATGATTGGGTCTCCTTGTGTTAAGTAGCGTTAATTTTCATTAGTGAGGACTGGTAAGAAACCACGTTAGGGAAAACAGGAAATAGACAAGTCTTGCCTTGTCCTGCCCCTTTGAAACTCTGCCCAGACTCCTGTAATCCTGGTTTAGAGCATCCTGTCATTTAGGTCAAGGCTCCTCACCAACATCTGTCAACATAGCCCAGTCCTAAACCAAAACACCTCTCACTGTACCCCATTTAGAACTGAATGTGCTTGCTTGGTGGTAATTTGGGGTAGTTTTCATAGGAATCAACAAAGCTCTGATTTCACTTGCGATCACTGGTAAGCTAGTGTTGGTGCTTCTTGGTCATCCTAATTATAACTGTCTCCCTCATTCACCAAGGTGAATGACCCAAGAGGACCCAAGTTAATACAGAACAGTGTTCTTAGGTTGGCTTAAGATTGTGGGTGGAGTAACAGCAGTTCCCTTAACAGTGACTCATTACATCTATAATGACAGTGCATTTCTAGAATTGCCTTTGAGGAAAAGGGCTTACATTCCAGTATGGTATTCAACATATGTATGATAATAGATACATGATGAGGTTTGTTTTTGCTTTTACCAGGTCTTTGCTTGTCCTAAAACTTGACCTCTCCTGAGACTCTGATGGCTTGCTCAGTTTTTGACTGAGTTAAAAACAATCCTCTAAACACCTAACCAGGATTCTAAATGTTGCCACTGGTAACTGAAGTGAAAGCCAGGTATGTGGTCAGTATCAGGCTGACCTCCCATGGTTCCCCTCACAAACATTCTACTTACTACTCTTCTCCCCCCCCATCTTTTGGTAGAGATATTTCATAGATAAGAGGCTATCCAGATATTTTTTTGGAGCTGTAGATACAATTCGAAAAGCCTTCTGTCTTTTATAAATATGTAAACTGAAGCCTAGAGAAATAATGGTTGATTATCTTTATCTTGTACTTTAAGGTTGCAGAATGCTTTCACATAGCTCTAGCTACCCAATCCACTGAAATCTTACTTATTCTTATCTTCTCATCATGCTGTTTTCAACACAAATATCCTTATCACTTCCCTCCTAATGCCAGGGAGCCTGGTGATCTTCAACTACAAATCAAGAGACCTGCATTAGGACTAAAACAAAGTTGCCCAGCTAGAAGGTATATTTTTGAGCCAGAAATAAAATTTTGATGAATTTGCAAAGGTTATACTTGTCATTTAGTGGAATCCATTGGATGTGGGTAAAAATCTGTGGGACATAACCTCACCAGGAGGTTTAGGCTACACCCAGCATTGGTCAGAACCATCTGTTTCCATCTGTAGTTAACTTCAGAAAGTCCATCTTCCTCCACCACCACCCCCCTCCGCATTGTGTGCTTTGCTGCAGTAATGCCCTCCCTTTGTCAACTCAGTAATCAACTCCTGCAGTTCCCTCCTCTTTAGGTTTCCCTGGAAACTCAGCCTGAAGTTTCAAAAGCAGCAAGCAACAGCCCTTGAGAGTGAGAGCCAGTGGGGAAGGGGGTGAGGAAGCCATTCAGGAGGTATTTAAAACCCTTAGCACATTCACTGGGAGGTGTTACTAACACCATTTATCTAGCAATTTGATATTTACAAAATGCCTTCTGTGCAGTTAGACCCCTCCCTACTCTTCCTCTTTTACCCATTTTCCCCCCACCCCGCCTCCCAGCAATTCCAGAAGGCTGGTTTCTAGTATTATCTATCTCAGTTAGATGAGGTAACCGAGAGACTGAGAGTTTGCCAAGATTTTACAGGCTGGAAATGTCAGTACAGGGATCAAAATGCATGGCTCCTCAAATGCCTAGCCCTCTAAGTACTCTGGGCCAAGACTACATTCTGCAATATAGTCTCAGTGACCAATAAGAAATGGCAGATTGTCTTTCCTTTTTTGTGATGGCTAGTTAAAAAGAGGGGTTGGAAGCCACCCTGAAGGCTGCTTGTCAGTCAATATGCACTTACTTGGGGCAGCTAGGTGGCACAGTGAATAGAGCACTGGCCCTGGAGTCAGCAGGATCTGAGTTCAAATCCAGCCTCAGACACTTGTGCACACTAGCTGTGTGACCTTGGGCAAGTCACTCAACCCCAATTGCCCTGCCTTCCTCCACCCACCCCCACTTACTAAGCCTACTATGTGCCAGGCACTATGCTAAGGCACAGGAGCTATACGAAAGGCAAAAGACAGTTCCTACCCTTAGATGGAGAAGATCACAGTCTAGTGGGGGAGACAACATGCAGACAAGCCATATGGCAGGACAAATAGGAAATAATCAATAGAGGGAAGGCACTAGTATTTGGAGGGATTGGAAAGGTTTCTTGTAGAAGGAGGGATTTTAGCTGAGTCTTGAAGGAAGCCAGGGAAGCCAAGAAGTGGAGATGAGGAGGGAAAACCTTCCAGACATAGGGTATTGCTAGGTTGCTGAGAGATGCAGTGTCTTGTTCAAAGCAGAGCAAGGAGGCAAGCTGGATCAAAGGAGGAGAGGGTGGTTTGGAATGTAAGGTGTAAAAATACTGGAAATCTCCTGTTATTTTTTATATAGATAATATTTTTTGAAAGTTTGTGGTAAAAAAAAATACTGGGAAGGGAGGTAGGGAAGGTAGATTATAAAACACATTGAATACCAAACAGAGGGTTTTATATTTGATCCTGGAGGTGATAGGAAGTCAGTAGTCTTGGGAAGGAGCCGGGAAGCATGCCTATTGTGTGCACTGTTAGGAGTTATGACAGCCATGAAGCATCCCACTTAGTCCTTTGTGCTCTAGAAATAATAGTATAGTTTAGAAATAAGGTACAATTACAGGAAAAATCCATAGCTTTTAGAGCTGGAGGAGACTTTAGATATCATCTAATTCATACTTTCCATTTTATAGATGAGGTAATTAATAATAATAATAATGATTTACATAGTTACATACTATACTATTAGTGCTTTGCAAGGATTCTCTCACTTGAACCTCACAACAACCATGGAAAGGAGTTGCTGTTATTACCATCCGCAGTCATATAGCTAGTAAATGTTTGAAACCAGATTGGATCTCAGGTCTTCCTTATTCTAGGCCCAGTGTTCTATCCACTGTACCACCTAAGTCTCAAAAAGGTAAAAATGAGTTACCTAAAAAAGTCATATAGGTAGTGTTAAGCAGAGGCAGAATTTGAACTCGGGTTCTCCGATTGTAGTGTTCCCTCCATTATACCACACCTTCTAGCAAAAGAATAATAATACAAGAGAGGAATTAATAACAACAATAAATATTAAAACAAAAGTCCTATTTCGGTAACTCATGAAACGGAGGCGACTCTGGGATCTCACAGGCTGTTCCAGCAGAGGACAAGTTCTGGTGGGTTCTACCAATCTGTAAAGTCTTTGGGTGTGGTCCTGGTGACAGACTGCCTGCTGTTGGAAGATAAGTGTAGCTAAGTACAAAAAATTAATTATCAGTAAGCTGGACCTTAGGTGGTTCATTTTTTTTTTTGGTTGTGGCAACACAGGAAGCAAAAATATTCTGTTTCTGATTCCTGTGGCTATTTCCCATCCCTCTGCCCCCAACTTTCCTCTGTCCCCTTTTCATTTCACTGAGAGAGACAGAGAAGTAGAAAAGGCATTGGGAGGTATCCAGCAGTTACTAGGACATTGTGAAAATAATTAACTTTTGGAATTCTAAAAATAAAATCTTTCTTCAGTCACCACCAAGGTTATATACTTAAAGGAACCAAATCGTATCAGTATTGATGTTCTCCTCATGAATGAAATCTGAAGCAATAAGGAAATTGCAGCTAAATGGAAGGATGGATGGCTCACAGACACTACTTGGAGAATCAAATAAAGGAGTTGCCAAAGGTGGTTTCAAACTATTCCAAAGGACGACAAGAAGCATCATTTCATGGGACACTCAGTCATCTTAATATTCACAGTGAATATAATCTTCATCATGAGTCTTGTCTTTAGCTTTTTATCATCAGAGACAAACACAGTGCCTTGTGAAATAGATGTAGAATATAATATAATATTAATATAATAATATAATCTGAGTTTTGAAGGAAGTTAGAGATTCTCGGAGGTAGATAAGATATGTGCTTTTAAGGCATGACGGAGAGCCTGTTCAAAGGAACATAGACCAGATTTCATGATCTAGAAGAGGAGCAATAAGGAGGACAGTTTAGCCTCTGTTCAACATTCATTGATATTTTGTGATCTTGGATTTCCTGATTTACTTTAATACTTGACTCACATGCTACTTTCTTCATGAGGTCTTTCCTGGTGCCTTCAGCTACTAGTACACCCCCTCCCAAAATCATCTTGAATTCATTTTGTATATATTTTCTGTGTGTGTAAATGTATGTGTACACAAACTTAAAGGTTCTTCTCCACTTAGAGTCTCCTATGTGTTTATTAAGATCATAGAAGATTCCTTGATAAATACAACCAGAGAAATAAGCAGATCATTGAACAAAGGTTAGCTATCAATATTAAGTGAGGTATAAGACAGGAAGATATATTCTACCCAGTAGTGGATTTGTTTGGTTTTTTTGTCATGAAGGATGTCTTTCACAGGGCCTAAAAGGAAAAGAAATTCACTATAGATAGTAAAGTCTTCCAGACACCCCTTTTTGTGGATGACATTGTGTCAATTGCTTCAAACTATTGAATACTACCGGATCTCCTCAATGAGACCCACAGAAGATAGATCAGTCTAATTATTATCCCTTGGATCATAAGATTTGAATTTGAATGGGGTTTAGTCTAGCTTCCTCATTTTAAGAATACTTTTGAGGGTATTAAAGCCAATGAAGGTAAAGTGACTTGGTCAAAGTCATAGAGTGGTAAGTGGCAGAGCCAAGATTCAGTTTCTGGTCATTTACTCCAAATCCAGTGCTTTTCCCTCTGTACCAGGAATTCTTAACCTCTGTGTGTGTGTGGTGGGGGCGGAGGGAATGTACGCACCATGGGCCCCTTTGACAATGTGGGGACACCTATGGACTTTCTTTTTAGAATAATGTTTTTTAATGCATAAAGTAAAATAAATAGAATTACAGAATTCTTTTGAAGTACAGTTATCAACATATTTAAATGACCAAGTATACAGATCCTAGGTTAAGAACCTTTATTCTATACTGTAATCTATATTGTGACATGCAGTTGGATGGGCAGCCCATTGAATTAGAGCATCAGTATGTATATCTGTGATAGGAGCTGCAAGTAGACAGTGAGCTCCTGAATTCAGAATTGAATTGGAGATAGAGTGGGCTGCATTGTTTTTGAAAAATTGCATGGCAGTTTCAGTGATTCCCAGGCTGCTCCCTGATACACAATCCCATTTTTTTAACAATGATTTCTGAAGATTTAACATTGAAAATGGCTCAGATGGCAATGGAGAAGAGCATTCTGTGTATAAATAGAAAGAGGGTCTGTAATTTCAATGACATAGAAAACTCCTGGGTGAGGAAGTGCTTATCCGGTAGGCAGGTTAAGCACCTTCTCTGTAATATAGGATTAGCTGCCTAAAGCACTGTGTTTAAATTACTTTCACAAGGTCACCCATCCAGTATGTATCAGAGGTGGAATCTGAACCCAGATCTTCTTGGCTTGCAAAGCAACTCTTCATTCATAACACTATCCTATCTCCCTGGCTGCAAATAGAGCATAACAAAATACCAGTTATGACTTGCACAGTATGCAGGTTACCCAGAAAATATTTGAGTGGAAAAACAAGTGGGCCAGTCTTATAACAAAAGGAAGTGATAATGTGGAAAACCCAAGTGCCATAGTGGGAACCACAGAATGTCCAAAAGGCCTAAAAGAACATGTCTGTTGCATTGAGTAGATCCTTTAAGGAGGATTTATGGGAGGGAATACTCACATTGTCAAGATCATAGAAACACTGACATATTGTGTTATTATATGCTGTGCTACCAAGTGAGTGTTACAGATAGTGAACCCATTGGGTTTGGAGTTAGGAAAGATCACTATGAACTGAAATAGAATAAGAACATATTGGGGAGAAAATAGAATTTGAGCTGGACTTTGAAAGATGAATAGGATTTGGATGGGCAAAGAGAGAAGAGTAGGACATTATAAAGTTATTTTATCAGTGACTTGGAAAATGCCACAGGTGGCATGCTTATCACATTTGCAAATGGCACAAAATAGATAAATTAGATCTGTGGTATCCAGAAATATCTCAGCAAACTAGATTATAGAATTCTGGGCCAAATCAAATAAGATAAAATTTGTTTCAAATAAAGGTATTCTTATACTTGAGTTTAAAAAAAGTTTCATAATGTATTTCATAATAGCATAGATGTGGCTGGGCAGCAGTTTGAAAAAGATTCAAAGGTTTTAGTGGACAGCAATTTTTTTTTTCTTTTAAAATCACTTTTAAAAATTCTAAACGTGAATACTATAATGTTAATGGGATTTAAGGTCTTCCCCACCCATGTGGAGCCCATTAAGAGAAACTTGTTTAGGGGAAGCTTGCTTGTAGGAAGACTTGCTTATAGGAAGACTTTTACACCTTTTACTAATTTCTAATTAGATTCTGAGTCTAATTAGAGCAGTGATTCTCAACCTTCCTAATGCTGCAACCCATTCATACAGTTCTTCATGTTGTGGTGACCCCCAACCAGAAAATTATTGCTACTTCATAACTGTAATTTTGCTACTGTTATGAATCTATCTGATGTGCAGGATATATTTTCATTGTTACAAATTGAACATAACCCACAGGTTGAGAACCGCTGAATTAGAGGGTTGTGTTGTCTTCTGGCTCTGAGAAGTGTATATATACTCTGAGTTGGTATTTTGCCTTAGGGGCTCTCTTATAATAAGGTTCTTGTGGTTCCCTGGTCAAGATTCTGAGTGACCTGTATGTTCAGAGCTCCCGCACTGCTCAGACATAAAGACTTTCTCGATTCAGGGATGTATGTAAAGTGTGTGGTTGATTCAGGCAGTTAGAGCCCTGCCTGTTGATCTTAATTTCTCTTGCTTATATTTTCTCTGAAGTTCAGGGTGCTGACTTTTCCCATCAACTAATGAATGTAATTAAAAAAGACTGTTGACCCCTTAAACAGCTATCTTTCCTAGTAAAGCAGATCCAAGAACCTGTGCTAGCAACCATCCTGGGTGTGCCAGTGTGGTTGCTGTTACAAATACCAAAAGAATTCCATATACATAGCAGCAAATGGACTGCAAATGTAAAGGTATCAGTGGTGTGTTATGGCAGTCAAGAAGAGAAATATAGTTTTAGGTTTCATCAAGAGAAGTATAATATGCTAGACTAAAGAGGTGATAGTATCAATGGACCTACCATGGTCAGAGTACATCTGGTGTATTGTGTTCAGTTATGGTAAATACATTTTAAGAAGGACATCGCTAATGTGGAGGAGAATGTTCAGAGCAGGGCAGCCAAGATGGTAAAGTGTCTCAACATTATGAAGGCACTAAGGATGCTTAGCCTGGAGCAGAGGTTTTGGGAGAGGTGGAGATATAACAGTTAACTTCAAGTATTTGAAGGGCCTTCAGTGTGGTAGAAGAATCGGACTATTCTGCTAAATCCTAGAGGGCAGCACTAGAGGGGCAGATAAAAAGAGGCTGATTTAGGCTTGATGTTGAATAGCTCTAACAATGAGAGCTGTCTGAATGTGGAATGGGCTGCCTCAGGAGGCAGTGGGTTACCTCTCTCTGGAGGTTGTATGTCATAAGGCAAAAGTGTCAAACTCAAATAGAAACAGCTACTAAACTGCATTTTGACTTAGAAAACACCTTATTAACGTTATCTTTGTTCTATTATATTTTTTATTTCTTTTGTTATATATTTATCTTTATATATTTACAATATATAACATTTATAGGTAAAAATTATTTCTTTTGTTAAAGTATTTCCCCACCAGCACCACCATGTTTAATACCTCTGTTGTAGTGGGAGGAGTATTCTTTTTGTTCTGAGATGAGTTAGACTAGGCTCTGAATTCTTTTACAGCTTTGGTATTCTCTGATTCAGGTGGGGAGAGCAGCATGCACCAAGACTAAGGTAAAAAGTTCAAGGCATGTTTTGGAAATGAGAAATGGAATTTGGATAGATTGTAGGACTCTATAGAGCTGTAATAGAGTTACACCAGAAGAGCACAATTTCTCGTTTGCATTTTTTCTAGGTTCTAAGTACACTTCTTTTTAACATAAGCAAAGTTCTATCTGAGGCACCTTGGCATAATCACTGGTCTTGGAGTTAGGAAGACCTAGGCCTAAGTCCTGCCTCTGATGGGTATTGACTGTGTATCTCTGCAGGCCACTTCTCTAAGTACCCTAGACAACTCACCAAGTCTCTAAGTGGCAGAGCTGGCAATAGTCTGCACTGGCTAAAGCTTTCTCATCAGGAGTTCTCCATACCATTTAAATCACAGGTTTGGTTAAAAAAAATTGTTCTAACCATCAATGACTGTCTGAGCGTATAGTATAGGTATTTAATAAATGCTTGTTAAATTGATTATAGCTTCTGCTATTAAAAAAGCTATATTCTAAAAATAATAATGATTGGCCATCTGAGTACCTACTTTGATCTTATTCAATAGGAGCTAACACAAGTGATCAAGAGGAATCATAAGCATATGATATTAGTTATGATCATTATTACTGCTTTTGGTTTTGGTTGGGCTGGGGATTAGGGATCCACATAGGCAGCTCCCAGCATGGAAACACTATTCACTGATACAGATCTATGACTTGTTTATACAAAGTTAACATTGAAAGGTTAAATAACTTACCATGGTCACACAGCCAGTATGTGTCAGGCACAGGATTGGTATCCAGATCCTCCTGACTCCAAGGCTACCTTTCTGTTTACCGTGTCTTGTTGTCCCTTTATTGTTATTGACTCTCATCACTTGTCTCCTGCAGAATGGTGACTCTTTATTTGGTAACTAACACAAGTGTCCTTGACCTTTCGGAGATGGCCCTTTTATGAATAAAGAAAGACCTTTATCCCAATAGTTTTAAGAAGATCTGGTCCTATCATCTGCTCTCTGGTAGCAAGGTGGTGTGTGTCCTTTCTGTTTATGAAATGATACAGATCACAGTGACATTTTCATCATAACATTTATATGGTACTTTTAAATTTGTAAAGCACTTTACAAATATGTAAGTGACATGACAGTCACTTCTACAATTGAATGGGACCTTAGAAGCCATGGGATAATTGTCTAGAGGGCTAGCCTTGGAGACGGAAAGCCTGAGTTTAAATCCTGCCTGGAATGCCTGCTAGCTGTGTGACTTTGGGCAAGTTACATAACTCCTGTGGGCCTCAATTTCCTTGATGGTTATTGTATGACCTCAAAGGCCCTTCCAGCTCCAAGTCCTATGATTTTGTTCAACACTTTGTTTTAAAAATGAAGAACCTGAAGAAGTTTGCATCAAGGTCATGTAAGTAGCAAAGCCATGGTTTAAGTTTATGTCTTTTGACTCTGAGGACAATAGTCTTCCCTCTAGATAAATAATAATTTCTGATGTAAACCACTTTAAGGATTTCTGCAAGGATGGTTATAGTTTGTGAATGTGGTCATTGAATTGGTGTTGGACTTTTTTGCTAGACTTTTGCGAGATAATAGTAGAGCTTCTCTAATCCCCAAGGGGTTCTCTTTAATTTTCACTTGGAGGGTAGAGATGAACAGAAGGTACTACTTTTGGCTGTGGTTTTGTGGTGCTTGCTTCAGAATTTGAAAGAAAGTGCATTCTCAGCATTTTCATGCTCAATTTCATGTCCAGTGACAGCAAGTATTGTTTCCCTAGAGACTTTTTCTCTGCCTAGATGTCCAAAGCACAATAACATATGCTTACAAGCTTGATGGCATCACTTGAATGGAGACCCTTGAAACTGAAGAGGTGTGAAGATGCTTAAAAATTAAACCATTTTCAGAGCTCTTTATACATCCCCTTTGAAACTCCAAATGTATGCCTTTCCTTGGTGGTGTCATAGCACTTTAGCTATTTAAATGAATACTTTCAAGTGTCCTTTTGGGAAAATTGATCACAATAGAAGGAAAGGTTATATTTATACATTCTGATACTCATGTCCATGTGGAATAGTTCTGCAAAGATGGGATAATCCAGGAATAAATTCTCAAAACACTACCTTTTGTGTGAACATGCGGGGTTTTGTTAATCTTAAATTCACTTATATGGTTTTCCTTCTCTGTATTACCTTTGCATTTACCTAAGTTTTACCTCCTGCATTATTCTCATCTCGCTGTATTATTCCTCCTCTGATTTTGTCCTTCTTGGTTCAGTCTCAAGGTTTGTTGACCTTGTTTGAGAGTAAAAGCAAGAATGCTTTAGACCGGCATTGAAAGGTCATGTTCTTTGTTGAGGTCTTCAGAGTTTCTGCTAGGGAGAAATTCTCTTCCTCTTCATTGTACTTTGGTTTCATCCTATGGGTGACACAGTCAAAGACTGATTTTTCTCTCTCCTTTACTCGAACACCCCCTACCACATTCAAGAAATAAAGAGTAAAGAAGTGTTTCTATTTGAGTAAATACAGCAGATGTCTCAGTTATCAACCTAATTTGCAGAAGTAGTGAGTGTCCCATATCTACCAGGATTTATTTGTTTTTACTTCCATTCTCTCCTACCCTCTTTACTCAGGTGGAAATATGAGTTCTTTTGTTTTTTAATGCCTGCCATTAAAGGTCATTCTTTTTCCTTTCAGGTATTGCTTTGGTTGTGGATAACTTTTTTGGTTAGAGCATAATTCCATGCCCCAAAGTCATGGGAAGAGCTTTGCTTTGGTTTTTTAAAAAAATAGTTTGCGCTCTTAACATCGTCCAATCACTTTGTAAATGGCTATCATTTGTCATAAACAAAATCATATGAGAATGCATAGGTAAATTAGTGCAAATATGTCTATATCACTATGGAAAAAACCCATAGTTGTGCCTTTTGGATAGTGGGTCCTTAGAAACACATTAAAGGATAGTATATTTGCAAGTGAAACTTGCTTTATACTATAGATGTGTTCTTAAAGATGGAATCATTTTCAAAATGCTGGTGATCTCACCATTTAAAAGAATCCTATTAGGAATTAATTTGATCAAACAAATAATCATTTCTTTAAAGTGAATAATTTTTCCCTCACTTAACCAATTATGCATATATTTTGTAGACTGAATCTGCATAAAGTGGGAGCACTTGTATATGTGTTACTTTTGCCTAGGTACCACCGTTGGAGTTAACTAGCCTGTTGTTCCCTGGTTATTCAGACCTGAATGTTCTGCTATGGATAGTGTAATATTGCAGTGACTGATACTGTGATCCTCCTAACTGTAAATTTCATGAAGACTGGAACTGCCACCTGAGGTGAAGTTAAAAGCATCTTTCTAAAAGTGCTTATGTCCCCATGGGCAAAACAGAACTTTAAGGAAATTACTGAGAATTCATGTGAAGAAGCCATATTGGCCTTAAGCTATCTGGATATCCATTTGCCTCAGTTCTCTGCTTCATTTTAACAGGGGATAACTGGCCTCTTTGATTGAATTTCCCCCACTGGGATGTAAGTTCTCCATTAGTTAAAGTCTTTTCCTGTTGGATCAGCCCTCCTAATATTGTTTCATTGTCCAGCCAGCATGATAGAGAGTTCAGCAGACCAAGAACAGTGACTGTTCACACTTCCTAGAACTCCTTCATATTTTTCCTGAACTTCAGACCACATTTTAAGTTATTTCATGATGCAGGAATTTTTTACTTATTCTTCTTTCTTTATCAAACAGTTATGTGGTGAGGAGAAGAGCAGACAGCAATAAATTTTTCACACACATTCTTCCCCTTTTATATTTCCATGATTGAATAAAGACTCGATCTGGTCAGTATAAGTGACAGTCTTTGCACGGGTGCATGAAGGCTGAAAAATGGAAAGGAACAATGGAAATCTGTTTGGTAAATGCAATTCAGTTCCCACTTCCCACTACCCTTTGTGAGGTGGGAATTATTTTACATATCAGGTGAAGTAACTGAACCTACTTTGGAATTCAGTGTCTCTTTGAAAGCTAAATAAAAAACCTGAGATCTTAGGGAACTGAGCTTGCCTCTTATATTCCCTAATGAGGAAATCTGCTGTTTTTCATTTATGGCTTATATGGTTTGAATTTGTGGTTTTTCTGTTTCGCAAGAGCTGCTGACAGTGATAAGTCTAGCATGGGAAGTAATACTGTTAGTGGTGGTATGACTAAGTATATGTAATCAAGGTTTGTGTCTAAATCCCCAGTGGAATTTTTAAGAATCAGTATTCACATACAGGTTGGAAAGGTGAAGGCAGAGAGAAATCTCTTGAGAGTAAGGAGTCATTGATAAAACCTGGAAAAGGCCTTAAAAGTTGGATTTTACCCTTATTTTACAGATAAGGAAACTGAGGCCCAAACTTGCCCAGGTCACAGACAGTAGGTCGCAGAGTTGAGATTTGGACAGGAATTCTTCTGACCCCAAATTCAGCAGTCTTTCCACTCATCTTTATCTCTCCTTTAGTGATAGGCACAAGACATTGCGCATAGTAGGCATTTGATGAATGTTTGGCCTTTGTATAAGTTATAAAAAGTAAAGTGGAATAAATTTATTATTTTAATACCACTTATTCAACTTTCTATTTCAGCTGTCCAGGATGAGGAGGTAGAGAGAATAGGCATAAACTGTGGGAAATTTCCATCAACTTGGAAAAACAATAGCATGCATAATTCTTAGCCATCAAAATGATAGAGACAGGGAGTCACAAGGCCAAATGACTGCTTCCCATTTGCTTTTTCTCGACGGCTCTTTCCATCTAAAAGCAACACTTCAGTTTTAGATAATAAATAGCACAACATTAGGGCTAGAAGGGATCATGGAGATCATTTATTCCATGTGTGTGTCCTCTTCCTCTCCATTCCCCCCCCCCACACACACACATTTTATAGATAAAGACCCCAGAAACAAGTTCATGCAGTAAGTGGCAGAGGCAGTTCCTTTCTAACTGCTAATTGTTACTCTTAGTAGGCTCTCTCCTGGTCCTAAATCCTTTGATTACTTTCTATAGTCCCATACTGTCCTGATTAAACCTGGCCTTTGTAGAAGAAAGGGACACAGAGGTCCTCCAAGATTCAGTGGTTCAGGTACCCTGTGGTGCGAGAGTATGACTGGTTGTAGTTCTGATTAAAGAGAACAGAGTGACACCTGGTCCGGGATGGCAGTTATTAAGGACTGGACCTTCTGACTGCTGGTAAGTCACCTTGTTTTAGAAACTTCCCAAGTGTTTCAGATCTACACATCTGCACCTTCCCTCCTAGACAATTTCTGCTTCTTGGGAACTGTTGTAGTTCTCATGGAAGGGTAGGGGGGTGGAGTGGGAGGGCAGCTGGGAGGCCAGTGGTGCTAAAAGTCTAAAGGAATTATGGGGTAAAGCTAGAATACTGGTTTGGGACAAAGGCTATCTCAAAGAAAGCCAAGAGCCAATTGAGTAAGCAAAGACACTTCTTTAGTGTGTATGGAATCATAGCATTTAAAGATGTCCAATTGTCAGATTATCACAATCTGGTGTTACTGACCTTTCCAAGCTTATCTCACATTGCTTCTTTTTCTCTACTCCCTAGCATTCAGCATTCCAACCAAACTGAACTATGCACTGTCCTCTGAATGTATCCTGTGCTTTCCTAGCCCCAAGTTATTGATCATGTTTGCTCATCATTTTCTCTGTAATGTTAGCTAGCTTATAGTACATGGCATAGGGCACCTACAGTGCTTTTTGGTTTACACAGAGTACTTTGCCAATATTATCTCATTTTATCCTCACAGCAACCCTGAGAAGTAGATGCTATTGTTATCTCCATTTTACAGATGGAGAAACTAAGGCAAACAGAGGTTAAGTAACTTGCTCAGATCACACAGTTTACTAAGTGTCTGAGTTGGGATTTGAACTCAGGTCTTCCTGACTCTGCAGCTACATGGTACAATGGATAGAGCGCCAGGTCTAGAGTCAGAAAGACTCATCTTCTTGGGTTCAAATCTCACCCCAGACACTTACTAACTCTGTGATCCTAGGCAAGTCAGTTAACCTAGTTTGCTTCAGTTTCCTCATCTGTAAAATGAGTTGGAGAAGGAAATGGCTGTCTTTGCCAAGAAAACCCCAAGTGGGGTCATGAGGAGTCAGATATGACTGAAAACCACTGGAAAACAACTTCCTGACTCCAGGTCCAGAGCTCTGTTCATTGTGCCACGAAACTGCCTTGTGCCTAGGCCTGACGTACCTCTTCCCCCAAGTCTCTGCTTGCTAAAATTCTATCCATTCTTTAGGGCCCAGCTTCAATGCCATCACCTTTAGAAAGATAGTATGATTTAATGGTGAAATCACTGTCATAAGACCTGGATTTGCATTCCTTCTCTGCTACATACTTTTAAAATTACATATCTGTAGGCAAGACTCTTAACTCCTTTGAGTTTTGTATTCCTCACCTGTAAAATGAACCTAATAATACTGAAACATCACTTTGTAAATTGGAAAACTTGGTATAAGCACACAGGTTGTCCTTCCTATTTAATTTCCCCTAATTCTCCCAGCCCTAGAAGAAAAAAAAATCATTCCATTCTTGGACTTCACATAATTCCTTATTTGTATCACTTGTGCATTTTTCATGGCTCATTTTTGTAGTGACCCTGTATTCTCAGAGGCTGTGCATGCAGAACACAAGCCCTGGCAGGACCTACAAAGCTGGAAAGACCTTGAGTACTGGTCCAGCAACAGACTGTGTAGTTGTCTCAGGATAGAGATACGTGCTTAGGATGAGTTGAAATAATAATAAGATCTAGCATTTATATAGCGCTTTAAGGTTAGCAAAGCACTTTATAAATGTCTACATCAGTGAAAAAAAAAGACTACTCATTCATCCTATTATCACCTCGGTGGAAGTCTTTTTTTAAAAATTGTATGTGTTGGTAATTCAATAGGACTCCTTACCATAAGACTGTTCACTGGTTAAAGGTTATGACCTTTTTTGGGGGCCCACAGAAACTCATGAAGCAGATTGCAATTTGCATTGGTAGAAGTATCCATGCAAGTCAACAAGTCAGTAAGCATTTACTTTGTGCCAAGGACTGTGCTAAGCCCTGGAGTGGCAAAGAAAGGCCCAAACAGTCCCTATCCTCAGAAAGCTCACACCACAATCTATTAGGTGTGACAATACACAAACAATTATGTATATTCAAGAGTAAATGAGAGGTAATCTCAAAGGGATGGCCCTTTTCCATTGAAAGGGACCCAGAGAAAGCTGGTGTGAACAGATGCAACGAGAAGTGCATAGAACCAGGAGAACAGAGAGTAATACTGTAAACATAATTAACTGTGAAAGACTTAGTAACTCTGATGAGTCCAATGATCCGTAAAAATGCCAAAGAACTCATGACAAAATATACTCTCCACCTCCAGATAGAGAACCGAAGGACTGAGAGTGCTGATTGAAGCATTTTTTGGTTTCTTTTTCCTGGATTGTTTTTTTTCTTCAGAAGATGACTAATGTGGAAATATGTTTTGCATGACTTCACATGTATAAGGGATATTGTATTTCTAGCCTCCTCAATGGGCGGGGGGAAGGGGTGGAAGGAAAGAAAACATTTTAGAACTGAAAATAAAAAGAAAGTTACTTTTTAGAAAGAGACACTCCCAGAAAGGCTTCTTGAAGAAGATGGGATTTCACACTAATGGAATTATGAATCCTTGAAGTAAAAAAGCACATTTTTCTGTGATGTGTGTGTGTGTGTGTGTGTGTTAGGGTTTTAGACAGACCTTTTTATCTGTCTTCTCCCAGCACCCAGCACTCTTCCATGCACATAGAAGGTCTTAATGTTTGTTGAATTGAATAGTCTGCTAATTTATCTGTTTTCTTAAGTTTGGACTTCTACATTGGCCTTTCTTGAAGTAGGACCTATATTTCATTATAATTAGTCAGAATCTAAGACTGTTGCAATAAAGGGAGAGGTAACCCTTCTAGATTTGCAATCTGCAGTTCTTGACAGTTTCTTTGACTTCTGTCAAATTTGATTCTTACTTCCCTTCCCCAAGCCCTCAGCCAGCAAAACTTGGAATGGTTTTTCCTTTGCAGCTCAGTTTTATGCCGTTTTCCTTTGGTGATGGCTTTCCTTTATTTATGTAGCAAGCATTTATTTACTATTTGTTATGTGGTAGGCACTGTACTAGGTACAGGAGATGCAAAGACAAAATGGGAAAAAATGAAAACCATCTGCCCTCAGGGGGCTTACAGTCTGTTGGGATGAAATGTGATTGCAGTAAGGAACTACAAAATATATAGAAAAAAGTAAATGCAAAATAGTATCTGTGGAGGAAAGGACTCTAACAATTACTTATCCAGAAAAGCTTCCAGAAAGGGAAGGTGCTTAGGTGGAGCCTATAAAGGCACTAGGGATTCTGAAAGGTGGAGGTAAGGAGAGAGTGCATTCCATGTCCAGGGACAATCTGTGTGGAAAATCAGGGAAGTGGGATATAGTACTTCCTGCATGGAGAATGGCTGTTTTGTGCACTGGCCCTGTGTGCCGACACACTCTAGGGGAGCATTCCCAATGGCCTTTTTACTCCTCAAAGTCAATGAGAATGATTCTCCATGGTTCTGAGCCTACCTCTGGTGGAATGTATGTAGGGGACTATCCTGGAAGGACCAAATTGTGAGTGACCTTTAAATAACAAACTAAGAAGTTTACATCTTGTTCCGTGTGATCAGTCAACATTCAAATTAAAAAGAACTCTCTCCATGGTGCCCACTTTAGGAGATGTGCTGCAGCTGCATGAAATATCACATTTGGCTGTGCTGTGGCTGTTTTTGTTTTGTTTTACCGTATGTGGATGAATTGGTTTTTTGTTTTTCTCAGAAAGGGGAAGATCTTCTCCCCCTTCTCTGTCAGCGGAAACGAAGACTTATCAGTGAAGGGTCAGCAGAAGCCACAAGTCCCTTCCTTCCTTCAACTATACTTCTGGAATGATTTTTGGTTTTGTTTTGAAGGCTATGGAAGAGACAGACAGTGAAAAGGCTGTTTGAGGAGGAATCCGTCATCTAAGCCTTACTTGTATTTCTCACACTAGCTCTCAAACATCACTCCTAGTTTGGTTTATGCATAGCATGACAGGGAGTTAATCTCATGCGGTAGCCCAAGCAACCCACATTGCAGACAACTAAAAGATTCTCCTGGATTAATCTTTGTGTATGCCCAGTCAGTGACTCTCCACATGCACAGAGAAGGAGTTTTCTGAATATTTGCTGCATTGAATTGAATTGTGGAGAAATAGATTAAAATCCTTTTACTTCCGTTTAATAACGTCTTACTTCTCTTCCACTGTTTCTTATCTTGTCCAGGTATCCTTTAATTCAAGGGATTCTTACCTGGAGTCTAGGGTAGGAGTACCTAGATTTCAGAAATTCTGTGAACTTGGTTTGGAAAAAAAAAATCTGTATTTTCATTTAGTTGGTTTCCTTTGTAATCCTGTATGTTTTATCAGCTCCAATTAACATGCATATGTTTTGTCTGAACACAGTTATTTGTATGTTATCTCCCCACCAGCCTGAGCTCCTTGAAAAGAGACACTGGATTTTGGAGTAAGAAAGACATGGGTTCAATCCATACCCTGACAATAGCTGTGTGACCAGGGAAAATCACTTGAATTTTCTGAGTCTTCATTTCCCCATCTTTAAATGAGGATAATAACATTAGTAATTATACCATAAAGTTATACAGAGGATAAAATAAGATAATCTATATAAAATATGTTGCACCTTTTAAAGTGATGTGTGTGTGTGTGTGTGTGTGTGTGTGTGTAGACACGTGCATGTATGGGTAGACAGACAGAATGGCATATCGACTAGAGAGCTGGCCAGAATGACCTGGATTCAATTTGTTGTCTATAACACATGCTGGCTATATAAACCTAAGCAAATCATATAACCTCTCAGTACCCTAAACAGTTCTCTACACCTATAAGCTTCAGAAAAGGTACTGACCTGCATTTATAGAGGGAGTTTCCTTATCTAGGAAGTGCCTATATCAATGAAATCACATGTCTAATCCCTGTTGTGTAATTATTATGGGAGTGGGGTAAGAAGGACAGGTTCTTTTTTTAGTTGTAGTCATTTTAGAACATGATGTGTGCTGGGAGTCTTAAGATTAGACATGGAGTCAGAAGACCCAGCTTCAAATACTACTGTTGCTCCTTATACAAGTGACTGTGAAGAAATCATTTCACCTGTCCAGGCTCAAAGTCTCTTCCTTTTTATAATGAAAGGGTTAGACTAGATTCTTTAGTCCAGAGGCTCTTAAAATGTTTTGCTTCATGGACCTTTTTGATAGTCTGGTGAAACCTGTGGACTACTTTTTAGAATAACGTTTTTGAATGTATAAAACAAAATACAGGATTACAAAGAAAATCAATTATGTTGAAATATAATGATAAAATTATTAAACAAGTTCATGGACCCCAGATTAACAATATTTGTTTTAATATAAGATCCTTTCCAGCTTTTAGTCCTGTGATCATTTGTTAATAGGTAAAGGCTGCCCACTTAGATCTTGTCAGTCTCAAGATGTCATCTTCAGCAATCACAGATAACACAATATTGCCCCTTCTCCAATTCCTGCTGTGTCACTTGATTGCCACTTCATTCATAACTAGTTCTATAATCTGGATTTTCCCATTCTTAAATGAAAATTTAGAGAGTGATAGAAAGAAATTCCTTTAGTGTTATACCCCATACAGATTTCGGTGAAACCTGACAAGTGTTGCTTTCCATATCTAAAAATTCTTTGTGGGTATGAAAAAGCAATGTGTAAGTTTTTAATTTGTTAAGGAAGTGAAAAACAATAATTTTCCATGGAGAGTGTTCACATTTGGACCTTTTCACTTCTCTCTTCTATTTGAAAACCAAGTGAGAATTTGGTGCAATTTAAGAACCAAATTGTATATTTACTTTCCTTCCTCAATTTCTAAGACTCTTCAACGACTCTGTAATTAAGTTCTCTTAGTCTCATTTTACTTTAGGTGAAGCTGAGATGCAATGAAGTTAGGTGACTTGAGAAAATCCACTCAGTGAGTTGGTGGTAAAGAGCTTTCCTGAAAATAGACATTTGCTTACTTGCTCAGGGTGACTTGGCAATCTCTGCCAAGCGAGTAAAAAATACTGCTGGTATCCATCTTATCATCACCTCAGTTGAGACGTACAGGCTGCTTACAAAGAATAGTGTGTGCTGGCTAAATTTCTTTTATTTACAAGACTGCATTTAGAGTAGTTGTATTTCAAGCTACAACCACATTCTATTTAACTTGGAGCTGAAAGAACTGACGAGCTAAGGTGATTCAGAAAAACTGTGTGGGTGCAGGTTAATAGGTATTCAGTATATAGTGAAAGCAACACTAGAGAGAATAATCTTGAATTATTGCAGGTGGGATTTTCCTTAAGTATTGGGAGGGGACTGGTGCCTGGAACACGAGGTATAATATTTGTTATCTTCCTAATAGGGTTGTTGTGGGGGTCAGATGACATTATATAAATAAAATGCTTTGTAAATTTTAAGGCATTATTAATATTCAGAAGACCTAGTTTTGGGGTGGCTAGGTGGTGCAGTGAATAGAGTACTGGCCCTGGAGTCAGGAGGATCTGAGTTCAAATCCAGTCTCAGATACTTAACACTTACTAGCCATGTGACCTTGGGCAAGTTATTTAACCCCAATTTCCCTGCCTTTCCCCTCCAAAAAGCAAAAAGAAGAAGAAGAAGAAGAAGACCTAGTTTCAAATCCTACTTCTGCCCCTTACTACCTGTGTGCCTCTGGGCAAGTCATTTCTTCCCTAAATCTCAGTTTCCCCATCTACAAAATGAGAAGGTTGGATTAAATGGCCTTAAATCTCATGTAGCTTTAATTCTATGATCCTATGTTACATTACCAAATATTCGTTGATTTGAATCATTGAACTGAATTAATGTAGGTGATTTCCAGATCTAAAGGTGGGTGTATTTGGTTAACTGGGGGGAAAGAGGAGGAGGAGCACAGATAAAGTTGAAGGAGGATATACAGGTGGCACCTGCTTGTTGGTATTGTTTAATGTCATACAGGTTCCTGGAAGAACCAGCAGACTTGAGATGGACTTGGAAAGAGTACAGTACTTCCCTAGAGAACTGTGTACCAGTTAGTATGTACCAAGTACTCATAACATAAAGGATTTAAGTTCGTCTGTGTCTCCTAGCTAGGGAAAGGATGCTACAATTATCCAGAAGACCAGGGCTAACATTAACATTGCAACCAGTCTTATAAAGTTCTTATGTGTATGTATGAGGTTAGTGGTTCAGTTTCAGTAGGATGTAGTTATGGACTAATCTGATCCAATCACACACTTTCACTTACTCAGTAATTAGAACTCTCATCCTATTCCCCCAAAATTATTTGTACTTATTTTATACATTCTTTTGATTTACTTATTGGTATACGAGTCCTATTGTACAGTGCATGCTATTTGGGAACTGGTAATTACCAAATTGCACGATCTTTTTTTTTTTTTTAATCCCTAGCTCTTAGCACAGAGCCTTGTATATATAGTGGGCACTTGATTGAATTGCACTGCATTTCTGCTTCTTTTTTAAATTGACCACAGGCTTTATCTTGATGGAATACTGTAAGTATTATAACCTTTTTACATCTGGTTTGGAGGATAAGGCATAGCAGGGAGTGAACTGTGGAGATTTGGCTGCTGAATCTTCATAGAGAATTTTATCTATTGGAAAGAAGGCAGGGGAGATAGATGCTTTCCATTTCTGCCATTTGCCAAGAAGATTAATGCTCTGCCACTTTGTGAAAGAGTTTCATTGAATCCAACTCAGTGGAGCCAGCTGTACGAGTCTGCCATAGCTTAGTATGACCTAAGGCTATATTTTCTTTTAATCATAGTTATTCTTCCTTGGAGAGAGCGATGAATTATTCTTTAAAGTAAAGGCTCGTTGTTTTGGCAGCTCTAGCGTTAACTCCTGTAATTCCAAATTCTAAATAAGACTGGATAGCATATAGGGTTTCTTTGGTTATATTCTTGCTGTTTTCCAGAAGAAGTAGTATGGGATAGTGGTGTAGAGAGCTGGCCTTGAAGCTGGAAAGACAGCTGACGTAACCTTGTCGATCTTGATTGCAAAGGGAAGGGAACAAACACATTAATCACCTGCTATGTACTACACTCTGTGATCCTCACAACAACCCTGTGAGATAGATGATATCACTCCTATTCCACAGTTGCAGAAACTGAGGCAGATTTTCCCAGGGTCACACAACTAATAAGGTATACAGAGGATACTGACTTAATACTTGTTGAAGAAGTGTCCTATACCAGTAAAATCACAGGCATAGTCCCTATCTTTGTTTTTCAGAAAAGTTGATCACTTTTGACTTTCCGTTTGGGGAAGAGAACCTTCTAGATTTTTGATAATTGCTACAGTGGATCTCTTGTCTAAGAGAATGTGGCAACAGCACATACCGTTCAGGGACTTGGCATCTTGTAAACCAAAAAGCATTCTTGAGACTTTACATGCCAAACAGAGGAGTTTATATTTGATTCTAGAAGGAATAGGAGTTTATTCTGATGGAGTTTATTAAGCAGGGGAGACCTGTGCTTTAGGAAAATCATTTTGGCAGCTATGTGTAGAATGCATTGGAACTGGGAGAGATTTGAGTCGGAGAAGCTGGTTATGAGGCCATTGCTTTAGCCTACGTGAGAGATGAAGAGGGCCTGAGCTAGGGTGATGGCTGTGTGGGTGAAGAGAAGGGACTGGAAATGAATGTTAGTTATATAGCCAATTGTTTACAGTTGTGGGAAAAGAATAGCTATCCTTATTATTGCTGAACTTGTGGAATCATGGACCCCTAAGATAGGGAAAGAACTGGGAGAAATGTGTCCACTTGTTATGTCATTATAAGTTCTTTGTAGATATGCTCAGGATATATCCTACCTGGAGACCAGCTAGTCTGCTTATCATAGCAAGTTGCACCCTAGACCTCCTAAGTCTTCTGAGTTGCAGGCTGTCCAGGCTGGAAGCTTTTTTTTTTCAGATCACTGCTTCTGCTCTGGCCTAACCATATGTATCAGCACCATCCCACTGGTGCCCTTATTCCACATTTCCTTATGCTTCCACTGAACCCTCTAGAACTCTTTTTCTTTTGTTGACACTAGAAGGCCTGGCAGTTAAGAATCTCTCAAACAAACAAGCTGTGTCAATTGAAGAAGTACTTTTTTGAATACATAAAGCCAAAAGAAAATTAGAGATAGGATGATATTTTTATTTCAGGGAAAAAATCTAATAAAGTTTATAAGAGAAATTCTAATAAAATTTTTCTGTCAAATAATTCTGAACCCTCCTCTTGAATCTGTGCCATCCCTCTGGAAATTATTTTGTATGTATTTTTTATTTATATGTGAATGTGTTGTTCCCCCAATAAACTCCTTGAGAACTGTTTTGCTTTATCTTTGTGTCCTCAATGTTTGTATAGTCAACAAATGTTTGTTGAATTAGTTTGCCACAATGCATTCAAAATTAGTGGCAGAAATAGATACACTTACTGTGTTTCATATCTCTTTGTCTGGTGCAGTATTTCTTAAACTGTGGGTCATAACCCCATTGGCAACAGTAAAAGTTTTCTGAATGTAGAAAGACCAAAAATTAATTCAAAATCAAAGTTGTAATGAATCCAAGGTGTTTCTGGCAACACTTGCCGGGTTGCATTGCAACTTTACCGAAGTCTTAGTTCTGAACACAAAGCATGTGCACTTTGCTCTGCTTATGCTGTCAGGCCACAAATGCTGATGAAACTGAAAAGGGGATGTGAGTGGAAAAAGCTTAAGAAGCCCTCTCTAGTACTCTGGTATAGTGACTCTTTTTTCATATAAACTGCTCTTGAGAAGGGAAATGAGATTGCCTAGGATAAATCTCTATAGGATTGAGCTTGAGTCTTGATGTCTATCCCTATGTAGTCATCTCTAGCCTTATTTTATTTGTTGTTGATCAATCTGAACTGAAATCTCACCCAGAGTTTTATGAAATACTTTCTCATGACAGAATTATCACATTTTATATTTAATGTTTTGGGTTTCTTTCTTTCTTCCTTTTCTTTGTCTTCCTTCTTTCCTTCCTTCTTTCCTTTCTTCCTTGTTTACAAGGAATCATGTGGAAAAAAATTTCCTTTTTCATGTTATCAGTCATGCTGCCCACAGCCCCTACTATTGCTCTTAAGAATAACTCTGCTGCTTATTTTTTGTCTGTTGTATAGTAGTATGACTAGAGATCATGTGGCAAAACCCCTGTCCTTCTAGCAGTTAAGATTTTATTGTCCATAATTCATTGATAAGGAACTGAGGCGAAGTAAATGATTGATTAAAAATGTGAAGAAAGGATTGCCACCCTCTTCCTTGCTGAGCATGTTAACTCAAATTCCTAAGAAAGAAAGGAACTCTATTGATGTGACATAATATAATGGAAAGATTGCTGGACTTGGAATCAGGAGAACTAGGTTTGAATCATAACTTTGATAATAGCTAGGTAACCATGGGCAAATCACATACTCTTGTAACAGTAATCAATTTAGCAGATATTTAGCCCTTAGTAACTTAGGGCTAAGTATGCAAGGTGTGAGCTCTGCCTCCTGTTGAGACGGCATGAACTCCCCTGTTGCTGACGTGGCAGAAGGGGGTTGTCTGAGACAGGAGGCCAGTGTATGTATATAAGAAGAGTTCTAGAGACAGAGAGACAGAATTGGAAATCTTCCTCCTGGTGGCTCCTGTTGGAGGAAGCAGGATTGTCCCAACATCTGGGAGCTGGGCTGCTGGACTGAAGAATGGAGCTGGAGTTTTCTTGAGTCTCAGATTCCTCATCTGCAAACTGAAAATAATAATACCCAGAGGATTGTTAGAAGGAAAATGCTTTGTAAATTGTAAGGAGTTACATAAATTTGAATTCTTTATTATCATTAGTATTTGAGAATCACAGCTTTTTGAAGCCTGAAAGGACCTTGGAGAACATTTATTCCAAATCTCAGTTTAGTAGGAATGCCATTTACATAAATTCTGAAAAGAAATCTTCCAGCCTAAGCTTCAAGACCTTTACTGCACAAAATTTACTATATTCTACAAAAGCCCTAATTTTACTTTTAGACATCTGTCTAAATTTTCACTGATTTTTAGCATGCAAATCTGACCCATTGCTACTAGTTCTGCCCTTTGGGGCCAAAAGAATAAGCTTTCTACATGACATTCCTTCGAATACTTGAAAACAACTATCAGTGGCAACACCACCTCAATCTTCTCTTCTCCAGGCTAGAGATTTCAGTTTCTTTAACCTGTCAGCATGATCTCCAGTGCCCTCACCATCCTGCTTGACTTCCTCTGAAAATGTTGTAGTTTGTCTTTACTTCTGTACTTGGATAGATCTGAGAGCTTATCAATATCAGTATTTCCTCCAGTGATGCAGATTGTGAGCCATCCATGCCTTTTCATCCGGTTTAACTTTCATCCTTTATTCATGTCCATCTATTAATTCTCCTGTGGAGGGGTGGGGGCACGGGTGGGGTGGGGGAGAGTAGACAACTAATGTATTGAGATCTTCCCCTAGTTTTCTTGACATTGTCTTCCTATGTTATCTCCCACTCTCAGGAGACAACTCCTCCCTGCCCCGCCCTCCAGCCTTTTTCTTTAAACCAAGCATACATCTTTGATGACATTCTTTATGCTGTTTCTCTTGTGCTTGATAATGTATTGTTGAATCATACCCAACATGTGCCTTTCCACTGCTATTTGGGTGGCCCTCTAATTCTCTGTAGACTCTGGCATTTCATGATTTGAAGCAATAGAACATCACTAGAAGGATCTTGTTGAAAAGAAAGGCTTTATTCTTCCACCTTTCCAGTCTTCTTACACTCTTTGATTTTTTTCAATCCAGTGACACTGGTCTTGACTAAGACATTCTATCCTGACTCTGGGCATTTTCACTATTTGTCCCTGATACCCAGAATGCTCTCTTCCTCATCACTTCCTCCTAGCTTCCCAGCTTCTTTCAGATCCTAACTAAAATCTTACTTCATATAAGAAGACTTTCCCAATACTCCTCAATTCTAGATCCTTCTCTCTGCTGATCATTTCTAATTTATCTTGTTTGTACATAGCTGTTTGCATGTTGGCTGCTCCATTAGACTGTCTCTCTTTGAGAGCAGGGACTGTCTTTTGCCTTTCTTTGTATCCTCAGTGCTTATCACAGTACCTGAAACACAGAAGGCACTTAATAAATGTTTATTGACTAAAAACCTTCCAGCTTCTTCAAGAAGATCTGTGATATGTGTGTGTAGATTATCATGAAATTTTTATAGAAGTGAAAAAATAGACATTAAGTCATCTTTTTATATAACTATAAGCTCAAATTTTCTGTCTTTTCCTCAATTAACTTGTGTTTGTATTTAGTTTACATCATTCATTTCCATGAGATTTTGAGTTACAAATTTTCTCCCCATCTTTCCCCTACCCACCACCCCAAAACAGCGATCCCACTGTATAACCCCTCCCCCAATCTGCTCTCTCCCATATCCTCCCCCATCACCCCTCTGACTTTCTGATAGAACAAAATAGATCTCCCTACTCCAATGCCTGTATATCTTATTTCCCAGTTGCATGTAAATAATAATAATATATACGTTATATATATATATATTTAACATTTGATTTTAGAACTTTAAATTCTAGATTCTTTCCCTTCCTCCTTTGTCGCCCAACCCCACTGGAAAGACAAGCAATTCAATACAGGCTGTAAATGTGTAGTTATGCAGAACATCTCCACAATGGACATATTGTGAAACACTGACTATATTTCTCTCCTTCCTATCCCACCCCCCACTTGTTCTATTCTCTACTTTGTCCCTTTTCTATTACAGAAATGTGTGCTTCTAACAACCTTACCCTCCACCCTATGCTCCCTTCCATCATCCCCCCTCTCATCCTCTTCCCCCTTACTCTCCTGTTGGCCAAGATACTCAATTTAGAGTGTATGTCATTCCTTCCCTAAGCAAAATTCAATGAAAGTAAGGTTGACCCATTCCCTTTTGCCTTCCTGTTCTTCCCCTCCATTGTAACAGTTATCCCTTGCCTCTTCTATATAAGAGGATTAACCCCATTCTGTCTCTCCCTATCTCCTCTCATTCTATTCCTCTCCCACCTCTCAATTTCACCTTTTAAAATATCATCTCATCCTATTAAATTGATCCTGTGCCCTCTGTCTATGTACACATATATACACACACACACATATGTATTCTTATGCATATATACCCTCCTATATAGACATATGTGTATGTGTATGTGTATATATATA
>CM053589.1:66544649-66628049 GCA_028646515.1 Pseudochirops corinnae | reverse complement strand
GAACAGTTAACTTACAGCTCACGTTCCAGTTTTGTTTCTGAACACCAAAGCTATAAGGAATTTCTCTGTATTTACTGAACATCCAACACAGAGACACAGATGAAAGCTAATGAAACAATACAGGATTTATATTAGGGATTAGAGCATGCTTTACCTGATTAGAAAGAGAAATGGATTAATTCGAGTAGTAAGAGAGAGCACAGGAAAAGAGGGCCATCATGGTAACAGAACAGGGCAAAAAGGGAGATAGAGCTTTTGGAGAAACCTAAACCTTGTGTTAATGATACATGGTAACCTCCTCTTTGGTACTGTTACACCCTCATTTATAACTGAGAAGGCATTTATTCATTTACTTGACAATTTCATCTTTAGCTTTTTCTGGGCCATGAGAATCTCGGACAGCTGTGTCAGAGATTCTCATGACCCAAAAAGTCCTGGTTTGCCATGTAGTATAATTTTACTCCTCTGACTCATAACTCTCACTACTAGTATATAGATGCCAATCCCCTCTACAAGCACTCAGACCACAATATTTAAAACGTTGACTCCAGTGTTTAACACTGTGACCGGCACATGGTAGGTACTAAATGAATACTTGAGGACTTGACTTTAAGTGAAAGAGTGTGGAAAATTCTTGGATATAAAATAAAAATCTCCCAATGAGAAACCTTCTTGCACACATCTGTATAAATATAGGACTTGAAGGTTTTTTTTTTTCTTTTTTGTTTTTTATTCCCAGAGATTAACATAGTGCCTAGGACATAGACACATGCATTTTGCCTTGACTTTGTAATTTTTCTGCAGATGTTTTTGGGTACTGTCCCCTCCTGTCAGGGTGTCTTCAATGGTCCCTCTGAAGGATCTCTGGCTTATAAAGTTGTGAGAACCAAATGAGATAACATATGCAAACTACTTTACAAACCTTAAAAACATTATATAAATATTAGCTGTAATTATCAGGCACAGTGGATAAAAAGCCCTGGGACTGGAGACCAGAGTTCTAATCCATCTTCATACTTATGTGTGACTTTGGGCAAATCACTTAACTTCTTTCTGCCTCAGTTTCTTTAACTGTAAAATGGTGATAAAAATGGCACCTACTTCACAAGATTGTTATGAGGACCAATTGAGATGATAATTGTAAAGCTCCTTGCACTGTGTTTGGCATATAGTAAGTGTGGAAAAAATGCTTATTATCTTCCTTACTTTCTTCCTCTCAGAAGCAATTTAACGTGACTGTGTCTTTCTCACGTACCCATTTTTGGGCTGCTGGTAATGGTGGTGGAGGGCTCCCATCTAGCTTCTCCCCTAATCCTTCTTCTCTGGGGAAAACTATTTTCTGTTATTGGGAATAACCTTCTCCACTGGAGAAAAATACAAACAACTTTTTATCTTCTTGTTTATCAGAGAACACAGTTTCCCCTACAATACCATAATACACAGTGTGCTTACTCCCACAACTGCTCTTGTCAACCTCTGGCACAAAATAGTTTTCCCAAGATTAGAGTCTCTCATTTGTTCTTCATTTTTATCAAAGTCGTCTTCATAAATTCCATCAGACACAGTAACTACAGATCTTGGCATGCTTTCATTCACTGATCCCTGGGAGAGGCATCTTCCTCCCAGAGTACATTCCCACTTGTTCCAGAGCAAACAAAGTACCCAAACTACTCCCCAATGAACTCTTAAGCATCTGGATTGCATTATTCAGCTCATGTGATCATAGTTTTAGTACTGGGAGTGACTTTTTAATGTAAGAGGAAATGGATGCCCAGAGGAGTTAAATAAATTGCCCAAGGTAGTGACCGTGGCACGATTTGAACTCAGATTTTCTGCCTTCGAAGCCTGTGTTCTTTCCAATGTAACACCACCCCTCCAATTTCTGTCAGCTACCAGTCCTCTTGAGGTGGGGGCTGTGCTTCTAGTAGTCTTCAGCCATCTGGATGACTGACAATAATACATTCTCTCTCAAGTCATTCAGTGGGAGGCAGAAAAGGGAGAACATCCCAGCACCTGCTATAATACAGAACATAGGAGCCAGTTGGAAAAGACTGATGAACTGACATCCAATTTCTCTTTTAGCTGAATGAACATTCTTCTTATTCTGGAATTCTATGTATGGAAGGCCTCGTGTTTTGGGGCCAAATCCATATGCTATAAAAATTCTTAACTCTCCAATTGCCATCAGGACGATTCCATACCACCAGAAAGCATTTTCGAGTTATAGTTTTTGGTTTTCTTGATTTGTTGAAGGAGAAAAATATTTCTGTATATTTATGGACTTGCTGGCTTTTTAGTTTCCTGGAGCTTCTAGTAACTCACCAATGAGCTAAGCATAGTTCTAGTAGTGCCATACCTCAGACATAATGTGACTTTCTCATCTAGGGTAGATAAGAATCCTGGGAGATATAGATACTGTTAAGTGTTTCCTTCCTCAATGAAAGGCAGGAAATGGTCTTGGGGCTATCACCTTCTTTCTTTCTCCCTCAGCAGTGTGCTAGGTCACATAAGGTATATATAATGAGGAAATCCGAGTTTGAACTCTGCCCTAGATAATATAACTGTGTGACCATAAGCAAATCACTTGTATCTCAGTTTCCTCATCTGTAAAATAGGAAGAATAAAAATTGTATTACCTACTTCACAGGGGTGTTGTGATTAAAGTGCACATATATGTGTGTATGCTATATATGTATGTATATACACATACAAGCAATTATTATTAGACTTTCTCTGGAGGTTTTGCTCCTTTTTATTATTTTATTTTAAACTTACATACTAAAACGAACACACAATAAGAAAAGAAAAAAAGACATTGCCATGTGTACTGCAGAACGTAAGAGATTCAAAATATACGTAAATAAATTTCCATTTCAAGAAAACCTATATAATAAATACTACACATTGTATTCAGAGCTATCCATCTTTTCTTCCCTTCCTAGTAAGTTTTCTTTTTTAGTACATTTTTTACTTTGTTCTTTTTTTCCCCTTTCCTCTCCTCCCCCCACCCCAGGCTACAATTAAGCATGGATAGTATGTATGTGTGTATGTATGCACACATGCATGAATGTATATACATACACATGCACACAGATACACAAACATATATACATACATACACATACATATACTTAGATATCTATAATCATATTCATATATAGACTTACACATTCATATGCATTTATGTAGGACCATACTATACTTGTTTGTCATCTGTTTCTCTGAGGGTAGATAACATTCTCTTTCATAAGTCCAAGTTTTTCCATATTTTTCTAAGTCTACCAACTCATCATTTCCTACACTACAGCAATATTTTACCTTACACTGTCTAATTATTTTAAATAGTCTAATGCAATATGGATTAATATGGCTGATGTATGGTGTAGTTTCCCTATTTTTCTCTTTTGATTAAATTGATTTCAGTTTTACCTTTGTCTACAATCATGATTGCTATGCCTGCTTTTTTTCTGACAAATTCTACTCTTGATCTTTATTTTATGTTTACAATTATCTCTTATTTCCTATCCCTCTGGACTCCTTTACTTCTGCCTGCTGCCTTGCCCTCCTATTACTTAACCTGCCACCCCTCCAAAGATCTCTTCCTTATTCTCTCCTCCCTACCCTTTTCCCTTATCGTCTTGTTTTTATCTGAATTCAGGAGACTTTTATAGCTTTCCATGTATGTATATATATATGTACATGTATATGTATGTGTGTATATGTATACGCACACATATATGCATATGTACATGTACATGTATATGTACACAAGCATGTGCATGTACATGCATACGTATATATTTTCCTCTTTAGACCATTCCCATTAATCTAGATCTCCTTCTATGCCCCTCCCTTATTCTATTTCCTTATTCTCTTATTTCTTATAAATTTAGAAGACTTTTATTCCATTTTAAATGTATACATTGTTCTCTCTTTAGCCCAGAACTGATGTGAGTAGGATTCCTTTTAAAGTTCTTCCCTTATCCTCTCCCCCCATTCCCTCAGCCTTTTATTTTTTTCTGAATTTATAAGACTATTGTACCCTTCTATCTATATCTATATCTGTATCTATATCTACATATCTATATCTAATCTATATCCATCCATCTATTTATCTATCTATCATTTATTTTTAAATCCATTTCTGGTGAGAGTACGGTTCCAGAACTATCAGCATTCCTCCCTCATCTAATTCCTTTGCTACTTCTTCCTCTTGCACCTCATTTGTATAAGATAATTACTCTTTTTACCTTTTCCTAAACAGTTTTACTTTTTAGAATCATATCTTACTCAGGTCTACCCCAATCTTTCTTTTGAACTACCCAGTTACTAATAACTGTCTTAGAATATGTTTTCCATTTCCTCATATAAAAAGTAAACAGTCTATCCTTATTGAGTCCCTTGTAATTTAGTCTTTGATATGTACCTTCTCTTTCTCTTGGATCTTGTATGTCAAATTTTCTAGTAAGTTCAGGGTTTTTTGGAGTGTTTTGGCAACAAAATCCTGAAAGTCTGGCAATTCATTGAATGTCCATTTTTCTCATTTGGGATTCTCTGGACATTTTATGGAAAGCATAGATACAAATAAGACAGGGTAGTACCATGATTAGCTGGGATGAGTGAGTATTAACCCTACTCTGATATAGGGAGTTCCCACATTCAATATGCTATGTATTAGTCAAAGTTGTGGATAAATTTCCATGTAGGAGATTGGATCTGCTTCGTAAAATTTTCAGAAATGGAAGAGACCATAGAGACTCTCTAGCATAGCCTCATTTTGAGTATGGGACTAGATTCATGATTTCATTGGTATAAGGCAATCCTAGCAAGAAAATATCTTCTATAGGAAAATTTTTATAATAGGATACAAGAGATATGCTGCACAAATGTAAAAACAAAGATCAGGAGTAGAATATATTTGGGGAAGTATATGTCTATATGTGTAAGTGTATATGTATATGTGTGTGTATATATATATATATATATATATATACATACACACACATATGTATTTATAGCTATAGAGAAACATCTAAACTTTATTGTAGCCTTTTGGGGGGGGGTGGTGGGAGGAAAAAAAACAAAGTGAAAAAGTGCACAGCAGAGAACAAAAGAAAGCTCACAAGGAAGCAAAGAAAAGATGGACAATTCTCCACACAAGGAGTATTATTTATCATACAGGCTTTCTTGAGATGAAATTTTGTTGTTACATATTTAGAATTCTCTCTTATGCTCTTCTATGCAAGTCGCATGCTTTTTTCTTTTTAATTTTGTATTTAAGTTCCTATATTTAAGTTTATGATATATTTTTGTTTCTTTTCTCTATTCTGTATTTGTGTTCTGGCAATTTGAGGCTAAAATAAAAATTAAAAAAAAAGAGAAAATGTCTATTACCAATACAAATTGGCATGTATGCTACAACCTATATTCTTAGAGGGTTGCTTGGGTCACTGAGATGTCTAGTGACTTGCTAAAGGTCACACAACCAGTAACGGTTGGAGGCTAGATCTGAACCCAGTTCTTTCAGACTCCCTACTTCATCCTTCTGCCGATAATTTAGTGATGGATAAAAGTGCTTTTCTATAAGGAAAAAAGTTATATTAACTGATAAAAGTATAAGATACTACCTCTTTCATAGATGTACAGTTTGATGCTTAAAAATAGCAGGGGAAGAATCTTGTTTTAATAAAAACTGCTAAAATATGTATGTAAAGAAGCATTGTCTTGGGATGCAATTTGAGGATTTGGGGGGCATAAAATAAAATAGGGTATATATGTGCACCTATATACATATAAAATGCTTAAATCATTGTAAAAATATAGGGTGCTGTTTTACTTATGAATAGTTTGATGATTTAAAGGGACAGAGAAAGAATTTTTCTTCGTTTAAAAACTGCTAAATTGTAATCATAAAGAAACACAATTTCAAGGATAAGGAGGAGGACAGTTTCAATATGAAAAAGAGGACAGTCTGGAGAATTTAGAATGTTACAGGACATTAGAATCCCTCAGCTCAGTTGCATATAGCTATTTTAAGACAGAAAAAGATAAACATAAGAAAAATGAGAAATAATATAACTATTTGGAGTCAGAAGAATGACTAAATAGGGGATGTTGATTTCTCAGGGGAAATTTGGTGACTTATTACAAGTGAAAGACAAGTCTATGAGTACCAAGTCATAAGACTATGAATTAAGTCATTGAAATAGGCTGGAGGCTGAGGTTGAATTTGAAGTGGTTAAGGATGTCAGGAGAAGAAGACTTAATAGGGGTTTGAAGAGAGGTTTTGTTGGAACTGTTTGAAGAAAGTAGAAGTAGGAATAGTCAGCTGAGAAGGCTTTAGTTACTAGTTCCTGATTGACTAAATAAAGGCTACACATAGGATGCGTAATTAAAAAGAAGAACTTCAGTTCTTGCTATTACCCTTCAGTGCTACCTAGAGTTTAAAAGAAATGAAGTCTCTCAGCAGCGTCCTTTTCTTGTTCATGGCTGATTTGTGTAAATGGAAACACACTGAAGACTCAAGAACTAAAATGGAGAGCAGAAGGGTTGTACTCCTTAAGATCCTAAGGGAACTTCAGTGTAACCTTGTGGTGGTAGTTTTTCTTTGAGAGGCCATACCTGCCAATGAGAACATTGTGTTATCCTGATTCTATTTCCACATACTTGAATTGTTTCTTTCTGGTTGCCTACAATATCTTCTCCTTGACCAGGAAACTCTGGAGTTTGGCTATAATATTGCTAGGAGTTTTCCTTCTGGGATCTCTTCCAAGAGGTGATCAGTGGATTCTAACAGTTTCTATTTTACCCTCTGGTTCTAGAATATCAGGGCAGTTTTCCTTGATAATTTCTTGAAAGGTGATGTCTAGGTGAAGTATTTTTTTAAAGCCATTGTTTAGCTACAGCAAAATATACAATATGATTCATTATTGGATAGGGATTAGATCTGTGATTTCATTGACAGTAGTGAACTCCCAGGTAAGGAAACATCTTCTACCAAAGCAGACTGGCACCTTTTCTGTGACTTATAGTCTTAGACTGGAGTTGCTTACAGCACTGAGAGGTTGAATGTCTTTCCCACAGTCAAACAGCCCATACATATCAGAGATAGGATCTGAACCCATGTTTTCCTGACTTCTTGTTATCTCTTATATCAATGATGTCAAATGCAAATAGAAAAAGGGGCCATTAAACTATATTCTTGGAGGATCACATATTGACATAGAAAACCACTTATGTTTTTATATATGTATATATATATGCACACACACGTATATATATTTATTACTACATCAACACATTAAAATCAGATAGACACTACATTTTAATCTGGGTTAGGTTGAACTCAGGTGCACTGTGAAGCACATATCCTAAAGGCTGAGTCTTTGACACTTTCTGCCTTACATTTTGCTCCATCTCTGATTAATTTTTATAGATATTTAAATGTCTTTTTTAGATGGAATAAGTAAATAGGTATTATTGTACACATAAATGTATTCCTGTTTTTTAATGTATATAGATGGTATATCATTAATAAAATACAACTCATTTAAAAGGATTTTCTTAGTTTTTACATTTTTTTTCTTATTTGGTGGATAAACTAGTGGATAGCCTCAGAAATCTATTAGCTGTGTGACCCTGGCCAAGTCACTTCACCCTATTTGCCTCAGTTTCCTTTTCTGTAAAATGAGCTGAAGAAGAAAATGGCAAATTATTCCAGTGCCAAGAAAACCCCAAATGGGGTCATGAAGAATCAAACATGACTGAAAAATGACTGAACAATAACAAAAATTACATAAACACATTGTAGCCTAGTGGATAAAGCATTGGACTTGGAGTCAGAAAGATTTGGGTTAAAGTGCTGTTTTACATATTTGCTGGTTGTGTGAGTTTGGGCAAGTTACTTAATGTCTCCAAGGCTCAATCACCTCATCTATGAAATGAGAATAATAATCGCACCTACTTAATTAGGTTGTTGTGGAGCCAAATGAGTTAATACACAGTAAGGTACTTTATAAATCTTATAACTTTAAAGAAATAGCTGGGAACCACCATACTAGACTCAACACACTGCCAGTTAGGTGGAAGCAAAAGGAATGTAAATAGGGGTCATACTGTGGAGAACCTTGATTGACAAACCAAGAGGTTTCACATTGTCCATAAGGATTTGGGTATTGTTGAATGGAGAGGTGGTGGTAATGTGCCAAACTGTATTTTTGGAACATAAATCTGATAGTAATGTTTAAGGTGTATTGGAAGAGGGAGAGATGAGACAGGGAGGTCAGTTGTAAGCTATTGCAATAGTTTAGATCTGAAGTGACAAGCATTTAAACTGTGGTGATAGAAGTGGGAATGGAACAGAAAGGACATATGTGTGATATATTATGAAGGCATGTGCAAGTGCAGTGGTCATTAATGCTCCAGTGATTTCTTGTAATTGTTACCAGAGGCCTTTGAGTTGGAGGCAATTTAATATATGGACAAAAAAAGCATTGTAATAGCTATGCATATAGTTTGTCTGTGAAAGAAAGGGTATGGTAAAACTTATCTTCAAGAAAGGCTGAACTTTTTCTTCTCTGTTTTCCAATTTCCATTTTCAGTTCAACTTTATGAAATAATAATAACAATTCTCACAAGAGTGATTAAACTAATAAATAACACTGTGCACTAGTGCGTAAGAATGAAGAATGCATATTATAAATAATAATAGTTTATTTATGAAACTCTATTTTCACAATGCCTCCTCATTCTGCTAGGAAGGTGCTTGGGGCACTGTATAAGCCATATATGCAGAGTTTCGTAAACAGGGAATTCCTGAATGTGAATTTTGAAAGAAAATAGGAATTTTATAGCGAAAATAATGGGATATGAGTATGGTAGAGGGAGAAAGGAGAAGCACTGTCATTTTTAGTTGCAAACTAAATTAGGTAGTTTATAGATTTAAATCTTTACAAGGTCGTACTCTGGTGCCTCATGGTAGCATTAAAGGCAATCCTGGGTTTTTGATATATCAGTGAAATTGAAACACAGCTGGATTCTACTATGCTAGGAAGGCTTTTAATAGACCAAGTATTCTTTTGGAGGACTAGCATTTTGGTTAAAGCAACCCATGAAACAAACACAAAATACAAACTAGTTTTCAACTCTGCAGCCCCTTTGTATTTCTGCTGCAATTATGTCAGAGTGGTAAAAAAGGGGGGGCAAAGTGTGGTAAAAACCGTAGCTCTTAGATTATCTGTAAAATTTAACTTGACTATTGGTAGAGTAAATGTGAGTTCATTGTTCAGTGAACAATGAAGGGACATACTGCCCAAGTAAAAGAACTGAAACATACTTATCTTGATGTATAAATGTCTTAACCACATATAAATGACATATAAATGTCATTGTTATAAATGAAATCAGAGGAAAGAAGGAAGTTGCAGTTAAATTAGAGGGTGAAAATCACTTGCTATTATTTTGAGAGCAGCTAATAAGGGAATTTGAAAAGTTGGTTTTATTGAGGTGGCATAATGGATAAAGTATTGGACCTGAAGTCAGGAAGACTGAGTTCAAAACCAGCCTCAAATACTTACTAGCTGAGTGATCTTGGGCAAGTCACTTAATCTCTGCCTCATGTTTCTTAACTCTAAAATGGGAATAATAATAGCATCCACCTCACAAGGTTGTTGTATAGATCAAATGAGATATTTTGTAAATCTCTTAGTGCATTGCCTAGTGCATAGTAAGTGCTATATATGTTAACTGTTACTATTATTTATTGTACTTTGAAAGATGATAAGAAAGATTTCAAGGGGAATGTGTCATCTCTTGTTGCAGCTTTATGTTAAGTATGTGCAAAAAGGTCACCATGAAAATGGTCACACCTTAGATACCAAAACCTGTTGTGGAGGATGAGGAGGAAGGGAAATTCTATGAAGAACTTGAAAAGACTCTTCAGATTACATCAGCATACACTTAGGTACTTGGGGACTTCAATGTAAAAAGGGAATAAATGTTACAAAGAAGATATTGGAAAACATGAATCAGGAATAAAGGAGATTATAGATTATTGTAGATTATACAGAAGCATCAGGCTTACCTTTCATGAATACTTTCTTCAAGAATAGAATGGTTAAATGTTGAGCATGGTGAGCACTTATAATAGAATTTCAAGAAATACAATTGAATATATTTTAAAAGATATGAGATGGATTGCTATTGATATAGGAATTATTCCTGAATCAGTTGTCTGTGTATAGTCAGAGCATCAACTTATTAGAACAAAGATCAAAACTGGTACAAAGCTAGAAGGAAAAATAACATTGCAAAAAAGACATGACATAGAATTTAAAAACTTAACTCTAAATTATTTGAATGTTATCGATAATAAAAATGGATAACCAGATAGAATAAAGGCTATAGAACAGGATATAATAATTTCAACCAAAATTTAGCTGATATAAATTAATTCCTATGACAAAAATGCCGAAAGAGCCCCAGCAAATTATTAAACACTTCACTTACTTGCTAAAGGGAGAGAGATGACCATGAAAAGCAATACTCATTTAGCATATAAACTCACTTGTAAATCTAGCAGTGAAGGATGATGAAAGATTTTGAGCAGATTTAACTCATAAAATAGAGAAAATTACTTGGGTGGGGGTGGGGTTGGGAGGGAAATTAATTTAAAGAATGTGAATATGAATGGAATGAACTCACCCACAAAACAGAAGAGAATAGCAGAATAGATTGGAAACCAGACTCCAACAACATATTGTTACAAGAAACACACTTGAAACAGAAAGATACAAATAGTTAAAATAAGGAGTTGGAGCAGAGTCTGTTATGCTTTAGCCAAAGTTAAAAAGGGAGGGCTGCAAACATGATCTCAAACAAAGCGAAAACAAAAATCAACCTAATTAAAATTTATAACCAGGGAAACTCCTTCTATGATACAAATATGGTCTTGATATCTAAGGAAGCAGGTATCAAATGACCCGGGAGAGTCAAAATAGAGAAAGAAAATTGTAAACCAATTTCCTTATTGAATATTGATGAAAAAATTTTTAAGTAAAATACTAGCAAGGAGATTACAGCATCATATATTATGACCAGGCTAGATTTATATCAAGAATGCTGGGCTAGTTCAATATTAGAAAAATAATAAGCAACATTCCCCATTTCAATAACAAAAACCACCAAAAATCATATAATTATTTCAATAGATGCAGGAAAATCTTTTGACAGAATATAATATCCATTCTTGTTAAAAGCATTAAAAGCACAGGAATTGATAGAGTTTTCCTTAAAATAAATAGTAGTATCTATCTGAAACCAAGAACAAGTGTTATTTGTAAAGGGAATAAACTAGACATTTTTTCTCTAAGATGAGGGGTGAAATAAAAATGCCTATTATCACCATTAATATTTGATATTGTACTAGAAATGCTAGCCTTAGCAAGAAGGGAAGAAAAAGAGACTGAAGGAATAAGCACAGGCAACAAGAAAACAAAACTTTTTGCAAACGATATGATAGTGCAAAAGATATAATGATTTTCTTAGAAGAAAATGGAGAAACAACTAGTAAACTAATAGTGTAAACTTTAACAACTGTAGTGAAGTTACAAACCCACACAACCAGCATCTCTACATAGTCACAACAAAACCCAGCAGGAAGAGCTAGAAAGGAAAATTCCATTCCAAATAATTACAGACAGTATAAAATATTTGGGAGTCTACCTGCCAAGACATACATAGGAGCTATATGAATACAATTATAAAATACTCTTCACATAAATAAAGACATCTAAATAATCAGAGAAATATTAATTGCTCATGAATAGCCTGAGTCAATGTAATAAAAATGGCTCCGTCCCTCCTTCCTTTCTTTGTTCCTTCCTTCCTTCCTTCCTTCCTTCCTTCCTTCCTTCCTTCCTTCCTTCCTTTTCTCTCTCTCTCTTTCTCTCTCTCTCCCGAGAAGGTAATGGGAGCCACTGGAGTTTGATTAGCCCCTGCACTTTCTTAAAAATAAATAATTTTAAAAATTGTCATTAAGTCTTGATAATCAACAAAATCATAGGTTAAGTCCCAAATTGTAGCATTTGGTGATTTTTGAGTTATAAATGCTTACATTGAAAATTGAACAATTAGCTCTTGTGAGCTTATGATCTGGCTCTGAGACTTCTGAAGACTTAAATAATTGCTATCATAGCGAGGCCAATGGAGAGGTGCATGGTAGTTGCAAGTAGATTATAACATGTGACAAATAAGGAACTTCAAAGAAGACCTGGAATGAAGGATATCATCAGGAAAATGTATAAATGAAAAGAAAAAGATTGGCTAGCTTTGTGGCAAAAAAAGCCATCCATAAATATTCAGCCTGGGTGTTCCACTGTTACACTCATTATATTGGGAAAAACCATGCCCTCAGCATATTCAGTGCACCCTCTATAGCAAACATATGGTTTAATGTGGACAAGAGTTGTATAGGATGACCTATGATTTCTATCACTAGAGAAAATATCCAAAGAGATGAAATCACAGGTCAATTTGAGATTTTGAGCATGAATTTAGGACCCAATTTGGCAATCAGAATAATTTGTTCTTAGACAAAAACAATGATGTCAGTCAGAAAAATGGTTTCCCTTGGTACCTGTGTGGCTCTTTTCTTCACTTAAAGTGATACATTAAGCTTTACCCATTTCATGCATATAAAGCAGATTGAGAAGTAGCTCTAAATCTAGTCTTTCCAGTCCAACTCTACCTCATTTTATGGAAGAGGAAACAGAGACCAGAGGAGTGAGGTGACTTGGTTATGAAATCAAACATTTTAGTATTTTGTGTGTCTAATGAATATTACACTCATTCTGAATCAGTTCATCTTAACATAACTCATCAATAGTTTCATATTCCTATCACTATTTTATAGATGAAAACCCTAAGACACTAGAAATTTTAAATGAGTAATCTGAATTACAAAGAAGTTTTTCCTTACTCTAATTATTCCCACTCTTCAAAAAGCATACTTTTAGGGCTGGAAGAGACCTTAGAGACCACCCATCTAACAATCTTCATTTTATAGAATAGGAAACTGAGACCATAAGGGGAGAAATGATTTGGCCAAGAAATGTACTATTTTTGTGGTATTTTCTGTTTCCAATGAGCAACGCACTAACTTTGAATCAGTTCATCCTCACACAACTCATGAAGTAGACTCATATTATCATAACTGTTTTATAGACAAAAATCCCAAGATACTAGAAAGTTTAAATGAGCAATCCAAGTCACAAAGTTTTCCTTTTCATGATGCCAATAAAGATGAAAACTGCCAAATCAAGACAGAAATCTAAATGCTTGCTTGATGTGACACAAAATATTTAGATGTGACAACTTTTTTGGTTGCCTCCATATGTTTAACATTATAGAGATATTTAAGGTATAAAATTGAGCAATCATGTTGTGAATTTGTTATCCAAATACAAGTCTAGCTGTTTGGAGAAGGTCATCACCATTAGGTTGGTCACAATGATCTGAATTTTTTGTCTAAGACAACTCATGAAAACCCATCTACTAAGGTGTGTGTGTGGGGTAACAGTTTGTTGTTGCTTGTCCTTTGTTCTCACAGAGGACTAATGACACCATGAGAGTGATGTCCTAATTTGAATGTAAATGGATTTGGCTGAGGCAGGGCTGAACAAGGCTCCATCTCTCCTCCAGAGTCTTAGGAGCTCAGTAGCAAGACAGAAATCTAGGTGACTGAGGATGCCCAACATGCCTCTAGAGCACTGGGCTTGGAATCAGGAAGACTCATCTTCCTGAGTTGAAATCTAGCCTGACACTTACTAGCTGTGTGACCCTGAGCAAGTAACTTAACCCTCTTTTGTCTCAGTTCCTCATTTGTAAAATGAGCTGGAGAAGGAAATGGCAAACCACTCCAATATTGTTCTGGTAGAGGGAATACCCACCCTAGTGAAATTGTGGATCCTTAAACTACTGAAACAATCTATTGTTATTATTATTGTTGTTATTGTTGTTATAATTCTGAGACAAATTATAGTAGCTCCCTCATTTTCCCTAGTTACAACTGTTCTCTGGTCCTTTGACTAAGACTGAGATTGACATCATCTATGGTTCAAATAAGATGAAGTAGATAAATTGTTTTGCAAACCTTATAGAGTTGTGCAGTTCTATTCTTATATTACACAGACATAACCTTCTCCATTCCACTGTTTCCTTTCTCATCAACCATTTTGTGAATGCCATTTGTTGTCACATCTTTGTGTTGCGTGTTTCTTGAGGCTGTGCCAGGGTTGATTCCATTCTGCTGAATTTGGGCTTTCCTACCTACTTTCTAGGTGCTAGTGTCTGATGTTGATTCTTGAGAGCACAGAGAAGAGATGCTTTAACATCTGCCTTTATCTCTGCTGAAATCTCAAGGTCAGTTACCTCTCTAGGAGCAAACTTTCCAGCAATTGTATGTATACACTCTTTTTTTTTTTTTCTTTCCAGGAATTCAACAGTAAGTGGCCAATTAAGTAGCCACTCAGGGAATAAAAAGGACAGACCTAAGGGCTGCAACTCACCAAGGTCTTAATTAGACTTGTATTCTGTAAAGGTATCACTTCCATGTAAGCCATTTTCCTTGAGAGTCCACCCTGAAATCTACCAAAATAATTGTACTAACCTGTGTGGTTAGTGCACTCTGAATCAGTAAGAGTAGAATTAACAAATAAGTGAAAGTAATCATAGGACTCAGAACTGAAAGGGACCTTGGAGATCAACCTTCTGCATCCTTTGACACAGTCAGTCTACCTTTTCTCCTTGATACTTTTTACTTTCTCTAGGTTTTGGGACATTGCTCTCTCCTATTTCTCCTTCTGCCTTTACGACTACTCTTTCTCAGTTTCCTTTGCTGGGTCTTCATCCAAGTCATGCCGGCTAACTGTGGGCTCTGTCCTAAGCCTTCATTTCCCTTGACTATTTCATTTGGTGATCTCTTTAGCTCCCATGAGTTCTATTATTATGTCTATGCTGATAATTCTCAAATCTAATTATCCAGCCTTAACCTCTCTGCTGACCTCCAGTTTTGCTTCTCCAACTGAATGTCCTGTAGACATCTTAAACTCAACATATCCAAACTGAACTCAATTTTCACTCTAACAAAGCCTTGTCTTCTCCCAACTTCGCTATCCAAACTATTTCCAAGCTATCACGTCGTCACAGATCCTATGCATTAGATCCAATTTAGTTATGACTGTTGCAGTCACTGGAGTATAGTGCATACTACCATCCTTGCAATTACCCAGACTTGCAACCTAGATGTCACCCTTGACTCCTTACTATCTTTCACCCCACCTCTCACCCCCATATCCAATCTATTGCCAAGGCCTGTTGATTTTACCTTAGTAACTCCCCTTGAGTATGCTCCCTTCTCTCCTCTGATACTGCCATGATCCTGGCACAGGTCCTCATCTGCTTACGCTTCGATTATTGCAATAGCCTGCTGGTTGGCATATATGCCACAAGTCTCTCCCTACTCTAGTGCATCACCAATGTGATTTTCCTAAAGAGCAGGTTAAACCATATTACCCCTACCCTTTATTTAATTAACTTCAGTGGCTCCTCATTACTTCTTAGATTAAATATATAATCCTCTGTTTGATATTCAAAGCCCTTTCCCCCTCTACTTTTCCAGTCATTTAACATCTCATACTCCGTGTCTTCCATGTACTCTTTAATCCAGTGACAATGACCTCCTCTCTGTTCTTTGAACAAAAACTCCATCTCCTGGCTCTGGACATTTTTACCATCTGTTCCCCCATTCATGGAATACTCTCTTTTCTCCTCTCTACCTTGCTGTTTTCCTGAACTCTTTCAATTCTTATCTAAAAGCCTACCTTCTAAGAAAACCTTTCCTATTCCTTCTTAATTCTAGTGCCTTCCCTCTATTGATTTTTTCCCCATTTTTTTGTGTGTAAGGCTTGTTTGTAGGTAATTGTTGGATGCTGTCTCCCCCATTAAGTTGTGACATCCTTAAGAGTAGGGGTTGTCTTTTACTTTTATTTATATCACTAAGCCTTAGCACAGTGCCCAGCACATAGTAGGTTCTTAATAAATGTTTATCGACTGTTACTGACTATAGCAAACAGAAACTGGAACGATTTTCTGGATAAGTGGGACAAAGTGATTCTCCAGATTATATGGGAAATTCTAATTAAAATATGATGCTTTGGACCGAACATCATCTGGCCTAATATGGAAAATTTCCCTAACATTTGAATTAAATCAAAATGATCTATGCTAGATACAGAAAAATAGTTACTGCATTCCAGATACTTCTGATACAATTGGAAATAAAAAGCTAACATCTTGTGGCAGAGAACATGTAGGCTTTTCAAGTAAATTGTAGAGAATCAGAAAAGACTTTATTGCATAGTATAGTGGAAAGAACCTTGGCTCTAGTGCCATGGGGACTGGGCTTAAATCCTGTCTCTGACATTTACTACCTGTGTTATCTTAGATAAGGCCCAGATTCTCTTGGCTTCAGTTTCATCATCTGTAATATGAGGGGTGGAGACTTGAAGACTCCTGAGGCCTCTTACAGCTCTACATCTAAGAACTTATGATTCCCAAACTGTAGCTAGGGCAAGGCAGATAGAGCTTTGTTCTCTTCTCAAATTGAGTTGAATGTGAGGTTTATGCTGCTTAACCCAGTTACCAAAATTGATTGTTATGACTCTGGGTTTGAGAGATTACTTAGAAATTAAGGTTGGGCAAACTAAGGCCCAGAGGAGGGGAAATGCCTCACCCATGATCAAATTAGTAATATGTGGTAGATCCAAACCTAGGTGTTCAGACGTCTAAATCCAGATCTCATTTACTCACCCCGTGCTATTTGGTTCTGTTTTTGATGAATCAGTTCCGATCTAAACGATAAGGAGATAATTCCTCAGCAGGGAGGAACATGGTACAATATTTTAGTGCTCTTCCAAGATTTTGTGTTCCAAACCTGACCTAACTAGCATTTAAACAAAAGATCTGTAAATAGGCAGAGAAATAAGGGTCATGCCCTAGAATGCCAACATTTATTTGTTTTTTCCTTTTTAAAAGAATTCATTTTGAGATTCCAAATTCTCTCTCTACCTCTACCCCTCTCCCACTGATTGAGATGACAAGTTATATGATACTAATTATATATATGAAGTCAGGCAAAGCATATTTCAACATTAGTCATGTTGTATGAAAAAACTCCAAGAAAAATAAAGAAAGAGGAAAAAAATATGCTTCGTTCTACACTCAGAATCCATCAGTTCCCTGTGTGGAGTTGGACAGTATTTTTTACCATGAGTCCTTTGGAATTGTATTGAATCATTAAGGTGTTCAGAGTTGTTAAGTTTTTCTCAGTTGATTATCATTACAATATTGATGTTATGATGTAGATTGTACTCCTGGTTCTGCTCACTTCAATTTGCATCAGTTCATAAATGTCTTCTCAGATCTTTCTGAAGCCATTCTTTTCATCATTTCTTACTGCACGATAGTATTTCATCACAATCATATGCTTATTTAGACATTGCCCAATTGATGAGCAGGATGCCAATACTTAGAGGGACTTTGTACCTTTTTGGAAGAACAGAAAAATTAATCTTAGCATCTGATTAGTAATAGTATCTTAAAAAGGAAAATGTGTAAAATGGTGTATTTTCCTGACTTCCTTCTTCAACGGAATTTGTCTCAGAATTTTGATTTTCAGGGTACCTTTCTTGCTTCTTACCCTACAAATGTTTTGTAATCCTGGCCCCAAACAGTAGAATTGTTAGTTGTGGCCCTAAGGTTTTAAAATTTTGTTTAAACTAGTTTACTTAGAGTCTGCAACTGGTTAAAATTTCCATAAATTGTTAGTTCCAATTAATTTGGTATACACTCTCATGTATGTGCCTGATGAATTGAGAGGCAGCAATAAATTTATCTGTGCACCAGCCATAAAATTTCCATTACTTTTCTTAATGAATTTTACATTTGATTCTGAAAGCTTTAAAAGAAAAAAAGCAATTATTTGTTTCCCTGGGCTTTCCTCTTTTTCTTTGAAATAATCCATGCCCATCTAAGAACTTCATTAATAGAGCTTTGATTGGGTTGTTCTAGAATACTTTTCACATATGAGGCTAGGAACCTCAAGGGTTCTAGTAACTAAAATTAAGAAGCCAGTAATACTTTACCTTTATAGCTAGGTGTTTTTAAGCTGTAGAGGAAGATATGACTGTGCTAATTTATAATCAGGTGGAGATATTCTTACACTCTAAGTATATTTCTCTCATCCTAGCCTATTCTTTTTCATACTTAGTCATTATGTAATAATGGAAAATGTGTATCAGAAAATGTCAGAGGACCTAGGTTTGAAGCTGACTCTACTACCTTTGTAAAGTTGGGTGAGTACCTTAATCACACTGAGCCTTGATTTCCTCCTTTATAAATTTACTGAGGGATAAGAGATTTAGAGCTAGAAGGGGCCTTAGAGGTCATGAAGCTCAACTCCTTCATTTTATAAGAGGAGGAAACTGAGGCACAGAGATTCAGTGACTTGTCCAGGGTCACACAACTACTGTCTGCGGAAAGATGTGAATTCATTTCTTCATGTTTCCAAGATCTACCTGCACTTTATTCACTAAACCAACTAGCTGCCTTTGGGATTGGACTAGATGATTTGTATGGTCTTTTCTAGCTCTGTCCTAATTCTAAATAATTCATATTTTTTCCCTTCGTGAATATTAAAACAGTATAGAATTTTGAGTTGTCAGGATTATCATTATTATTTTTTGGAGGGGGCAGGGCAGGGCAATTGGGGTTAAGTGACTTGCCCAAGGTCACATGGCTAGTAAGTGTTAAGTGTCTGAGGCCGGATTTGAATTCAGGTCCTCCTGACTCCAGGGCCAGTGCTCTATTCATTGTGCCACCTAGCCACCCCAAGTTGTCAGGATTATTATGTATAGAGTTCCACAATTTAATTCAGACTTTTAAGGGAGCTCTTAAAGGCCACCTAATCCAACTTGTCACCCCCAAAACTCTCTTTGTAGTATCCTTGACAAGTTATCATACAGAATCTCGTTGAAGATTTTAAGTGATCCCAAGTCCCAGCCCTCAACACAGATACTTCATAAGGCAACTCATTCTACTTCTGGATAATTTTAGTTATGAGGAAGACTTTTCCTCTCATACATTGAAATGATTTTTTTCTTCATGTCACTTCCATTCATTTGCCTCTCATTCTTCCCTCTGGGGCATTACTCTAATCTGTCTTAAATTTGACAGCCTTTTAAAAAACATTTGAAGACAATTATCTAGTCACCCCCTCAAGTTTTAGGATTATAAAATCATTGATTTACAGCTGGAAGGGATCCTGTAGTTACAGTTGAGGAAACTGAGAGCTAGAAAAGAAAATGATTGGTTTCAGGTCACACAAATAATGAGCCAAGATCTCAGTTCAGCTCCTTTGATGCTTATCTTTTTTCAGGCTAATGAACCTCAGCTCCTTCAACTTGGCTGTACATGGCCAGTCCTCTAATTCCCCTCCCATCTGGATGGCCTTCCCCTTGATGTGCTTCAGTTTGCCAATGCCCTTCTTCAAATGTGGTTTCCCAAACTGAACAGTATCCCAGATGTGCTCTGCTCAGTGTAGATTCTAACAAGACTACTAATACCACTACCATTGCCACTATCACTCCTGATATGAACAATAGCTACATTTATATGGCACTTTAAAGTTTACAAAGCATTTTCGTAATCCTGGACATTTTACTGAAATACTTAAATGGAGCTATGATTTTCATTAACATAATTGTTATCTTCAATGATGCAGCTATCAACCCTGCCATGACTGGCAACCTTGCGTCATTTTTGCCCATATCTTTTTGTAAGTTTGTCAATGTGGGGGGACCATCCAATGGACTGAAGATCCACTGGATTGTTTTATATTGATATTGAGAAGACATCAGTAGAGGATATGGTCTTTTCACCGCATGTGAGATTTCCATTGTTTACTCCTTACACTCACCATGTGGCTAGCCCGTTTTCTATTTTTAATCAATGCCATCCCTGACACCACCACCAACACTTGACAACACAAACTGCCAACCAACTGATACTAACAGGTTGATAACCCAAGAGCTGGGGGGCATAACTTGCCACTCCCTAGATAATGGGCCCAGTTTCTATACTGGTCTTCACCGTCACCAGCCTGGGGAGCAACCTCTATGGATGCTCAACTTTACATTTGCTTCATCGGCAACCACAACTAATGAAGGTCCAGAAAAGAAAGTCCTTGCCACCAAAGCCTTTGACACTGTCAAATGCTCCAATGTCAGAAAGTGACATGGTTTTATCAATAAAGATGACACAAAAGAAAATGTATCAGCATCTTCCTTGTCACTCCACCATAAGGACCACCAGGTCTTTCCATCAGCCCTGAAGCTGAACCCTCATATATATACATGTTGCCTTTCTCTGCTAGAATGTGAACTCCTTAACTACAAAGACTATTTTATCCTTCTATTTGCATACTCAGTGCTTTGCACAGAGTAATAGCCTAACAAAGGCTTATTCATTCATTCTCAAATTTCTTTGATGACATTATAATTTAATTCTTCTTTATAATTCCTCATTTGTTATGTGTTGCAACCTCCTTGCACCCATCATAATACCTCACCATTGGCCTCAATGAGACTCATTTTTAGTTATTCAGACACCACAGTTGCTGAAGACTCACGTTCCATCCATCATATGATGTCTCAGTGTAGCCCAAGATTGCATTAGCTTTTTGGGATTCCATGTCATACTATTGATTCATATTGAACTTGCAGACCTCTAAAGCCCTCAAATCTTTTTCACTTGAACTGTTATATAACCAGGACTCTCCTATTTTATACTTGTGCAATTGATTTTTTGAAACCAAGAGTAGAACTTTAATTTAACCCAATTAAACTTTACCTTATTAGATCCAGCTCAGCAGTCTAGCTACTCCTTTCAGCTTCATGTTCTCTGCAAATTTCAACAGTGTAGGAGGGTGATCAGAAGAGTTGTCTGATCAATTTGATGAGTGACAGCTTGGTGAGCCTTTGTTTGTGATTCTGAGACCATCTCAGTAAAGAGGATATGGGTATGTCCACTGATACTCCACCAAAGGGTTAAGGACATCTTCTGGGGTGAGTGTGTGTCTGTGTGTGTGTGTATACAATGTGTATGTGTGTACAGTGTGTGTGTGTGTGTACACAGTGTAGGTTTGTGTGTGTGTGTGTATGTGTTTTCTAAGGGAGTTACCAGATAACTTTTATGAGATAACTAGTATGTTTGTTAGGGATTTTTAACTAGTTCTTTCTGTGGAGTAAAACTCATGCTCTTTGACATCTGCTAAAAGATGAATTTCAGGGATCATGGCTCAGACTCCCCTGGGGCAAGCTATTTTAGGAAGAATCACCTGCTTTATGTTGTCCTATAAAAGGAAATCTTTAGTCAAAGGCATCATTTCCCCCCTTTTGGGCTCTATTCTTCTTTCTTTCATTTTTCCCTATTTGGAGGACAGACCAGAATACAACCGAGGAGACCTGGAGCCTCCATCCTATCTATGTCTTTATCTACATTACTGAGAAAAGTGTTTAGTTGAACAGTACCAAAGACTGATCTGGTGTGCTCCACTGGAGACATACCTCCATATTGACTTTAATCCATTAGTTACAATTTTTTGAGTCCACTTATTCAACCAATGGCACAATTGTGGGGTTCATCTTTCTCCATCTTGGTCCAAATGAGGCTTTGACAAATGTTTTGCTGAAATCTGTGAATACTGTGTCTACATTTCTCTGATGTGATAATTCAATTTAATTTAGTCCAATAATTTGCTATTTATTAAATGTTGTACTATGCACTATTAAAAGTGGTGTGGCTTACTGGGTAGAGTATTAGGAAGACCTGACTTCTGCCTTTCATATATATTAGCTTTGTAATTATGGGCAAGTCATGTATCATCTCTAGGCCCCAGGCAACTCTCCAAAATTTATCTAGCAAGTCATAGATAGGTAGATATTAATGTCAGAATTTCTGTATTGAGGAAATCAGATCCTTGACATATGTGGAATGTAGTCTGCTTAATACTGTAGAAAAAATGAAAAATAATTAAGGCATGGAACTTGTACTCTCATAAGAGAAATATGGTACATATAATACATACAACAGTATGCCTGTATTGTAAGTGAGATACAAAATTCAGTCCAAAGACCAAAGGAAGAAAAGCCAATTTCTGAGTATGGTAATTGGGGAAGGTTCACGAAATAGGTATATTTTGGGCTGGATTTTGGAAGATGGGAAAAATTATAAAAAGTAGAGATGAGTGCATGAGGAGAGTTTCAAAGATGGAGTAGTGTAGGGATGGCATTCTAGACACAGACCCAAAAGGCAGAAAATTCTGAACCTAGAAATTCATTATATTGGCTACTTAAACAAGACACAAATGCTCTTGGAGAGGTAATATGTTTATATTATCAGTAATTTATACCTTCGGGTGAATGAATTTGTAAATCTTTTCATGAAATTTTGATAAGAAGGGCAAATGTATTCTTGAAGACGTGTTCTATGAAGGGAAATTAGGTAGCATCTGAAGATATTAAAAACACTCTTTTTATACTTTACAGTTCTTTCTGTCCCAATTTAACATAAGCTGATGAGAAAAGATATGCTTAAAATTTGTGTTGTATTTGTCAATATGCCTATTTCTGTCTACCCATATTAAAGAAAAAAACAGTGCTTGCTCAGCTCCTCTATAGCCATAAGTATAAGGAGGAAGTTGTATTTATAGGATTTTGAAGGAGAAGTGACCTTACATATCATCTAGAGTGTTCATTTCACAGATGATGAAACTGAGGCTCTAAGAAGGGATTTGATCATCCTAAAGGCCCTTCCTAGCTTCAAAATTCTATGACTGGTTGAGGGATGTTTACTTTCCCAGATTTTTTATTGATGTTTAGAATCAATCATTACTAATTTCTTCTTTATTCAGCTATGGCATCCTTTTATTTCCACCCATGAGCTTTATGATTAGACCTGAGCACTTCCATCTGGTCGTTAGTTCATCTTGATCAGTGTTACATGAATGGCCTTATTGAGTATGTGTGAGTTCCCCTCCTTTGCCCCCCAAAATTAGATTCTTCATAATCCAATTCCATAAACTACATGTAGAGAGGTCGGAGAATAAGAGAAAGAAGTTAAAAGAAAGGCTTGTAGAAATGGGGAAGAAGAAGACATATATGTGATCAATAAAAATAGTAGCTAGATTGCTCAGTGGTTAGGGTGCTGGCCCTGGAGTTCAATTCTGGCTTTAGACACTTACTAGCTATGTGACCCTGGGCAAGTCACTTAACCCTGTTTGTCTCTGTTTCCTTATCCATAAGATAAACTGGAGAAGGAAATGGCAAACCACTCCAGTATCTTTGCCAAGAAAACCCCATGGACATATGGTCCTTAGGGTCATGAAGAGTCAGACATGGCTGAACAGCCACAGAGAGCAGCTATTTTTATAATTCTAGGCTTTTTCTGATCTTATTTTCTTCCTGAATGCTTACATTTTAATCAAGGGCACATGCAGAAACTTCCAAAAGCTTAGAATAGCCATTAAAAGAATTCTCATTTCTCTAAGTGCCCTTGGCTTGGAGGTAAGACTTTGGCCTAGACAATTTATTCAAATAATATTTTAATTCTCATTAAATTTTCAGGATTTTTTTTATTCATTGAAAAAAGTGGATGAATTTTGACAAATTTCTAGTAAGGACCCTGGAAGTTTGTGAATTATGGATACAGCTTTAATATAGATGCTAAAAATGTGATTCTTCAAATCCCTGACAGGAGGAGGTTTTTGTGTGGACATAGCAGAGTTGATGCAAATTGATCACTATTTAAGGTTGGGGCTTCTTTCCTTCAGGAAGGAATTGCATTCATCATTATTTTTTTAAAATATATATTTCCTTTCTGGAATTTATTTCTCAAAATATGTAGTACCCCAAGTCCAAGTTGGAAAAGGAGACTATGATAGTAGTCATACCTTTGGTCAGATTCTCATATGTTCTTCTTACTTCTATTTTGTGATCAAAACATTTTAAGAATAATAATTTTTCATTTTGCTTTAAAGATCATTTTAAGATGGTAGGCCTTGATGAAAATGAAAAGAGCAACAGCTTAGGAATCACAGGTGTGGGGTTCAAGTCATGACTAAACCACTTACTATCTTTGTGATCTCAGGTGTGTAGCTTAATTTCACCAAACATTCTTCTTTATCCATGAAATAGAATGAATAATACCTTCACTTTCTTCTTCCCAGGGTTATTTTGTGGATGGAGCTTTGTAAATTTGGTAGAAATATGAATTTATTATTATTGTAATCATTATGAGCGTAAGGTACTGTCCTTTCATGTGGGACAGTTTGTTGTTGACTTCAGTCTTCTCAGAATTTTAAAATTAACAGGCACTTTGATTCAGAATTCTGTGACAGTTTAGCTTTTCAAATGTGACAAGCTGTAATATTGGAGCAATACTGGAGCAATATGGTTATGTTTAAGATTTAAAAGTGTCATTACTGTGAGTAATTGGTTCATGAAAATGTCAGTGGGGGTTTAGAGCTAAAGTGCTAAGTAGATGGACTGTATTCTTCTACAACAGGGTTTACCTAGGACCCTGAGAGAATTTGGGTGTGATTGTGTAAAGATAGTCCTTCTCTGCAAATCTACACCTTTTCCTTTTGTCTCTTTGTTCCTTTCCCCCCTATTATTCACCACAGTGCTTAAAGTCTCCTCCACCATGTCCCTTCCCCTCACCCATATTTAATTTGCCTAGGTGTAGTTTTGTGTAGTGATAGCTGTATTAAGAGAGATAAGTAGTTGCTTACTTGTAGATTTGTGGAAACTTTACCAGGCTATCAGAATGACAAATTTATCAAAAACATGGTCCCGTGAGTACCTAAGTCTCTATCTTATTTATTCTTTAGATTAAAGAAACCTTGCAGAGTCCTATTAAGATAAGCCTTTCAAACACTTGAAGACAGCTACCACATACACTGAATCTCCTTTTCAGGCTTTTTTGTCATTGTTTGGTTGTGTTTAGCCATGACTGACTCTTTGTGACCCCATTTGGGGTTTTCTTGTTAAAAGATACTGGAGTTGGTTTGCCATTTCATTCTCCAGCTCATTTTACAGATGAAGAAACTGAGGCAAACAGGGTTAAGTGACTTGCCCAGGGTGACACAGCCAATAAGTGTCTGAGGGCAGATTTGAACTTGGGAAGATGTCTTCCTGACTTCAGCACTCTGAGTACTCTATCCACTGTGACACCTAGCTGCCCATCTTTTTCAGGCTAAATACACCCATCCCAGTTTCTTATAACTGATACTCATATGGCGTGTTCTTGAGAACTTGCATTATTTGGTTGCTCTTTTATGAATGATGTCCATCACATAAGAGTCCTTTATGAATTTTGATATCTAGAACTGGCTGTAATATTAGAGATATTACTTTATGCATACAATGCCTCTTTTAATGAGGAATAAGATTACCTGAATATTTTTGGTTGCCATATCTTGCTCAGACAAGCAGGAGAATAAACAATCAATAGGGAATGAACTCATGAAAATGCAAGTTTGCATTTCATGAAAAACCCTATGACTTTTTTGGAATTTCTGCCTAGATGCATTTCCTCCATTTTGTAATTGTGAAGTTGAGTTTTTGAACCCAAATGCAAAACTTTACATTCATCTATAATAAATATTGTCTTAGAGGATTGAGCTCAACATTCTTGACTCTCAAGATCTTTTGGGATTCTTGTCCTGACATATAACATATCTCCTAGCTTCATAGCTTTGGGGAATCTACAAACTTAATTAACATGTCATCTGTATTTAATATGCCATCAATAAAAAATATTAAATAGCATAAGGACAAAGAGATCCTTGGAGCATTCCACTAAAGATTTCCTGCCAAGGTGACATTGAAATATTAACATCTACTTTGTTAATTCTGCCATTTCTAAGTCCATCTAACTATACTGTCATCTAATTTACCTGCTTCAGTCTTATCTAGAACAGAATGCGCAATTCCTAGTTATACTATGCCACCAGCTCACCAATTATACCAGAACAATCTAAATTTTTTGGATAGAGTTATCAGTCTAACAGATCATGAATTTTTCATAGATATGGTTAATACATCTGAATTTCAGCAAAGCATATGGCATAATTTCTTATGTGATCCTTGATGATTAGATGGAGACATAGGGACTAGGTAATAAAGGTAGATGAATTTAGAACTATTTGAATTATTAGACTCAAAAGACTGATGATGGATGACTTAATAGAAACCTACAGGGAGTTTTTTGGGAGAATGTCTTAGGGCCTTATGTTTGTCCTGTTCAACATTTTTATTAATACTTTAGAACAGGGCATAGAGAGCATGCTTTAAAACTTTGCTGATTTAAATTAAAATTTGGTAAACATTTATTAAATAGATTGTACAATTCAAATTTGATAAACATTTATTAAATAGATTGGGCTAGATGTTAGATTAGAAACTCAGCCATGGTTCTTGCCTTTGTGCAATTTGAATTTCAGTAAGGGTATATGAATGACACATGCAAATAACTCAAATTCAAAGGTATAACTAATAACTGCATAAGAGATGTGTACAGAAAGTGCCACATGAAATCTGAGGAGGTGAAAGTTATTACTTACTGGAAGTTTGAGGAAGGCATATCTGAGGAAGTGGTAGTTTGGCTTTAAATGATTGGGAAGAAATGAGTAAGCAAAGAGATGCAGACAATATGAATCTGGGATGTCCGACTAATCTATTAGGCGACAAAAGCAGGCTCTAAAACAATCACAACAGCCTGGAATAATGGGCTGAACTGAATAAGACTGACTCTAAGAGCACTAAATGTAAACTGATATATTTGTGTTTAAAAAATTAGTTGTGCAATTTATAGCAATGGATGGACATAGTTATAGCATATATGAAAAAAAAACCCTGGGGGTTTAATTGAATTTCAAGCTCAATGAACTGTGTTAGTGCCAGCTAAACTTTGACTTGCTGCCATGGTACATTCCATAAAGTCTGTTTTGTAGTTATTATACCACTTTTCATAATGTATATAAGAATGTATCTGCTAGTCAGATCTTTAAAACTGCAAATGCTATCTTTTTGAATGAATTGGTATCATTTATATATAATTTGTATTTCTTTGTATATAATTCATTTATTTATGTTTACATAGAAATATATATGTGTATATATATTTATATATAATTTATACATGCATAGACACATTTATTCCCACTATGTTGATGAGTACTCATCCTTTTCTCCTTCATATGAGGACCCTCTTGAAGATCTCTATGTTTCTCTGCTAAAACAAAGACTCTCATTTCTTTCCAGAATATGCCACTTCTCTTGGTAGTGATCAAAGCTATTTAGAGATAAGGAAGACTTATTAGGGTATTCTATTAGGAGTTCATTCCCTATTGATTGTTTATTCTCCTGCTTGTCTGAGCAATATTTTGCCTTCTATACCTAAAGTGCTGATCATTTTCTGTTTCTAAAACTTATGATAATGTTCATGTCATCCTGAATGAAATAATTTTTTTTGTAGTGCCCTAGTTTCCAAAACTGTAGATAACAGATTTCTACAACCAGAGAATACTTTATTCTTATTCCTGCCATCCCATTTAGTCATTCACATTTCCAGAATCTCTGGGAATTAGAAAATGGAAACATGTAACCTATGGCAGAGATGAGAGTTTTCTGTACAAAAGGGAAAAGCAAGTGAGCAGTCTATTGGGTACTGCTTAATCCAGTGAGGTAATGAAGTAGTATAGTGGATAGAATGTTGGGCCTAGAATCAGACAACCTCAGTTCAAATCTAGCCTCAGATACTCACTAGCTATTTGACCTGGGCAAATTAATCTCTCTCAGAATTAGTTTCCTCATTTGAGGAACAGGTATAAAAACAGCATCTACTTCACAGGATTTTTGTGAGGACAACATGAAATAACATATGTAAAATCTTTTAAAACTTTAAAGTAAATGCAAGCTTTAAATGTAAATGCTACCTATTATTACTATTATCCCACCCTAGTAAGATCACATCTAGGTACCATATTTAGTAAGACCATTAATAAGGAAAAGCTTGTTCAGAGGAAGGTGACTAGGATGGTGGGGGACTTGAAGCTATGCCATATAACTATGATATTCCTAGGAGTTTTCTTTGTAGGATCTTTTTCAAGAGGCGATTGGTGAATTCTTCCAATTTCTATTTTGCCCTCTGGTTCTAGAACACCAGGGCAATTTTCCTTGAGAATTTCTTGAAGGATGATTTCTAGGTTCTTTGTTTGATCATGGCTTTCAGGTGGTCCAATAAATGATCTCTCCTGGATCTATTTTCCAGGTCTGTGGTTTTTCCAATGAGATATTTCACATTGTCTTCTATTTTTTCATTTGTTTGGATCTGTTTTATAGTATCTTGATTTCTCATAAAGTTGTTAGCTTTCATTTACTCCAATCTACTTTTGAAGGAATTATTCTCTTCAGTGAGTTTTTGAAATTCCTTTTCCATCTGGCCAATTTGACTTTTTAAGGCATTCTTCTTCTCATTGGCTTTTTGGGCTTCTTTTGCCATTTGAGTTAGTCTATTTCTGAAGGTGTTATTTTTTTCAGCATTTTTTGGGTCTCCTTTAGCAGACTGTTGACTTGCTTTTCATGATTTTCTTGCATCATTCTTATTTCTCTTCCCAATTTTTCCTCCACTTCTATTACTTGGTTTTAAAAATCCTTCTTGAGCTCCTCCATGGCCTGTAACCAGTTCACACTTTTCTTGGAAGCTTTTGATGCAGGAATTTTGACTTTGCTCTCTTCTTCTGGCTCCATGTTTTGATTCTTTTTGTCCCCAAAAAAGGACTCTATGGTCTGATTGCACTTCCTCTGCTTGCTTATTTTGCCAGACAATTACTTGACTTTTGAACTCTTTGCCACCTCATAACTCTGCTTCCAGATTGGAGAGAGCTGTGTCCCAAATTGCTGGGGTTTTTGCAGTTGCCAGAGCTATGAGGAGTGTGCCCTCTTTACAGCCACCACAAGCTCTGGCACACTGGTGTTTCTCATCCCAGGACCACCTCCCAAGACTGCGACTCAGATCCAAGCAAGTCAAAGCAAGAGCAACTATCCTCTGAATGGTCACTTGGTCCCCCTATGATCTTCAGGCCAGGAGCTCAGGAGGCAGCCACATGGCAGCAGCTGCAGCCACCATTCCAGCACCACCTCTCACCCTGGGGGGAGGGGCCAGACCATACTCTTCTCTCGTTCAGTTCCAACAGAGTTCCCCACTGACCTTTTACTTTCTCTTTGGTGGTTATGGGTTGGGAAGTCTGGAAACTGCCACAGCTGCAGGTGATTCACTCTCCTGAAGTCTGCTCTGACCATTCTGGGCCACTGGTCAGGGCTGCCCCGGGCTCAGTGCAGCTTATGTGGGACTGTGCTTGGCTCCCAGCTTGGTGTGATAGACCCTTCTTTTTGGTCTGCCAGGCTGTCTTCAGGGGGAAGATTTGTTTCTCTCTATTGCTTTGTGGGTTCTGTAGCTCTAAAATTTATTTAGAGTCACATTTTACAGGTATTAGAGGTAGTTGGTGTGGGAGCTTAAACAAGTTCCTGCTTTTTTATTCCACCATCTTGGCTCTGCCCCAGAAGATATGCCATATGAAAGAAGGAAAGCTATTTAGAGTAGGTCAGAGAAGATTTACAGATAACATGGTGGTTGTCTGAAAATATTTGAAGGATTGTCATGTGGAAGATGGATTATACTTGCTTTGTTAGAGGACAGAATTAGGACCAATGGACTGAAGATAAAGAGAAGAGGTTTGGCTCACAATAAGAAAAATCTTAATGGTGAGAGCTGCCCCCAAAATGAAATTGGGTGTCTTGGGAAAGTCAATGGAGGTCTTCAAGCAGAGGATAGATGAACATTTATTAAGGAGGGTATTTACTAATAGGTATTTATGCATCAAATATCAAACATTGGCTGGACTAGATGACCTTTGAGGTTCTTTCTACCCCTGAGATAATATGAAAAACGTTGGGGCAGATGTAATTTTCTCTACCTGGGATTCTCTGGGCATGGCCTTTGTGACTTGAGTGGGGAAAGGCTGGTTCTGCAAAGGATGAAATGCTGAAAAAGGGATGTTGTAAACAAAGAAATATTTCTATGTTTCGATTTTGCCAAAGTAAGGTTCACCTGTGCCTGCACAAACAAATAATCCCAAATGTGAGATGCAAAGACTAGAATTGGACAGTAAGAAATAGTCTAGTGATAGCTAACAGGGGAGAGTATAGACCACAGAAGGAGAATCTACCACTGATCCTGTTTTCTGACATAGAGTTGTGATATGTGATTTTCCAAACTCAATTTTATAAGTAGTAATCATTTTGTGTTCTTATTACAGAGTCCCCTGGGAAAACCTATTTTGTCAGCACAAGACTAAGCCAGAGCCCTGACAGTGACGTATTAGGGTTTTTGAAATGAAGAAGAATGCCAGGTGGTATGGAGCTGCTATGATCCCTGGTTCCATTGGAAATAGTTGCTACCGTAAATAATAATAGGATTGGCAAAGGGATCAGGCTCAGCTGTTTGCTCCCCACCTTCTTCCAGGAAAAACCTTATAACACTTGTTATTCCTTTGCTTCTGTGGTCTGGTTGTAAGGGTTTCCTATGTCTCATAGACTTTAAGAATTGGAAAGGAATTTAGGGGCCCTCTAACTTAATCCTCTAACTGTTGCCAAATCCCTTACAAATGGTCATGTTTGAACACCTCCAGGGATGATGAAATCATTGCCTTCTGTCTGAGGAAGTTCATTCCATTTTGGACAGCTCTTCACCAAAGTACCACATGTATTGGTTTTCCCCTTTAGATTTAGATTTCCCTTTTGTAAAATCAAAATCCAGTCATGAGTCCCATCCTACCAAGTATCTACGGCAGATAGAAGGTAGAATTGTCTTCCTGGTGTTAGGATCTCTAGTTTACCAGGTTTACAAGTATTAACTATATTTTATCATTTTTTTATATAGACATCAGAAGCCATGGATTTTATTTCTGGCTTTATTCTAAGATACTGTCTCTCATGAATTATTGGTCCATTCTTTTACTATTCTTCCTAAAAGGCCCTAGGCTTGGAAGGTCTATAGGGACAATTTTCTCTTTCTCCCTCCCTTTTCCAATGGAGGTCTTTTTGATCAGATTTGAAAGACTCCATGAAAAAATATTTTTATCAAAACTCCTTCCTTGGCCAAGTGCCCATTATTCCTGTGTGTTAAGCCATGATTCATAAATCCCATTCCTTTTGTCAGACACTATACTTTGAGTCAATGAAACACTCCCCAAAACTGTCTTTCTCTTCTGAAACTCCTACCTTCCGTTGGCAGCAGTGATGAAAACAACACCTGTGTCCTTTGTCTTTACATTCTCAACCAGGACTTCCTAATCCTCAGCAATGCTTCCTAGGTTCTTTCCTTTCACTACTACATCGTTGAAGGATCAGAGCCACTTCTAACTCCTGCAGGTGAACCATTTTTGGCATATAGACAAGACTGCCTCCTAGAACCAAGCTTCACCTTAATCCTTTCTACTACAATCTTTTGAAGTTATCTTCTAAGGCTGAATCCACACCAGGAAGTATTCCCCCTCTCTGCTATGGACCTGTGTGAATGTACTTGTACATGGTAAGCACCATTTACCACTGACCCTCAAACCTACCTCCTGCAGCTGCTGACAGATGACTGTGAAGGAATAACTTTTTCTCTCTATGCCTCATTCCCCCCCTCCCCTTTAATGTCTTATTGTTCTGTATATAAGATGTATTTTCCTCCCAAATCTGACTTTTATAAAACCAGAGTACAGTCAGTTATTTTTATTTTTCAGTAATTGTACTTTTTTCCTTTCAAAAACAACTCATTTTAGGAGAATTGCCTTTATTTGGGCCAGCCAAATTTGGCAGTTTGGCAATATCTATTCCTTCATCTGTTACTTGCCAAATTTAACAGCCTTTTCTATATCTTATCCTTCTTGATCTCTCTGCAGTCTCTGACTAATGATTATGACATCTTTCAAGGTCCCTTCCAGTTTTAAATCTAAGGTCCTCCTGGACACTCTCTTCATTAGACTTGTAATACAATTCTCTCTTTGTTTTCTTCTCTGTTAGGTTACTCTTCAGTCTACTTTGTTGTATCTTCATCTAGGTTACACACTAACAATGGCTTTGTCCTCCAAGGCTTCATTCCAGATCTTCTTCTCTTTTTGCTCTTCACTGTCTCATCAGCTTCCATGGGTTCAATAATCATCTCTGTGCAGATGCCTCATAGATGTACATATATCTAGTCCTAATCTTTCGCCTGAGTTCTAGTCACAACTGCCCTTTGGACTCCTTGAATGGCCTGTTTCAGAGATATCTGCAACTCAACAGACTAGAAAACAAAACATTATCTTTAACTCCTGAACTCTCTCCTCTTCATAACTTTCCTATTCCTGTCAAGGCTACCACCATCCTCCAGTCGCCTAAGCTTGCAACGTCCTTATAATCATTAGGGCTCACTTGCAGTCACCTTACGTTTCCAGTCTATTTCCACATCTAGTTGTTTATACAAGTGAGATACTACTTGTAAAGGGCTTAGCACAATGCCTGGCACATGGTAGATCCTGAATAAATGCTTGTGTTTCTCCTCCTGCCCCACCTTATGCTTTCACAATATCTCCAGCCACTGCATTATTGTTATAGACTTCTGACATAAGTCTTTCCTCACTCTAATCTATGCTTTACTCAGATACCAAAATGATTTTTCTGAAATGCAGGTCTGACTGTGTCACCACCCCCAAACTAAATAAACTCCACTACCTTCCTATTTCCCCCAAGATCAGACAGGATATCCTATGTGTTTGGCATTTAAAGACCTTTGAAACCCGGCCCCTTCCTATTATCTACTTTTCTTATCTGTTAGCCCTCCTCCCCTTCCCCCAAGCTCTCTACATCCAGCTAAATTGGCATACTTGCTTAATCTCACACACAACTCTTAATCTATGGATTCTGTGTCTTTGTCCCAACTGTCTCCCATGCCTAAAATTTTCTCCCTCCTCACATTTCCTGTTTAGTTTCCCTGGATCCTATCCATACTCAGCTCAGATCTCATCTCCTGCAGAAGGCTTTTTTAGTCGCTCAGCTGCTGGTGCTTTTCCTCTGAGATTACATTCCATCTACACTGTATATATCTTGCATGTACATAATTGTATATTGTATCCCATTAGAATGTGAGCTCCTTTAGGGCACAGGCCATATGGTTTGTCTTTCTTTCGATCCCCAGTATTGAGCATGGTGCTTGGTACAGAGTAATTACGTGATAAATGCTTGTTGTCTGACCTCTTCCTCAAAAGAATTTGTGTAAATTAATGAGATAATATCTGGGTAATCTGATCTCTTTGAAGGAAAATGCAAAATAAATCAACTTAAAAAGTATTCTTTGGTGCACTTATTTTGGCTCAGACTCCAGCAGAGTTCAACAAATCTCTCAGGGAACCTATAGCATAGAAACCCAGAGGATTGTTCACAGCTGTTCTGCACGTGGTGGGAAGAGAAAGTGTGTCAATTGCATACAAAGGTGCTCTTAATTTTTAGGACAAAAAGCTCTATGCTCAGACATTTTGGAGGACTATGAGGATCAGGCATATCAGATTGTCACATCATATTTGTGTAGAAGGGGCCTCTACGTGGCACAGTGTTTAGAACATTGCACTTGGAAGCAGGACTCAGGACCTCATCTACATCAGACATTTACTAGCTATGTGACCGTGGGCAAGTTACTTTAAGCTATTTACCTCAGTTCTTCATCTGTAAAATGAGCTGGAGAAGGAAATGGCCAACCACTTCAATATCTTTGCCAAGAAAATCCCAAATGGGGTCTCGAAGAGTCTGATACGACTTAAATGACTGAACAACAAAAATTTGTGGAGAACGTTTTCCAAACATTTTCACATTACTTCGTTGTATCCTAACAGTTTTGTGAGATAGGGAGTACATTATAATTCCTATTTTATAGATAAGGTAACTGAGATCCTGGAAGGTTAGATGATTTACCTAAAGTTCTAGTGTGGGACAGGTCCCAGTCTCCAGATTTCTTGTCCCTGTCCTGTTAGACTGTGAACTCCTTGGGGCTAGGGGTTGTTTTTTCTGTGTTCTGCCTTGTTTTGTGTCTGCAGTGCTTAGCACAGTTCCTGACACTTAATAAATAAATGCCTGTTGACTTGACAACATTACCTTCATTTTAAGTCTTTGTTTCCAATTAAAGATGCCTTACAAGAATATTTTTTGTTAAAAATTTTGAAGGAGGAGGGAAAGCAAGGCAATTGGGATTAAGTGACTTGACCAAGCTAGTAAGTGTTAAGTGTCTGAGGTTGGATTTGAACTCAGGTCCTCCTGACTACAGGGCTGGTGCTCTATTCATGCTCCACCTAGCTGCTCCAAGAATATTTTCTAAATGCCTGGGTAGAGGTTATGAAGGGTAGACAAAATGTTTAGAGATGTTTAAGTACTGTCTGAAAGGTATTCATCAGAGAAATAGAACTCATGGGGCATATGAAGAGTCAGCCTCTTGAGTCAACACAGAGTAAAAAGGAAACAAACTCTAAATAAGGAAAGTAGTGACAGATGTACTTGCTTGAGCCTGAAGGTGAAGGGCACAGATAACTTTTTGGATCTGACATTTTCCCCTCCCTCTCCTCTGCCCCCAACTGTACGATTCACTCCACACTTTTCATTCCTGACCCTGAGAGAGAAACCTTTCGATTTATATCTCTGTATAGGGCCATATTCCCAATGGGTTCATATCACACCAGTTAATTAAGCCTGTTAACAGATCTGTACAGAAAAGTCCAGTACAACCAAGAGCCATTGGTGGAGGGACCACTTGGGGCCAGGCACTTTGAAAGGCTGGGCAAGTCTCCACCTTCCCTAATTGTTCCTTGACCTCGGTCTTTCCCTCTGATGGCAGGGCCATGTAGAGGAAGAATGCAGGGCTTGGTGTCCCACCAGCAGTGCCGTGCTGGCTGGGAGGTCACTCTAGTTTGTAACTCTACAGATCATCAAACAAGCAGTCATTTTGTGAGCATTAAAGCCCAGGTAGACAGAAGGGGCAATGATGTTCTGATCTTTAAACATACTTTTCCACTGATTCTTATTACACAGCTACAGCTGAGACCTCTCTGCCTATCATGAAAGCTTCCATGTCTTTACTTGCCCTCTCCCTCTCTGATTGTCTAGCAGTCAATAATTAATAAGTACATGGTTACTATAGGAATGTGGGTTTTGCTTGTGTTTGAAAGTATGAAATCATCTGGTTGGCAGTTCCATTGATCAACTGATTTTTTTTTTTTTTTTGCAGGGACAAAGCTTACAATTTCACTGGTTATGGAACTGCCATCTACCAATGCAGAGTGGCATCTGCTTTGCAATTTATGGTCTTCAGAGAGTTGCCCAAGGGCACTGAGAGATTAACTGACTAGACCAGCATAACAGAGTCAGAATGTGTCAGAACTGACTCAAAGGCCAATTCTCCATCTCAATGCTCCATGGCCACTTATTAACAACTGATTAACAAGTGAAAAAGTAATGATTCAGACTACCATGAAAACTGTGAAAATTCTGTCTCCTAGAAGCATCTTCTTACTGAATCTGTATTTGTATGAAGATCTACACTCTGTAGTCTCAAAGGAAGTATGGGAATACACCCAATATTGACTTTCTTTAAGATCTTCTTGTGAAGACTCTAAGAATTAAATAGATAGTGAGTTCAAGAAATGTTGTTCTTTGTAAGGCAAAATGGGAAGATAGGCAGGAGGTTAGAAACCAAGAAGGCATTATATATATATAACTGTGGCTTTCTGACTCTCAAATAGATTTCCTTTTCCTAGCTATCATAAAGGGGCATAGGTAGCAACAGGAGTGGATTAGCCATGATGGGTCAGGTCCAGAATATAGCTGGACAGGTGGCATCTGGAAGATATTATTGATCTAGAAAAGCAAGACCCAGAGGAATGGTGTCAAACAAATAAAAATGGCATAGTCAAACCATACTGAAGGATCCTTGGAGGTAGCATAATGATTTAGAAAACTACAAATTAACATTATGTATGTTTTATTGTATTTTTATTTATTTTGTCAACTATGGGCCGCATGTGACCCAACCGTCAACATGTATTTGACACCTCTGGCCTAGAATATAGCGAAGTCAACCAGTAGTAAAGCATAACGCTATCTCTGAAAAGTCCAAACCCTATCCATGACAATCTATCAAACTCAAGCACCACCCACCTTTTGGCATCATTGCTGTCTACACTCAGGCCTGACCAACCTGCAATGCTATTGATTTCACCTCCAGAATCCCAGGTGGACCTCTTAGCTAATTAACACCTTCTACTGGTTATATCACCTTATCCCTGCCCCTTGTGACCTCATCTTGCTACATGTTGAAACCCGCACTTGCCCAATGTTTTCCTTCTATCTTATAGCTAGAAGGAAAGTCGAAATTAGCAACTGGGTCAGCTTTTTTAACCTTCTATACATATGTACTGGTTTTTAAATGCCACATGCTTAGAGTCAACTTTTTGGCTTTTCACCAATGCAGGTACAGATTGAAGATAAATTCTTGAGTAATAAACAATAATCAAAAAACATATATTAAGTGCTACTTAATGCCAGGCACTATCTAAGCCCCAGGATACAAAGAAAGGCAAAAACACTACTTTCCTTAAGGAGATCACATCCTAATTTGGAGTGATGTGGGGTGGATACTATATGTAAACAACTATTTACATTCAAGATACACATAGTATAAATTGGAAGAAATCTCCAAGGGAAGAGTTAGCCAGAAGTAGTCGGGAGAGACAGAAAGATTTTTGCAGAAGGTGGGATTTGAGCTGATTCTTGAAGGAAGCTTGGAAAAATATGAGGCAGAGGTAAGGAGGAATTCTAATTATAGGAGATAGCCAGTTAAAAGGTTTAGAGTCAGAAGATGGAGTCTCATGTGTAAGGAGCAGTAAGATGGCTAGGGTCCCTGCATTGATGATAGAGATTTACAGGAGTAAAGTATAAGAAGGTTGAAAGAATAAGAAGAGTTCAGTTTATGAATGGCTCTAAATGTCAAATAGGATTTTATATTTGATCCTGGGTGATAAGGAACCACTAGAGTTTAATGAGTATGTCAGACCTGTGCTTTAGGAAGATCACTTTGGCAGCTGAGTAGGGATTATATTGGAAAGGGGAGGGACTTGAGGCAGGAAAACCAAGTAGATAACTTTGGCAGCGAGTCTAGGCATGAAGTAAGAAGGACTTACACCAAGGTGGTGGTTTCATTAGTGGAGAGAAAGGGATGGATAAGAGAAATGTTCTGAAGGAACAAAATGACAAGACTTGGTAATAAAGTGGATATGTGGCATAAGTGTGAGTGAGAAGCTGAGGATGAGACTGAGGTTGTAAGCCTGAGTAACTGGGAGATGTACCCAATAGTAACAGGGGAAGAGGGGAATTTTTATGGGAAGAGGGGAATGTTTATGGGAAAAATGATGAGTTTGGATTTGGATATATTGAATGAGAAGTCTACATATCCAATGTAGTGTGTAAGAGGCAGTTAGAGATTCTAGAACGGAGGTCAGGAGAGAGAGATTAGGATTGTATAAATATATCTAAAAATAATTTGCACAGAAATAACAATTGAATCTGTGGGAGCTTATGAGATCATCTGGCCAGATAGTAATGAAAGAGAAGAAAAGAGGGCTCAGTTCAGACCTATGGGTTATACCTATCATTAGTGGGCATGACTTGGATGAAGATCCAGCAAAGGAGACTGAGAAGAGATATATAGTAGTGTCATGAAAACCTAGAAAGAGTAAAGGATAAAGTAAAGAGGAAAGAAGAGAGTGCCTGATAATGTCAAAGGCACGGAGAGCTTCAGCGGCTTCAGAGAAGGATGAGGATTGAGAAAAGGATGTTAGAATGGGAAACTAAGAGATCATTGGTAACTTTGGAGAGAAAAGTTTTTCATTTGAATGAGAAGGTTAGAAGCCAAGTGGAAACATGGATAGTAGATAACTCTGTCAAGGAAAGCCACAAAGGAGAGGAGAGCTATAGAATGATAGCCAACAAGAATGAATAGATCACATGGAGATTTTTTTTTAAGGATGAAAGAGATATGTGTGTGTTTGTAGGCAACAGGGAAGTAGCCTATAAATAGGGAGAGATTGATGATGAGTGAATTCATGGAAATGATAGAGAAGACAATATGCTAGAGAAGATGAGTATGATGGAATCAAGTTTGTAGGAAGAGGGGTTTGTCTTGGCAAGGAAAAGGACCATCTCTTCCTCTGAGGCAGCAGTGAAGGAGAAGATAGTAGGGAGAAGACATTTGAATGATGTGAGACGAGTAGAAGGACAGAAAAAGGAGTTCTTAGCTAAGAGCTTTATTTTTTTTGTGAAAAATGAGACATAATCATAAGCTAGGGTAAAGGAGATGCTATAGGAAGCTGGAGGAGGGATGAAAGAGATTTGGAATAGCTGCTGTGATGAGTGGAATATTGACTCGATTAGGGAGGTATAAAAGAATTCTCTTGCTGCTTTGAGAACTTAGATATCATGATTTATATTATTTTTGTCTTGCTTAGTTTGGCAGTATGTGAATAGGAGCAAAGGCAGAAGATGATAGGAGTAATCAATGTTGGGGCTTGGTGAAGCATGATCAGTACTTTAATAGAGGAGAGTGTTGAGATGAACTGATTCAACAATGGGTTGAGATAGAGAAGGAAGGAGAGCAGTCAGGGAAGGTTAGGTTTTTTGGTCCATACTGGTTACCGATAGAGCTGGAAGGAAAATTTTTTTAACCCTACAACAGTCAAAAAGATTCTGTCGATCAGAACAGATATGCTGATTATTACTGAGGATAACAAGCTGATTACCAGAGGATATAGCAATATATCCTATAGTTTTCCACTAGGACACCAGTCCATCCTACTGCAGAAAGCAACCCTGAGGCCAGCTTTCCCAATTTCTACCAGCAAAAGCTGAATACTTCATGTTTCTGAAGCAACATGTATTTCAGGGTGAGTTTGCAAAGGCAAATTCCCTTTGCATTGACTTGACCAGAAGCTAAGGCATGGAAACTACACCCAAAGCAAGAAATCTGCAAGGAATATTTTTTCTTGTAAAACTTTCTGTTAGCAAAATACTCTTTAATTTTAAAATCCAATGGTTATAGAATCATAGATTTACAGCAGGAAGAGACCTCAGACATTATCTGTTTCAATATCCTAATTTTAAAGATGAGAAAATTGAGAAGTAGGAAGGATAAATGACCTGTCCAACAATTCACAAGCAGTAAGTGACAGATGTCAACCCAAGTCGTACAGTATCAAATCTAGTGCTCTTTTATTCACACCATGTTGGTTTGGAATTGTGTACTCTGCCATCTAAGAGAATAGAGAATCAAGGATTTGGATGGCAATGATTTAAACATATGTAAAGTTTTTGTACTTTGTTGGACTGAGGATGGAGAGACGGTTCCTGGAATTAATTATGTGACTTAAAAACAAAGTATAGAGAATATGTGGATGGAAGTGATACTTTAGTAAAAAATTGGTAAAAAATCTTGATCTTTGTTTTAATCCCACCACAATTACAACCAAATTCAGAGATAACAATTTGGAGTATCCATTATATGTACCCAAAGTAACTGCAAGTACACTAAAACCTTGCAATGTTCTGATAATATTGCTTGAGGCCCAGAAAGTCTGTGATTGGCTTTGAAAGTTGGAGTTTTTACAACATGTGCCAAAAATCCTTAATGCCTTAATCAGGAGAGATGTACCAAGAATGGGTATTACAAACTGATTAGGGTACAGATGGTATATGAACTCTCAGAAGATCTTGTAATATATCTGATTGTCAAATGCTCAGTGGTGACCCTGAAGGCATGCACATATATACGTATAACTACACCCATACCTATCTATCTATCCACATATATGTATACATATACACATATACATATATGTATCTATAACATATACTTTATATATATTTAAAATACATGGAGGCATAATAACATATGATTAAAATATACTGTATTATGCAATATATTACATAATCAATATCATAATATATGATAATATTATGTATACCTGCATATTAAATAGATTTATGACTATTTACCTCAGGAGAACTTGTTGGTCATCATGAATTAGCTGAGGCTATGAATGAGTATATCAATAGTAGATCACAAACTCTATTAGTTAACTTCAAAGATGAGTATGTCACAAATAACTACATTGGGTGTGGGGAAGTGGTTTATGGCAGAGGAGTCACTGAGACATAGGAAAAAAATTAGAATGTCTAACTACTATATATTTTTGCTTAAAATAAGAAATTAAGCATTATTAATTTTTAATTTCTAGATTGACACTAGCCGCCTCATTCAGTTTAGAAAATCAAATAGTCATGTGACATGCATAGTTTATAAGATATATAGAGGGAAGAAACAACAGTTTTTTCCATGTGGATGGGTTGAGAGCCATGACTCATTCAATTTCTTTTAGTACATTGTGATATGTTGTAGTTGGCTTTTGCCTGGCAGAGGCAACCTACATATTATCTAGCTTTAATCTAGACTAACCATCACAGAATGGACAAATGGGTTAAAAAGATCCTGCAAAGAAACCACAGATTGAAGATAATATAATATTATGTAAACCAGAAAAAAATGGAAAAGAGAAAATTTCTAAGAAAAGCTTTCTTTTTCAGCCACATCATGAGGCAAAAACAATGACAATATAATCAGATCTGACAAGAAGTCAGTCAAAAAATATTAAATTACCAAGAAACCAAAATTTGGGTTTATATCCAAGATTCTTAACAATGAACTTCATAATTATGTATAGAAGGTATGCCAAAAGTCATGGCTTTAATAGCTTAAAACTGTTGTACTGGGTCTTGAGGTGTTAGCTAATAATGGAATGATAGAATGAAGCCATCACAATTAGCATATTTAAAAACTAAGCTTAAAAAAATGTTTTTTTAATACAATGTAAATGCCTTGCTTATATTGGCCCACTAAAAATGCACTCAACAACTTGGAAAGAGAATTTTCTAACCTGCTAGAAATTTTCCACATGACGAGTTTCAGCAGGTTTTGAACCCATTTGTTTAAAAATATAAAAATGAAACACCTCATTATTTTGTGAGGATAATGATATGACATCAGGTAAAATGAAAATTTAATAGCTGAATTTCAACAAAAACCTTTGCATAATTGGTAGTTGGAATTGAAAAATGAGTATCATGGTTTAATAAGTGTAGCTTATGTTGAATTTCTTCAATTTTCATCTATTTATCTTTGTGAGACATCTTTTATTTTAGCTTTGCCTGCCATTAAAACTTAGTTGCAAAATAAACTACATGTAGAATGAAAGCTTTGAATCACCATATCACAAAGTGTTAAATCAAGATTTTCAAAAATAATGAAGAATTTTCAATTTCAACGCTTTCTGTAAAATATTATAAATATGTATTTTTTATTTATTTTATTTATTTATTTTGCTTTTTGGGGGGGGATGCAGGGCAATTGGGGTTAAGTGACTTGTCCAAGGTCACACAGCTAGTTTTTTGTGTTAAGTGTCTAAGGCCGCAGTTGAACTCAGGTCCTCCTGACTCCAGGGCCAGTTCTCTATTCACTGTGCCACCTAGCTGCCCCTACTATAAATATTTTTAAAGAAAATGATTTTATGCACCATAATAAAATTATTTAAAATATTTCATTTTAAAATTCATTTTATATATTTTATAATATACATAGTAGAGCAGTATCTATATATAATTTATAAATAAATTTATGGTTTACATATATATGTGAAAAGAGGGAGAGAGAGAGAGAGAGAAAAAGAGAGAGAGAGAGACTTGAGGGAGCAAAAATTTTTTATTTATTTAGGCGCCTGAGCCTTCGGGGAGATCTACCAACAAGTTCCAGTGACAGGTAATTGATGAAGACTGTTGCCAACTGCAAAAGATTGACTGAGAAACCTTAGCCACTCCAGAACAGGTTGCATGTTCATGCAGGGAATGAAGTTGGTACCAGAGGAGATATTTCTTTATCATGAACTGGTGGAGACTGAGTGAATACTTACACCAGGCTTATCATCTGTCCTTGTTAACTGGTGATAAATAAGCTAGTATAGGAAAGAGAAGGAATCAAACGAGTTTTGTGTCTCTAGTCTAAATGATAATCTCTAGAGATGCCCTAACCTTCTAGTGGAAGACAGTGGGCATTTATATAGTGCCTACTATGTGCTAAGTGATTTTTACAAATATCTGATTTAATCCTCAATAATTCTGTGAGGTAGGTGGTAATATTATTTTACAGTTGAGGAAACTGAGGCAGACAGAAGTTAAGTGACTCGCCTGGATTCACACAGCTAGTAAGTGTCTGAGGTTGAATTTGAACTCAAGTCTTCTTGACTTTAGGACTAACACTCTTTTCACTCTGCCACCAGTTGCCTCTGGTATCATAGAATTAAGAGTTATTTTACACAACCTGTCGGAACCAAGAATCAATCCCTTTTCACCCATTTTTCTGACAGGGCCTCTACTGCAGAGGTGAAATGACTAGTAGAGACCACTCTACCATGGCATGCTCTACTTGAGTTCAGGAACCCCTAAGAGGAATTGGACTCTGAACAGTTGGATACCTCCTCCACCCAATCTCTCATCCCAGTCCTCTGAATCTGAGAGGACATCCCAAGGGATCCAGCAATCCCTATGCTAAACTTTTGATGTTGAGGCTTTTGTAGCCCCTGATCACCACAGCACATTCTAGTTGGGTTCAAGAAACCCTGTTAGCGATGGAAGATCCTTACCCAAGTCCTGTGAATTCAGAAAAATATACAAAAAATTGATATATCTCATGGTCCTTTTCACAAGCTTCTGACATTGAGGCCTCTGCAATTTCTGGTAGGACCTTAGATTCTGAAGTCTTTCTAAAAGTAATACGATAGTGTGAGAAGACAGACAGACAGATGGCTGGCTGGATAGATAATAAATAGGTAAATAGGCAGAAAGCTGCATATAAGTATAGATAAATGGATGAATAGAAAGGGCAGTTAGATGAATAAATAGGCAGCTAGATATAGACAGGTAGAAGGATGAAGGATAGATAGCTATAGATATAAATAGATATAGACAGAGACAAAACATTTATTAGGCAATTACTTTGTAGACACTGTACCAACTGGTCATACAAATACTAGAAATTAAGATGCTCTCTACCCTCAAGGAGTTTACATTCTGATAGAGGATGACAAAACATAAAAGGGAGCTGGAAGGTGGTGGGGGCTTACCCACATAGGGGCAAGGCTCCTAGTGAAGAGATGGAGTAGTCCAAAGAATGAGTTAAACTGAAAGTAAAGGCAGCATGGCTGGGGCCCTTCATGAAATATCAGTTCTGTTTCAGGCCTACCGATCAGGAGAGCAGTTCCCTCCCAAAGTTGAGGAATATAAGGGATTCGTTTCAGGGCCATGAAGGACTATAAATAATTTTGCTTTGCCAAAAGTATGGATAGTATTAGGTTCCTTAGCCAGGTCTTGTTGACTGTCCCTGTAACCATATAATATTTTCAGTGAAGTCCAAAGGGATATCAGCCTTTATGATTTTGTAGTGATGTAGTTGGATTGTATAAAGACAGCTAGGTGGCACAGTGGATAGAGCACTGGGCTTGGAATCAGGAAGAGTCATCCTCATGGGTTCAAATTTGACCTTAGATACTTACTAGCTGTGTGACCCTGGGCAAGTCACCTAACTCTGTTTGCTTCAATTTCCTCATCTGTAAAATGAACTGGAGGAGGAAATGGCTAACCACTCTAGTATCTTTGCTAAAAAGCAAAACAAAATCCAACAACTCCGAATGAGATCATGAAAGGTTAGACATGACCGAAAAACAACTGAACAACTACAGCAATTGGATTGTGTGGGTTTATACACACCCCTGATTTACAAGGATAAAAAGATAGTGATCTGGATGCAGAGAAGTTTCCAGATCATGTTGCTAAAATGATGTAGAGTAATACCAAGACTCTTGGAGGTCGGATCTTGAGGCTGACAGTGATTGCAATACAGAGAGGTAGGGGAGGTGATTTAATGGAGAAAGTTAAAACCAGTCATCTATATCTGGAAAGACTCAGAAGATTTCTCAGTGCTCCAAGCAATGCCTTAAGTTTGGAATTTGCAGGATTAAGTACCAGCTGCATCAATAGTGGGGGTTTCATCAACGGTAATTCTCTTTACCAAAGAAATGATAGGCCCCCCTCCCAAATAAAAACAAAACAAACTGTGGAAACTACTGTGATTGTTATCACTTTGCATAAGCAGAACCACAGATAATTACATTTCTGCCAGAGCTATAAGTCACCAACTGACAACCAAAAGGAAAACATAAAATGATCAATTGTTACCTGCTCCCTCTTTTGTTATTTAGATACCTGCTTGGTATGGCATGAGACTCTAGGTGCAAGAGAGAGTATAAAGCTGGGAAACTTCGTGATAGCTATAATAGGTATCTCCTAAAAACCCTAAGAATAAGGGTATCTGACACATTACGTTGAAAAAGATGGTAGACATTTATGCTATCTGGGATTCATCAGAGAATCTGGACCTGCTGAAAAATACATTATATATGACTTTGAGTGTATGTAACAGACAGGGGCATTCATATCCTAAATAATATTTATGTAGTGAACTATATACCAGTACCACAAAGGTTAGGAATTTAAGGGGGTGACTTTCAGTTGCCACCAAAAAACCCCCTCATAACTGCCAAATTTTAAAAGTTCAGATTTATTGCACAAGATTCAAAGTCTTATGACAGATTCTTTATATTTTAGCAGCTGTTGCTTGAGAAAATTGAGCTGGATATCTTGGCATAGCATGGAAGATTGATGTGTATGGAAATCAAAGCCATTCATTCATCAACTAGAGTAAGTTACAAGAGGCTATTGAGTTTCCAGAGAGCAAAGGTCATTTCTGAAAATTTAAAAAACATAGCTTAGAGTCAGGATCACATTGGACCCTTGATTGATTTAGAATGCTATGGACTTTATTAGAGTGAGTGGGTTGAACTTGTAGAATAGCCTAAGAAAAAGAGATAATTGAATATCCAACATGAATTTTGTCATTACTGTAAGCAGGCCATTCATGCCCCACAGGATACTGGGATCCCATAACCCTTGGATATCATAGACATTACAATAATAGCCAACATTTATGTAATACATACAATGTACCAGGTACTGGTGAAGTGCTTTACAGTTATTAACTCACTCGATGTTCAAAAAGAGCTCATAGCCTAATGGGAGAGGCAAAAAAACAGTTAAGTACAAATGAGGCATTTATAGAATGAATTGAAAATATACAACAACTTGTTTAATGCCACCTATATCTACCTGGAACTTTACAAACCGCTTGATCATTTACTAGAGTGTTATTTTTACAATCCTAGTTCTATGATTTTTACTCGCTGAATGGAGGAACCCCTCAAGGGATTACCTGGGTGAGCTGAACTGTGAATTGCCAGCAGGGGAAAACATCATAGAATTGTCTTAGCTGGCCCCTAAAGGCTTTGAGCAGTGAGGCTGTTCTTAAGCAGAAGGATATTATACTGAATTTTGAGAGCAGCATGGAGGTCAACTTTGACAGCTTCAAGGATCTCACGTTTGACTATTTCATGGAAGGAGGGAGTGAATCAGCATAGGCATCACAGTGGAATGTTATTATGTATGATAAGAGATATTGGCTGATGGAAACCAAAGTAGTGAAAAAGAAAGCACTTATGGTTTGTGATGAATGGATCATAACCAAGGATTTTAATATATTTCTTTGTTCATATCAAACCCTTTGGTAGGCAGTGGCAAAATTTATTTTTATGAATAAGATGTGCATGTGTATGTGTATGTTGCCCATGTAGGCAATGCATGTCCATATGAGTCTGTCTATATGGATTCATAATGGAGCATGAACATTTCTCTGCCTACCCTTCTCCAAGGGAGACAGATGCTTGCCAGGAGGGGAACAGAAGATTGGAGCTATGAGGCTAGACACTGTTCTCTTCAGAGAGGGAGGACTGGGCTAGAAGTGTATTTATTTATCCCTTTCCCTTAAGTATTGTTAGTCTAGAGGAAATGATTTTTAGGTTCAATTTGAGTTCCTGATCACAATTCCTTAACAAGAGGGAATATCCCAAGCTAAATATCTAAGACTTGACTCTCTCCTCACCAAATGCCAATTACATAAAGATGACACATGGAGAATAGCAAATAAATCCATTTATCCAGGATAGCAGCCTGGCTAACAGTGAAGCTGTGTAGATGAGACTATACCAGATAATACAGTGAGTAATTGAGCTCTGCCACCGAGAGTGAAGTATCTCATCTTATCCAAAAGAGAGTCCTAAATTTCACGTAAAAGGAAATTGCATGAAGACTATAGTGTGGTAAACCGGGGATAAGGGGATCATCAAGGTGCTGGAATCTTCTACAAGTCAGCTTCTTCCTAGAGTTTTTCTTTCCCTTCAGGGACCTCTCTCTGTTAACTATTACTCCTCCTCCTCCTCTATGCATGATTTTTTTCCTCTTTAAGATTTTTATGATGACCAAGAAAATAATAAAAAAGAACATTTTCATACACAAAAGGCCCCAAATGGTAAAACTTTGAATCTATTGCAGCTTAAATTAATGTGGTAGTATCAACAATGTGTTACTTGTCCATATTAGTCTATCAACCTCCTTTTTGTATTTTTATGTTTCACTAACATTCTTCTTTCTTCCTCCTCCTTGTCCTCCTCATCCTCCTTGTCCTCCTCATCCTTCTTCTTCTTCTTCTCATTATCCTTCTTCTTTTCTTCTTCTTTTCCTTCTTCTTCTTTGCATCACTACACTTCTCCACCAACTCTCCTCTCCCTTAAAAAAATTCTCCCTTCTTGGGGTAGCTAGGTGGCACAGTGAATAGAGCACTGGCCCTGGAGTCAGGAGGACCTGAGTTCAAATCTGGCCTCAGATACTTAATACTTCCTAGCCATGTGACCTTGGGCAAGCCATTTAACCCTGCTTTTCCTCTCCAAAAAGCAAAAAACAAAACAAAAACAAAAAGTTCTCCCTTGTAACAAAAATGTATCCTAACAAAATAAACTTGTGCTGTAATGATGTTTGGAACTGCATGTCTCATTCTTTATCTATAGTACATGACTTCTCTGCCAAGAGGTAGAAGACAGATTTCATCAACAGTCTCTGTAGTTGCGATTAGTTAGTTGCTTTTATAAGAATCCTTATGTCTTTCAAAATTGTTTTATTGCACAATATTTTGGTCATTATGTAAATAGTTTTCCTGGTTCTGTTCACTTTGTTCTACATTTGTTTACAACAAGTCTTCCCTGGTTTCTATGAATCCATCACTTTGTTACTCCTTGTGATGTAAATCACATTCCTTTACTCACATACAATAATTTGTTCTGCCATTTTCCACTTGTTGGGAACCATATAGTTCTTATAGTTCTTTGTTATAACAAAAAAGACTACTTTAAATATTTTTGGATACGTGGTCCTTTTCCTCTTTCTTTGATTATCTTTGAGACACATGCCTCGTAGTGGGATCCCTGGGTTAAAAGGAAAGCATAATTTAGTGACTTTTGGGTAAATTTCCAAATTGTTTTCCAAAATGTACCAGTTTATAGCTCCTCCAACAGTATATTGCCTATGCTCCCATAAAACCTCCAATCACTAAAAATTTTCTTTTTTGTCATCTTTGCTAATCTAATAGTTGTTTTAATTTGCATTTCTCTTATTACTAGTCATTTGGTGAATTTTTGATTTTAGTTGTTGATTGTTTGAATTTCTTCCCTTGAGAACTGCCTATTCATATCCTTTGACTATCTGTCTCTTGGGGAATAGCTCTTGCTCTTTTGTATTTGTATCAAATTCATATACATATATATGTATACATACATATGTATTTATATATGTATACACACATATCTTAGCAGACCTTTATTAGAGAATATTGCTGGAAAGATTTTTCTCCAGTTAACTGGCTCCTGTAGAAGTCTAGCTTAATCACTTTTAATTGTGCAAAAAATTTCAATTTTATGCAATCAAAATTGACCATTTAAACTTCTGTGATCTTCTGTATCTCTTGCTTGGTCAAAGATCCACCCTCTATCATTGTGTACATCTCCTTCCATTGTTCTGTAATTTGCTTATGATATGACCTTTAACAACTAGGTCATATATCCATTTGGAGCTTATCAGAACATATCATGCCTGGTTTAAATGTTTTTTCTGCCTGGCCACTTTTCAGTTTTCCCAGTAGCTGGATTTGGATTCAGGAGAGTAGGGTTGGAATCACAGCTCTGACACTACTTTGTGACCTTGGGTTGGTCCCTTAGTCTCTCAGGGTCTCCATTTCTTCTTTTGTAATATGAGTGATAATGATAACATTTGTGCTACCTTCTTCAGAGAGATGCTATGAAAAAATTGTTCTGTGAACTTCAAAGAACTTCACAAATGTATTGTGTTATTATTATTGGTTGGTTGGTTGGTGTCCTTTGTTCTTGAAGAGGACCAAAATGACACCATTATGTTAGAGTCAAGTTTCAGTGTGTCTGACTGTGGCTGATCAGACCAATTCAAACTTGGAATTCTCTACCACAGGTCAGGCACAAATAGTCTGTGTGAACATTTGGGGTCAATTTTCTAAATTTGTGCATCCTGCATTTTCTTTGAGTTGTTCCAGTTCTGGCTTGCTCATAGAGCACAGCACCTTCTCTGATGACGGCGAGCCATGTTGGGTGGTCCTATGCCAGTGCCTCCCATGTCACACAATCAATCCCAAAGTTCTTAAGAGAGACCTTGAGAGTGTCCTTGTATCTCTTTTTCTGACCACCTGGGAGCACTTACCCTGTGCGAGTTCTCCATGAAATAGTCTTTTAGGCAAGTCTATTTGGTTTTCTAACAATGTGGCCAGTCCATTGCAGTTGTGCTCTCTGCAGTAGAATTTGAATGCTTGGCAGTTTAGTTTGAGAAAAGACCTCAGTGAATGGTACCTTATCCTGCCAAGTGATCTTCTGAATCTTCTTAAGACAATTCAAATGGAAGCGGTTCAGTTTCCTGGCATGGTACTGGTATATTGTGCAGGTTTCACGGGCATTCTGAATGTGGTAGTCTTTTGTAATTGGCTTGAAAGTATGAGACTAGCATGGTGATGTAGTGGATAGAATGATAGATTAGAAGTCAGAAAAAGGTGGGTTTGAAGCCTGAGTCTGATACTGTGTGTGACTTTGGGCAAATCACTTGATCTCTCTAAACTTGAGTCTTCTCAACAGTGAACTTAGTATAATGGTTTTTGCACTTATCTCACATCATGTTGTAAAGAACAAGCAGGATGATGTATGTGTATGTAATGTAGTTGATTTTGGCTCCATTCTCTAGACCTGTTATAGTTCTACCTCAGGGTTTTCAGGTACCCTGAGGAGTTTGGGATATCTCTTTTCTCTGCTATTGATGCAGCCTCCCCCACTAGTTATACCCCTTCCCATTTATTAAGAGGCCAGTGAATAGCAACTCCAGTTCCATTTAACCATTTAACTGTTCACTTTCACAAAATAATATTTATTTCACAGACATAACAAGAAGAAATATATACTCATTCCCCCCGCCCCCCCCCCCCAAACTTGGGGTCATAATTCCACCTATCTCATCTCAGTTCAAAATTTACAATTTAGCTCAGTGCCTACAGCATTGGTCCCACCAAGTTCACATCCAAAAGTGGCATCATCACTGCCTTCTGTTGGGCTGGCGAATCCTTGCTCCTTAGGGCACTGACACTGAACTGGCTGCAACATCTGGCTTGGGATGCTGGATTCCAGGATCCCTGTGACTCATGGTTCCAGTCCAGATTAGAGACTCTACTTCCTAGAACTGGAAAGAACTAAGAAAAAGGCCACGGATCTGGGCCCATTTCTTAGGGACCATATGGCCTCAGAGATGGAAAGCCCCACAGTCCTTCCTCTTAAAACATGGTTCTCTCACTGGAAGTTGTAGTGAAAAAGTCACTTCACTCCCTCAACTGGAATTCATCAATGCCGTATCTGGTGCTGATAGACCTTTTCTGGCTATACAACCAGTAGAAGAAAACTCTTCTCAACCACGTGGTATCACTACCCAGAGGAGTTACAGAATATCCATGCAGAGCTTTGTCCTCACCATTCTCCTGGAAACAGTTGCTTGCCTCTCCACATGGAGATATGACTTCTTAGATAGTGAGGCATGCACCAGATACCTATTACATATGTAAAGTGCTTTGCAAAATTTAAAACCACATGTAGCTGTTATTATCCATTAAAAAATCCCTTTTCCTTCTTTTAAGAAAACTGAAAATTGAATGTGACAATCTGAGAGAATATTGGCTAATGCTATTTTTAAATTGGGTGATGAACAAAGATTATTTAAAAACTACCCATTGACAAGTACTTACCTTGTCTTCCTATATCCTTCTGTCAAGCTTTACAGAATTGTTTCTTGCAGTGCTGCTGCTAATTCCAATTCTTTCTAGTCCCTGGTCAGTCAAAATATACAGTCAGTTGCTTGCAAACAACTCTGGGGTCAGCATCTGCCCCTCCCTTCCCAAATTGTGCATGAATCATTGCTTGTAGGATTTGGCTTACTGCAGACCGGAGCTTTCTATTCATTTCCTTTCATTTTCAGTGGAAAGGGCTTTGATCCATTTACACTTACATACACCATGCTATCAATAGTCAACCTCAAAGGAGAGGAATGGGCATAGGGCAGTATAATTGAATTCAACGAAAGTTTCTTCTCTTAAGAAACAAATACCATGTTTTGTCTGACATTCAGAAAGGGGACTTCCGTCTAGAAATATACTTTTTAACGTGTGTTTCCTTAAAAAAAATACTCTGCTAAAGTATTGATTTCAGACTTCCCTCAGAAGTGTTAACCAAATATGTGAGTCTGCTCTGGTTTCCCTTTTTGCTTGGAAGAATCCAAGCCCATAGCCATTTGTTGCCTTGTTTATGTCCCACAGACCCATCTTGGAGAAATAGAATTTAATTTGCCCTGCTGGAGCCTGATTTCAACTTTTACATTTATGGTTAGGATTTTTTTTTAAAGCTAGAAACATTTGCCACACAGAAATGTAAGAGGAAAGCCAAGAAGCATAAGAGTAAACTGTTAGCTCATTTTTAAAGAGCCGTTCTAATTTTCTTTTTATCTTTCTCTACCAGACAAAAATCTATAGGGATTTCTCTAGCACCTTTCAACTGCAGCTTTCAAGGCACTTTACACTCTTTATCTAATTAAGACTCTGAACACCTCTGTGTGAGATGGAAACAACCATGCCATAAACCTGACAAACAGAAGCTGGATCCCTAGAAACTTCACTAGTCCTCAGATGATGAGGGTGCACTGAATTTAAAACCTAGGACATTTTACATTATATCATGTTATATTCTCCTTGGGGCCTAGGGCCACAGGGGGTAGTGTAGTGTTGGCTGGTTAACCATCAGCTTTCTTGAGGGCAATTCATATTGGTGGAAAAATACCTGCTAGACAATGGAGAGCCCCAGGAGTTTTTTAAGCAGGTGAATGACATGATCAGAGCTATGACTAGGAAAGATTAATTTGGCAGGTGTATGAAAGATGGATAATATGAAGGGGAAGAGAACAAGGTAAAGACATCTGTAATAGGGATGTTATATCAGGTCAGGCAGGTGGCTAATAAGGTTGGTAGCTATGGTAATAGAGAGGATAGAACTGATTCAAGAGATGTTTTGGAAGTGCAATGAACAGTAATTGATAATTGCCTGAATATTCAATAAGTAAAGCTAGGAAGAAAGACTACTGGCTTAAAGAACGGCAAATAGGTGCTTACTAAGCACTATCTCTTAAGGGTAATTATGAAGATGTTAATGATGCAACATCTAGGGATTTCCTTACATGGGGGACCTCAGAAAACTACCTTAGGTTCATGGCACTTCATGAATCAGCACTCATTCAGACACATATTTTACAAGCCCCCTGGAGTCTTTCGAGTTTTTAACCAGTCAACCAGAGGACATCTCAGTTCAAAGCAAAAGGTGAAACATTCAAACAACATAATAAAGAAACAAGAAAAGATTCCCACTATGCACGTATGCAGTACTTTCCTCCATAAGTAGGAGAGCACACGAAAAAGTAACCCATGTGGCTAAGGAATATGTATGAAAGCCATGTGAGGAGAGCCCAGGTGTAGGGACGTTTGTGGGTACGACAATGCACACCTGTAAAACTGCACAGCTGCTGACGTCCTCTGGAGATGTCCTCATATTGTTATCTTCTAGGTGTCATTTCTCTGTGCTCTGTGGTTGCTGAGTAGGCACTTAATAAATTTTTCCTTCATTCTTTTGTTTCTCCTTTTGTTTCTTTCTTCTTTCTTCCTCCTCCTTCTTCCTTCTCTTCCCTCTCTTCATCCTTCCTTCCCTTCCTCTCTCCTTTCCTTCCTTCTTTCATTCTTTCCATCCTCCTTTCTTTCCTTCCCTTTCTTCCTTCCCTCCCTCCCTCTTTCCCTACATTTCTCCTTTCCTTCTTTCCTTCCTTCCTTCCTTCCTTCTTTCCTTCCTTCCTTCCTTCCTTCCTTCCTTCCTTCCTTCCTTCCTTCTTTCCTTCCTTCCTTCTTTCCTTTCTTCCTTCTTTCCTTCCTTCCTCCCTTCCTTCTTCTTCCCTTTACCTTCCTTTTTTTGCCACTGTCTTCCTGGGATTCAGCTTTATAGATTTTCTAAGGTCATCCACTGCCCTCTACTACTGACTGCTGAGGTGGAGTGCCTAGTAAGCTTGCCAAGGGTGCTGATTATTTTTATTGCATAGCTGACAACTAGGACCTACCATACCCAGTAAGAAAAATGAGTAAAATGATGCTGATGATAACAATAATAACATTTATATAGAACTCGGAAAGACCTGAATTCAAAATTGACCTTAGATACTTAGTAGCTATGTGACCCCTGAGCAAATAATTTAGTCTTTGCTTTAATTTCCCCAACTTAAATGGGAATGATAATAGCACCTAACTCCTAGGGTTGCTGTGAAGATCAAATTAGTTAATATCTGTAAAGTGTTTAGCATAGAACCTAATGAGTGTTGTTGTTACTCAGTTGTTTTCAGTGTCTGCCTCTTTGTGACCCCATTTGGGGTTTTCTTGGCAAAGACACTGGAGTGGTTTGCCATTTCATTCTCCAGCTTATTTTACAGATGAGGAAACTGAGGTAAACGGGGTTACTTTGTTCACTTCACCACCTAGCTACCCTATGTAGCACATAGGAGACACTTAATAAATGTCTGTTCTCTTCTCATCAGCAGAATTAAGATTAGAACCTCACAGCTTCCAGTTCCTCTGAGTGGCTATTTATTTCATTTATCCAATTCAGTCCCATGCTATCTGGTGCCCCACTACTAAATACTGTATTTCACATCAACTAAATCTCTAGGTATTGGGAATAAAATTTCCCATTTCATGCTGTTCTCTCTAAAGGCTACTATTTGCCTCCATCAACTTCATTGTAGTAGTCATTTTGGGGAGTTGTGTATGTCAGATTTAGTGAGCACTTTGGCTTTGGGAAGATGATAGGAGCAACTGTAAACTCTCAGCTATTAATGTAAGTACCATTTAGGTGGCAGAGCTATTGAGTCCTCTTGAAGTTGGGTTACATAATGATAGGAGAGTCAGTAAGGTTACCTGGAGACATGGAAACAGGCATGTCACTTAAAATATTGTATTCAGTGGAACTTTTATATTTATTGCTGCATGGATATAAGAGAATCTGATGAATATATAGAGAAAGACTGAATATATAAAAGAATGCATCATGGCTTAGTGGAAAGGGTATTGGATTTAGAGTAAGAAGATGGGAATTTGATTCTCAGCCTTGTTACTTGCTAACTGGGTGACCTTCATTAAGTCACTTTTTCCCCTCTGAGTTTCACCATATTCATCTGCAGGATGAGAGGGTTGGACTACATCAGATGTTTAAAGTCCATTCTGTCCATGAGTCTATCCTTCTAGCTACCCATCTCTGAACTGGTAGAGCTGAATAATGAGATCAAATGGATATCTTATAATAGTTGGCATTTATATAGGACTGTGCTGAAAGTTATGTTGACTTGGTATTCCCAGTCCTGCTTGTCAATCAGTTGGGGGAAGTATTACTGAGTCTGCAGTTTTTGTATTACCTGCTGCTATCTGTCAGGTACCACATCACCTCCTACCTGTTGTTGTTGTTCATAGTTTCAGTCATGTCTAACTCTTCCTGACCCCATTTGGGGTTTTCTTGGCAAAGATACTGGAGTGGTTTGCCATTTTCTTCTCCAGCTCATTTTTACAGATGATGAGCTGAGGCAAACAGGAATAAGTGACTTGCCCAAGGTCACACAACTAGTATGTACCTGAGATCGGATTTGAACTCAGGAAGATAAGTCTTCCTGACTCCAGGCCTGGCACTCTATTCACTTCACCACTTAGCTGCCAGTTAGTCAAAACATACAGACAATTGGGGAAGAGCTGAGATGAAATGGCCCATTTCCTCTTGCTAATGCGAACTAATCCTAATTATCTTTATCTCATTGCCAAAGTTAGTAAAAGCTGGCTCCATCTAGAATCCTGTGCTGAACTCTAGAGATCAGCCAGTCAATTTGGTGCTATATTGACATATATATTTTGAAAATAAATTTTTACTTCTCTTTTCCCCAATTTTTGTCTCATTAATCAGAGTGAAAGCCTGAATGAAGAGTTTTTCTTTTAGCAATTGCACAGTTTCAGAGCATCTCCCCCTCCCCCCAACATGTGTCAGATGCTTTCTTCGCTTGGAACTTCCCTTAGTGCCTGGAGTCTCTTCCCCTTTAGAACATCTGTTTCTTGCATTTTCTCACCCTTTGCCATGTTGGCCCTTTCTCCCATTGGTGATGTTAACCAAAAATCACAACTCCACAAGACATGAGTACTAACTTGATTTACAAGAGAAAGGCACATACCCATGGGAACTCCTTATAACAAGTACAAAGGAGCCCCAAATACAGGCAGAACCGTGCGTTTTTATATGTAATAGTGAGAATGGGGGGTTGCAGGAGGAGGAGGGGGCAAAGGGGAAATTCCTTAGAGTCAAGTCATGAGAAAAGTAAAACAGACTAGGGCCCTCCTGGGAACTGCTAGACCATAAAGGTAGTGTGGTCTTGCTTATCTGAAGAGTCTCAGCTGCACAAATGGTTTATCAGTCTGAGTTAGGCTGACCAGAGCCAGGCTTGTAGCTAACTCTACTTCAAGGACACTGAGAGTTAATAGAGTTCAGTTGCAAAAGATCACTGTTATGTTAGTTCAGGGAGGCTTTATCCTTGTAAAATAGGGCAACTCAAGAAAACAATTTCAGGGGGTTCCTTCACATCTCAGAGGGCCCTTTGGTAAATTCTTTCTAGGGCCTCCATTTAGGAGATGGGCCCAGGCAAGTAACTCTTCATTCTGCTGTCTCTTTCCAAACCTGGTACCAAACTTCTTAGATCTTCCCTCTCCCCCCTCTTTGCTTCTTAGTTCCTTTCTGTGCGTTTGCCTCCTCCAATAGAATGTAAGCTCCTTGAAGGCAGGTACTGTCTTTTTTTCTTGTATTTCTATTCTTGAGTGACAGGTGGACACCACAAGTGAATGAACATACCCAAAAAGGGCCTAGAAATCCCTGACACCAGAGGTGCTAGTCCTTTCTGAATATCTCATACACCCTTTCACCCATGACTCCAAGAAACTGTAGCATGACCAAACAGCCAAACCATGGTAAAACAATTTAGCAGATGAGCTAAACCAGGTTCAGGTTAACCAACAGGCCTCAAACCTGTCTTGAATTAAGGGGCTATCTACCATAAGCATGTGAAGACTTCCCATGACAAAATGGGTGGATGAAAATGATTTATTCCGACTGCCATGAAGGTAGCTGAAGCAGGTGTTGAGGAGTGCTTAGAGCTTGGTCAGACATTGAAGACACCAAGGTCATTCATTGTATCCCAGGCCATCACCAGTCATCCTGACTTTTGTCTTGCCACTGGACTTGAATGATTCTGGAAGAGAAAGTGAGGCTGACGACTTTTTGCAGCTCTGATTCATTCAAATTCAATTCATAGGGCTGGTCAAGACAACACCAGTGATATCATTGGTCCTATTATAAACAAAAGATGAATAGCAGTGAATAGAACACTTGCCCGGGACACAGGAGGACCTGAGTTCAAATCCAGCCTCAGCCACTTGACATTTATTAGCTGTGTGACCTTTGGCAAGTCACTTAACCTCAATTGCTTTGCCTTCCCCTTTCAAAAAAAAAAAAAGGAACAATATTTTTTGTCTCTAGTGCTCAGCACAGTCCCTATCACACAATACACAATAAATATTTGTTAGCTGCCTACCTGCTTTTTTACATACTTTATCTCATTTGAGTTTCATAACCATCTTGTGTGAGAGAGAGCTCAAGTGTTATTCTTCCCATTTTACAGAAGAGAAAAGGGAAGTCCAAAGATCAAGAAGGAGACAAGAAGGGATAGAAAATTAATTTATTTGCTTATTTAGATTTTATGAAGTGATACTAACATTACACATTAAATTTTTGCTACATTGTCCCTAATGCAATTAAATTGGCAGGTAGTTTTTTTTTAAAATTATGCCCCTCACCCATCTGAGACAGGCACTCAAACTCTGTTGCAACCATAGCCATTAATCAACTTTGTGACCTTGAGAAGCTCATTCATCCTGCCGAATACCCGACTCTTTCCTTATCTTGGTGTGAAAATAAATGATTCTGTGAGACATTGTCTGCAAAGCACTTAGGTCCTAAGAGAAAAGTATAGGAGAAATACAATAGAGTACTACTATTGCAAGTGCTGAGTGCTTTCAGCTCGGCTCTGCATTGCAGCATTATGAGCATCCTTAGACTATTTTACTGATTTCCTTTGAATGGAGACTAAATAAACATGGAAAAAAGAGTTCTGTTCCACCTCCCTCCCCCAAAGAAAGTTATTCCTCCCAACTGTCCCTCCTGTCGTTTTTGTGTCAGAGGCTACTTCTGCAGATGAAGAGCCTGGATGTTCTTTGGGGATGACTTCTCATTTCTGACTCATTGCGCTCTACTACCAAATCTGGGAATTTCAGTATATGACACTATCCTTTTTCTGCAGCCCCTTCCTAGGATGTTATGGTAGGAGATGATTTTTCCACATCCCCACTATGATGACTGGGCTAGTTATTTTCCTTAATGGGTATTGAAATTGTTCTTGAGCCTTAATTATAAGAAATGACCCTCTGGGAATGGATGAGAGAAGAAGGGGATACATTGGGAAATATAGATGATATAAGTAAAAGAAATAAAATTTCATTTAAAAAAAGTATGTTAGTTCCTTGAAGCCAGGAATTGAATTCTATCTTTTTATCCTCAATACTTAACAGTGTCTGGCACATAGTAGGCATTTAATAAATATTTACTGAATTGAATTGAAAATGCTTACTAAATGTTGGGTATACAAATAAGAAAAAAAATCACTCCCTGCCCTCAAGGAGCTTATAATCTATCTAATGGGGGTAAGTGACATACAAAAGGAAACTGAAAAAGGAGATATAGCCACCATAGAGTACTGCGGGCCTGGTGTTCCACAGAGTTGTTGCACCAATGCAATATTCACAGTGCCTATGGTGGCTATGAATATGCTGGCAAAATTCTGAATTGCAAAATATAACAGATTCTCCACATGGAAGACGGAATCAAAACATTTATTCAAACACTGGAAAATTGAATTCCAACACCAGAAAGCCAAATACATCATAGCAACAAAGAAATCTAAACATAATAACACTGTAGGGGGCATCACCATGCCCAAGCCTTCTCCCTACTAGGGCCTTCCCACAAACAAACACTCGTAGCTCACTGCCTGCTTCCTCTCTGTCCCTCAGCTCTAACTGCTCTGACCAACTTCCTTTGGGCTCTGCTCCACCCTTCCTGCTCCATCCATTTAGCAAGCTCCTCCCACCACAGGCTTCATGTGACTCAAACTCATGTGACCTAATCTGGTCACATGAGCCTATTAATGGTTGGGAAAGATCTTCCCATTAAGCAAAACCACATGACCATTATAGGAGTGGAAACCAAGCAGAACCACTGACAGAAAACGAAGTTACCTGCAAGACTGTGAGGGGAGGCTTTGGGAAGGATTCCATCCTCCATCCTCTAATCCGGTAGTTCTCAACCTTTCTAATGCCACGACCCTTTAATACAATTCTTCATGTTGTGGTGACTCCCAACCATAAAATTATTTTTATTGTTATTTCATAACTGTAATTTTGCTACTGTTATGAATCGTAATGTAAATATCTCATATGCAAGATATATTTTCATTGTTACAAACTGAATATAACCCACAGGTTGAGAACCACTGATCTAAATCCTAGGGGAGAGGATGAGGTGGGCGATGAGGTTTCTAGTGATCAGTTTACTGGGGAAGAGGGGATAACATACTGTCCTTAGAGTCCAGGCCAAGCAGAGCTGCAGATAGAAGAATTTAGTAAATTCTTGTTGCTTGATTGATTGAAGAAAGAATTTACCAACAAATAGATTTCTCCAGAAGTGGAACGGGAATTCTTTCAGAAGTAATGCATTCTCCCTGTTGGGACATCTTCAAAAAGAGGCTGGATGTGATTGAGTGTATTATGGAGGGGATTTTTATTAAAGTTCAGTCTGGATTTGGTCGTGGCTTTTGAGTTTTATTCCTTCTACAAGATTTTTTGAATGTGATTCTGTGTGATCTCTAAGGTGCCTTCTGGCTCTATTATTATATCAGTCTAAGCATATCTTAGCTAAACTTTGTCCCCATCAATGCATTTATCTTTAATAGGTGTTCAGAGAACACAGTTCACAGCAACGACATTTATTTAATGAAATGGCAATGTAAAAGTAGCCATTGAAAATTCTCTACATAAACCTGAGGCACATGCTTACACAAATATACATGCTGTCAGTGCAGAGAGTAGACATATGTAGGGGATGTACTTATAAAGGCATAAACGTAGGGAGCATGTGTTTTAACTAGGGAGGTTCAGAATACCTAAGTCCCTTACAGTGAAAGGTGTCCATCTCCTTTATCTGTTGCTTATGTTGCCATGGGAAAAACTGCAGTGTTTTGCTGTTCAGGACAGAGGCACTAGTCATAGCTATGCGGTCGGGGAGAAGAAGGGGTGCTCTGTCCTTGAGGTCTGTGGTTCCTGATTCACTACTTGCTCTTGTTACCTAGTCAAAAGACTGTGGCTCAACAAGAGTGACTGAGAGCCACAGCATCCCAGATAAAGCCAACATGTAGGTTGCATGAAGAGAGGAGAGAGAAAGTGCAACAAATGAGCTTTATTGAGGGGAGATACACAGTGCAGTTCTCTAGTGTTTTGCATGAAGTTAGGTGCCAAATGTAGAGAAAATAGGGTGAGTTTGGGGGGAATCTCATATGGATTAAGCAGGACCAGGCAGTGGAGGAAAGGGAGCAAGAAACCTCTACCTGCAGACTGGTGCTGATTCATGCTAGAGGGTTGAGATGATTCCTGGGGTATTGAAGGGTAGTTGATATTCAGACTTCCTGCTCTTGAAAAGTGCTTTTGGGCCATTACTGTTGGTCTTACTGACAGTGTTTTCCTGTTTAGGGGTTTATGAGTTTCCCTAAAGGCTTCTTCATTTTGTGAATCAAAGATGCAATTTTATTTCTTGTAAAATGTACAGCTCTGGTACAACTATCAAGGAGCATACACACAGGGAAGAATTATGGCCAATGTGCAGGCGCAAAAGCACACATTTATAGGGATCATGTGTGGTCAGGTCAGTCACATGGAAGGGAACACATATGTGAGGAAATACACATATTCATAGGATATCTATGGAGGACAATATCATGTAGGGTCAGAACATACATGTGGAGGTACATATGGGGAACATGTGTGACCAGGTCATATATGTGGACTGACATATATGTACAGAATGTCTATGACTAGAACCTTTGCCTTGTTGCGAGAATTTTCTGAATTGTTGCTTGCAATTGCCCAAACAAACCAGGAAAGAATATAGCCAGGTAAACTACAGTATATCTCTTCACATAAGAGTGGGACATATATATCAGTAGATGATGGACATGTGTATTTCATAACTTCACAGATGACTATGTGTGTGTATGCATATATTTTCTCCTCCTGAGCTATGTGACTTAGAGAAAGTTCCCGGAGAGAAGATGTTTCTTACAAAGCAGTTTTGGTTAAGATCAGGTAGGACAGATAGGCAGAAAAGGTAATTTATTAGATTAAGTTGATACAAAAGAATAAAAAAAATGTCCTTTAGCATAGCCATTTACACTAGCCCAAAAATGGCAAAGTGGATAGAGCACCAGACCTGGACTCAGAACCTGCACTCAAATCTGGTCTCAGACACTTACTAGCTACAATTAACCCTATCTGCCTCAGTTTCTTCATCTGTAAAATCATCTAGAGAAGGAAATGGCAAACCAGTCTAGTATCTTTGACCACAAGGAGTTGGATGTGACTGAAACAACTGAATCACAGTAACAACAAAAGAAAACATTATCTTCTTTATGAATCAGTTAGTTAATTAGCATTTGTTAGCCTCTAACTATGCGTTTTATTACATAGGATAAGGAGAAGGACTGGAGCTTTTGGAAATATTGAGGTCCTATGAGTTTTTTTTAAATTGTAAAGTCATTAGGGGGAAGGGAGGTCCCAAAGCAGGCATCCTGAAGAAAGGGAAAGAAATATAACAACAGCAAATGGAGGGGCAGCTTATGCATCTGATGCTTCAGGCTTACTGATGTGTTCAGGTGATGCCCTTGGGCTCTTCCTATTTGTCCCTCTCTGCTGGACGTGGAGTAAATGCTGCCACACAGGCTGCTTTGCTGGACACACGATATCTGTCAGAGGCAGGCACCCCCCACTGACTTCTATCTGTTTCTAGCTTCTGGATTTAGTTAGAGTTTGACTATAAGACCGTCTCTACAATATTCTTTCATTTCAAAAGCTAGAAGCATTTTATATCTCTTTCAGAAAAGCAGCTGACCTTCCATCAACCATTAAGACCAGTAACAGCTCAAGAGGGGAAAATCCTTCTTGACTTTTATTATTCCTTTACTCAGTCATCTTTACTCTGTCTCTTCCTTTTCACCAATTCTTGGCTAGAAGTTAACTTTCCAGTCTAGGGATTTATCTGTCAAAGTCCTCACCCTAACTGATAGTAGGCATTTTCTGTGTTTCTTTATTTTAAACTCTAAAAGCCAAATTATCAACCACGTTAGGCATATTTGCTCTGTAACTACCAAACAGCTCCATATTCTCCAGTTTTCTAATTCCAAGTCTCTTCCTTTCTCCCATGTAGATGAGTATATGGAGAACAGGCACCAAGACAAAACTAAAGGAAGGGAAATAGAATAGAAGGTCATGGTCTCCTCTACCTGTCCAGTCATATTTTGCCCTTTCATTGGCAAATATGATGACAGAGTCTGAAATGGCTTTGAGCTCATCCTTACATACAAATGAGGAAACTAAGGTCTGGAAGGGCCTAATGGCTATCTCTTAGAATCCTGATTTTCCATAGAGTTGTTATGGGAGAAGTATCTCCTCTTTGAATTCATGTGGTAGGTTACTGCTGCCAAAATAAATCTACAGCAATGTGGAAATTATAGTCCATTACATCTCACTGCTAATTTAATTCCGTGGGATTGATAAAGCAGGTGAATGAATTACAGATTCAAAACATATGATAAATATCAAATTAGAGGAAGGATCAAATAAATAAAACATTGAATAAGTATAATAGCATTATTATTAACAATAAACAAATAGTAAAAGACAATAAACAAATAGTAACAACAAACAGATAGTAACAAACATTATTTGTCAATGAGGGAATCCCTAGTCACAAATTGTGGGAGGAAAATTCAACTAAAATTTTTTTAAAAGTTTCTTTTAGCACACTATTGGCTCTTAAGAAAAAACTATATTTTGACACCCAGCCTTGGTGAATGTGTAAGAGAAGTTGAAGGATGTTTCAGTCAGTCAGTCAATAAGCATTTATTAAGGGCCCACTAAAAAAGGAGTACGCTAAACACTGAGGATACAAAGAAATGCAAAAGACAATTTCTATTCTAAAGGGGTTCAAAACCTAATGGGGGAAACAACATGAAACAGGTACATATCTATATCTATGTCTAATCTCTATCTCTGTCTCTATCATCTATATATATCTATCTCTGTGCATACACACAGAATACATTTGAGAAAACCAACAGAGGGAAGGCACTAGAATTAAAAAGGATGAGGAAAGGGTTCTTATAGAAAGTTAAGATCTTAGCTGGGACTTGAAGGAAGTCAGGAAGCAGAGATAAAGAAAAAGGAAATTGCAGGCATGGGGGCAGTGGATGAAAATGCTGACTTTGGAGATGTTCAAGGAAAAGCAAGGGGGCTGGCATCACTGGATCAGGAGTATGCCATGAGTGGGTGTACGGGGTAAGATTGGAAAGGTATGTGTGTGTGGGAGCGGGATACGAAAAACTTTGAAGGCCAAATAGAAGATCTTATATTTGATTCTGGAGGCTATAGGGAGACACTGAAGTTTGCTGACTAGAGGTATGACGGACGTGGTCAGAACTCTTTAGGAAGATCACTTTGACCGCTTAATGGAGGATGGACTGTGGTCAGGAGAAACTTGCAGCAGGCAGACTCATAGGACTATTGCAATAGTTCACATGTAAGGTGATGAGGGCCTGCTCTAGAGTGATGTAGCATCAGAGGAGATGTGTATGAGACATTTTTACAAATGTAAAGCTGAGAAGATTTGCCAACAGATTGGATATGAGGAGTAAGAGAGAATGAGAAGTTGAGGACGACATATATGTTGTAAACCTGAGTGACTGTAAGGATGGTGGTACCGTTGGCAGGGACAGGGAAGTTAGAAGTGGAGGGGAGGGTTTTGGAAGAATGATAATAAATTTAGTTTTGGATAGGACATTTTTTTTTAATGCTAGACTTTTTTTTGGAGGGCTGAAGGCAAGGCAATTGGGAGTAAGTGACTTGCCCAAGGTCACGCAGGTAGTAAGTGTGTTAAGTGTCTGAGGCTGGATTTGAACTCAGGTACTACTGACTCCAGGGTCGCTGCTCTATTCACTGCACCTAGCTGCCCTCCCTTTTTTTTGGAGAGGGGAATTATTATTATTATTATTTTTTGCTTTTCATTCTCTTTAATGCCAATAATTTAAAATGGTCAACATTCCCTCCTCCCCCGCACCAAAAAAAAGCTTAGATAATAAATACTGCACTTTGGGCTGTAATAAATAACAAGTTTATTAACAAGGAATGCACTTCTCCAACCGTCTAGTGCAAGATGTCCAATAGGCAGTTGGAAATAGGAGACTGGAGGTCCAAAGAGAGATTAGTATTTCAGGGGTGGGGAATTTGTGGCCTAGAGGCCACATGTGACCTTCTAGGTCCTTGGGTATGGCCTTTTACCTGAGTCCAAGTTTTACAGAACAAATCCTTTTTTTAAGGGGATTTATTCTGTGAAGTTTGGATTCAGTCAAAGGGCTGCACTTGGGGATCTAGAGGGTCATGCGTGGCCTCGAGGCCACAGGTTCCCCGCCCCTGGGCTAGATAAATAGATTGGAACATCATCAGCTTAGGGGTGATAGTTGCATCCATGGGAACTGATGGTTGGATTTGTTCAGCTTGAATACACTTATTTGTCACAATGGAGAGTTATGAAAAAATTGAAGGGGGGAGCTTTGGAGGACAGAGAAGGGTTGTTAATAGTGATGCTAATAGGGAAAAAAAGAAGGAAAACAGTCATTGAAGAATTTTAAAAAATGCACAGAAGAGAATAGAATGACGTTCAGAGGGAGACACAGACAGGCAGGAGAGCTTTGAAACTAACATAATGTGTCAAAAGCAAACTGTATGTAATAGATTTGTGATTTCTTACATAATTCTCTTCTCTCTTCATTGTAAAAGGAAATGTTCATTTTGTTGGTGCTTTTCAAGTTTGGAATAAAAAATAAAAATTATTGAAAATACATTGTGAAATAAAGGAGGAAAAAGATGAGAGAGATAAAGTACAATCCCTCAAACCTGCTTGTTGACCTTAGAATACAAGAGACAGACAACCCATGCCTGAACTTGGAAAGAGTTAAAGTGACCTAATCCTGTTTATGTACAGTCATAAAAAGGCCATCTGTGGACTCTAATAACAACCAGGCTATTACAAAGTTCACACACACACTGTTAGTGTTAATAATAAGTAAGGGAGGGATGGTGAGGGTCTTTCATTTTTGTCATTGTACAAACCAGCTGGCATCCAGGGGCCACTCTCTAGTTTTCCCATAACAGAACACAGTTGTTCAACCCTTAAAAGATTTATTTTTGCCCTTAAATATTTATGCCATCTCCCCTTTTTTATTGCCCTAGTTACCGCTGAAGAAAAACAAGACTCATGAGGCTACCTGTGTGAAATATCAGCAATTCTTTACAGTACTGTTGGGCTGGGGTGAATTTTGTGCTGAAAAGACTCCAATGAACAGATTAATATTTAACTCTTATTTTGCATGATGATGTTGGATGTGCTTGGGAGATGGAGAGGAGGTCCATTCCTTTTTATACTTGGCTGTCATGAAGTGAAGAAGAGGGGCCCTCACTCAGCAGTGCATGTCACTATAAGAGGAGTGGATGCAAGAAAACCCTGAAACTTGAGCTGATTAGTAGCCCAGAAAGGTCTGTGCCAGCTTGGCTATCAACAGTGGTGAGAGCAAACTCAGTGAGTGCTCGTTTTCCCTCTTACAACACCTGTGCTTGATATCTCTGATTCTATTATGAATAATGATGGTCTGTGTGACTACACATCCCTGGGACATTTGGCATCATTCTGATGATTAAAGAGAATGAAATATATGTCTCAGACACCTGCTGGCTTGCAATAATTATCACTTGTATTTACATAATGTCTTTCTCTGAGTAGCTCAAAGTACCTACTGTATTTGTCTGTGTAATGCTTATATCTGAAGGCAAGTGATAGGCAATCATTCTCATTTTGCAGAAATGGAGACCCTATCTATATGACCCAAGTGGGACTGGAAACAACTGAAAACTCTCAGAAGGGAACTGATTGCTTCTTCTGGGTTATGTTTTGTATACCAGTCTAGGTGGAAGGAAGGTGGAAAAATGAACTTTTGGAATCTTTAAGATTCTGTTTATTTCCCCTGAAGAGATATATAATCATCACAAACATGCTGGACAACCCTTCCCAATAATGGATCCTGAGATCAGTTATGAAGAATCAGATAGATAATTTTTTGGCTGAATATGTAGGATTACAGATTATATAAATATCATATAAATTTCCTCTTAAATGTACTGTATCTTGATTGTAGAGCATTGTAGAACCTACCATTGGGCCATGGGAAATACTTGGGGAGATAATGGCGGACATAGAGATGATAGAAGAGCTCTTTATTTTACTTCCTAGAAATACAGACTATTTACAACTCCAAGGAGGAAGGGAAGAGAAAACCTGGACCACCACAACTTGCCATCTTACCTGACATCCTCTTTTCCACTTACTGTGCCATGACCTTCTTACAAGGATGGTCTGGTTGATGAGGGTACACCAGCACTGAAGGAAGTACAAAGGAGGTTTAAATACCATATTATTTCTTTTTAAAAAAAAATTATTTATTTACTTTTAGTTTAAACATTCAGTTCCATAATCCCTTGAGTTTCAAATTTCCTCCTCCTCTCTCTCCTCACCCATCCCCCTATGGTGGCATGCAATCAAATACAGGTTCTACCAATACCTGCACATTAATCCATATTCTTTCTTAAACTAAGGCTGCATATGACCCCTTGATGTTCATCTTCCATCTTCCATGCAGCAACAGCCAGGCATCAGTTGCTATCGGTTACCTGAGTAACAGAGAGGAAAAGTAATTTACATACAATCTTATGCTGAGACAGGCTTAGGAACCCAGCCTTTGTAAATTTTAACCTCCTACCCAATCATAAAACCATGCCATCTCTCCTCCAGAAAGGTTATATATTCTTCTGTACAGTGTTAAATTTACAAATGAAATAATGTATGTAAAGTGTTTTTCAACTCTTAATACTAATATAAATGTCATAGGTAATGGCTTTTTTCTCTCCCTAAAGAGTTGTTTTGTTTCAGTTGGTTCTTTAATGACAATTGATTAATGAATTGGGTTCTAGTGTCATCACCTTCTCACACAGGGACACATTTACCTGTCTTTCATGCCCAGTTAGCCCTGGAAATGTAGGAAAGATATAGGAAAGGAACTTATTGCTTCTGGCTTTAATAATTTAAGAGTAAAACTTCTTTCTTGTGGAGTCTTTGGCACTGTGGATAAAAGTGCTGTCCTCTCACCCCCTCGACTGGAGGGACCAATTCTTCCAATCTAGCTAGTTCATTAAAAATGAATTGAGCTTTATCTCAGTTTTCTAATGGTCCCAGTCTGTTTCACTGTGTAACAGTGTTGCCTGCCATCTCATTAACTTGCAAGCAAGGAGAAGATTCCTTTTGCCTTACTTAATGATTTTACCCTGCTTCAGTGATGTTCTTTGACAATAATTTCTAATTCAGGGAATTATTTGACATACTTACAGTGGCATTTTAACTAAAGGTGGCTCTGGAACTGAGTTTTTGTTTTTTCAAATTTCTGTTGTGGAAAATAGGAATAATCCATATGCTGTGTCCTAGGTTATGATTTCTGGTGGACAGGGACTATATCTGTTTAACTCAGATGGACTGCATCTAGCATCAGCTCATGTACAAAAGAGAGAAGTATTATAATGTAGTGAAAACAGGACTGGAATTGTTGTCAGAAGACTGGTACTAACGGTTGGTCCTATTTAAAGCACTTTCCCTTGCCAAGCTGGAGATAAGTATGTTTGAAAATGTTTGGATTTCATGATGGCATTTAAAAGGCTGCTTTACAGAGCAAACTGGCAAACCTGGCTTGCCCATTTGTCAGCTGTGTTACTTTGGGTCAACTCTGAGACACATCCAGAGGCCAGAGTGGGTGGAGTTCTAGGCTTGGAATCAGGAAGACATGAGCTCAGATCCCGCTTCAGATATGTGATGGCAAAGTGACTCTTAGCAAATCACTTAACTTCTTAGTTCCTTCATCTGCAAAGTGAGGGAGTTGGGCTCAATGGCCTTTAAGGTTCTTCTTTGCTCTGAATCTATAATACTATAGCTGTCTTTGTAGTCACAGTATCTAGCATACAGTAGTGTTTTGCACAAGTAGGTTCTAAATAAATGCTTTTTGAATTGAATAAACCTCTGTGAGTTTTAAATGAAAATGATAACATATGCCCTCCCAGTCTCACAGAGAATATGGGAGTATTATATAAACTGTAAGGGGCCCTACAAGTGGTGTTGTGATTAAACCATTAATTAAGGAACATTTTATATGACAATACTATTGGAACCATTTCCCAGAGAGTATGCCATCTTTATGCTTCTTTTTTTCTTCTCCCATCCACCCTCACAAGTGGTATTGATAATTCTCTTCATTCTAGAGCCTTCCCTTTGTTAATGATTTCCTGTTTATCTTGTATGTGGCTTGCTTTTAATGTATTTGTCTGCATATGGTTTCTTCTGTTAGATTATAAGCTCTTTGAGGGCAGGGACTGTCTTTTGCCTCTTTTTCCATCCCTAACACTTAGCACAATGCCTGACACATAGTAGGTATTTGATAAATGTTTATTGGTTGATCAATTGATTTTATAGCCCAAGATCCAGCCCAGAGATTCAAGGTACTTTACCTTGGATAATACCCAAAAATTCATTTTCAGTTTAACTTCAAAAGACTTGACAGGAATTATATTTGGTTGAGCATCTTAGAGAGATGAAAATAAAACCATCTGAAGAGGTTTTAAGAGAAAACAACAATAACAAAAAACAAGAAGCACTGATGAATCCTAATAAAGTTACCCTTGGCCCCAAATATTCTAACTAATTTCCTTATGGGTCCCACTGAACAGCAGGCATGTCCTGATTTAACCACATAATCAGGCTTTAACCACACCACAGGCCCCCAGACTCAATATAGCCACTACCCATAGCTAGCCACTGTCCCCAGATCCAATTCACATATGTGAGCAGGTGTGTTCTTGTACTCAACCATGATCACATTATCCATTTAGCCCAAGACAAGAGCACAATACCTAACTATCCATCTTGACCAGACAGAATCACAATAGGTAACCAATCAGAGGGCAGCATGACCAGGATGTTTGACCACTGAATCAGAGAAGGGACCCCTGCCCGTTACTTAATCCCTTAACAAATCTTGCCTGCCTTTTTAATATTCATAATTTCTGTTGTGTAATCAGAATTTTTACCCTATAAAATCCATCTTGCTTTCTCTGAAGTTGCTGGTTCCTCTTGGAATTTAGCCCGTTTCTGAGGGGCGTCGATCTCAATAAATGCCTGTACTTCGATTATAGGTGGTCTGACTCTGAATTCTTTGAGACTGTGCTGCCACAACACAGCATGAAACCACAACAGCACTTCTGAGAACTCTATAATCAGTGCTGAGCCTCTTTGGAAAAATTTATAGGAGGCAGTTCAGCAGTCAGTGAGCTGAATTTTTAAGGAAATAATGCAAGATATTTTAATAGATGTGCCACTCATTGTAAAGGCAGCATGTCATAAAAAGGATAGAGAGCTGGGCTTGGATCCAGGAATCAGTTGGATTCAAATTCTACCTCTCAAATTAATCAATAGACAACCTATTATGTGCCAGGCACTGGGCTAAGCTCTGGACCTCTGACACATAAAGGCTGTGGGACCTTGGGCAAGTCTCTTAGCCTCTCAATGCTCTAGGCAATTCTTTAACACTAAAATTTTCAGATAAGACTATAATTTTCAGATAAGGTACCAACCTGTGTTGGTATAGGGAGTTTCCTCATCCAGGAACTCCTCATACTAGTGATGACATCACAGGTCCAGTCTCTATCCCCTACTGTGAGTAAGTAGGTGGCAAAGTATCAGGATGGAGGAAGAGGTGGGAATAAGCTGTGATAATTGTTTTCTCATTTGATCCTCACAACAACTTGGTAAGGTAGTTACTATTATTACTCCCATTTTACATATAAAGAAACTGAGGCAGACAGAGGTTAACTGATTTTCCCAGGGTCACACAGTAAGTATCTGAATTTGGATTTGAACTCAGGTTTTCCTGACTCTGGACCCAACAGTCTATCCACTGCATCACATAGCTGCCTCAAGTGATTTAGAGAGAGATACGATGGGAATTAGGAGCAATTATGACGGTCTTGAGATAGTTTATCCTCAAATCTATTAATTTTTTCTTGATTTTTAACAGAGATGCTCAGGAGACACTGATGGCTGGCAAAATGAGTTACAGAAGGAGGTGCAAAGGAGATGCCCTCAAGGATGCTCTTGGTGGGATGTAGTTTCTGACATTTTCGCTTACCCGTCTGGGACTAAGCGTATTTGAAGAGTGTGAATGTGACAATATTTACTAGGTTTTTTTTAGAGGCCCTGTGTGCGGTTATGACTGACTCTGAACGCTTCTTTTTCATCTGTCCAGTAATACAGGAAAGAAAATGGCAGTGAGAATGCCAAGGAGAGGAAGTGCTTTGCTTCATCTTTGTGTTCCTGGTATCTAGAGCAGAACTGTGCCCTGCACATAGTAGGCTTGTTACAGAAATTTGCTGGATTAATAATAATAATAGCTGCCATGTGCATCGTACTTACTGTGTTCTGGGCCCTGTGATATTTGTTGTTGTGGCTATTGCTCGTTCAGTTGTTTTCAGCTGTGCCCGACTCTTTGTGATCCAACTTGGGGTTTTCTTGGCAAAGACACTGGACTGGTTTGCCATTTCCTTCTCCAGCTCCTGGTTTTTTTCTTTACAGATGAAGAAACTAAGACAAACAGGGTTAAGTGACTTGCCCAGGGTCACACAGCTAGTAAGTGTCTGAGGCCAGATTGGAACTCAGGAACATGAGTCTTCCTGACTTCAGGCCCCACCCTTTATCTACTGTCCCACCTAGCTGCTCCGGCACTATGTTAAGTACTTTCCAATTACTGTCTCATTTGATCCTCCCAAGAACCCTGAGCGGTTGGTGTTATTATTCTCCATTTGATGAATGGAGGCAAGCAGAGAGGAAGTGACTTGCCCAGGGTCCACAACTAGGAAGTGTCTGAGGCTGGATTTGAATTCTGGTCTTCCAGACTCCTGACCAAGGCACTCTATCCACTGTGCCAATTCAAAACACCTTCCCTAATCCCTGTTAATTCTAATGCCTCCCTTTTGTTCATTACTTCCTATTAATCAGTATACAACTTGCTTTATATATGCATTTGTTTGCTCCCCCATTAGATTGTAAACTCCTTGAGACAGGGACTGTCTTTCGATTCTTTTTGTATCCTTGGTGCTTAGCACAGAATTTGACACATAGTAGATGCTTAATAAAAGTTTTTCTTTTTTGATTGGTCTTAGATGTAATGAAAAGAAGGACGTGCTTGTAAATGTTTAACAACCAGCTGTCCAGAAAAACATGCAGAAACAATATACTTTTAACTCGAATCTGTATTATATGATTAAGATTTTATCCAACACTTTCTTAAGTCTAGACAACCAGCAATAAATTAAAAATAAACCAAGCCCTGATTTATAGTGTTTGATCATTTGTGAGGTGGGAGTGCTAGCCCAGAACATTGAACAATAGGCTGGTCCAGCTGCCTCCAACACACCGTGATGTGACCAAACCTAATGGAAATGATCATAAAGGGTCAAGGAGGAAGGGAAAACAGCATGAATTTCCTGCTTGGCTGTTGGTTTGAGTGCATATGTATGAACATGACTGCTAGTTTATTTGTGTCTAATTTCTTATTATTAATGGTTCAACTAATTTAGAGACATTCTACCAAAGGGATTAGAGGACTAGTCACATTTAGAAAGATCTGGGTTTGAGTTGTACCTCTGACACATACTAGCATTATGACATTATTACTTGAGCTCTCAATGACCCAGACAATTAAGCCGCTGATCTTCATCAGTGAAAGGAGTTTCCATGCCAGGAGTTCTCTATACCGCTTAAATCATAAGTCTAAACCAGGTGTGGGGAACCTGTGGCCTCCAGGTCACATGTGATCCTCTAGGTCCTCAATTGCAGTCTTTTGACTAAATCCAGACTTCATCCTAGAGGGTCACATATGACCCCGAGGCCGCAGGTAAGCAAAAGTTGTTTGTTTCTTGCAAATAACATAACTCTGCATTAGTAGAGGGGAATGTCCTGTGCTAGCAAAATCATAGGTCCGTCTCCTCCCTTTCTTTCCCTCACCAAAACAAACAAACTCACAAAAAGCAAAATCAGGAACAAGCTTTAGAGATGTACAATGTATTCTACATAGTAGGCCCCTAGTAAATGTGTATGATGATGGGGATTGATAATCTGGTTTATGAATCATGATCCAGATAGCCCTCCTGTGCCCTCTATCAGTGAATGTTTTGTAGTACTAACAATTAGGGCAGCTAGGTGGTGCAGTGGATAGAGTGGGGCGCCTGGAATCAGGAAGACCCATCTTCCTAAATTCCAATCTGGCTCAGGTACTCACTCTCTGTGTGACCCTGGGCAAGTCACTTAACCATATTTGCTTTAATTTCCTCATCTTTAAAACGAACTGGAGAAGAAAATGGCAATCTACTCAAGTATCTTTGCCAAGAAAACCCCAAAAGAGGTCACAAAGAGTCTGACACAATGAAATGACTGAACCCCAATACCAACAGGTGGCTACAGGTGCACACACACACACAGATGCACAAACATGTCCTATGTGCAAGCATGTATACACACAGGTACATGTGTGTACATGTATATACATGAACATGTTTATATATGTACACACACACAAATATATACACAAAGCAGCCAGGTGGCACAGTAGATAGAGTATCAGGGCTGGAGTCAGGAAGACTCATCTCATGAGTTCAAATCTGGCCTCAGACACTTACTAGTTGTGTGACCCTGGGCAAGTCATTTAACCCTGTTTACCTGAGTTTCCTCATCTATAAAATGAGCTAGAGAAGGAAATGGCAAACCACTCCAGTATTTTTGCCCAAAAAACCTCAAATGGGGTCAAGAAGAGTCTGACACAACTGAACAACGACAGTGACAATCATAATGATAAAGCCTATGTTTTTATTTCTGGTGTAGTTTGTGAAACTAATTTAATAGAAAGACCATCTAATTGCTGTGTCATCAAAGGCAGCAATATTTGTCTCATTAATTCTATGTGTTATTGGAGGAATGGTGAAGAGTGAGTGGGCTAAGTTGGCGTTTGGGGTCTTGGGTGCTGTCAAAGGGGTCACAAATTTGAGAATAAGTGGAATGGGGGATGGAAGGGGCCATATGGAGAGATCTTCGGATCATAGATTTGAAGTTGAAGGGAGTTTAAGGACCATCTAGCCCTATTCAGCAATTTTACAGTTGAGGAAAATGAGGCCTAGAGAGTTTAAGTGACTTGCTCAAAGTCTCACAGTTAGTAAGTAGTAGAAGAAGAATTTTGGACCAAGTCTTCTGATTCTAAATCCAGTGATAGGATAGAGAATAGAGGACAAAACAGCAATTTCATAATGACTACAAATTCTTAAAATTCAGGGACTTATTAGAATACTGGTAAACAGGACTTAGTCTGAATTCAGAGCGAAAAGCCAAAGAGCAAAATTAGTCTTCCATAGGTAATCGGTAAATCCTTATTTACTTAAAAAAAAAGGACAAAATGGAGGAAGATAAGTAAAAAGGAAGACTTTAAAGAGGACAGGATCAAAATTAGAGCAATTAGAGAGATTAGAAATAGAATGTTCTCCCCTACTTTCCAGGTTCCTCTTTTTTGTATTATTCTTCCATTTATTTACTCCCAATGCTGTTAATTTTCACACTTGCTTTTCTTTCTCTGCCTCTGTTTTCTTTCTTTCACTGTTCTTCATTTTTACTTGTCTACCTGTTTTCTGCGTTTTCTCTGCCAAGAATGTCCTCTGTCTAATGCCTCCCAGTCAAAATTCTACCTGTTGGTCAAGGACCAACTCAAATGTCAATTCTTTTATGAAGTCTTCCTTGATTACCTAAACTAAATATACTCTCTCTCTCTCTCTCTCTCTCTGTCTCTCTCTCTCCCTCTCTCTGTTTCTCTCTCTGTCTCTCTCTCTCTCTTTGTCTCTCTCTCTCTTTGTCTCTCTGTCTCTCTCCTTTAAATTCCTATAGTATTTTGTTTAAACATTTATTATGGAACTTATATTCATAACCAGTTTTATTTTAGTTATTCATGAACTTTTGATATCTTCTCTTTTAGCTCATGAGATCCTTAAGGTTAGAGATGAATTCTTATATATCATTATAGTTCTCAGATTATTACATATGTACAATGAGTGATTTTTGAATGGTGAATACATTTGAGAGGAAGCTTAGGTGTTTCAGTAGATAGAATACTGGGCTTGGAGTCAGGAAGACCTGAGTTCAAATCAGACCTCACTTACTAGCTGTGTGACTCTGGACAAGTCACTTAGCCTCAATCCACTGGAGAAGTAAATGGCAAGCCACTCTAGGACCTTTGCCAAGAAAACCCCTAAACAGTACTGGCATGCAATAGTTCACAGGGTCAGGAAGGGTCAGACAAAACTGAACAACAACAATAAATTTGATCATCTTTGCATACCTCCATCCATGCCCTGTGTCCTATTAAGATGGTATGACTTAGTTGCTGTAGTGCTAGACTTTTTGGGGAAGACCTATGTTCGAATCTCATTTCTGACAGTTACCAAATGGGCATATCAATGGGCAAATCACATAATGTCTCATCTCAGTTTCCTCATCTGTAAAATCATGATAATACCTCACAGTACGTGGCTCACAAGGTTATTATGAGGCTCAAATGAGATACTGTATGAAAAACACATTGCAAATTTTAAAGCATTGTGTATAGAATAGTTATGATATGGATGAATCTAGAATTATTGAGCCTAGACCCATTGATTCCTGTCCCCAAGACTTGAGAAGCAAGATTTTTGGTCCAGATCATTTCTTCAAATGAACAGTAGTGTTTGAAGACCCTAGAAAAATGGAGACCACTTTACAGGAAGCTGGGTCTAGATATCAGCTCTGAATTCATTGAAGGTTTCCTTTATCAGCACAAATCTACAATGTCTCTGTCCTTAACTACCTCCAGAATCAACAAGTCTTACCAGGTGGCCCTGTTAATGTGAAGGTTAACATACACAGTAATAATTGGTGATTTACTAGATCAAAGACTGTTAAGTCAAGTCAGTGGATATGTTTTTTGTCTATTGATTACTGACCAATAGCTTTAAATTCTCATTGTCTTCTGACGCCAGAACAGAGATTGGAGAAAGGGCTACAAAAAAGGTCAATAAGTTATCTCTAAGCAAGTTAAAGGCATGGAGACCAGACACTCATAACCCTTTCAAGTGCATTTACAAGAGGAAGAGGGAATGGAAGTAATCTTCCAATTATTTAAATTGGACGCACTAGTCTCCTCTGAGAAGCAGATTAACCAGCCTTTTCCCATATAAGATGTCTGTTAGGGCAGGAGAGGGAGTTTAAACATGTCAGCAATAGGGTTTGGAAATAATTGGGGTAGTAATTGGTAGAAGTCTGGGAGTCTGATTATTATTTATGTCTTCTTTCCCTTTCTTTTACTTAAATTCTCATGATGATGGCATTATCTAAGATAGATAACATTTATGGGTAATAAAAATAATTCTCATAGCGTCTTGTCTTTCAATAGTGCTTTTCAGCTGGAAGTCTTCATGGTTTTACAAACTGTACAATAGTATGTGATGCAAGATTACTATCTTTCTTTGGGGACTCTTAGTTTAGTTTCTGGGTTATATCCTTTCTTGTGTTTTTTCAGATTGATTAGGCACTGTCACCCTCAGGCAGGTCTTGTTTAATGGCAATAACTAGATATTTCTCTGCAGGGTTGCCACAGACAAAAATAAAAAACCCATCCATTTATCCAAGATTGATTCAAAAATCATGTTTTAATCACCTTCTGTGTGCTGGGCAATGTATTAAGCACTAGGTATGCAATGATAAAAAAAAAAAAATTAAACAGATCCTGCCTCAAGGAGCCTTCATACAAACAACATGTATACAGATAAGTAAATACAAAATAAACTCAAAGTAATTCATTCATGTGGCTGCTAGGTGGCACAGTGGATAAAGTGCCATGCCTGGTGTCAGGAAGACCTGAGTTCATATCTATCTATATCTATGTCTATGTCTATGTCTCTCTCTCTCTGTCTCTCTCTCTCTCTCTCTCTCTCTATGTCTATATATCATCTCTCTCTCTGTCTCTCTCTCTCTCTCTATCTCTATGTCTATATATCATCTCTCTCTCTCTGTGTTTCTCTCTCTCTCTCTATGTCTATATATCATCTCTCTCTCTGTCTCTCTGTCTCTCTCTCTCTATATCATCTCTCTCTCTGTCTCTCTGTCTCTCTCTCTCTATCTCTATGTCTATATATCATCTCTCTCTCTGTCTCTCTCTGTCTCTCTGTCTCTGTCTCTGTCTCTCTCTCTCTATCTCTATGTCTATATATCATCTCTCTCTCTGTCTCTCTCTCTCTGTGTCTCTCTCTGTCTCTCTCTTTCTATGTCTATATATCATCTCTCTGTTTCTATCTCTATCTCTATATCTATATGTGTATGTATGTGTGTATGTACATATGTATACACACAAATACACATGTATACACATATAAACATACATATAGACACACATACATTAAATATGTGTATATGTGTGTATATGTATATGTATATATCCTATCCTGGGCCCCAAATCTCCTCAGTCATCCTTAGCAATGACCTTCCCCACCTTGTAAAAAAGAATAAAAAGAAGAAGAGGGAAAAAAAATCATTTCAGTAAAACTAACTAACAAATCAACCAAGTCTGACCATATTTGGGGTTTTCCACATCTGTCTTCCTCACCACTTCTTCAAAGAAGGCAGGCGAATGAACTTTCTTCACTTCTTTTCTGGGGCCAAGATTGGTCATTATGACACAATATTCTGGTTTTGCTTCTATTTATGTTGTTATGATCATTGTGTTTATTGTTTTCTTGGTTGTATTTTCTCCCCTCAGTATCAGTTTGTATTCTACCCATTCTCTGAACCAATCCTTCTCCTCCAGGAGTGTCAGAGGTTGGGGCAGTGACTAGTGAAAAAGCACTGGACACGGAGTCAGAAAAGATTTGGGTTCTCGTCTTGACTCAGGAAAGTTGCTGAATCTTTCTGAGTCTTAATTTACTCATTTATCAAATGACAATAATAATCCTTTCATTAATAGCTTCATTAGGTTGTTGTGAAGACAACATATGATAACATGTGGGGGCAGCTAGGTGGCAGAGTGGATAGAGTACCGGGCCTAGAGTCAAGAAGACCTAGGTTCAAATCCTAGCTCAGGGAATGTGTGGCCTTGAGATAGTCACTTAACCTCTGTCTTTGTATAGTTGCCCCAACTATAAAATGGAGATAATAATGTCACCTACCTCCCAGGGTTTTTGTGAAGATCAAATGAGCTAATATTTGTAATTTGTAATATGTGACCATTACATGGTAGATGCTATATAAATGTTAGCCATTATTATCACTAACAAATAAAATAACATAGTCCCAGAACTGAAAGGTATCTTAGAGGTAAGAAGTCGTCTTTCAGCCCTAATGATTAGAATTTCTTCCTTACATTGAGCCAAAATCTGTCTCTCCTTCTATTCACTTATCCTAGTTCTGCTCTTTAGGACCAAACAGAGTAATTCTGGTCCCTCTTCTTTTTAAAAAAATTTAATTTAACTTTTTTTCATTTTTTTAAACTTTTTTTTTTTTGGAAGGGGAAAACTAGGCAATTGGGGTTAAGTGACTGCTTAGGACAAGTCTTCAAATATTTGAAGACAGAGAAAGTTATTCCTTTCTCTTCTCACCTTCCCGGATCTTCCCTAGGCTAAACATCACCAGTTCCTTTATTTGATCCTCATGCTCTGTGCTTTTCAGAAGTTTTACAATCCTTGTCACTCACTTCTGAGCATTCTCCAACTTATCAATGTCCTTCCTAAAATATGGGAGATCTGCCCATAATACTTCTGATGTGGTCTGACTAGAGCAGAGTATTACGGTGTAGTCTCTCATTGGAATACTATACTTTTAATAGTATAATGGTCCAAGACCACATTAACTTGTGGTGGAGGGACTGCCACATCATGGAGGGTCCTAGAACATGAACTGGTCTAGTCAGACTTCCTATATCTTGTAATTGTACAATTAATTAAAAAAAAACCACAAAAACCCATGACCTTAAGTAAAGTACTCCATTATCTCTATTAAATTTCCTATCACTAGATTAGATTAGTCCTATTGTTCTATCAAGTTAAGATCTTTTCAGATTCCAATTTTGTTATTTTTTTATTTTAGTTATCCAGTCCAATTTTGTGTTAATTTGCAAATTTGATTAGCCTACTATTTTCATTCAAGTAATTGGTCAAAATGTTGAACAGAATTGGGCCAAATACAGTACTAGAAATGTCCCTTCAGGATAACATAAGTAATCACCATTCTGTGGGTCTGCCCATTCAACCAATTTTGGTCCTTCTGTCAACATTTCTCAGTCTCAACCACAAGCATATTGTAAGAAACTTTTCCCTTTACACATATTACTACATTTCCCTATGCTTACAGTCTAGCAACAATGTCAAACATGCATTATATTTCCTTATATGTATTACTGATATGAAGTTCAAACTTTTTTGGATAGACTTTTTAAGGTCCTAAACAAACTGGTTTCATCCCACCTTTCTGGACTTAGCTGTACTGTATTAGTTCCCTTCATGCATTCTATCTATTAGTCCCAAACATACCATGTGCTTTCCTTACTCTATGTTTTTGCCCTGTTCCCTATGCTTGGAATGTCCTCCATTACCTTTCATCTGTTGAATTCCTTTTCATTTTTTAAGACCCAATGTCAATGCTGCCTCTTGCATGAAACCTTCCTTTATCCTCTCACTTGGTAACAATTATCCCTCAAGACTCAGCTTCTACTAATTTATTAATTTAATCTGCATTGTTGAATCAGTGCTTATGGGAATGATACATAAGAAAGAGATGTAGGGAAGAATGTTGGACCAGTACAAGCACACCTCCTTTTATTATTCTTCACTTTATTACATTTTGAAGATATTGTAGTTTTTTTTTTTGACAAATCGAAGGTTTGTGGCAACCCTGCATTGAATAAAGTCTAAGGTCAACATTTTTTCAAACAGCATGTACTCACATTGTGTTTCTGTGTCACATTCTGGTAATTCTTGCAATATTTCAAACTTTATTATTATTATTATATATGTTATGGTGATCTGTGATCTTTGATGTTACTATTGTAATTATTTGGGGGCACCACCTACTATGCCCACATAAGCTGGCTAACTTAATCAATAAATGTTATGTGCATTTTGACCATTCCATTAACCAGTCATTCCCCCATCTCTTTCTTTTTTCTCAGGTCTCCCTATTCTGTGAGACACAATAATATTGAAATTAGGTCAATTTATAACCTCTAAATGTTCAAGGGAAAGGAAGAGTTAATTGGTGAGGCAAACTTCATTGTTTTCTTATTTTAAGAAATTACCACAGCTCCCCAGCCTGCAAAAACCATCACCCTGATCAGTCAGCAGCCATCAGCATCAAGGCAAGACTCTCCAACACCAAAAAGATTACCACTTACAGAAGACTCAGTTGATGGTTAACATTTTTAGCAATAAAGTTTTTTTTTAAATTAAGGTATGTACATTTTTAGATATAATATTATTACATACTTATTAGACTGCAGTAAACATAACTTTTATGTGCCTCGGAAAACCAAAAAATCTATATGACTCACTTTGTTGTGATATTCTCTTTATTGTGGTTGTTTGGAACCAAATCTACAATATTTCTGAGGCATACCTGTACACACAGAAAAAAATCTTGGAAGCAACATAATTTTTAAAGAGCATTAAAGGATTGACTTTCAATACATTTGCAGGAGAGTACAAAAAAATGGGGGGAAAACATGGAAGGCATGAATTATTTAATCAATAAACTGTGTCAGGCACTGTTTTGAGAGCTGGGGATACTAAAAGACAAAAGACAGTCCCTGACCTCAAGGAGCTCCTAATCTAACCAGGGAGGCCCAAAAAAGGATAATTGAGAAGATTTTAGTAACTACCAGCCCATCTGCTTCTATAAAATCTTTATGAGAATGAGCCAACACATTTATCAAAGGGATCCTTGATGAACTATACGAGAACTGACAAGCTTTCACAAATGGTTGTTTGCAGTAGACTGCATCTTTATAGTCTCAAAATTGACTGAAAGGGATAGAAATCATGAGATCCCATGTTGTTTATTGTTTACTGTCTATTAAAACAAATCAACATTTGACTTGGTGAAGCAAAAACCGACCTTAATGTGTTTTTTATGCATATCAAAATCCCTTGACAGATACAATCATAGTGATAAACTTTCTTAATCCTCCTCTGATTATCAATATCAAGTGAATCATAACACTGGGAAACTTCCAAGTGCTTATAACTATTGTGGTGGGTCGCGACCCCTTTCACAGTGGGTCACCTAAAACCATCGGGAAACACATATTTCCAATGGTCTTAGGAACGGAGACACCGCTCTTCTATCCATCTCCAGGCAGGTCCTCCCACATGCCTACATACAAGTATTAAAGGGTTGCAACATTAGGAAGGTTGAGAACCACTGTCCTAGACAGTCTAAATGTGGAAAGTATTTCCTATACATGGTTATGCCTTTCAAATGCTCCTGTTTACTGAAGATAATGCTGATTACATTGAACCTTAGAATCCTCAATGAGATCTACAACCAGTCAAAAGAGGTTGAGCTAATGATTCATATAGAGGGGAAAAAAAGATGTTTATTGCCCAAGCTATGACATGCATTTGGACTGCCAACTGAGTTAGTCTATCAGAAAATATATCTTGGACAGATGCTGCAGATGGGCAGTGAATCTGGCCCAGAACTGAACAGAAGGAGCAGAATAGACTTGATTACACACGGAAAATTGAGTAGCACTTTCAATGATACCAAAGTGCTCTTTCCCACAAAACCCCAATTTTAAAAATATTAATATTTTTCTAGTGATAGGGTATGTTCAAGGATCATAGAATATTGTAATGTTCAAAGAAACAAAATTGTGAGTGAACAATAGTCAGAGATCATGGTAGGGGTACTGCCAATAATTACTTGAATGGAAGTAGTAGACTTAAAGATATCATTTAGGAAGGGTATCATTGGAAAGGAGCTAGGGTTGGCAATGTATTCAGGGTGAAGCATAACAGATGGTTAGGCTGTTTGATGTACTGATATCCACATCATGTTTAAAGAACACACGCAGTGATTGCCAGCTTATGTACTAAAGACCTTGAGAGGGCTGTGGTGTCACTGTAAGAGATTGGTGTTGTCTGCTGTTCAGTAGTTTCATTTGTGTCCAACTCCTTGTGACCTCATTTGGGGTTTTCTTGACAAAGATACTGGAGTGATTTGCCATTTTCCTTCTCCAGCTCCTTTTACAGGTGAGCAATTGAGGCAAACAGGGTTAAGTGACTTGCCCAGGGTCACATGGCTAGTGAGTGTCTGAGGTTGGATTTGAATTTAGGTCTTCCCAACTCCAGGCCCAGTTCTCTATTGACTGTGCCACCTAGCTGCCTCACAGTACTGTCTACCAAGTATTATTGTTTTGTCATTATGTATTTGTCTCTCTCAACAGATATTAATGGTATAATCAGCATTATGGGTCAGATTGTATGTGAATTTGATGTTCACAAAGGAATCTCATACTCCAAAAGGTCAAGAACTTCTAGTCTAGTGTTCTAACTGTGTTATACCCCCGCTCAAAAACCTTCAGTGGCTCCCTATACCATTTGAATTAGAACAAAGTACAAACTTGTCACTCGATATCTAAAGACCGCCACCACAATAATAATTTTATTATACGTTTATAGGATGCTTTAAAGTCTGAATGTTTTATTTCATTTGATCCTCACAACAATCCTCTAACATAGGTGCTTTTATTCTCTCCATTTTTAAGGATGAGGCGATGGAGTCTATGACAAGTTAAATGACTTGGTCACATAACCAGTAAGTGACTGAGGGGGGGAATAGAACCCAGATATTCCTGGCTCCGAGGGCAGCCAACTAGCCACTATACCATGCTACCTCCCATGTTATGTTTTTCTAGCAAATTTTTAAGCTTTCCCTTGTTCTTTTTTCTTCTTCATGAAACTCTATGTTGCATCCAAGTTGGACTAGTAGCTGTCTTCTAAATTCAATGCTACATTTTCCACACCCATTCAGTCTCACGAACCATCTCCTAAACTTAAATATTACTCCCTCTTCAACTCTGTCTCTGAATTCTTTATTTTCTTCGAGGTTCAGCTCAGGTACCACTTCCTTTGTAAAAGTTCCCTTCCACACTGCTCCCTTCCCCAATAACTTTTGGGGTCAATTTTGTTGTTGTTCAATCATTTTTCAGTCTTGTCCAACTCTTTGTGATCCCATTTGGGGTCAAAGATACTGTGGTGGTTTGCCATTTCCTTCTCCAGCTCATTTTACAGATGAGGAAATGGAGGCAAATAGGGTTAAATGAATTGCCCAAGGTCACCCAGCTAGTCAGTTTCTGAGGCCAAATTTAAACTCAGGAAAATGAGTCTTGGGGCTCCAGACCCAGGGCTCTATCCACTGTGCCACCTAGCTGCTCCTTTGGTCAATTTCCCTTGTGTTATACTTGTAACTGCTCCCCTCTAGCTCAACAAGTCCCCAGAACACATGCTCCTTGAAGGCACAGACTGTTTTGTTTCTCTCTTTGTATCCCAGTACATTGTAGAGTACCTTTGACATTTTGGGACTGGATCTATGATTTCATTGGTATAGGGCAGAGGTTCTCAACCTGTGGGTGGTGACCCCTTTGGGGGTTGAACGACCCTTTCACAAGGGTCACAGGGGTTGCCTAAGACCATCAGAAAACACATATTTCTGATGGTCTTAGGAACCGAGACACTGCTCCTCTATCCATCTCCAGGTGGGTCCACCCACATGCAGATACTCCCACATACGAGTATTGAAAGGTCTTGGCATTAGTAAGATTGAGAACCACTGGTATAGGGGATTCCCACTGAGTAAATTCTCTCTACCAATGCAGATCTACACCTGCTGCAACTTATAGTCTAAGAGACATTTAGGAATTAAGTGACATTATGACCCCAGTATGTATCAGAGATGGGACCTGACCCCATGACTACATGAATCTAAGGCCAGCCTTCTATCCACTCTGCTGTAATGTCTCAGTTGCTTTCACAGATGCAGGCTTCCCTCTCCTTGGCTCTATCCATTATGGAGTATAGGAACAAGAATTATAGAGGATGAGAAGGTATGGATGATTTGGAATTTTCATCACTGCAAGGAGTAGTCATGGTGATGATATCAGAGAACATATTAGAATGAATATTCATATTCTTGTGGCCCCCAGTAGACTCCAGCTTCATGAGAATAGGGCTCCGCTCTTCTTTAAGCTTTGCAGATCCCACAACACCCAGTATAGTACTTTGCATTTGGTACCTTCTGAGAAGTGAGTTGAATTGAGCCAGATCTTTATAATGTAGGTAATGAAAACTTCAAGTGTTGCACAAAATGTGAGGTATTAATTTTATGTCTATGAAAGTGAAGTAGGTCAGCAGAAATCCTTTGTGTAATTGCTGAACATGTTTAATTTAGGAAAATACAACGTAGATTATTACTGCTTAATTTCAGATGACAAGAAGAGAGAAAAATACATGTTCCCATTAATTTCCTTTCTTTTCCTACATAACTCACAGTTAGATTTCCCTCTGTGTTCTAGAATGGCTTTTCTGGCTTCCTTATGAGCTCAGTTTGAATGTCCCTTAACTAGTAAGCTGGACACTTCAGAATGTGGGAGCATGTAAAATGTGCCAAGTGTACATCATTCACTGTAGGGGAAGTTCCTTGGGAAAAGTCAGAAATTAGAAATTATTTGTATAAGATAATATGAAAGGTTTTCCACT
>CM053589.1:66521909-66544149 GCA_028646515.1 Pseudochirops corinnae | reverse complement strand
TGAAAGGTTTTCCACTGAGATATTATTTCTTAACTATTCTATTTCAGAACTTTTGTTCATCTTCCATCTTGCTAAATATTGTGTATTTGATTGAAAGTTAAGGATTGATTATTTATATATATAATATATATTTATTATTATTATATATAATTATATAAAAATATATATATTTATTTTAACATTTTCCTTTTTTAAATTATGAATTGAATCTAATCCTATATTTAAAGCCCATTTGGATGAAACTTTCTTCATTGATGGAAATTGTTTATTCAAAGTTCCTCTCTCAGTGAGGGGTATAGTTGTTTAGATCTTAGGAGAAGAAAGTTCCAAGTCTTTTGGCTGCTAGCTTCAAAAGAGAAGATATGAGATTCTAGATTCTCTCCAGATCCCTGAAGGGAGAGAAAGACAGGAAAAAAGCTAGATTAGGATCTTTCTTCTCCCATGCTTACATAGTATAGGCTGTAGGGAGTGACATGCCTGAGGCGTGAGCTATTTTGCATGCCGGCTTCTTCCCAGAATCTGTCTTTCCTTTCAAAGACCTTATGAGAATGTAGAATTTTTCTTTTAAAGCTTTCAGAATTGGAAGGCAGAGAACCAAGATCTCTCTTCTAAGATCTTGCCAATTCTACTCCTCATCAGGTACAGAACATTGAGTAATCAGTTTCCAACAATGAAGACAGTCTTAAGCAAATGAGCTTTTGGCCTCACATCATATTCACATCAACAAACATGAACATTTTCATAGACAAAAAAAAAAAGAAGATTGCATATGAAGCTATGAATCTTGATTATGTGCAGTTAAAAAACTACATATTTATTTTAACACCATAGTACAGCTACTACCCTACGTCCACTTTGAAGTGACTTCTGCAACTTTAAACATTTCTTTTAACATTTCTTCAAATGCTACTTTTTTCTTCCCTTCATTTTGCATTATTATCACTATCCACGAACTGCTCTGGCAGCAGTCTTCCCTGGTTGGGGGAGGGGATGAGCGAGGGGGAAAACATTAGAAAGCCCTGCCTTATAAAACAAATAAAGTGCAATATAATCAAACAAAACAAATAGCAATATTATTTTAAGAATGACTTTGAGTGAATAAGTTATTTTGTCAATAATAAATATCTAAATTAACTATAAAGGATGTATGAAGAAAGATGCTATCTGCATCCAGAGAAAGACTTGATAAATGGAATAATTTCACACATATATGTATGTGGGTATATATGTATACATATACACACATATATGCACATATATATATATATATGCATACACACACTTATTTATGTCTAATGGTAGCCAATCTCTAGGGTGGGGGGGAAGAAAAAAAGAAAAAATTACAAGATAATTCTGTTGTATATTTGAAAGGAAGAGCAAATTGTGCATAGTCGCTTTCCAGTTACATGTATAATCATCATTTTTATTGTACTATGTTGTGGAAGTGCTTGTTTTATTCCATAAGGTAAAAATAAAATAAAATAAAAAAACCAAAGGATTCTTATTGAGATCTGGATTGCACTAGTTGGCCTTGGAGATTCTTTCCAGCTCTGAGATTCTGTGAATCCTAGATCAAGTACAGGGAGCGGGTTCCATAGGGAGCTGGTTCATCATTATCACAGTACAAGCCATTCTATGGGTTGCAGGTCCATTGTGATAAAAATTTTACTGAGCTGTAGTAAGTTAGATGAAAGAACACAATATTTTAGCAGCAGAAAAAGCCTGTTTTCTTTCAAGATTCTTATATAGTTCACTAGATGGCAGTATTGCAATAACATTGACAACTTTCTCCTCTGGAATTTGAAACTATGGAAACATTCTTTTTTTTTCTTAAGTCACAAAAAATCCCAAGGGTTTCTGGACGTCTGGTGAGGGCGTATGGGAACATAACACAAGAGAAGGAGGACAGCCAAAAATGTGGGATGAATTTCTTTAATATGGATTCCTAAATCAGTTTGGCAAAAAAAAAAAAAAAAAAAAAAAAAGCAAAGACATTTTGCTGTGGCAGTGAGTTCCCAGGAACACAGCTTCCAAATGGTGTAGTAGCCCTAAGGTGGTACTGGGATATGAAATACCTGATAGATGCTGGTGGTAGTGGCAAAGGCACCCTAACACAGACAATGGTGAGAGTATAGAGAGTATAGAAAAGGCTCCAAAAATGCTTGCCTATCTCACAGACAACTCAGACTAACAATGTCTAAAATTGAATTATTCTGACTTTCTAAGTCAGTTTCTTTCTCTGTTTCTGTCTCTCTCTGTCTTTCTTTGTCTCTGTTTCTGTCTCTCTCTCTTTCTCTTCCTCTCTTCCCTTCCTTTGCTATTTCTGTATCACTACAATTTAATTGTTCAAGCATCCAGGCCAATCTCTGATTACCTCCATGTGTAATCATAGGATCGTAGATTTAGAAGGGAATGTAGAGGCCATCATAACGGAGGATTTATGGGAGGACACGGACAAGATTGTCTTGTTCAACAAGAGTTTGAAAAGGCACAGACAGGTTTTGATCTGTACTGTTAGAGGGAGTAACCTAATCGATAAGATCATGGAGCCACTGGAGCACTGAAGTCTATGATAGGTGAATAAGTAAGGTGCAAAGTGTTATATCAGTTCAGAGGAAAAAAATGTAATTTCCTACGTGGTGGAACAGAGTCAGCTAGCTGGCCCCGGGATTGAAAGAGCTTAGTTCAAATCTGGCAACAGACGCTTAATAACTGTGCAACCCTGGGCAAGTCACTTAACCCTATTTGCCTCAATTTCCTCATCTGTAAAATGAGCTGGAACAGGAAATGGCAAATCACTCTAGTATCTTTGCCAAGAAAACCCCAGATGGGGTCACAAAGGATCAGACATGATTGAAATGACTCAACAACAACACTGGGTGAATTATGGCAAATTTCATGGAGGGGGTAACATTTGATTTAGGATTTGAAAGATGAGTAGGATTTCAACAAGATGAAATGGCAAGGTGAGGAGAGGGAATGGAGGATGCTGTAGTGTAGGGAATCACATGCTCAGAGGAAGTGTCAGGAAAGCATGGGATGCATTATGAGAATGGAGAGTTTATTAGAGTAGAAAGTATATGGATGGGTTCAGATTTTGGATGGTCTCAAATATCAGGTTAAAGAACCAGGACCTTATTTGGTTGGAAGTTGGAAACCATTGAAGGTTTTAGATGGTAGAAGGACATGGTCAGGTCTTATGCATACACACACACACACACACACACACACACAAATCTTACAGTGCTACAAAGGATACATTGATGGGAGGAGAGAGGGGAAGAAGGAAAATTTGTTAACAGTCTAGTGAAATAGTTCAGGTCAGTGATAGGAAGACCATGAATAGAAAGGAGAGGATGGACACAAGGGATTTTGTAGAGGTCAAATGGACAGGGCTTGACATTTATTGTGTATGAGAAGTGAAGAAGAGCAAGGAATGGTCTTATGCTTCTCTGTATTCCCTATAGGACTTATTTCATTGCGTAGAGTACTTGGTGCACTCAATCAATAGTTATTGATTTATTAAGAGCAGCAGCCATCATAAGTCATTACTGTGTAGTCTTGATAATGGCAATAGGAAACAGGGTCTTTCTTTCTTCAAAGCCAGAATTAGAAGATCATAAGTTTAGAGTGGGAAGGGACCTCATAGACCACATAGTTTGACTCCCTCTTTTTACAGCTGAGGAAACTGAGACTCAAAAAAGTGATTTGCTCAAGGTCACACAGGTAGGAAACATCAGAGTCAGTATTTGAAGTCAGACTAGTGCCCTTTTAATTCTATCACATAGCAGGCTTGGCGCCAGTGGCAGTACTCTCCATCTCCCTACTGCATGTTAGGCATAGTAGTTGGCACACAATAGGCCCTAACTACATGTTTGCTGAATGTGCCATGATGTGTATAAGCAAAATGAATTAGACTCACAGATCTTAGAGCTGGAAGGAACCTTAAGAGATCATCTCATTTAGCTTCCTGTCTTTAGGTAGGTAAAGCATGGTTGCCCAAACTGTAACTAGCAATTCTTATACATAGAAGATGAAGGCGTAGGCTTAGTTTGGGTGGAGATGCCAGGAGGAGAGAGTGTACTTTCATGCAGCATTAGGTTTCCAACCTGCTGAATGAAGAAGTCTACCCCAACATGAGGCTGTTTTATTTAACAAAGAGTAAGGTGAGAAAGCAATCTCCTTGAGAAGGAGAATGTGCTGAGATGGAGATGATATACTCAGTGTTCTGGGCAACCTCTAAATTTCTTGCCCTGTGGCAAAGCATTGATTTCCTTTACCTTAATAAGGGCATTTTTTCTTAAGAAGAAGCAAGTTCAAGAGAGGGAAACTGATTTTCAAAGTCACAGTTCAAATGGTGAAATTCCCTGAGAATCACGATCCCTTGTTACATACACTACCTTCTTCCTCTAGGCTTTGATAGTTTAATAGTCTTAGATGAGACCAAAAGTGGGGCCATAGAGTAGCTGTCGTGTTATAGATATTATCTCATAACTCATCTCCTTTGAAAAGCCTCATCTGAATAACCTTATTTGTCATTTCTTGTTTTGTGTTTCCCTGACATTTTGAAAGCATACTACGGTACATATGATTGGGTGTTGTTTTTAATTGTCCATTAATGCTTTCAAGCACACTTACCTTGACTTCTTCACTACAATTCTACAAGGGCTATTCAGTTCAAGCAATCCTTATAAAGTACTTACCACAAACAGCTAAGTGGCACAGTGGATAGAATGCTAGGCCTGGAGTCAGGAAGACCTGAGTTCAAATGTGACCTCAGATACTTAATAGCTGTGTCACCCTGGGCAAGTCACTTAACCCTGTTTGCCTCAGTTCCTCATCTGTAAAATAAACTGGAAAAGAAAATGACAAACCATTCCAGTATCTTAGCCAAGAAAACCCCAGATGGGGTCAAAAAGAGTTCAACATAATTGAAAAATGACTGAACAACAAGAAAAACACTATGTATAAGGCACTGTGTTAGATTCTGTGGATACAAAAATAGACAAAGAACAGTATCTGCTTTCAAGCAGCTTACATTCCACTAGGGGAATCAATATGTCAATAATTAGCATTTATTAAGTGATTATTTTGTGCCAGGCACTGTGCAAAGTGCTAAGAATTCAAAGAAGGGAAAATAGTTCCTGACCTCAAGGCGTATGCACTCTAATGAAGGAGACAACATATAAATAATGAAAAAATTAATAAAGCATTTATTTACTATTTTCTAGGTGTAAGTGCTGGGGATACAGATAGAAAAATCAGAGGGTCCATCTCAGGGAACTCATATTGTAATGAGGGAGACAACACTTAGGGAAGGTTTCAGCTGCAAGTCAGAAGAATTCTGTGATCCTTAGGGTGTGGCAGCAAGTCAGATGGTAACACCTCCTTTTAAAGGGTCATTTTCACTGATAAAACCATATCAGTTTCTGATGTTGAACCATCCGGCAGTGTTAAAGACTTTTTATAAGAATACATTAGATTTATACAAAGGAGATGGAAGGTAATCTCAGGGGGAAGGCTAGTAGCTGAGAGGGGACCAGGAAAGTCCTCCTGCAGAAGATTTGAGTCTGAAGCCAGAGGAATTAAGAGGTAGTGATGAGGGGACAGAGCATTCCCTACAAGGGAGAGAGCCAATGCAAAAGTATGGAATCAAGAGATGGAATAACTTGTTTGAGGATCAAATAGACCAGTGCAGCTGGATAGTAGAATGTGTAGAGGAGAGTAATATATAAGAAAAGGGGTGTGTGTGTGTAGGAGTGCTTTAAATGTCAAATTAAGGATTTTATGTTGTAATCCTAGAAGCAATAAACAACCATTGAAAATACTTGAGTACATGTATGGGAGGTGATGCAGTTAGATCTGTGTTGTAGAAATATTAATGTGGAAAGTATAGTAGAGAGGGAAGAGAGTACATACAGCAAGACCAATGAGAAAGTTATTGTCATAATCTAAGTGAGAAATGATGAGAGCCTTGACTAGAGTAGAGGCTGTGTGAGAAGAGTAAAGGGGGACAGAGATCAGACTAAGCTGTTAAGGTAGGATCACCAAAACTTGGCAAATGATTGGATAAGAGGATTGAGGAAGATGGAAAGGTCAAGGAAGATAAAAATGCAAACCTGAGCGACTGGAAGGATCCCATCAACAGAAATTGGGAAGTTTGTATTAGGAATAGATTTTGGGGGCAAATATGAATTCCATTTTTGAAATACAGAGTTCAAGATTCCTATCATGTTAAGTGGAGGTGTCTAGGAGGCAATTATAGGACTAGAGATTAAGAGAAAGGGTAGGTTAAATTTAAAGATGTTAGAGAGATGACAATGACCTATTGGAATTTATGAGAAGGCAGAGGAAGGACGTAGTTGTGTCTGTGGGTGTGCTAGGTTTACTCATTAGACCTCCTTTTTCTTTTGCTAAAGTATTCAGGGCTCTGCAGGGTGTACCAGCAGACCCTTACGGGAGAGGATTGAAAGGGGGGAGAGAGAGAGACAGAGAGAGAGACAGAGGGACAGAGAGAGAGAGAGAAGGGGAGAGAAAGAGAGAAAGAGGGGGAGAGAGGGAGAGGGAGAGGAAGAGAGAGGGAGAGAGGGAGAGAGAGACTCAGAATTCAAGGGAACATAACCATTCAAGGTTAGTGCTAAGCAGACCAAGGGACTAGAGGGTGGCCAGTAGGAGGGTTTGACTGACAATGGCAGAAGCCACTGCTAGGTCATTTATATACCACAATATCTATAATGGGTACTCCATGATGGCCGTAAGTTATAGCTGAAACTAGAGAAATGCTGAATGAGGCAATATGTTTACAACATAGTATATAGTGAAATACTTGTGTGTCAGGCTTCCAGGTGTCTGGTTCCTTTCCCTTATCTATGACTCCCCTATCTTACTGATATTTCAGCTTCTAAAAGACTCTCGGTAGTTTGTATGGGGTTCACAGTAAGGTGAATGTATTAAAAACTTCTGTAGAAACAATGGAAAGTTGTTTTAACCACCTTTGCCTTGCTCACCCCCGTGGAGCAAGTGAGTAGAGAAGGCAGTTTCCTACCTAAACGGACAAATAAGATTCAGCGTGTTGTCTCTTATAGTGCCCTACGTTTCTGATTCTGAAAACCTCATGTTTCTGCATTAGTATGTAACGTTTACTGTGTTCATACATTTATTGATGTCAGTTAAGTGGTGTGGTGAATGGAGTGCTAGATTTGGAATCAGGAAGACTTGAGTTCAAGTCTATTCTCAGATACTGAGTAGGTGTGTGAGTCTGGGCAAGGTACTTAAATTCTGTCAGCGTAGGGTGTCTGCATCTGTAGGATGGGGCTAAGAACAACACCTACCTTATGGGGTAATACGATTATTATTGTGAAGGGCTTTAAATACCAGGCTACAGTGTCCCCTGGTGCCTTAGTTTACAAAGCTCTTCTCATGGCAACCTTGCAAGGCAGACAGTAAAATTATTATTTCCATTTAGCAGATGAGGAAACTAAGGCATATAAAAGTTAAGTGACTTTTTCAAGGCCAAGCAATTGAAAAAAAAAAAACCCAACAAGCTGGGACTTAAATCTGGGTCTTGTTTCCCAAATCTAGTCTCTTCTTTTCACTCTGATTTTCTGTAGATAGTCATTTCCCTCCTTAGCTTACATGTGTGTTTGCCATTTGAAAATCCATGTGGGGATTTATGTTGAGGAGCGAGTATTTGGGGATCACTGTCCAATTTCTCCTTTCCTTGGGCTTCAGAAGCAGACAGGCAGTGAAGCTGACCAATCGAATTGGGAGGAACAGAGCTCTTCAGTTTCTGAGAGTTTTGGGGAAGAGGATTAGACTGCCAAGGTGATTGGATTGCATTTATAATGAGTAGAGCTGCCAGCATTTGTTAGTTGTAGTTAGGGCCAGCTGCAATGCTTATTTAGAAGGAGTGCTCCTGGGTCCTTCTCTGCTTCTTCAGGTAACAGATTTGGATGGGGCCATCAGGTCACATCTTCCCTTCTCAGACACACACAGGGCAATGTTAGGGTGACTGTTGAGAGTGTTATCAATCCAGACAGTGCCCTAGCTTTGACACTGCCTTATTGATTGGGATGTAAGAGCCGCTTGGTTTATGCAAGTTGTCTCTGAAATAGACAAGAAACGGGGTGGGAGGGTGGGAGTCACTTAAATGACATAGACTGTTCAGAGCAGAAAAATCATTTTGGTGAGAAAAGTGCCAGGCAAACCACCAGGCGAGCAGAATTCCTTTATTAATTTAGTAAAGACCTAACCCCTATTCGTGAAGTTCCAGCAAGATCAGTGGTTCTCTGCATTGTCTGGGCCACGTTGAAGGGCAAATGATCATTCGCTCATCTAACCTATTCTGTTCATTTTTGTGTTGTTTCTTTACAACATTTAGCAATCTACCTGATCCTCACCATTTTCCCTGCTCTTGGGGAGAAGATAAGGGTGAGATACAAGGGGGTGGAAATGGACATGGGGCTCAGGATATGGTAAGGAATGGTGGAAGAGGGATCAAAGTCAAAAATTCTCTGGTGATCTCAGTGATGAGGTGCAGGCTCTGGGAGCCCCCTTGAGCTCTCCTTGAATCTTTGAGGTACAGGCATTGGGAAACCCCTTGAAGTCTGATTAAATCTTCCCACTTGATGAGGCATTTGCAGAGGCCATAAGTTTTTCATTGTGGCTGGGCCCAAACCTCGTTACTGGCCTAATCCTTCATTGTCCATCTATATCCCACCCCTGAGCCTATCAAAATATCAATCCAACCTTGCATTGACCTCATTAACTCCTCCTGAAGACCCTCCCCAAACTCCTCCTCTAGTTCACCCCTAGATTCCTCTGTACATAAGATCCCATCTTCCCTCCATGTAGTGTTAGAGTGCCATAGAATGACCTAGCATAGACTTACTCTGTCCTGCTTGCCCAATACAAGCATCAGAGATATCTAGGCTCCTTAAGAGTCTACCAAATATGGCAAATTTTTAATGAACTTTCAATAAACTTTACTTTTCTTTGGCTGAGAGAAGAGTTGAGTCAAATTCATTTGGCTGGACCCGGAGTGTTGGTATTTTGGGGTCTTGAGCAACCCTAACCCTCTTTATGGGTAAGCTCTGTATCAGCTAACTTTTCTAAGTGAATTCTAATGAGGACCATACTACCATAGCAGTACCTCTCTTTGAGGGTATGGGTGGAAAGTGTGGGAGGTAAGTTTTGAACCCTCATTCTCTGACTCTAGAGTCAGTGCTCTTTTTAACGTGTTAGTTACTCAAATAATCAACACTGACTTTTTTTCTCCCTCCTTAAGCAGAATGAGAACTTTCATTTATACTAATATGGCCTGTCTTGTCCTTTGAATCCACCTAGAAAATGTTAGTTGACCACAGTGGAAGAATTCCTGTGTTATAGCACTAGGTGATGAATAGCCTTGTGTCTGTTTAAAATCTTCTCCTCCTCTATGCACTCTCTGTGTCTCCTCCTGCCCCACCCAAACAATCTATCTTTTCCTCTCTCTTTTTTTTCTTGAACTGATCAGTGGAACATATTTTGGTAGTTTTTGTCAAGTATATAAACTGGGTTATAGAGGCCTGGAGTCTAGAGGACTTATCTCCCCGAGTTCAAATCCAGCCTCAGGCTCTTACTGGCTGTATGATCCTAGGCAAATCATTTAACCTTATTTTTCTTAGTTTGCTCATCTGTAAAATGAGTTGGAGAAGGAAATGGCAAACCATTCCAGTGTTCTTGCCAAGAAAACTCCAAATGTGGTCACCACGAGTCGGACACAATTGAAAAATGACTGAACAACCATAAATATCCAGGGGAATGGCAGAGCTATGTGGTGAGTCTGCTTTGGCTTGGATTTCCTCCTGTGACAGAGATAGAAGGTTTCTACTTCAATTACTGATACTGTGTTAGTTCAAAGTACAGGGATGTTGAATGTAATGGCTCAGCATTTTTATGATTTCTTTTTCCTCTAGAAAGTACTAATTTTATACCCCCAGTAGCGAGAGAAGGTCTAGAAGAAGAATGTTGGTGGTATCTTAGTGTCATTGAATTTCCTCATACTACAAAAGGATATCCTATCATCATCAAAAGAAGTCAATAAAAATTAGAAAAAATGGCAAAATGTTGCAAGGCAACCATCATGCATCAAAGGTAAGAACAATTTTTTTTTCTGCTTGTCCAGAAAAACTGTCCAGTGAACCTGTGAATGATTATAAAGGAGAAGCCAGAGATATGGTCACAGTATTTCATAGGCTCATAGACTCTAAGTGTTGAACAGGATCTTAAATATCATTTAAGTCAAATCCCAGCCAAGTAATCAATTCTTTCTCAAATATCCCTGACAAGTGGCTACTTAGGCCCCACTTGATGATCTCTCATCAGAAGATTCACCACCTGCTTAGGCAACCTATTCCATTTTTGCACAGTTCTAATCATTAAGGAGTTTTCCCCTTATGCTGAGCATGAATTTGGCTCTATGCAACTTTTTTACCCTTTGGACCCAGGTAGAAAAATTCAGTCCTTTTCTCACGACTGTCCTTTTAGGGAGAGCAGCTATGGCATTCCTTATAAATCTTATTTCCTCCCCAGGCTAGGTATTCCTAGAACTCATTCTTAGATGGGATGTCCCCCCCACCCAATTCTACTGGTATTGATATGTTACAGAATGGATCAAGTGTAATAAATGAAGGATATTTAGAAATAAATTTATCTAATAAGAATGAATATAAATTCCTTTCAATTTAAAAACAATATTTCAATTTAAAAACAATCTTCTCAAGTGCAGAATGTGAAAGACATGGCTAAAGAAAAATCCAAGTAAAAACACTTGACATTTTATTTGTATTGCAAATTCAATCACCTCAAAAATGATATACATCAGCCAAAAAGGCAATTTAAGGTTGAGTTGATGGTAGTATAGTACTGAGGAGGAGGAGGAAGGTTATTGCATTGTTTGGATTTTTTTTATCCTTTTAAACTTATCTACTGATCTATTTCACAGATGCAAGAAACTCTCATATAATAAACATCAAAATAAGTCTTGTATAATTTGTTCTTTATGACTTTAAATTCTCAACCCTGAGATGTATATTCAAGGGCACAGAGACACTGATATAAGGAGTAGAGAAAAACTTTCCCACTGTACTAAGTACTCAGGATACAAAGAAAGGCAAAAGAGTATATTCTCTAGGAGTTCACAGTCTAATGTGGGAGACAACATAAAAACAACTTTGTATAAACGAGTTACATACAGGATAAACTGAAGATGATGAAGGGAAGGCACTAGCTTTAAGTGTGATCAGAAAAAGTTTTTCTGAGAAGATGTGCCTTTAGCTGGGACTTGATGGAAGACAAAGAAGCCAGGAGGCAGAGATAAGAGGGAGAGCGATCAAGAAGAAAGATGGAAAGTAGGAAAATGGTCAGATTTATAGAAAGATTAATTTAATAGCTGAATGGAGGATGGACTGGAATGGGGAGAAATTTCCCTTACACTTACATCTAAATGTCGAACAGGATCTTAAATGTCATTTAAGCCAAATCCCACCTAAGTGATCAATTCTTTCTCAAATATCGCTCACAAGTGGCTACTTAGGTCACTTGATTCCTAAAAATCATTTCTACAAATATCTCACATTTCCTAAAAAGTGATCTGAAACTCAATCAGTAAGAATTTATTAAATCCTTACTATGTGCATGTAGATATACAGTGCCAGGAACTGTGCTTAGTGCTGTAGATAGAAGGATAAAAGTGGAAGTTTCTGTCCTCAAGTAGCTTATATTCTATTGAGGGAGACAACAGGCAGACATATAAGAATATGCATATATATATATATATATGTGTGTGTGTGTGTGTATATATACTTATAAAATGTATACATGTACACACACATATATAATTTGTTACTTTGGGGGGAGGTGTCCTAGCAGCTGGGGCAATCAAGAAAGGCTTCATGTGGAATGTGCTGTTTGAGGAGGGTCTTGGAAAAAAATCAGAGATTCCAAGAGACAGAGGTGAGAAGGGGGTGCATTCCAGGAAAGGGGAACAACTAAGGCAAAGATATGGTGGTGGGAGTTGTAACATTGCATGTGTAGAATGGATAGTATGCCAGTATGGCTGGATTGCAGAGGGCATAAAGAGTAAATAATGTGTAAGATGCTTGGGAAGGTAGGAAGGGACCAGGTTGTGAAGCAATTTAAATGGCAAATGGAGGGATTTATGTTTTATCCTAGAAGTAATAGGGAGCCATAGGTGTATTTTAATACAGAGGTGACATGATTAGATCTGTGAAAAAGCACAACATTGTAACTTCTCCTCCCTCCTTTCTTCCACACTCATTAAAAGGTGCAAGGGAAAATGTGAAGTATGAATTCCTCAGAATTGGAATTGGATGTCTGGACTCTTTTCAGAGTTGACTAATATTTTTATCTAGGTCTGCTCCTTTTATCTAGGGTCTGCTCCTCTCAGTCCTTCATTGGAAGTTTCTTCACATGATAGTGCCCATCATGTGTGTATAGTGTATATGTACGTATAAGTACATGTATATCTATGCACATATATCTATGTGCAGTACTCTTATTTGTTTATAAAAATTAGGATAAAGCAAGTATATATTTTCATAGTTTGTCAATGTATTGATTAGTTTAATTGCTTCTTTGTCTCTCTTTTTCTTTAAAAATATTATTTGTTAATTTCTATGGCTTTCTTGGAATGGGGAGAGGAAAGAATAATGAGAAAAATTCAGGTGTGAAAACAAAAGGGACCTGATGAAACATAATTACATCTATATACAGCACCCTCTTTTGAGCCAATCTCCCCAACTCACAGCTCCAAGGCAAGTTCTAAAGCAGATAATCCAAAATTCAAGGTCCTCTGGGTGCCATACTCAACACGAGCCCCCACCAATGTGTTGATAATCAGTATAGAGACATGACAGATTTAGGATCCAAATGTATATGTATTTGTGTATATGTATATATAGAAGTGAGGGAATTTTTTTTGCTGACTGCATAACTGTTAAAAGAATGTTGTTTTCCTTTTTTTAATGGGATGACAGATAGGAGGGCAAGAAAATAGATTTTTATTAATTTAAAATTTTTAAAAATTATTTTATATTATGTTATATATTATCATTATTATTATTTTAAAAATTATAATAATAAAAATAGAGAGATTGGGAAGTGCCACAGATGAGAAATATTTCATGCACTTTCGGATGAGGTCACTGTATTATTAATTTTGCTTAACTGTTTAACTTTGTTACAGGAAACCTCTCATGAAGTATGGAAATATATGTAATATAAAAACAAAGCACATCAATAAAACTTTTCTAAAAATGTCCCAATGGTTTCTTGCTTACCACTCAGAATGCCTAAGATTGAGGTGGTCAAAGACCACCTCTGTTGTTTGGCAGTTGCCATCAGCTTCTAAATAAAGTGCTGTCTAAAAAAATCCTCTCATTCATTCTGGGCCTATAGGGCTGATAAGAATCTCTTTTCACAGATTTCGGCCCCCATACTGCTGTAGAGTTAAATTTTAATTTTGGCCTCTGACTTTTATGAATTCATGTGGTATATATCTTGGAAGCAGGGAAAGCAAATAGGAATTGTACAACTATTATGAGGAAATAAGACTCCTTTCTATGCATAAAGGAAAGACCACATCTCCATCTTTGGGTTGCTATAGAATTTAAGGGCCTACCTCCCATATTGTAGAACCCACACTAGTAGGGTCAGCCATGGTCCTAAAACTAGAAACCCCCCTACAAGACTGGAGGAACATGCCTGGGACTAGAAGCACTTTGGGGACCCTTAGCATCCATTTTCCTTTCCATGTAATACGAAGGACAATGATAAGCAGCGAAATGACCCTTGCAACAAACTTGCTATTCAGTCCCACGGTCTTCTCTCACTCTTGATCATCCTCTAATGTACAGATGTAAAGATCTTCCATGATCCCTCAATTATTCTTTCCAAATTGGTCTCTTCAACCCCTTTGTGAACAGCATCTACTCCCATATTTGTTATTCAGTCATTTTTCAGTCTTGTTGGACTCTTTGTGACTCTGTCTGGGGTTTTCTTGGCAAAGATACTGGAGTGGTTTGCCATTTCTTCTGCTCATTTTTACATTTGAGGAACTGAGGCAAACAGTGTTAAGTGATTTGCCCAGGGTTACACAGCTAGTGTCTGAGGCCACATTTGAACTCAGGTCTTCCTGACCAGGCCCAACACTCTGTCTACATCATTTAGCTGCCCCTACTTCCATATACTCTTAAATAATTCCAGTGAATTAAAGGCACAGAACATAGCCATTTCTCCATTTTCCTTTCTGAGACTCCCAGCATTCTGAGCTCCTACCTAAGAATCTTGGTTGTGATACTTAGTAGTTGTGTGACTGTAGGCAAATCACTTAGACTCTCTAAGTCTCAGTTTATTCTTCTATTAAATGGGAATAATAATATCTGTATTACCTACTTCAGAGGGTCATTGGGACACTACCTCGTAAAGCAGTGGTTCTCAACCTGTGGGTCGTGACCCCTTTGGGGGTCGAATGACCCTTTCACAGAGGTCACAGAGGTCACCTAAGACCATCAGAAAACACGTATTTCCTATGGTCTTAGGAACCAAGACACTGCTCCTCTATCCGTCTCCAGGCAGGTCAGCCCACATGCAGATATGCCCACATATGAGTATTAAAGGATTGCATCATTAGGAAGGTTGAGAACCATTGTTGGTAAACTCTCAGGTCCTATATGAGTTACTGCAATCAGTGTCAGTGTGGTATATGGAAAAGAATATTGGGCTTAAGAATCAGGATGGATAAAATCCACTTGCAGGCACTTATTAGCCATATGACTTTGGACAAGTCACTTGATATTTATGAGTCTCACACATCTTCCAAGGACTTACCTAGGGTAGATTTTGATCTTGTACTTGGTTGGTGGAGGAATTATCATATTGGGAGTTCCCTATGCTAAAGAAGTCAGAGCTACTTTCTGTATTTGCATATATGACTATTCACTTAATCAGTCTTACTGGTGAGGGGTAAGGAGAAGACATATTGATGCTGTTATTCTATAAATAGCTGATTCTGGAGAATATGCCAGCTGATTACTTTCTTTCAAAAGAGAACCTGAAACCTATGCTATGCATAATAAGTGATAGTCACTCTTGGTTTCCAAATGCCCTATGGATGGTTGTTGTTCTTTGCCCTTCATTTTGGAAGAGGACCAGTGACATCACAAGGTGATATCTTGGTTCACCACTGAACTGGATTTAAATGAGGCACAGTTGCACAAAGTCATCAGCCTCATTTTCTATTCCAGAATCATTGAAGTCCAACAGCAAGACTACAGTCAAGACAATGGGAGATGGCTCAGGATGCACTGAATGACCTTGGCATCTTCAATATCTGTTCAAGCTCAAAATATTCCCCAGTGTCTGCTTCAGCCCCCTTCATGTCCATTGGAACAAATTGTTCTCATCTGCCCATTCTGCTGGGGCAAGTTTTCATAAGCTTGGGTAGATGTCCCCTTCATTCCTCGATGGGTTTGAGGCCTGTTGGTTATCCTCAACCAGGTTTAGTCTGTCTGCCCAGGTGGTTTTACTGGCGTGTGGCTACTGTGCGTGCTATAGCTCCTTGGGGCCATAAGTGAGAATTGGGTGAATGTAGACACCAAAGATGGATGAGCAGCCCTGAAAAGGGCTCAACAGCCTTCACACTAGGGGTGCTAGTTCTTGAATACCTATATGCCCTATGTACATGCTAAAAATAACATGTAATAGCCTATGGAGGGTCCTATCTGGAGAGGAAAAAGTTTGGTTGCCAAGCAGGATGAGTAATGAATGACTTCTTTTCATGGGGTGCTAGATTTAGAACTGGAAGGTTCTTTAGAGGCCTTGTAGTCTGACTTCCTTCTTTTACAAATGAGAAAACTGAATTCCATTGAAGTTAAGTGAGTGACTTGACCTAGATCTCATACCTAGTAAGGGTCTGAGGTAGAATTTAAACCCAGGTCTTTTGACTCCAAATCAAGTGCTATTTCCACTGAATCATTCTGCTTCAGGAAGGCCTCAGGATCAGGGAAGGGAATTATTTTCTTGATCTTTGAGATTACAGCTTGATTCTCCCCAAAGATTGAAGGACATATTGGTCTTGACTATATCTACAACTAGAAAATGTTTCACTTGGGCAAAAGAAATTGGGAGAGTTGTAGTGGTAGGAAGTAGGCAGGGCAGTGATCCAGGGGATACTTCAACTGCAGGTGCACTCACACTGGAAGAGAGTGTGGTCTAGCCCTTTGCCTCTGAGGGTCCTGGAAGGGAAGATGCCCTGGCCAAGCTCACGGCTGCTTACAGGGATGTGCTGGAGCCAGCTCGAACAATTAAATTTTCAGTTGGAACATTTACACCTCAGAGATTGGCAAATGCTACAGATTGGGACTTGATTTACAGTTTTGTTGATTGTCTAGATTTAGGAAAGTAATAGAGCAAATGTTAATAATTGCAGATTAAACTTAAAAAGTGTGTTGTGCATACATTTTTTTTCTCTCCCAGAAATCTGGTTCACATTTACCAGCATACATCAGTTTTCTGGATGTGGAGGTAGATGAGACTATAGGCAGTCAGAGGACTGCTAGAGAGACACAAGGATGGTGGTTGGCTCATGTTGGAGCCCAAGGACATAGCACATTTACCTTGGGCTCTTCTAGACTCCTGACACCTGCGCTAACATTGTACATGTTTCCTCTTTTCCATTTCCTTGCTTGCTATTCCCTGTGCTTTCCCCTCCCAAAGAGGGAGTTGTTTAAATGATGATTTCTTGCTCTATCAGACCTGAGGCCGTGGCTACTTTGGTTTCACCAGACTCCCGAGATAGACTATCGTCTATTTATAGGAAACAAGCATTTTGCTGGCAGCTCAACACCTTGGCAGCCCTACTGCCCCTTTTTACAATAGCACAGGGAACTTTTAGATCAGAGATGAAGTCCAGAATCCTAGGAACCAAGGAATAATAGCCTGTTAGCTGTGTGGATGAGTTGTTGATAGGAAACAAATTGTCCCTTTCCTGCCTCAAAGAAAGTAGTTGTTTGTAACCTAAGACCTTTGAAGACAGCAACAATGGACCCTAAAGGCTGAATATTTGGTATCTCTGTACTATATTATCACCTATACTCCCCCCTAAGAAGGTTTCTTTCTTTTTTGTTTGTGTTTTTTTTTATCATCCATTTTTTATGTCTTCCTATATTTTCAACTGATGAACCCTTGAAGCAAAGGATTATGTCTAATGCCCTTGATATAGTACCTAACATATTGGAAATAATGCAGTAATGATGAAAATTAAACCTATATTTTCTTAGACTTCTAGATTAACATTAAATACAAAATAGAGGAATTTCTGATTTATATTTATTTTGTTGATCTGTAAGCCTAGTCACTCAATGAGACAAGGATAACATAAAATTATTTTTCATAACATTATTGTATCATGGATATACTAATTTGGCTGTCAGGATTCATCCAGTTTAACCTGAACCTGACCATTGATCTGTTTTTCTGAAACTTCTCTGGGTTACTTTAGGTGCTTTCTTGACTAGAGAAGGTGAGTGGGGTATATGTGAAACTATTTTAGAAAGATTTCAATTTAAAAAGGATGCTTTCAGGGAAAACCTTCAGCTATTTAGATAATTCCCTTACATGGAATGGATTATTCCTTGATTCTGAATAAGGGAGAATCTATTCTAGTGTTGATGCATTAGAGCAGAGGTGTCAAACATGTGACTGGAACAGGTTAAAATGTAATTGGAAAATATTTAACAAAATAAATAAAAATACAATAAAACAGATATCCTTACCTTTGAAAATTATTCAATAGGCAGGGATCCTTATGTATGGATTAGGAGCCCCCGTTTCCATTTGAGTTTGACACCACTGCAATAGAGAACAGTTTATCAGCCTCAGCCAGATCCCTAGTTGGATCCCAGAAGGATCCATAGATCCTTCATATTATGGAAGTTTTGTGAAAAAATTTATCCTCAACTACAGGAGAAGAATCTAAACAGTGGGACAGCATGACTAGAGGGTGCTATTTTATAGGTAAAATGCTGGTCAAAGACAGGACTTTGTCCTTATCTTCCTACTGGACTCAGACTCCCACTCCTGGGACCCTGTAGTCTGATGGATGAACTTTCACCTAATCTAGCCTAATATGAGGCCTCCATATCACCTCAGGGTGAACTCAAATTGTGCTGCCACTGAATTCCTTTCTCTCTAACCTTCTTTCTAACTCTAGTGCTCCATATGGAGTGTGTGAGGGTGTTCAAGGAAGACTTGCCAAGTCCTTTTCAGGGTTGCTTATCCATCTTTGGTATCTGTCTGGCACTCAATACTTACCTGTGGCCTCCAAGAAGCATGCACAACAGATGCAACTTGGTAAATGATCTGAGCAGATAGCTAAACCAGGTTGAGGGTAACTGACAGACCTCAAACCCATAAGAAGGTTAGAAAGGTATCTACCCCAAGCATGTGAAGACTTTTCCCAGATGAACTGGAGAATGAGAACAATTTGTTCCAAAGATCAGAAGCAAGCACTGTGTAGCACTTAAGAGCTTGGCCAGACATTGAAAACACTAAGGTCATCCACTACATCCTGGGACATTTCCCACTGTCTCGACTTTTGTCTTGCCACTGGACTTAGATGACGCTGGAAGAGAAAGGGAGGCTGATGACTGCACCGTTCTGACCCATTTACATCTAATTCACTGACAAGTTAAGAAAGGCCTCTGTGATATCATTGGTCCTCTTTGAAAATGAAGGACAAACAACAATAGGCCCCATATATGCTATCTTTCCATATTAAAACCAAGCAGGAGGGCAGGAGCGATCTTGGTTGTTTGTATTTTTACTCCTGACACTTAGCACAACTCTTGGCACATAATGAGTGCTTAATAAATTTTTTTTCATGCATTTTTCTGTGCAAATGTATGGAGCACAAGTTATAAGAGGGCTCTGTTCCCTTTTAGTATCTCTTAATGTTTGTTAAAAACCAAACCAAACCAAACCAAAAGTCCCAATCAGGTTTAATAATTAATTACTCCAATGAGGTCTCACCTTTGCTCCTGAGTAATGACACAGATAATTTAGAATTGGTGTCTCTGGGCAATATTGATTCCTAAAAGGAAGCCTTATGCTAAGATCACTTCTGTTCAAATAAGTGTCACTTGCCTGAGGTGAGAGACTCAGAGGAAATGGACCCAAACTATAAATAATAATAACACTTGTATAGAAGGGCAGCTTTTTGGCAAATAATGAACAGCTGGAGGAGTGGAGGATCTCTAATCTTATCTAGTCATTAGCTACCAGAAATACTACAAAGCAAGCAAATGCAAAAAGAAACATAAAAAGTGATGTACAGTTTTATGTACACATATGTACACAAAATAAGCCCCCATTAAAATGTGGTTCTTAATGCTCAACAGCATTTTTGTTGTAGATACTAAGTTTGCCTTTCAGTTTTTCATCATTAGGAAAGATCAGACCTGTCATCTATTAGAAAAGAGCAATCTTTTCTTTTTCTTTTTTTTTTGAGGGGGAAAAGGTGAGGCAATTGGGGTTAAGTGACTTGCCCAAGGTCACACAGCTAGTTAAGTGTCTAGTGTCTGAGGCTGGATTTGAATTTAGGTCCTCCTGACTTCAGGGCCATTCACTGCAACTAGCTAGCTGCCCAAAATGGAAGTGCGCCACCTACAAATCGAACCTGGGTTGTGAGAATGGGAATTTTGCTGATATCACTATACCAGTGCCGCAGAACAGTCTTTTCTTATGTAACCCCTGTCCCATTGGCACAGCACTCTCTCTTCTTTAGTGGAGATGAATGCCTTCCCTTGCATGAGGGGCAGGGCAGAGTTGGAGTGAGAAAACTCTGGCCTTTTTGAGTCCTCTTTGGGACCCTTCAAGCTTCAAGTTGTTTCAGGTGCTTCTGGCTTCCAACTTTGAGAGGGAAGATGAAAGAGGCCAACCCCACTACAGGTTGCTGAAGCAAAAAATTCTGGGAAGACATGAGAGGAGCTCGCAGTCTCCATCATGTCCCTATATCCAGCTTGCTACTTTAAAGACTGCTGGGAATTTGACCTTGGGTGAGAACAAGTATTCTTTTTTGGTTGGGCTATCTTGCTCACAATGGCACAAAATAATTTGTGAAAAATCTTTCACTCTGTATTGTCTAGTTTTTGTTTTGCTAAGGTTTGGATAAATGGGTTTCTTTGTAATTCATTATGTGTGTTCCTTGTGGAATTGGTATTTGGTTGGAAAAGGATCAAGCCTTGGATGTAGAGCTTGAGGCTTCCTTTCTCCAATGACAAAGCAAACCAAAGTTAGTTTGAACCTGATCATATACCCTAAACAAAAAATATTTAAGGGAATAGATAGACATATGTCTAGCCTAGTACCTCCTCTTCCTGAGGAGAGCAGAAGGGTGGTCTCCAGCCCCAACCTCCTGCTTCCCTTCCTGGCCGGAATCAACATCTCTTTGGAGAAGGGTGGGAGGAGAAGAGGCTAGAGATGTCTATTCTGCCTCCTTTTGAGCCACACAATGACAGCCCTCACCTTATTTTCTACTTTTGGAGTCTTTCCTAAACTTAAAACTCTAGTAGTCTTATAATTAGATGTCCCCATACTATAGTCCATAAAGCCTCAGGTATTGCAGACCCTGCTGTATCTGGAATAAAAAGAATAGATTTCAAATATACCAAATTGGGAAATAAACAAAAATGACTGAAAAATTAGCTATGAGATCAACACAGATTTTCATGAATTGTCTAAATTATCAGTTCTTTCTGAATCCAAATTCTTTATCTACTTAAAGGCAGAACACACTTACAGTATATGAAGCCATAACTAGGATGGAGAAGTCAGGACTTTGCTCTAAGGCACTGAAATTTAGGGTGCTGACAATATTTATAGTCTTTCAGCAATGTAGAAGCAATTGAACTTACTACCTCATTAGCAAGAATAATTGGGGAAACAATTAAGCATGGTTATGCCTAATAAGCATGTTCTTGCAGCTCAGATGAACTTCTCTCTTGCCTAGACCCACTTTGTACTCCTCTTGGACGGTGGTCTCCCTATTAGTGACCTGGTGATAATATGAAGTTGCTGTTCATGGTGGCCATGGTCCTGAGATATCTGCATTCTCTTCTTTCTAAACTGGATTTTTTTCTTAAAAAGCTGATTTGAGATGTTTGTTTCAGGCACATTTCATGAAACTTGTCCCAGGGGCCTCTGCCAATAGATCACTAACAAAACACAAGATAAATAATTATATCTGTGACAAAACTCAGCACAATAATATTGTATTACATTTCTATAAAATAATCTGTTCAGTTATTCTCCAGTTGTTGGGCTCTGGGTGGGATGTTTCTCTACAATATTATCACATAAGTTGTCCTGATGATAGGATGAAGGAGAATACAATGATTCTAACAGCTTATTATTTATTATTATGAATTCTTTTGTTATATCATTTATATATTTATTACATTACTTATTTTTTCTTCCTGTTTTTAGGATTCTAGCACAAATATCTAACCTTATCTTCCCCTTAGGTGTCAGAAGATGAATTAATATAGTCAATCAACAAGCATTTATTAAGCTCTTACTACACAGTAGGCACTGTGTTAAGGCATCCTGCTTTCTTTTGACTTGGCAGAATTATAAGACAGATCTAGAGAGGGAAGGGAACCCAGGAACCCTATAACAACAACTAGCATTTATATAGCATTTTAAGGTTTGCAAAATGCTTTTTGTATGTTCTCTCATTTGATCATCACAACTTGCCAAGTATTATTAATGTCCCAGAGGTAAGTAGTATTAATATTTCCCACATTACAGATGAGCAAACAGAGGCTTAGAGAAGTTAGGATCACACAACTAGTATGTGTCTAAATCTGGATTTGAACTCAGGTCTTTCTGACTCAAAATCCACCAATCTGTCCACTATGCCAGCTAGCTGCCTTATCTAGTCCAAGACCACTCATTTTACAGATGAGAAAACTGAGTTGCAGGTCAGGTATAGATTATATAGCTTTTCATTGGTGCCAACTCACTGTAACTGAATTCTGGGATGTAGAAAGACCACCAGTAATTATCTCAGATTGTCATTAAAATGTGGAAATGATAACTAAGCAAAGAAGATATAAGGTTTTCATTACTTATCCCTAAATGAGTTATAATTTAAATTCTGGTCAGTAGGACTAGGATGGGC
>CM053589.1:66502200-66521409 GCA_028646515.1 Pseudochirops corinnae | reverse complement strand
GGGGGGGGGGGAAAGGAGGGGAGAAAATCTGAAACTCAAGTGATTGTGGAACTGAATCTTGTAAATTAAAAGTAAATGAGTAAATAAAAAAAAAGTGGAAAAAAAAGAAATTGCATTTATTTTATTTTTAATTTATCAAATAAAACAAGTATTTTCATAACATAGTATAAAAAAGATGATTGCACATAAAATTGCAAATCTTTTGTGTACAATTGGCTATTCCTTTTAAATATATCATCATGGTGTAAATTTCCTTTTTGCTCCTCCCTCCTATTCCACCCTAGAGATGGCTACCATTAGATACAAATCATTCTATACATACTTCTATTTATCAGTTTTTTAGTCATTGTGCTAAGTACTGTGGGGTTACGCAAAGAGAGGACGATCCCTGAATCTAAGGCATTTATACTCTACTTAGTGAACAAGAGTTAGTCATCTGAAATAATCAAGAAAAACACAACTTGGCCAATAATACAGGCCATAGTGTCATTTGAGATCAGAGAAGTGAGAGATCAATGTGAATTGGATTATTCATGAAGGCTTTGGAGAGGTGGGAATAGATATGAGCCATTCTCTAATGTAATAAGCAGGGAAATGGCCTAAAGACAAGTTGTGGGAAGCAGGGTATGATGGTTGGAAGGACAGAAGAGAGTGTTAATAGCTTACAGTTTATAGTGCTTTTAACTTCTTAAAGCACTTTCACATCTTCCACAAAATGGTCAATTGAAAATTGGATGAGCTTATTAAGAATTATGGATTTTGCCAGTTTAAAGGTAGAGTAAAATCCTCTAAGGTGTAAAAATGACTACAGGAGTCAGAAACAGAACGAAGATTTCCAGGCAAGATGTCTTTTGTTCCAGTCATGAGGATTCAGACCTCCAATGGTATTCTCTAGAAGTTCTGAGTGCATTGCAGTGAGTAGAGCCATGGGCTACTTAAAAGCTGAATGTTAGAACTAGAAGGAACTACACTGGAGATCACCTGTTTTTAGGATAACAGATTGAGAGAATTGGAAGAGACCTCAGGTCGTCTAGTTTAAACTCTTCATTTTATAGATAAGGAAACTGAGGCCCAGGCATGCTAAATAAGTGACTTTGTACAAGTAGTCATACAAGTAGTGTTAGAATCAAGATTAAAAGACTTCAGATGATACCTATTTGAAACCATGACCCAGAATCTCCTCTATAAATATTGCTGAAAAGTGATCATCTAGCCTCATCTCGAAGACCTCTAGTGAAAGAGAATCCATGACTTTTTGTATCAGCTCATTTCATTTTTGTACAACTCTAATTGTTAAAAGGTTTTTCCTTATATCCAGCCAAACTATGCCTAAATGAAGTTTCTACTATTATTCCTAGCTTTGGGACAAAACAGAATGAATCTAGTCTCCCTGACATGCTCTTTATTGCAGTTCAGTCGATTTTCAGCTGTGTCTGACTCTTCATGACCCCATTTGGGGTTTTCTTGGCAAAGATACTGGAGTGTTTCTCCATTTCCTTCTCCAGCCCATTTTGCAGGTAAGGAACTGAGGCATAATTAAGTGACTTGCGCAGGGTCACACAGGTAGTAAGTGACTGAGGTCATATTTGAACTGGGCTCTTTCTGACTCTAGGCTTGACACTCTATCCACTGTGCCACCACCTAGCTGACTCTTTACAAGTGGTAGCCCTTCAAATACTTCAAGGCTCCTACCTTATTCAAACTTCTCTTTTCTATGTTATGAAATCCCAATTACTTCAACCAATTCTTTTAATACATGGTTTCAAGCCCTCCTCACCTGTACATTTTGACTCTCTCTGACTTCCTCTCTTCACAAACACAGTTTGATATCCCTAATATCTTCCCCTTGCCCAAACTTCATCTCTGTCAGTACATCCTCTTCACTTTTTTTTTTTCCTTTTCTTTGTTTTTTGTCTTTTTTGGAGGGGAAAAGGCAGGGCAATTGGGGTTAAGTGACTTGACCAAGGTCACACAGCTGGTAAGTATTAAATCTCTGAAGTAGGATTTGAACTCTGATCCTCCTGACTCCAGGGCTGGTGCTCTATTCACTGTGCCACTTTGCTGCCCCTCACTTCATCTTTTTAGGAAACCCTTCTCCAGCTGGTAGGCTGGATGCCAGGATTGTAGACTGGGCTGATTTTCTGACTACATAGCTGTCCAAGTCTGGCTCCTCTCAGGAAAGAATCTCAATTGTTGGGTTAGCCTGGGGCCCTACTCTCAGAATTATTGGGCTAGCATCTAGCACTAGCAGGATCAGTAGTAATGAGTTTGGACAATAGTTGCTTGCTAAACTAAGAATCCAGTTCTGCTGGCATTTAGAGAGGTACTCAATCTCTATCTCCAGTTATGAACTTCCTTTCATAATTGCCATCTCTTGTGTACAATCTCTTCATTTTTTAGACAATAATTGACATTTACATTGCATTTTAAGGCTTACATAGTATGAAAGCCTTATATATATATATATATATATATATATATATATATATATGTATATGTATTATCTTTATAGACAACAAAACTCTCAGGTTGGTGCTATTATCTCTGTTTTAAAGAGGGGAAAACTGAGGTTCAGAGAGAAGAACTGATTTGTCCAGAGTCACATAGCTAATAGATAAGAGAAATGATTATTTTTCTTTTATATTAATAACCAGTTAATATTAGGTTCCCCCCCCCCCCTTTCTATTTCCTCATCCAAAGCTCAGTCCTTGTGAAGGATATTGCTAATAGATCAGACTGGTTTAACATTCTTCTCATATTGGGTGAAACCCCACCCATCTAGGACATAAGTGACTTGGGTGGAGGTAGATTGCCTTTGTTTAGATTGCCCCAGGCAGGGGTGCTTTGGGTAGAGATGAGTTAGAGAGACGTGATCAAAGTCACAGTCCCTAGCCCCTCATTAGAATAAACCTACCTCTCATTATAATAGTCATTTCTCACTCATTATTAACTAATCAAAGTCAAATTCAGCTTGTTGGCAACACTCCCTTTTCCCAGGGTATTTAACTCTCCGTGGGGACCCTCAAAATTCATCTTTGGTTTCCAAGATTACTACTGACATTTTATTATTTGCTAGCCATAATTAATAAATTGAATATTAATGCCCCAGAAATGATGTATCTCAGACTTTTTACTCATCACATAAATATCTGGAATTTGAACCTAGGCCTCTCTGCTTCCAAGTCTACCACCATCTAGTATGCCAGGCTACCTTTCTGAGGCTCAGAGAGTGAGTGATCTGCCCAAGGTTTCATAGGTAGAAAATGGAAGAGAGGATTCAAACTTAGGTTCTCGGACTTCAGATTGAGTGCATTTCTTTTATAATAGCTCATCTAGATGAATAAAGAGATAAAAGAAAATGATTGAGCCAGTGTTAGAAGGTAACTGGTTTGGCTCATCTCTCAAGACACAGCATGCAATCTCCCTGCTTAACATTCTATGCTGACTGGAATTAGTCATCTTTATATTTTCTATCTTGAGAACTCACTATCCAATTAAAATAATATCCATTCAGTGGGGCAGAGCCCAGCAGTCATCCTGAGCATACTTGGCACTAAGGTTTATTTATTTCAGTCTAGGTTAGTTTTAAGGAATCATGAAAGGAGCAGCAACTCCCTCCCCATTGAAGGATAATACAGTTATGATTTCCTTGAAGGAAAATAGTTTGTCACTCTGTAGGCCTCTTATTTGAAGAGCCTCCCTTTTCCCTACCCTCACCCCTCCTCTCAGTTACATACAGTTCTTTAAACAGTCATAAAATAAAATAAAGAGATCTCGCTAGTTCTGGTAGGCAAAAAAAATCCTTGTACATGACAGATTTTTCAAGTGGGGTGTATAAAAACAGAACCCTGAAGACAGCTAGAGATAAAAAGACCGAAGTTTTCTTCCTTCTTACCACCTTCCAGCAAATGCCTCTTTCAAATGGAAGAAAGAGCTGCAAACTGGACTCCTGGTAGGGAGATAAATGAGTGGGCTTCTCCCTCCTAATGAGAAAATGTGAGATGCTTTGAACAGGATCTGTCAGGCTTGACAAGCAGTGCACAAGTCTTGCAGGGAAGACTGTAGGCAGAGGTGGTGGTGGCAGCAGTGGCAACAGCCGGGACCCTACAGTGGGGCTTGAAATATGATCCCTGCTGGCTTTTCTGTTTAGAGGGAAAACAAATTTCTCTCTGGCGCCTCAAAATTTCCTCCATGGTTTACCAGCGGGAGTTCTTTGACAACTTGGTTCTCTCGGGTTATTGAGATTTGAAAGAAAAACAAAATAGCGTCATGTTTTGAAAATGCTGGAAAATGCCAAAATCTTGCCCATTGGTCTATGGGAAGCATTGGGCCTTTGGGGGCAGGTGTCTTGGGGAAGGCCCACTTTATTAACCCACAAAACACATGTGGTTCATGTCAGACTTCTTATACGTTGAGACTTTCTGGGATTCTGACTCATAGATTTAGAGCTGGAAGGGACCCCAGAGTTAATTTAATCCTTTTCTCTCTCTCTTTTTTTTTTATGGATGAGGAGTCGAGCTCCAGGTTAAGTGAATTGCCCAGGGTATATACAAGCACTAAGTGTCAGGGATTTGAATTTGGGTTCTCTGATTGTATGTCAAGCAGTCATTCTACTGGACCATACCACCTCCCCATTAGGGAGGCCCTTCTTGTTTTCTATCCCTCCCTTTCTGAAATGATTCTTCCCCAAAATGCAAAAGTGCTCCTCCTATCTATTCTCCTAAGACTTGGAATTCCTTGAACAGAGGACAGAGCCTTTAGAGATTCTGCTAAATATGCAAATACCTCAGGAAGAGGGAAAGAAGGTATTTAAATTCAAACCAAGGTCTAAATGATTGAAATCACATTCTTTCCTGAGAGTAGGTTTTGGTAAGAGGAGAGAAAAATATATCCGGAAGTTGGGAGAAAGGAGACATAGACAGAGGGAGGTAGAGGAAAATAAAGCTAAGGGGATAAAGACCACTTTTGCCTACTTCATAATTGTTTACAAATTCTTTGTAATTACTCTTTCTGTAGTTCTAGTTCCTGCCCAGAGCGAGTAGGTCATTCCACTTAGAAACTGACACTTTGCTCAAATACAACCCCCAAACTCAACATTTATAAAGTGCCTACTGTATGTACTTTATACTAGGGCATATGTAAAATTTAGATAAAACACGGTCCCTTATCCTCATGGAGCTTACAGTCTAACAAAGGGAGGTGACACCTACACAGATAACTATAATACAAAAGGTACACAAGGACCAGGGAGGTGAAAGATATCATGTTGGTGAGGTAACATCTAGAATATGACATTCAGTTCTGGGTATTACATTTTAAGATTTGGAGGTCAACCAAGATGGTTGACCAAATTGTGGTACCTCCAAATCATGCTGTGTGATGACTAGTTGAAAGAACTGGGGATATTTAGCTAAGAGCAGACTTGGTAGTGGTGAAGGTCAGAGGGTGGAGACAGCTTTCTTCAAGTGTTTGAAGGCTTGTTATGTGGAAGAAAGTTTAGATTTCTTCTGTTTAGTCCCATGAAGAGTACTAGGGGCAATGGATAGAAGTTGCAAAGAGGCAACTTTAGGCTTAGCAAATTAGAAGTACTGGGATGGCTAGGTGGTGCACTGGCCCTGGAGTCAGGAGGACCTGAGTTCAAATCTGGTCTCAGACACTTAACACAAAAACTAGCCATGTGACCTTGGGCAAGTCGCTTAACCCCAACTGCCCTCCAAAAAAAGCAAAAAAAAAAATTAGGAGTACCCCTAAGTAGAGTGGACTGCCATGGAAGGCTATGCTTTGGTCATCACTGGAGATCTTCTAGCAAAGGCTGAAGAATCAATGATTGTAGAGGGTATTCCTGAACCTCTGAGTTCCCTTCTAACTCTGAGATTCTATGAATCTATGGGATAATTCACAGAATCCTTAATATGTTTGAGAGTACAAAATGAAATGGTATGTAAGTTCTAAGGAAGAACAAATTACATCTGACTAGGGATATCAAGGAAAGGTTTCCTTAAAATTTGAATCTGAATTTGAATTTAAAGGCTGGGTAAGAATTCAACAGGTAAAGAGTAGAGGCAGAACATCTAAGACATAGGGGATAATATGAGCAAAGGTACAGATATGAAATTTCAGTTTGGGGGGACAACATGTAGTCTAGTTTGGCTAGAGTATAGAGAACCTGGAGGACAGTAGCATGACATAAGGTCAGAAAGACATGGTGGTTAGACATGGTAGCCAGATTACTGAAGTCTTTGAATGCTAGGCAAATGAATCTGAGCTTTACTTAATAGGGAACAATTTACATTTTTGAGCACAATTTTTTGACTAGATTTATGCAGGGAGACTATTAGTTTGACAGTAATCTAAAGGATAGTTTGGGAGATGGAGAGAATTAAGATGAAAAAATCTCTAAGGAGATCGTTGCATAGATAATAATGTAGAGCTTTATTGGATGGTAGTGGTGGGAAAAGAGAGGAAGGGATAGATGTGATAAGTAGGTTGGACAGGTCCTAGAAATTGATTGACTTTGAGAAATAAAGATGAAAAAGACAATGAGAGATAAAGAAGAGATTACATCAAGCTTTTGAGCATGGGAGACTGGGCAAATGGTGGGGCTCTTAATAGAAATATTGGAATCAGAAGGAAAAGCAGGCTTGGAGGATAGATGAAAAATTCAGACATTTTGAATTAGTGATGCTGGTGATATACCCAGAAGGAGATGACCTATGGTAGATAACTGGACAGATAGATCTGGCATTTAGGAGAAAGAGATCAAGACTGGAGTAACAGATTTGGAAGTCCTTCGAGTAGAACTGAAATGATAATTGAAGTCATAAGAGCAGATGAGATTGCTAAGGGCAGGGCAGTGGTGTGGTAAGCCCTGTGCCATTTAAGAACACTTTGGCAAACTGTATGGAGGATAGATTAGAATGAGGAGAGACAGGAAGCAATGAGACCATAATTAGATCATAGTAGTAGTACAGCAAGAGATAGTGAGGGCTTGACCTATGGTGGTTTCTGTGTGAGGAGAGAAAAAAAAGCAGAGATGAGGAAGCTGAACCACAGACAGGTTAAATGACTTTCCTAGGATCACACAGGTAATTAGTAGCAGTAGGTACTCCAAACTCAGGACCCTGAAGTTCAGTTCAAGTGCTTTTTTCAACAGCACTAAACTGCTAACAGGCAGTAATGCTGGTAACGCTGGATTGGAATTGAGGAGAGAGATTATGGCTGGATATATAGATTTAATAAGCTTCTACAATGAGATAATAATTGAACCCACGAGAACTCATGAGATCGTTAAGAGACAGGATGTATAGAGCAAAGAGAAGAGAACAAGGACAAAGCCTTTAGGGAGAGAGGAGATATATAATTACATAGCAAGGGAGATTGAGAAGGAGTTAGTCAGGTAGGAGGAGAAACAAGAGAAAAATGTGACAAAAGGCAGCTAGGTGGCACAATAGCCAAAGTGTTGAGCATAGAGTCTAGAAGACAAGTTTGAATATAGTCTCAGACAGTCACTAACTGCGTGACCCAGTCCAAGTCTCAGTTTCCTCAGTGGTAAAATTGGGATTATAATAGCTCTCACCTCATAGGGCTGTTGTGAGGATCAAATGTTCTTGATACATAATAGGCAGCTAATAAATATTTGCTTCTTTCCCTTCTTTCCCATCAAAACAAAAGAGAATATCAAAGAGGAAAGAGTTATAAACAATGTTAAAAAGTTAGAGAGAGGCCAAGAAGGATAATGCTAAGGACAAGTTCATTGTGCTTAGTCAGAGGGAAAACTTGTGGTGGTATAGAGAATGAATTTCTTGAATAACATGGACTATCGGTCTACACTGATCAATTTTATGGGATTGTTACTGTATAGGTCTGGTGTTTATGATTAAGAATATTATTACATGAAAATAAGTCAGAGTTTCTATCCAGTTTCTGAAGGATAGCTTATGAAGAAAAAGGACAAATGACACACATAAAAATATAACATTTAAATGACAATTATAAAGCATTTTAAAATTTACAAAGTATTTTACACATAAAGCTTGGGCCTAAAAATCCATTGGTATGGGACTCTCTCGTTATTGTAGATTAATTACCCAGCGCTCCATGCTTTTTTTGAGGGGCAGAGTTAGTGAGAGTTAGAGAAAAGACAACTCTTCTTTCCTGGTCTTCTGTCTTTCGGCTTTGAGAGAGAAGATATACCATCACAGATTCTTTTCAGGTCCCTGAAGGAGGAAAGACTTTGAAAAGAAGCCAACATGTAGAGGACGGCATTTTAATCATGTCCCTTATTCCCAGCTTGCCACGCTAGAAACTTCATGGAATTTCCTCTTGGGTGAGATTTGAGACTCTTGGTTGGACTGAGTTATCTTGCTACCAGGGGGAGAGTTCATTCACTCTGTATTGTCTGGTATACATTCTCCTACATATGCTTTCTGATTTCTGTTTGCTATCTGTTTAGATAAGTGAGTTTATTTGCCATTTACTGTGTGTGTTTATTGTGGAATTGGCATTTGGTGGGAAGGGAGTCAAGCTTTGGATACATAGTTTTATAGAATCAAGTTTCAGATAAATAGTCCACAAAATTATCTACTTTTCCCCCCTTTGGCTCCCGGTTTCAAAGCTTTGCTTGGACCTGAAGGCCTGGCTGATGCTACTTTTTTTTTTTTAAATGGTGGTCTCTGTGGGATAGATGGGCATTACAACCCATGGATATCGCTGTTAAGGAATAGCAATCAGAAACAAAACTTGAACCTACAGATTACTTCTCTTAGACTAACAACATTTAAGGGAGAAGAGAGAGATAATTCTCGCTTGGTACTACTTCTTCTTGAGCAGGGTAGAGTGGCTAACCACCACACACTATCCCCTACATAGACATTATATCTTTTGATCCACAGCAACTCTGTGAGGTAAGTTCTACTTACTTTAACTTTTAGGTTAAAATGCCTAAATACAAATGAGGAAACTGAGGTTCAGAGAGCTCAAGTGACTTGTCTCTGATTACATATCTAGTAAGTGCCAGGGGCAAGACTGAAATTAAGATCTCAACTCCAAGTTTAGAACTCTTTCTACTTTATATAGCCTTCTTAGCCATGTGACCATGGTCAAATCACTTTGGAAACTAGGGATCAGAGAAGTTAAATGACTTGACCAGGGTCACACAGTTAGTATGTGTTTGAGCCAGACCTGAAACTCCAGACTTTGGAGTTCTAGTACTAGAGCTCTCTCTACTAAATCATTCTGCCTCCCAACATAATATTTCTTCTCCATTATTAGGACAAAATAAAATATGACCTTACTAACAATACCCAGCATCATAAGTGAATTAGGAAAACTAAGTTTGAGGCTGGAATAGGAAAGCTCTGTATCAATATGTCCCAGAATTCACTTATTTAATAGACTCATGACATCAGCCTTTCAATTCCCAGGAACGATCAATAAATTAGCATTACTGAGAAGCACCAACATTTATTTGAATCAAATACTAAACATACCAAAGGCAGTACATGGAGAAATAAAGCTGTATTTAGGTTCTTTCCTTTAGCTTGTACAATGATGGTTAAGCTGGTATCCAACATAGCTGAAGCTCTCAAGCCATCTGAAAGTTATTAGAATGAAGCTGTCAACTAATGGTTCAATAAGTATTGGGAAGTGGCCTGAACTACCTTAGCATGTCTAAACTGAAATGTGCAAAATTAATAGTTGAATAAAATTGGTTTGAACTATGAAAGGAGAGAGTATGAGAACTTTCCCTTGAAAAGTAGTATTTGGTCAAATTGCTGTACTGGGCCATGAGAGATGGTAATTTTAACCTGTAAAGAGAAAAATCGTGAATTTTTAATTAATTTCATGCCGGTAGAAAAAAGTCAGTTTTGACTGTCCTTGAGGCTCCAATTCTTTAGATATGGAGAAATAAGATGTTTGCTAAGAGACTGGTATGAATTTACTTCTTCCTTTCCCATCACTCCCACTGCTCCCCCAACACTCCATTCTTACTGATAGCAAGAGGAAAGGCCTCCGGGTGCCAAAAGATTTTGTAAGCTGTGAAAATTCTCATAGCCTCTCTAATGTCAATTCTTTTGTCAAACAGTGGAGGGACAAGTACTTCACCTGACCTTGCTGGGCCTTGACCCCAGTGGATAGAAGCATCCATCCCTAACCACATCTCTTGCTTAAGACTGTTTTCTTCATGGAAATACACTTACTCTCACTTGAATGATTCTCTATCCTCATCCCCTCAGCAACTGTTCCAAATATTTTTCCTCTCTCTTTAAGCCAGCTATGCCATCGCCACATTCTCTCAGATGAGGATCTTCTCCTATTTTAAAGAGGTCATCTCTCTCAATTCTATTGCAAACCTCAACCCCCCAACACATTCACCTATCCACTCCTTTCACTAAGCCCCTTTTCCAGGAGCACCTCATATCCATAATTTCTTTTCTCTCTCATTTCTAATCTCTCTTATTTACTGATTCTTCTCCTGTCGCTAAGAACATGGTCAAGTCTACTCCATCCTTAAAAAGCTTTGTTTTCACTTTCCATCCCCTCAATCTACTATATTACACTTTTTTTTCCCTTTCAAAGACAGTCTCCAAAATAAAGTAATCTGAACTTGTCACATTCACTTCCTCACAAACCACTTGCTTCTTACACCCTTATAACAAGCTTTCTGCCCCACTGGTTTACTGAAACCATTCTCTTTAAAGTTACCAATGGTTTCTTAACTTATGAATTCATTTCTTTCTCTGTCCTTTTTGTCCTTGACCTTGGCAACCTTTGACATTGTTGATAACTCTTTTTTTTTTTTCTTGATGGATGCCTGTGCCATTTATCTCTCTCGTTTCTTTTAATCGTCTGGCTAAGCCATCTTAGTCTCCCTTGCTAGGTAATACATAAGAGAAAGGTGGGTTTTGTCATCTTTCTTTTAGAGTCCAGAGGCTTAAACTTGAGTTCACTTTAGAGAAGCAGGCCTCCACATACTCAAAATCAGAGTGGTTTTTCCTCTCCAAAAGAAGTGTTCTTGATCTATGGTCCAAGCTTTTCTGGAACACAGTTGAGTTAAGCAGCTAGATGATGCCTACTACATAATTTATTTTTTAAAGTTCACTTCCTACTTGCTAGGGACAGACATTGGGGCAAAAACTCTATCTGACTTGGGGTCAGAAAGCTTTTATAACTGTTGTTCTGCCAAAGAAATCTGTGGGTCTGATACCCTTTGCTTTTATTTTTCTTGACCCTAAATACTTTGGGTCTCAACATTAAATAAATTTGATAAAATACAAAATCAAGGTCCTTCTTTGGATAGGGAATTCTTGTATTTCAGTGAATCATTTAATAAAATCTCTCCTGAATCATTATGGACGTGATGGAGGGCTATATACAGTTAATAATACCTACAATTAGGTAGGTTAGATTGATTCCACAGAGTAGACACAAATGGATCAACATGGAAGAAGTTTTTTAGGGGAGTACTACCAGGCTAAGACCTTGGCCCTGTGATATTAGCATTCTTATTAATGTCTTGGACGATGGGATAGAAAAGGTGCATATCAGAACTGTGGCTAAAACAAAACTGGAACAGAGGGGTAAAAGTGTCAGTCAGTCAATAAGTATCTATTAAGCACTTATTGTATACTAGGTGCTATGCTAAACACAAGAGATACAAAAAAAAGGCAAAAATCATGGTCCATACCCTCAAAGAATTCTCATTCAATGGGGAGATAACAAGCAAAAATATTGTACATACAAGATATATATGTATATATGCACATATATATATATATATATTATAAATGAAAAGTAATCCCAGAAAAAAGGCACTAATAGTTGGTGGAGGTGGATGGAGACTGGGAAAGGACTTTTAATAGAGGCAGTTAAGTGGCATGTAGTGGAGAGAGTGCTGGGCCTGGAGACAGAAAGTCCTAAATTCAAAACCAACCTTAGACAGTAACTGTGTGACCCTGGAAAAGTCACTTAACCTCTGTTTGCCTCCATTTCCTCAACTGTGAAATGAAGATAATAGTGCCTACTTCACAAGGCTATTGTGAGGATCAGATGAAATATTTGTCAAGTGCTCAATACAGTGTTTGGAACATAGGTGGTGACACTTAAATGCTTATTCGTTTCCCCTTCCCCTCCCCTTCTTTTCTTATTGAACATGGGAACTGAGATGTCTTAAAGGATGTCAGGGAAGCCAGGAGGCAGGAGAGAGAACATTCTGTGCATGAGGGATAGCCAGCGAAATGTCATAGAGTTGTTGGAGATGGAGTGAGGGTCATGTGTGAGAAACAGTAAGAAGACCAGTGACTATGTCATAGAGTGTACGAAAGGGAGTAAAATACAGGAAGATTGGAAAGATAGAAAGGGGGCTAGGTTGTAAAGGACTTTGAGAATCAGGGAGACACTAAAATTTATTGCGAAGGGGCATGGCATGGTCAGACCTATGGTACAGGAAATTACTTTAGCATCTGAGTGGAGGATGGACTGGGGTCAGGAGAGACTCGGGGCAGGGAGACCAACCAACACAGGCTGTTGTAATAATCCGAGTGTGATGAGGGTCGGCACCAAGGTGATGGCAGTGTGAGTGGAGAGAAGAGGAAATATATGAAAGACATTATGGAGATAGAAAGGACAGGACTTTGCATGTAGGTAGATTATTTTCCTTTGTTCAAGAAGAGGATCAAAATGACACAACTATGCTAGAGTCAAGTTACGGTATGTTCAACTGTGACTGATCAGACCAACAGGAACTTGGAATGTTCTACCACAGGTTGGACACAGATAGTCCATGTGAACATTTGAATTCTCTAAATTTGCACACCTTGCATTTCTTTTGAGCTACTTCAATTCTTCTTTGCTCATAGAGCACAGCACCTTCTCTGATGTGGGCACGCCATGCTGAGCAGTTCTGTGCCAGTGTCTCCTATGTTACACAATCAATTCCAAAGTTCTTAAGAGAGACCTTGAGAGTGTCCTTGTATCGCTTCTTCTGAGCATCATGTGAATGCTTGCCCTGTGTGTGTTCTACATAAAATAGTCTTTTTGTCAAGTGCTCATTTTGCATTCAAACAACATGGCCAGCCCATTTGAGGATTCAATGTAAGTGATAAGTGGAAGACGACATGGTTGTTGTGAGCCTGGGTGACTAGGAGGATAGTGGTGCCTTCAATAGTAGAAGGAAAATTGGAAAGAGGGGAGTATTTGTATAATTTCCTGGCAAATTGAGTTGGAGATGTTTATTGGATATCCAGTTTGAGATGTTCAAGAGGTAACTGGTTATATGAAACTAGAGGTCAGGAGAGAGATTAGGGCTGATTACACAGATCTAAGAATCTTTTTCATAGAGATGACACTAGGTGAGATAGTATAAAGGGAGAAGACCCAGGACAGATGATGGGAGGGCACATGGTTACTGAGAATCATCTGAATGAAGATTCAGCAAAGAAGACTAAGCAGGAGCTGTCAGAGAGTTGGGAAAAGAACCATGAAAACCTAGAGAGGAGAGAGTATTCAGGAGAAGGGGTGATTGACAATATCAAAGGTTACTGAGCAATCAAGAAGGATGAGATTGAGAAAATATTTGGGAAGTAAGAGATCATTGGCAGCTTTTGGAGAGAGCATTCATTTCAGTTGAATGATGATGTTGTAAGCTGAACTGCAGAGGGTTTAGAAGAGATTATGAGAAAAAGAAATGGAGACACTGAGGGTGGATGGTTTTTTTTTCAAGAAATTTAGCTATAAAAGGAAAGAGAGATATAGGATGACAGGCATCAGGGATGGTTGGATCAAGTGAGGGTTTTTAAAATATTGATGAGACGTGTTTGTAGACATCACGGAAGAAGCTAGTAGGTAGGGAAACATTGAAGATTAGTGACACAGAGGGGATCATAGAAGGGGTAATCTGCTGGAGAATATGGGATGAAATGGGATCCAAGGTGCATAGACAGAAATTTTACCTTGGGCCACATCCTCTTGTGAAATAGAGTGAAGGAGGATATCATATATCCTGAGGGATGATATATGAATAATGTGAGATAAAGAGTATGAGAGAAAAGAGAACTCTTCGTGAGTGACCTGATTTTTAAAAATTATATATGAAGCAAGGCCCTCAGCTGACAGGCTGGGGAGGAGGTTCCATAAGAGGCTTGAGGATAAATGGAAAGGTTTTGAATAGAATTGTTCAATGTGATAGTAAATTGATTAGGGATGTATAAAAGGATTGCTTTACTGCAGTGAGGACCCATAACATAAATTTGTAGTGGACCCAGTAAGAAAATAATGTTATTTTTTCTTCAACTTTGTTTAATAACACATGAATAGAAGCAAAGACAATGGATGATGGGAGTAATCCAAGTTGGGGTTTGGCAAGGCTTGATTGGTGATAGGATAAGGAAGCAAAGGACTCTAGTGTAATGTACACTGTTGAATTGAACTGAATCACTAAGGGGGTAAAGGTAGGGAACAGTGTAGCCAGTACAGGAGTAATGGTCCAGGAAAGCACCAATCAGTGGAAGGATTAGAGGACATGGTGAAAACAAAGAACACGATTTAGGATTGTAAGCGGAGAGGAAGATGATATGACAAAAGATTATGATCAGATAAGGAAGTTTCAGAGTTCATGAACACAGAAGGAGCACTGGTAGGTGATAGCAAGATCAATGGTATAACTATCTCTGTATGTCAGCTGAGGTAGATTGGAGAAGTCAAAAGATAAGTAAAAATTTAAAAAAATATATCAATAGACTAGAATAATGGGACAAAATGTAGTAAGATCAATTTAAATTTGGATAAATTTAAAGCATTACATATGGGTTTTAAAAGCCAACTCTGCATGTACAGGATGAGGAAAGTATATATAAACAGTATACAAACTTTTTTAGTAAAGTGCAAAGTCAGTATTAGTCAACATGACAACCAAAAATGCCAATGTAAATGGAATTGGATTTGGAGTCAGGGGACCTGAGTTTGAATTTCCCTGGTTCCATTTATTTCCTATACTATTATGGGTGAATCATGTAACCTCTCTAGCTTTTAGTTTCCTCATCTGTAAAATGAAAGCATTATATTAGGACAGAGGTTCTCAACCTGTGGGTCATGACCCCTTTGGTGGTTGAACCACCCTTTCACAGGGGTCGCCTAAGACCATCGGAAAACAAATATTTCCGATGATCTTAAGAACCGAGACACCACTCCTCTATCCATCTCCAGGCGGGTCCACCCACATGCAGATATGCCAAGTATTAAAGGGTGATAGCATTAGGAAGGTTGAGAACCACTGGATTAGGTGATCTCAAAGGTCTCTTCAATGTTAAGCCTATGATTCTTTGATTGTAGGCTACATAAATAGAGTATCCAGAATGAGCAAGGCAATAGTACCATTTTACTTTGACTCTTGGTTATACCACATCCGAAACTGTGTATTCATTTTTTGGGTGCCATATCTTAGAGAAGACATTGGCCATTTGGGGTGTTTTCTTGGGAGAGTGGCTAAGAGCTCTTAAGAGCATGCCTTACAAAATGAAAGAACTGAGAATATTTAGCCTGGAAAAGAGAAGGTATATGACTAACACATCTTAAAGCAATTGAAGAGTAATTATGTAGATGACAGATTTCACTTGATCAATTTGACTCCAGAGGGGAGAACTAGGAAAAAGTCAAGTCATGTCAACAATTAGGTGCCTGCCATGTGGAAGACACTGTGTTTGGTACTGGGGATACAAAAAAGTGCAAAAACAAACAAACAAAACCCTGCTCTCAAGGAGCTCACAGTCTGATGGGGAGACAACATGCAAACAACTATGTACAAATAAGATATATACAAGACAAATTAGGGATAATCTCAGAGGGAAGGCACTAAGATTAAGCAGGACTGAGAAAGTCTTACAGAAGGTGAGACTTTAGCTGAGACTTGAAGGAAACTAGAAAAACTAGAAGAAAGTGGTGAGAATGGAAAATATTCCAGGCATGGGAATAGTCAATGAAAATGCCTGGAGTCAGGAGAAGGAAATGGGAGTGAGGGCTAGAGATACTAGAGAGGAATATTTAGGCTTGATGTAAGGAAAAAAAAAAACAACAGCTATGTAATGATTAGAGTTATTGAAAAGTAGAATGGGCACTCTTAGGAAGTGTTGAGTTTCAGATCACTAGAATTCTTCAAGTAATAGCTAGAGAACCTACTATAGAGAAGATACCTGTTCAGGCTGGTCTAAATCAGAGGTGTTGAATATGTGGCCCATAATACTTCCAAGGGCAACCTGAACCAATTAAGATATAAGTGGAAAATATTCAACAAAAATAAGTAAAAATACAACAAGATGTAGATAATAGTAAAATGCTGTTTAAGTCAATACCTATCCCTCAGGGATCCTTATGTATGGTTGAGATGCCCCCATTTCTATTTGAGTTTGAAACCACTGGTCTATCCAAGGGTCTTCTAATATTTGGGAATTCTATAAAACAACTCCCACAAGATCATAGACATAGCTGGAAGGGATTTGAGAAGTCATCTAGCATGACCCCTTTATTTTACAGTTGAGGAATCTAAGTCCTATACAGGTGAAATGACTTGCTTGAGGTTACACAGGTAGGAATGACCAAGCCAGGATTCAAAGTGACTACAAAGCCAATACTTTTCCACTGTACTACTCTTCCTTTTCCAATGCTGGAACCCATGTTTTTCTGACTTGGAGGCTTCCTCTTTATTGCATGTGTCATACTGCCTCTAAGCTTTGAGGGATAGAAATGGCAGCTATTATTACCCTAATTTTACAGATGATAAAACTAAAGCGCAAAGTTCATTTACTTCTTCATGGACACGCCCACCCCATTGTAGCCAGAGCTCAAATTCCGATTATTTTTTTTACTTCAGCTCTCTCTCAAACAAGGGGTCTTTATAAGGAGTAAAAGTATGTCTTTAGTTAGTTCACAGTCGTATACAAACCTATCTGTTACTTAAAGATTCCCCACATTTATTTAGTGGGGAGGAATGTCAAGCCTTGGATTAGAATTCCTGCCAAATATCATCCATATACAATCATCACATTCAGTCTGTCTTGATTTTCCCCATAGTTTTTCTTGGAATGGTCATCATTGCTTCCTTTCCTAGACTATCAAATAGCAGACATACTTAGCCTAGAGATGAATACCTTGAGTTAGCGTACAGGCTCTGTGGGTGTTTGTAGGATTAGCAGATGCTTACTGAAAGCTTTGTGCTTGACAAAGAAAATGATGGATCCCTGTCCAGTGAAATTCTCTGTGGTGTCTTTAGTACCCTCTGGGACTAAAAATATCAGGTATTTTTAGGGCTGTATTTATAATGAGTAGTTTCATAAGGATTTTGCCATTACTTTTCACATGCCTCTTTTCTCCACCTCCTCCTCTGTTTGGTATGCTAATAGAACAGCTCTTGTCTCCCCAGTAAACCTTTATTTTGAACAAAACAAAACAAAACAACAAATTGAAATTCCCCTCAAATAACCTTTTCAGCAAGACTGAGGTAACATAGACTTCTTTATCACACAAGTCTTTCAAGTCTACACCAGAAAGACTCATTCAAACTGCCAAGATAGGATGATGATTCTGTGTTCTACTTTACTGTCCTATTTTCTTGGTTATAGTTTATGTGTCTGATTCCACTGTTGGGCAACTCCCCAATCTGGTTGTCATGTGGGGTGAGTTGGGTGTAATGGCACCAGGAGTGGGGCTAGATCTTGACCTAACTCTAATTCTAGAAGTGAAGCTGCCTTCCAGATCTTGGCTTAGCCTCAGGGTGGCATGGATGGGTTTTCATTTGTCCTTAAAGAAGCAGTCACAATTCTTTTTCTTTTGTTTCAATGTAGGCTCCTAAAAAAAGTTTAATGAATTAGTGTCAGGGGGAAAAAAAACAAACCCTTTAGTGGTTATATTTTAGTTTCTAGGACATAAACCTCTCAAGGGCAAGATGAAGACAGCATTTAACTTTGTATCACCACTACATAGTACAGTGCATTGCATGCAAAAGGAGCTTAATAAAAGTTTGTTGACTGAATGAAATATTCACTACATGTTCCTATCTTTTAAGAGGATTTTAAAAGCAAGTAAGTGTGATCATGTACTGTCCCACTGTGAAGTAGTTCTAAACTCTTTAGCCTTTCTGTGTCTAGGCTTGAACTGTGCTTCTGCTGAGACCTGAAGAGGCATTTTTGCCAGCTTCACCTCTAGTTTTTAAGAACAATGGTAATGACTTTAGAAGTATTCAAGGCTTTTTATCCCAGAATTCACCTGACATTTTGATTTATCTATCTCAAACATCTCTGTGGATGACCGTTGCTTCTCTTGATTCTAACACTGCAGTGCTCTAATGGGCTCATAAAACCAAGGTTCTTGGTGGTGACATACATTCTTCTCGATATTTTGATCTCTATTTCCATCTCTGTCTCTCTCTGCATCTATGTATCATTTGTCATCTATATCATCTTCTATGTCTACCTATACCTTTGAGGTTGTTCAGTCATGTCTGACTATCTGTGACCCCATTTGGGGACTTTATTGCAAACATACTTCTTCTCATTTCCTTTTCCAGCTCATTTTACAAATGAAGAAACTGAGGCAAATAAGGTTAAGTGACTTTCCCAGGATCACACAGTTAGTAAGTGTCCGAGGTCAGATTTGAACTCAGATATTCCTGACTCCAGGCCACCTTTACCTATATCTATATCTATATCCATCTATGTTCTACATGAATGGTATCAAGTTCAAATAGAAATGGATCACTGTAGATTGTATATTGACTTAGAAAACCACAAATTTACATTATTTATGTTATATTGTATTTTTATTTCTTTTGTTAAGCATTTCCCAATTATATTTTAACCTAGTTCAATCCACACTCCAGAATTCTGTGGGCATGAGTTTGACACCTCTGATCTATATCATCTCTATCTATATCTTTACATGTGGGACAGCAAGGCAATTCAGTGGATAGAATGCTGGAGTTGTGAGTCAGTAAAACATGAGTTCAAATCTAGCTTCAGATACTTCCTAACCATGTGATCCTGTCTATTTACCTAACCTTTCTCTGCCTCAGATTTTTCATTTGTAAAATGAAGATAGTACTAGCACTTACCCCCCCAGGGATATTTTGAGGATAAAGTGAGATAATATTTGTAAAGCATTTTGTGAACCTTAATGTAACATATAAATGCAAGCTATATAGATGTAATCTATATCTATATATAA
>CM053589.1:66482802-66501700 GCA_028646515.1 Pseudochirops corinnae | reverse complement strand
AATGTGGATTAATATAATGAAAATATCTAATGTAAATATATTTAATCAATATTTAATTATTATATATCAATATACATATTTTGGATTAATTATAAGAAATTTAATAAATTTCATATGTTAAATATATCAAAGACATTAATATATACTTTCATCTATAATTTGTTACTATATCATTTTTCTATATAAATATTATAGATAGATATAGATACAATCTATATCTATAGGTAGCATTGATTAGCTAGAAATAATGTATATCTATAGCTATATAGAGATGTCACACTTAAAACTCTTACCATGGGCCTGGCGCTATGTTAAGAGCTGAAGATACAGATATAAATAGGTAAGACAGCCCATACCCTTAAAGGAGCCTCCTTTCATATGGGGAAGTTAATATACAAGAGGGAGCTGGAAAGTGGGAAGAAGAGAGGAGAAAGGGGAAGAAGGTAAGAGGCTACCATGACCTTTTAAATTTAGAATTGTAATATACTACTTCATATACTTCTTTGTGCACAGTAGACAATTTATAAGTGCTTGTTGAATCTTTGCTAAACGAATTAAGGACTCAATCAAAAAGCTTTTATTAAGTGCCTACTGTATACTAGACACTGCACTAAGTGTTGGGGATATAAACAAAAAGAATGAAACAATCTCTACTCTCAAGGGCCTTACATGAGCAAATAAATGGATTTTAAAAGCCAACATATAATTTTTGGCACTAGTGAGAGAAATTAGAGCACATTTGTTTAGGTCTGGTTATCACACCCAACTAATCTAGTAAGACTGTTCTAAAATATGTGTGTAAATCTCCCTTTTCCCTTCTTGGACTAGCTACTATAATATCTATAGTCTCTTTACAAGTTCTCTTTTTCCATGCCTTTACAGGAAGCTAGAAAAACATTGACTTCTGTTTCATTGACTATGTTAAAGGCTTTGACTGTGTGAATCACAACAAAATGTGGCAAGTCCTGAAAGAGACGGGAGTACCAGATCATCTTACTTGTCTCCTAAGGAACTTGTATGCAGGTCAAGAGGCAACAATTAGAACTAAACATGAAACAACTGATTGGTTTAAAATTGGGAAAGGAGTACAATAGAGCTGTGTGTTGTCACCTTATTTGTTTAACATATACACAGAGTACATCATGTGAAATGCTAGGTTGGATGAATCAAAAGTCTGAATTAAGGTTGCTAAGAGAAATGTCAACAATCTTAGATATGCAGATGATATCTCTCTGATGGCAGAAAGTGAGGAAGAATTAAGAAACCTCTTGATGAGGATGAAAGAGGAGAGTGTAAGAGCTGGCTTGAAGCTTAACATCAAAAACGCTAAGATCTTGGCAACTGGTTCCATCACTTCCTGACAAATAGAGGGAGAAGAAATGGAAGGAGTGTCAGATTTTATATTCTCAAGCCCAAAGATCACTGCATATGGTGATTGCAGTCATAAAATTAAAAGATGATTAGTTTTTTGGTAGGAAATCTCTGACAAGTCTAGACAGCATCCTAAAAATCAGAGACATCATCATCCCCACAGAAGTCCATATAGTCAAAGCTATGGTTTCTCCAGTAGTAATGTGTGGCTGTGAGAGTTGGGATAGAGGCAAAGCTGAGAACTGCAGAATCAAAGTTTTGATTTGTGGTGTTAGAGAAGACTTTTGAGAATCCCTTGGACAGCAAGGAGATCAAATCAGTCAATTCTTAAAGAAATTAATTCAAAGAACTGATAAGTAGAAGTATGTATAGAATAGTTTTACATACATATACATATTTGTGTCTAATAGTAGCCATCTCTTGAGCCTGGGTATGGAGATAAAGAAAAACAAGTTATATGACAATTTTATTATATATTTAAAAGGAATAGCAAGTTGTACACAATAGATTTTCAGTTTCATGTACAATCACATGTATTTTCCTACTATGTTAGGGAAATGCTTGTTTTCTTTCTTAAATCCAGAATAAAATAAATAAAATTAAAATAAGAAATTAATTCAGGCTATTCACTGGAAGGTCAAAAACTGAAACTGAAGCTTAACTACTTTGGCCACATAATGAGGAGACAGGACTCATTGGAAAAGACCCTAACATTGGGAAAGCTTGAAGGCAAAAGGGAAAGGAGACGGCAGAGGATGAGATGGATAGATAGTGTCATGGAAACAACAAACATGAACTTGGACAGACTTTAAGAGACAGTGGAGGATAGAAGGGCCTGGCATGCTATGGTCTATGGAGTCCTGAAGAGTCAACATGATTGAATGACTCAACAATGACAACAACATCATCATAGGCCCAATACTCATATAGATGGGTGGGGGTATGTAGAGAGGAAGCATTTCAGAATGTTTCTATTTAGGTTTGTGCTTGAACCAGTCCTTTGGCCAATGAAAGTGATCCTTGAATTGCTACCAGTTTACATTAGGAGATGACTCAGGAACCATGGAGGAAACTGAGTGAGACAAGATGAAAAAATTCAATAAATTAAAAAAAAAATCAAGAAATATAGTGAGTAGAAGGGAGAAAGGGCTTCTTTCTCTCTTTTACATAAACTGATCAATAGATAAAGTATAGAATTTCAATAGTGCCTTACTCCCCTCCCTTAGTGCTTTTTCATATGGCAGATATTTAAGGAGAGAGGTGAATATTCTCTGTCATGTAAGTAGCATTAAATGGATAAGTCATTTCAGTTCCACAGTAAGAGCTCCGTTAATTTTACAGTTGGATTATAGATGAAGTGTCAGCACTTTTTATCTATACCATACATTCTTGTGCTCTTAAGAGTATGCATCAGTACTCTTGCTTCTTGGACCAAATCCTATGATCAGCTTTAATGAGGATAACTCACAGTTCTTTATCTCCCTCACATGGGTAAGCTCTACTTGGTAGATTCATGTTGTGCTGAAGTGTAGAACACTTGGGAGGCAATGGTTTTCACAAGTCCCATCCTGTGTAAAAGAGATTTTTTCCAGACTGTATCTTTAGGCTATTTTAATATTGACCAACAATAAAAAAGAAATTCTTTCATTCTTTTTACTCTAGCCCCTGGATCTGTTACTTGCAATATGTCCAGAGGTCTAAAGTGAAATGAAAATATGAATTAATTCATCAATTTACCCAGGATAGTCAGCCCAAATGGATCCCCTTCCCTGTGGCTCCCTCAGATTCCTTTGAGGTCTGAATTTTAGGACTGAGTTGTTGATATCATTCAAATTAGCACAGACTAGTCATATCTCCAATTCTTTTTGTGTTCAGCAAGGATACTTGCTTTGTTCTATTTATGTGATGATGCATAGGACCACTTGTGCCCAATCTGTGGTAGTGCCTTCTAACTCATATTAGTCTGATCAGCCACATATGAACACACTTGTACCATGACTCCAAAATTGTGATGTCGTTGGTCTTCTTTGAAGACGAACAAACAACGACAGCAACAACAGCGTATGATGATTGGTCTTCTGGTGATTACATTTTGCAAGTAAGTACTCCGCGTTGTCTGAGAAGGTCCTATAAACTGATATAATAGGTGGCTACATGTTTTCAAGAAACTCTTAAGGGGATAATCTTTTAAACTGATAATGACCCATTGACAACAGAGGGACATAAAAGTTGTTGTGCTTTAGCAAGATGGAAAGGTATTGATAATCTGTGTTCTAGGTTGCCAATATCAATTACCTTTCAATGAAATAGCTCAATAGGTTATCTGACTGCCTGGCCTCAATTTTGCATTTAATCCTTGTAGTCATTTTATATATTGTTTTCTTGATTCTGTTTGCCTCACTCTGCACCAATTCACATGTCTTCTTAACTTCTCTGAAATTTTCATGTTAGTCATTTTTATGTGCAGAAATATTTTAGTACATTTATGAATCATACTATATTTAGCCACTTCTCAATTGATGCCCATTTCCAATTTTGATGGGATTTGACTTCCTCCTTTCACAGTGATCTTAAGATTAAGTAATACAAAGTGTAAGGTGTGTTATTTCCTAAACTTGGATCTTCATTGTTTTTTATCCTTTAAAAGCTAAAATAAAAAATTGGATTTAGTAATAACCTGTTAGCATAAGAAAAGTTTTTATAAGTAGGTAGATGGGTGACCAATCATTTTTCTCCATTCCACTTAATGTTGAATAGGCTTAAGGAGGAACAGGATTTCTGAGTTAAGGGTGATCTTATAAAGTGAAGAAGAGATCTTACAATTTTCTAGTCAATATGATCTCTCTCTTGACAGTCAAACTGATAATACAGGCACTGGCATTACATGCATTAGAATATATTAACAAGACTGTTACTAGGGTGGGGCTCCCAGGCCTTGTCCCAGGGCACCAAAATTTAAGACGACTTGTCAGTAGTAGCATTCTTTCTGAAGCATAAAAAACATCTAAGCTTAGTAACTATTTAGCAATTTTTTGGAGGTGGGGGATCAGGACTTGGGATTTCATCAGTATAGGAAGCTCCCTAGTGAGGAAGCTCCTTTTTTTCAATGCAGATCAGTGACTGCTCTGCAACTTTTTGTCTAAGAAAATTGCCTGGAGTACTGGGAATTTAAATGACTTACCCAGGGCCTGTACACAATGAGTTTGTACTAGAGGTAGGATTTGAATCCTGGTTATCTGGACTTCAAGGCCAACCTTCTATCCACTACTCCACACTCCCTTTAGCAAAAATAATGTTAAAACAGGAAGTTACCAGATGGCCCTTCTTTCCCTTGGTAGATGTTTCCAAGGTAAGTTCCTTCTTGCCCACCCCTAGCTGATGGTCTCCCCCAAAACAGCCTTGTGGTATCTCAAGCCTGCTTCATTGTAGCTCCTTCTCCTTACCCCTCTCGGGGTGTTTTGTTCTATTTGCCCCAGTCACCAAAATGGCTAGTTATAGCTTTGAGTCCCTGAATTATTTTGAACATTTTCACTGGTAACTAATTTTGGAACTTTTAGTTTGAGTAAAGTTATCAGTTTTACTTCATGTCCCATTTTGACGGTTTCTGTATACCCCTCTCGCTTTCTCTAAATTACATGCCTCATTGTATTTGAGTTCCTTCTGCATTTGACAGCTCCATGACTTCCAATTTTGCCTCTGCTGCTTTGATTATTATTCCTGATTTGGTTGTTGATGAGACATGTGGTTTTCTTCAATTAGCTCTGTCACTCTTACAAATGTGTGCATCTTGCAAGTGTCCTAATTAAAGTCAGGAGGGGAGAGGAGGAGGGAGGGAAAAGGAGAGAGAAATTACCGACAATTACGACACTGCCAGCCTCTTCTGTTGCTGCTCTTTTCTCCTCGTCACTGAGTCCCATTCTCCTGTATCTCCATTTTGCAAGCACACAGAATAGGCACTCTTTAAAAACCCATTATTTTTTTCCCCGTTCATCAAATGCAACCGTGTCAGTGTTATACATTAGCTTTCATGACAGCCCATAGCTTTCATATGCGTCTGTTATGTACTCTCTGTTTCCTGTCAATTGCCATCATGGTATGAATTTGTTCTGGATGCAGGAGGCCACCATGTAACACCACATGTGGTCTCTGGGATTCCCCCCAACTCTACTGTTCCAGCAGCACCGTCAGCTTGAGCACAGAGATAATGAAGTGAAGGCCCTCAGTTCAGTCCCCTATGAGGGCCAGTTGGTTTCATTGTGTTTCTCTGGTCACAGACTTGCATTCTGAATCCTAGCCAGCTGTTTCAAAATATTATGTGTCCTACCTCGAGCAGGAATGGGACTTGGAAGGAGTGTAGACAGAAGAGTGCAAATCCATTACCATTGCTAGTAAAACATCTGAGAGTACATATCCTATTGCTGGTGAGCCAGAATTGTCTCCCCTGAAAAAAGGCCACATTATTATATTCTTAGCAGCAGAATTAGCTCTGCCACATAACTATCTAATCCCTAACCAAATGCCAACACAGCTCTCAGTTACTGCAATCCAAGCAGTCACCCTATTTATTGATAACCTGTTATCAATAATAGTAATAATAACAGCTCATATTTCTATAATATTTTCCTCATAACAACTCTGTGAGATAAGTTTTGTCATCTGTGTCCTGCATTCTAGGCTTACAAAGGTTTATACACAATCTGAGAAACAACCTCCTTACTTACCCCCCCAAAACCCCTAAACAAACCCAAAAAACAAAAACCTAATGACAACAACATATATTTAGCTCTTTTATGTCCCCATCCTAGAATGTCTTCTTGGAAATCTCAGAATATAGCTTCTATCTAGGTTTCCATAGCTGTGGGTAAGAGGTTCCCTAGTGCTCATGAAAGTGCTCATAGTAATAAGGAATGTTGAGTAGGGGAAAGACTTTATTTTTTCCTATAGAAAATGGGGAAAGCACTTAAGGACATGCAGAAGCTTAAAAAAAATGTATGTAGTTCTTTTTCCTCTCTAGTGAGACCTATCTCATACTACCCTGGCCAACTTCCTGTGGAAATCCCAAGACTCATATTCAAGATTTGTGGTTTGGATTCTCCTCAAAAGACAAATTTGAGATAGAGGGATATCCTATGACATTCTGGTGAGTCTCACTATCATATCCATATAGGTCTCCAGTTTCATGTTGCCCTAAGGATTCTAGTCTCCCCCCCAGAAAGCAATCAAACAGGGTTGTTAGAAAGACAACCCTCTTCCCATTGGACTAACACTTGTTTAATTACTCATGGAGCTAGCAAAGGGCAAAGTACAGCTTTTTTGTTTCCCTATATTGTGACTCAGTTCTTCTGATCTTCCAAATGTGGTACTGTGTGATAACCTTTTCCCCAACAAGCTAGTGCTGCCCAGGAACTCTCTTTTTTTCACAAGGAGGATGAATTTTGAGATCTTTTTCTTAAAGAGGCTCACGTTGCTAAGGAACTTTCCATTCTTTCTTTTAGGGGGCTGAATCCCTGAATTCTCAAGGCTGGGGTTGTTAGAGAGGCAGCCCTGAGGCTGATATTGTTTTGGAACATCTTCTCTTCCCAGAAATCTCAGTACGTATGCACCTTAGAAACTTAACATTATCCAGGAAATTTCTCCTCCTTTATCCAGAAGCCTGGCTCATCAAACTTTTTAGGAGCACAACATCGTCTAGGAAATTTTACCACTCCACCATTGACCTGCGCTGCCTGTGTTCAGCTATTCTCCCCACCCAAGTTGGCTCTAGGATCAAACCCTAGTCTCAGTTCTTGTTTCTTGAGCTAGCTCCTTCTGATTCTGTTCCCAAAAGGCAAAGGAGGTAACTCTCCAATGGAACCCCTCTTTATAAGTCCATCATGAAGGGATGGTTCTGTCCTGCAACATTCTGAAACTTATCCATTCATCTCCAATCAATACATGACAACCCAAGCCAGCCAACTCATTTCCAATTACTGAGACTAAATCATTCATCCTCATTGAGGTAAGAATTGGTTTGTCAGAGCCAATGGGTATATTCACATCCTCCACTGGGATTATTCAATCAAAGTCCCAACTAGAGGTTTACCTTTTTCATGATAAGCTCATCAAGTTGATTAAGTAACCTCTCTGATGAATTTCTATATATAATTATTTTATAGAGGAGGAGCTGAGTCTTAAAAAGTCAGGTGATTTCACCATGATCACTGTTATCATATATCAGAGCTTAGGTATGAACCCAAGTCTTCTGCTGCTAAGCACAATGCTCTTTTTACTCCACCAAGCTACTTGCTATTGCTCCAGTCACTGATGCTAACCAGGCAGCCCTATTAGAAGTGTATATGCAGGCCCTTCATCAGCAGGGCCTAGGGCAGGAGTTTTTAACCTTTTTTATGTGATGGGTTTTTTGGGGCAATTTGGTGAATCCTAAGCAGCCCTTCCCAAACCAATATTGGTAAATGCATAAAATAAAAATGCACAGGATTACAAAGGAAACCGACTATATTGAAATACACTTTTCAGAATATAAATCAGGTTCCCCCTCTCCAGTTCAGGACTTGAACTCTGATTATCCTGATTCTTGTCTTCTCTCCTTCCCCCAGTCCAACTCCCAAGCAGAATGCTACCTTTTGATGAGGGGGTCTTTTTTTTTGTGTGTGTTTTTGTATCCTCACACTTAGCAGAGTACCTGCTGTATAGCAGATACTCAATACATATTTGCTGAATTTAATTATTGAATTTTGTGAGTATTCTCACTATCCTTCCTCAATTTATGTAAAGTTGATCACTTTCATGTTTTTGCTTAATTACTTATTGTCATCCTCCCAACAACCATCAGGGTCACTTCAGTCCACTAAAGAGTGGCATAAAAGAGGTAGCCCAATTTTGGTTGTGTCTATGAATGATCAAATTTAAGCGTAATTTAGCCAGTCTCATTATGACCACAGGAAGACCAGATGGAGTAGGAAGAATCAGTTCAATTCACAACAGCTCATCTAAAAGGCCCTAGGAGTGTCAGGGACCAATACTGGTCCAAATACTTAGTTATTCAGTCATGTTTGATTCTGGCTTGGTTGTGTAAATTGCAGCCCATAGGCAGAAACCTGTCCACTCATATGTAACAAGCCTTACAAAAAGAAGTATGACCCCCAAAGCGAGCATATCTCAAAAGCGTATACCAACAGATTCATCATTGTTCTCCTTTGTTGTTGTTTTTTCCTACTTTATTCAAGTAACAAGTAATTCCTGTGACTTTGTGTAGTAGTAATCTTCTTCTTAAATATTTACATACTGGGGTGGGGCCCAATTACATTAATAACAGTTATTGATTAAATGATTAGTATATGTCAGAGGAGAAAGTAGGATGGCGTTGAGGAAAAAGAGCTAGCCTTGGAATCAGGAAAACCTGGGTTTGAGTCCAGGCTCTGACAAGTACTGGCCATGTGACCTTGGGCATCTCACTTAATCTCTTAGTGCTTTAGACCAGAATAGACAATAGCTACATTACCTCTGCAACATTCTTAGAGGTAAAACCAGATTGAAATATAGTTAGGAAATATTGAACAAAATAATGCAATAGAACATAGATAATGTTAATATGTGGTTTTTCTAAGTCAATATGTGGCCTGCAGTGTATGGTTTAGTGATTCCTATTTCTATTTGAAATCGACACCTCTAGTCTAGACAACTTTTTTTTTTCTTTTTCTTTTTCGAGATGGGAGGGCAAGGCAATTGGACTTAAGTGACTTTGCCCAAGGTCACACAGCTTATAAGTGTTAAGTGTTTGAGGTTGGATTTGAACTCAGGTCCTTCTGACTCCTAGGCCAGTGCCCTTTTCCCTAGGATACCTAGCTGCTCCTAGGCAACATTTTAAGATTAGAAGTTGCTGAAGTGCTTTGCTAGGGGGGGTTATGTCATCTGCAAGTTCCCCTTGCTGATAAAATCACAGATTCAGTCTCCATTCTCATATGCCAGTCACTGGGCTTACAAAGACAGAACTGAAACAGTTCCTATTATTAATGAAATCCCTGCTTCACTTCCCTCTCAGGTATGCTTTTGACTTTCCAGACTTCACCATTTTGCTCCTCTGTTTTTTTTCATCCTGGAACTTTTCTCAATGACTGGGACCTTTTTGCCCTGAACCAGGGGTAAGGAACATGTGGTCTTGAGGCTACATGTGGCTTTCTAGGTCCTTGGGTATGGCCTTTTGACTGACTACAAGTTTTACAGAACAAATCCTTTTATTAAGGGGGTTTATTCTGTGAACTTTGGATTTAGTCAAAGGGCTGCACTGGAGGACCTAGGGGGTCACATATGGCCTTGAGGCTGCAGGTTCCCCACACCTGCCCTGGGCCATCTCCCCACCATGTCAGTCTCCCTTGTCCCACTGATGAGTGCCTTCTGGGGATTCCATTTTGGGGACCTTCTGACTATGTTTCCCCCTCTCCAAACATCACTATCATACCCCCATGGGTACCTTTCCCTCTCCCTTTTCAGGTCTCTTTTATATATTGTCTCTCCTCGTTAGAATGTAAGCCTCTTGAGGTCAGCAACTGTCTTTCTTCTTACTTTTCTTTTGTACTTAGCACAATTCTTGGCCCACAGTAAACATTTAATAAGTGCTTGTTGACTATCTTAAGAGCTTATATTCCACTTGGAGAGAATCTTAAGTACACAGATAAGATATCAATCAATTTATCTGTCTGTCTATATAAATCTAGATAGACTGCTACATAGATCTAGATAGATAGACACTTTAGGCAGATAGAGAGTGATTATAATAATTTCAGTGTTGAGAGTAGAGCCAGGAAAGATCATGGACCAGGACATGTTCCTGAAACTGAGTTAAGAAGAAAGCTGGGAATTTGAAGAGGTAGAGCGAGGAGGGAGAGCTTTCCAAGCATGGAAGGTAGCTTGTACAAAAGCATAGAGGAGAAAGATGGAGTACCAAATTTGGGGAACAGCAAATAGGTCAGTTTGGTTGGAAAATATAGAAGTGAGAGAAACGTGAATTCATCCTGGAAAAAGAGGTTAGAGCCATATTGTGAGAACTTTTAAGTGCCACCTGCCTTTTGTAGATAGGTACTCCCATTTTAGTGTTGGCAATCTTCTACTTATACAGATCAAATAAAGACACAATTCCAGGCTCAGCCCGTCAAATGCACCCCGATTTTGTGATTTTTCCATGAGAAATTTGCCAAGGAAATGAAGTTATGCTTGCATTATATAAATCACTATTGTTACCCCGCCCCCCCATTGCCTTATTACTTAATGGAATTTCTAACTATACTGTTTTGAGTAGACCAAGGGGAGCAAAAGCATTTGTCTCTTCATAAACTACATGGGGAGACATTCTTGTTCCCTTAGGAGTGACGCCAGAGTCTGTAATTCCTCAAAGAGATACTCTGCCAAGCCATATGCACTTCTGCAGAAACCAGTTACTACTAACAACTTCTTACTGCCAATGGAACTGGCTTTTTGTCTTGGGAGCTTTAAAATGCCACACTTCCCTCAAATTCTGACAGTCAGTCAACAGCTTGCCCTAAATGTTTTCATTTCATGCCTGGAAGTTAATAGTAGAATGCTTTGTAACACAAAAAACACATTTGGACTCATAAAAAATGAATAAGACCACCTGGTATAGAGACGTTCCCTTAATGTAGATCTTAGGCTGCTTTTTGCCCCATCTATTCAAGGTCAGAGCATTTTGTTAAATATAACAAGTGGACTAATTTCTGTTTAAGTTTTCATTTATTTTAATGGTCTCAGGATTTTCTGGTCTGTTTTCAGTCAGTAAAAATGGAGATGGATTGTGACTATCTTAAATGTATACCACTGACATCTACCAGTAGGTGGCAGTAGAACAACACACATAGAACTAAATTGGTGGTATGATAATAGCAACAATAAGGGATTCACATTTAGTTTAATTCAACAAGGCAAGTCCTCTTCGTGAATAAACAGCAGAATTAACAAGTATTGATTAAATGCCTACTATGTGCAAGACACTGTGCTAGGCAACGAGGATACAAAGTGAAAAACAAACAAACAAACCTCACTCCCTGGCTTCCGGGAGCTTATATTCTTACCGATGATAATTGACATTTATATAGGGAATTACTAGGCTGTGGTGTATAGAGAACCAGCTTTAGAATCATGAAGGCATGGGTTCAAGTCCTATGTCTGATGCTTTCTGACTGTGTGACCCTGTTTAAGTCCCTTAACCGCTTAGTACCCTGGACAATTCTCTGTGACTGCAAATTACCCAAGTTAGTCCACAACAGGGCTTCTGAGGAACTTTGGTCTTTTAGTTTCTTATCCAGAATTCTATTAGACCACATTCCTTTTCTCAAGGTGGGAACCCCATTTAGGAACTTTAGGTAAATTGCATAGATATATTCCACACACCACTAAAAGAAATGGAGCTGATGAAGGGTTTAACATTTGGATATACAAATCAAGGCTGGAATTATATGTAAATGAAAGTAGAATTTGGTTAAATAAGCAGAAGGAAACTTTGGTGTTTTGGTCATTACATCTGTTGGTTTTTAAAGAAAGGCCAGTCTGTTTTAATGAACACCAGGAGTTTTACATTCTATCCCTGCCTTGTAAGGGGTAAAGAATTCTCTAGCATGACTGGATAAATGTATTTGGGAATTATCTACATAGAGATGATAGTTGAACCAATGGGAAATGATGAGGCCCTCTTGTCATCTCTCCACATCATCTGAACTTTCTTTTTCTTAACCTCCACTAATCTTGCTTCTAACCTTGCCACTCAACTGAAACTTTATTCTCCAAAATTGTTAATGATTTCTTAATTGCCCAATCTAATGGCCTCCTCTCAATTCTCATCATTCTGTAATATTTGATACTACTGCCCACCCTCTTTTTTTCTGTATAATCACATGATATTAACCTCCCTTGGTTCTTCTCCTACCTCTAAGACCACTTCTTCTCAGTCTCCTTTACTGACTTCAAGTCTAGGCTAAAACCTCAACTTTTCCCAAACCTTTTCCTTTACTTCTTAATGTTGCTACTTGATTTTTTTTTAAATTCATCTTTCATGTCACATCCTCCAATTGTGGGTGAGGAACCTGTGACCTTGAGGCCACATGTGGTTCTCTAGGTCCTCGAGTGTGGTCCTTTGACTGAATCCAAACTTCACAGAACAAATCCCCTTACTGAAAGAATTGTTCTGCAAAACCCTCAAGGACCTAGAGGGCCACATGTGATCTCAAGACTTCAGGTTCCCCATTATGTTCTCTTCTCTTTTCTCTGTATACTTTTGCTTGGTAATTTCATCAACTCCCATAGATTCAGTTGCCTCCTCCATGCAGATATTCTCAAATCTATGGATTTAGCTCAAATTTCTCTTCTGAGCTCTAATACCACAGCATGAACTGCCAATTTGGACATTTCAAATTCTCCCTTGGATATCTCAAATTCAATATACTGAAGACAGAACTCATCTTTCTCTTTCTTGTGAACTTCCCTCTTACTCTCAAGGGCACTGCCATTCTTCCAGTTACTCAGGCTCCTAACCTCAATGCCATCCTTGATGCCTCAATCTCTCACTATGAATATCCAGTCAATTACCAAATCTTGTTATTTCTAGCTCCACAGCTTCTCTTGATTACATTATCTTCATTCTATTAACATATTCATTTACAATAGCCTTCCTTCCATTCCGTCTCTGATCCCAAGCTTCTTTATACTCCAATCCATATCCTCCACAGAGTAGTCAAAATGATTTCTCTAAAGCACAAGATTGATCAAGTCATCACCCCTCTTCTCATACTCAATAACCCTAATGACTTCCTATTATCTCCAGAATTAAATATAAACTCTGACATTTCAGTCTCTTCACACACTGAGTCCTTCCTACCTTTCTAAGCTTCTTACACATTACTCTATGTCACACACTTTGGCATACTGGCCTACTCATTGTTCAACACTATTCCTATTTGCATGCCTTTGAATGGATTTTCTCCCATTTTTGGAATATTTTCTTCTTACTTCTGCCTCATGGAATCTTTAGTTTCCTTCAATACTCGGCTCAACCACCACATTCTGCAGAAAGTAATGTCACATTTTACTGTTCCTCCTAGCTGCAAGTGTCCTCCTTCCTCAAACCATCTTGTATTCATTTGTGCATTATATGTCTATATATAGACATACGGTCTATATCTATACTGTATATATATCTATATTCCTCTCTCTCTCTCTCTCTCGCCCCCCCATTAGAATGTAAGCTCCTTGAAAGCAATCACTTTCTCTTCTCTACAATCTCAACACTTAGCCCAGTGCCTGACATAGTAGAGAATTAATGCTTGTTGATTGATTAGTTGAAGAATAGCTACAAGCAACCCACTACTTGATCACAATCATATTCAGATATATTGTCAAAAGCAGAATCCTGTTCTGAGTCCCTGAAATTTGTAAAAGGCTATACATCAACACTCAAATGTCATATTATTGGGTCTTTGGGTTATATCTGTGCAACTGGGTCTTTAAAAAAATATTTAATTTCAGATTTCCTTTTCCATTTTGAGTTCAAAGCAAAATGATGATATCTCCAAGTCAAAGCATAAAATCATGATATTTTTTGCCCAGTCAAGATTTGAAAATTTTGTGCATAGTTACACAGGGTTGATTTTGCTTTGATGCATTCATTTCTGCTTGACTTCCTATTGTGTTTTCCATAGCAGTAATTCCAAATAGTTTCTTTTCCCCTCAAGCCTATAGAGCCATTTTATCCCTGACTCCCAGCAGATAATCTTGTCTCCTTCTTAACTAGAAGGATTGAGGGTTCCTCATCTTTCTTCCTCATCTTAAAATCTTGCTATGTTCTTATCCTTTATTTCTTCCCTTTTTTCTAGTCTCCGAGGGTGAGGCCATTTTCCTATTTGCCAAAGTAGGATGCCCTCCAACCTGAAACTACCTTTCAGAGGCCGTGACCCCTGGGGGCACAATTTTCATAGTACGGTACTCTGTGTCTATGTAGTGCCAATGTGATATTCAAAGTGCCTATGATGGTTATGGATATGCCAGTGTAATTCTGAATTGCAAAATATAACAGACTCTCCACATGGAAGACAGAATCAAAACATTTGTTCAAACACAAGAAAGCTGAATCCCAACACCAGAAAGCCAAATCCATCATAACAACAAAGAAATCTATACACAATAACATTGCAGAGGGCACCGCCATCCCCAAGTCTTCCTGCTGCTGGGGCCTTCCCACAAACGAACACCCACAGCTCCCTGCCTGCTTCCTCTATCTCCCTCGGCTCTAACTGTTCTGACCAACATCCTCTGGGTTTTGTTCCACTCTTCCTGCTCCACCTGTTCAGCAAGCTCTTCCCACCACAGGTTTCATGTGACTCAAACTCATGTGACTTAGGCTTCCATTTGACTTAAGCAGGTCACATGGGCCTAGTAATGGATGGGAAAGATCTTCCCATTTACATTGTCATTACAGTCTGCTACTCCTAAAACTATAGTTTACAAGTCTCCGCCAGTCTATTTACCTTTAGTAGTTAGCTGATTGACAAAATTAGCTCAAAGCAAAGATAACTGAAATAGCTTAGCATAAACAATAATAATTCATTCTTCCTCTCATACACCTGAGGTATATTCTTCCACAAATACTTGTAGTATCAATGGGAGAAGTGAAAACACACACAGAGTTCATTAGTGGAAAGGCATACCCATAGGGAAGATATGCAGACCCTAGTAACTTACACTCCAGGACTCCAAGAATCCTAATGAATTTTCTTTTCTGTTGTCTTCATGTTGCTTACCCTGGGCACAATGACTTTGTTGCTCAGATGAGCTCCCTGGGCCTGTTCCTCTCCATAGTTTGACTTCCTACAGCGAATGCTAACTCTCTCGACTCATAAAGGTCCTTCTTTCTTATACCTTGAATTATCTCTAAAGAGTGTATTTTGCTTTTTTATGGCCATTAGGGGCATTTCTAAATCTTCTTTAAGTCAATGCCTAGCTGCCCACCAATTCCAACAAATTTGATTGAAGAACTTCTTCATAATTCATAAACACCTTTTGTTTAATAAGTTAATGCCTCATTGTTTCTGTTATCTACTCATTATATTCTGTAGTGTAATTTATTAGTCTGTGGGAAAGAAATTGATAATGAAATAGTTCCCTCCTATCCTACTTTAAAAGGCTAACCCTATATCCTTAATCTCATCTCCTCCTGTTTCCTCTAGTACCTTATTCAATCAATCATTGCTTCTTTCTTATTTTCAATCTTTTCCTCTCTTCTTACTCTTTCCCCCTCTTCCTTGAACATGTTCAGATTTCCTAGATCTTAAACTAGCCTTTCTTTGATTCTTCAAGACCTCAAACTGCTGTACTTTATTTTTCCACATTTACACTGCTAAACTTACAGAAAGCATAGATTATACTTGCTGCCTTCACTTCTTCTGCAATGTAGCTTTTGTCCCTACTACCTTATTGTGTACTCTCTCTTTAATTACTTAGTGGTTAATTTTTTAAAATTAACCTATAGATGAATTTTATGTAGTCTAGTTGAAACCAATTTTCTATAAACCAACAAACATTTATGAATGACTTATATGTCATTTATATATAGGCATTGTGCTAGTTTCTGGTGATTAAAAAGGGAAAAATCAAAATAATCCTTCCCTCAAAGAGCTTATATTATATTCAGGGAAAAGAATATGTTTATGAATAAGTAAATATAGTATACATATAGGTATACATAAAAATAAATTTTTTGGGGGGCATTAGCATCTGGATTCATCAGATATGTTGAAGGGAGTACTTAAGTTGAACTTTGAAAGAAACTGGATATTCTAAGAGGGAGAGAGAAATGGGGAGTGTATTCCAAATATGGGGACAGCTTATGCATGGGGCACACAAAAGAGACATGGAAACCATTTTGTCTGGAATGTAAAGTACCTGAAGGGAGTATTGTGAAGGATGTGAAGGACTTTGAATGCCAAGTAGAAGAGTCTATATGTGATCATTAAGGCAATAGGGGGCTATTAGAGTTTTTTCTTTTTAGCAGTGAAATGACATAAGCAGATGGAGGTAAAAATATTTTTTTAGTTGCTGTGTGGAGGATAGCTAAAAGATAGATAAGAGATAGATAAGACAGATAGGAGAAGGGAGAGACTGAGGACAAGGAGACCAAATTAGGAGGCTATTGAAACTGTTCAGGAAAAAGGTGAACTAGGGTAAGGGATAGATATGAAATGTGTTTTAGAGGTAAAAGCAACAAGATTGGAAATGGATTGTAAAAGAAAGTGAAGCATTAAGGATTACTCTGAGATGTCCAATGGGGTAACTCACAGGATGGTGGTGTTCTGGATGTAGGAAATTTAGGAAGAAAGGTGGGTTTGGGAGTAATGATAAAACAGCTCTGTTTGGAGCAGATGGAGTTTGAGATACCCACAGTATAGCTAGTTTGAAATGTCCAGTAGGCTACTGATGATGTTGGATTGCAGTTCAGGAGAGAAGGGAAGGTACTGGTTGCATTCTGGGGTCAATTCCATCTATCCTTAAATACTCCAAGTTCCAATCTGGCTTTAGACACTTACTAGCTGTGTGACACTAGGCAAGTCACTTAACCTCTTTTTGTCTCAGTTTCCTTCATCTGTAAAATGGAATAATAACAGCCTCTACCTGCCAGGCTTATTGTAAGGATCAAATGAGATAATTATAAAGCACTTAACACAGTGCCTGGCACATGCTAAGTGCTTTATAAATATCGACCGTTGTTATTGTTATTGTTTCAGAGATTCTGGGATTCTGTATAAAATGTTTGGATGGAATCAAGTTGTGGACACGGAAGTGTAAGCTTTGGCAGCTCTGGGCTTCTCTGCTTTTTGCCATTTTCACTTATCCTGAAATCATTCCCTTTCTCCTTGGTATCCTCAGTGACAGGAAGTAGAAGCTGTCAATAATAGAGCAGTCATTTTGTTAGGTTCTGCTTTTCTTTCTTGTCATTAATTTTATACACACACACACACACAAAGATTATAGGATTCTCAGCTCTTACAGTCTCCATTGACTTTGGGGCCTCTAAACTTGAATAAGAATGCTCTGAGGAGAGGAATTTTGAATAGAATACAATCCAGCATTAGTTTGAATGATGCCCTTTAGAGAAAATGTGTCACCAAACACTTCAGAGCTAAGCAGGGAACAAGTAGAGAATAAATTACAGAACACAGTCCTGTACAGGTAACCAGAAAGGCCAATAGCAAGGAGAACAATTAAGAGATGGGAGCAAGGGAGAAAGATATATGCACAGATGAAAAGAAATCATTCGAGTTAACAAAGAAGTATCTGGTATCACTGTGGTGGGGTGGAGGTAAGAAGGATTTTCTGAGAGGGGGACTTCCAGGGGATAAATGAAGTCATTATATACTGCAATGAAGAGGGGAGGCTCTCACCACTGGAGATCAGACGTTTGAAGAAAGGGCAATTCTTGGAGTCAAAGAAAGCATGAAATCTTGAGGCATAGGGTGCTGAGGCAAGTGGGACTCAGGTTTATTTTCCAGTGTCCTTCATTCTTCTACTTCTATGCAGTGAGAACTTAATCTTTGGAGGTCCCTTCCTACTTTTCCCTTCTGCATGCTTCCCTTCCTCCATCTTTTCTTCTCCTTCCTCTCTCTATCTTTCTCTTCTTTTATTTCCTTCTCTTTACCCTCCTTTTACCCAGGAGTACTAGATACTACATAAAAGATGGGTAATATATAATCAGAGTTGTGAGAGTATGGGGTTGGGGGGGGGGTGGAGAAAATCTTACAATTCCTTTCCTCTCTGATCACTTCATAGTGATCATAGACCTGGAGCTGGAAAGGAACTCAGAGGGCTTTGGTTCCATGTCCATGTACTTGATCCAAGTGGCAAAGCTAAGCTTTCCTGGCCTGCAATATGGTGGACAGATTGTTGGATTTGGAATCAGAGGAGATGAGATCAAATCACTGCTCTACTACCTCGTGATCTTGGGCAAGTCAATTTGCTCTCTCTCTTTTTTTAAACCTATAAAATAAGGGGTTTGGACTACATATTTTCTTTTCTTTTTTTAAAAAATTTATTGGGGGGGCGGAGCCAAGATGGCGGCGTAGCAGCAGCAACATATCGCATCTCTCACATAGCCACCCCAAAATACCCATAAAATAGGACTCTAAACCAAACCTAGAACTCCAAAACGCACACAAAGATACTTCCCACTAAAGTCAGCTCGGCTACGAGGAACCATATCAGCACTGCGAACGTAGCCAGCCTGGCCTGAAGCCGGGACTGTGCCCCAGGGGCGGCTGGACGGGAGAAGCAGATAAAGCTCTCAGGTGAGCGGATTAGCGACAGCTGCCTGTGGGGATTGCGAAAGGGGGAGATAAGCAGTCTGGCCGAAAGGTCTCCAGAGCGGAAAAGCGAAAGGCAGAGGTTTTGCACCCTCCTCCGCATTGTAGCTTCCTGCTTGTGGCCTGCAGACAGCAGGGGGACTGAGCGATTGTTTTCAGGCCAGGGCTCTCGCATT
>CM053589.1:66456753-66482302 GCA_028646515.1 Pseudochirops corinnae | reverse complement strand
ATATATATATATATATATGCAATTATTATTATTATTATTATTATTGACTACATCCAACTGGAACTTGAGATACACAGGCACTGTGGTTGGGAGATCCATCCTGCCCTACCGAAAAGTGACATAGGAGAGAATAGACTGGGGGAGGGGGGACACACTGGGATGGCTGTTTTGGGGTGGTGGTGGGGGGAAGAGGGGGAGAAAATATGTAACTCAAAATCTTGTGGAAATGAATGATGCAAACTATAATAAAATTAAAAAAAATTTATTTAATTTTTAATTTATGGAATAAAACAAGCAATTCCATAGCATAGTATAACTAAAAAAAGATGGTTGCACATGAACTTACAAATCTATTATATACAACTTGTTATTCCTTTTAAACATATGATAAAGTAATCATGTAAATCTCTTCTTTTTTTCTTCTCTCCCCTTTATGTTTTCTAAGGAGGCTTCCAGCTTTAATCTTGATCCATATGTCACAGGCTTATAGAATCATAGGCCAAGATTCAAAAGGGATGTCAAATGCCATCTAATCTAATACTTCATTTTATAAATGAGGGAACTGAGGCCTATAGAAAATAAGTGACACAGCCAAGGAATCACAGGTGATAGGCCTTCGAGGGAGGGAGTATAGGAACCCATACCTTTTGACTCCAGAGACAGAACTCTTTCTACTATATCACATTGTCTTAGGTCTCTTTGATATGGACCTATCGCTTTCACTTGAGTCAGATTCTGAGATGGTATTTACAGATGTGTGATGGTGTGGCTAGTGGCAGATCAAGCGGTCCTATTAATGTTCAAAATCTTATACTGTTTCCTTGAAATATGTTTTTTTCTTTGAGAAATCATATTTATGCTTGTTGACATATGGCTCTTCTTAGAGATGGCTAGTGGTTACTGGAACAAAGTGATCAATATCTCAACGTGAGTTGCACCATGTTTGTTATATCCCGCTCCTCTCCATTACATGCATACACATACATATAGCTGCAGAGAAATGTCAGAAGATAATATCAAATGCTGGGCAATCCAAATTAATTTGATCTACTAGTTTTTCTTGCTGTCTAGAGAAATAAAATGTTAGATCTGGAAGGAATTGGAATCGTGTTCTAGTCTAGGGGTTGGTAAACTACGATCTTAAGCCCCCCTCTCTGTTTTAGGCTGGTTCCAATCTTATTGCTTCATTTTAAAGATGGAGAAGCAATAAGATAGAGTGAATAGAGTGCTGGACTTAGAGTCAGGAGGCCTGAGTTCAAATCCTACTTCAGATTGTTATTAGCTGTATGACAGGTAAGTCATTGAATCTCTTTGAATCTCCATTCCTTATCTATAAAATAGGGAAAATGATAGTGTCTACTTCCAAAGGTTATAAAGATCAAATGATATAAGACATACAAAATTCTTTGCAAACCTTAAAGAACTTCATTAATATGAGTTTTTATCATGATAGGTGAGAAAATTGAGGTCCCAATGGGGTTGATTTGCTCAGTCACAAAGCTGCTTAGTTCTTGAACAACTCAACAAGAATTTATGAAGTACCTACTGTGTATAAGGCACTCTTTCTTTGCCTTTCCTAGTACCTATCTTTTTTCTTTTCCATATAGGAAAGATAGTGGCTTAGAGACATTTCTTCTCAGATTTTCAACTGCAGTAAATAATGGGAAATATTAATTTAACTTTCACCTCTTTAAAGTGCCACTCAGTGGAGGAGGAATGAGGCAGAAGATGGTTGGAACAGCTTTTGTTTCTCCCCACCACCAAACCCTCCCTTTATTGCATTCAATAGATTTTTTTTTTAGAATGTGACAAAATAATGTGACTTTTGAAAGAAATGCTTTTTGCCCACTTTCTTTCTATCCAAGATTTTGAGAAAAGAAAACTATAAATAGAAGATGATAAAAGGAAATTGTTGCTGTGATTTGCTAAGAAAAGAAAGGGAAATACAAAGGGGCCTCCCTGAGAGGTTTTCAAATAAAAATTATGGTCCTTCTCTCAGGGCCTGAGATTGTTATTTCTTGGGGGATGGAATGGGCATAGGCTTGATGGATGCTTTTTCTTCTCTTGTTCGTTTTCAGAGATGTTGTGACTTATTTGCTATTATTTCTCAAAAGCCAGAGCACTTTACAACTATTAACAATTTAAAATTAACTGTGATTCCTCACAATAAGGTAAGTAATCCATAAATAGAACCTTGTTATTCAAAAAGATACATTTCCACACTCCCAGTTTGCCTCAGCTGCTCCCCTTTTTCTTTTCAAATTTGTCCCTCAAGTCTAGATGACTTTATACATTCTCATATGAAAAAAGCTGGAAACTAAAATGAAAACAAACAAAAAAAGGTTTGCCCTCATGATAGTTTTTAATGATGGTTCTCTTTTTCCTTATCCATAACCAAAATATGTTTGCCATTGATTAGATCTCATGTTTTGATCAGCCAGTAACAAGTTTTTATCATGTACCTAATACGTGCCAAAAACTATGCTTGGCACTGGAATGACCTCTTCTTTTACCTTACCTCAACCACATTCAAAGATGGTCGTATTCTTGATCTTGTCATAACTCACAGATGTACCACTTCCATGTTCAGGAATTCAGAAATCCTCTTATTCAACCATAATCTACTGACTTTTCATCTTCTCCTCTCCCTTTCCCTACATAAACATACTCTTTGTCTATACTGTGACCTCCTATACTTAGACCCTTTGATTCTCTGCCAGGTCAGTTGTCCTCTACAAATAACTCTCTTATTTTCCCCATCTTGACCCCTTGGTGAACCAATTCAACTTCATATTTTCCCATTCTCTTGAGTCCCTAACCCCTGAATCATTTTGCCAATTATGCCTGGCCAAGCCTCTGCCTTGGATGACTCCCACCATCTAATAATGCCTTTACGCCTAAGTCATGCTACTAAACAAAGGTGGAAAAAAAAATCATCTAACTGTTCTGATTGGATCCACTACAAATTTATGTTATATTCTAATAGCCCTCACAACTCTAAGGAGATGTATCAATTCACTATCCCACTCTCCACAGCAGCTTTTTCAAACCTTTTTATCTGTCCTCATACTTCCTGTGACTTTTCCTTTCATCACTCCCAGTTAAAAACTTTGCCTCATATTTTACTGAAAAATGGAAGCTGTTCACTCAGAGCTCCCTTTTCTCTCCTCTTCCTCATCTCATATCACTCAGATACTTTATGCTGCTGTCTCGTTCTTCACTCCTGCATCATATGATGAAGTAACCTTACTCCTTACCAAGGTTAACTAACCCATTTACTTGTTCAGGTGAACCCATCAAGTCCTGTCTTCTCTAACAGATTACCCCTTCTGTCATCCCCACTTTTATAATTTATTTTCAACCTCTTCCTATCTACTGGCTCCTTACCTACTACCTACAAACATGCCCATGTCTCTGTCATCCTCAAAAAAAATTCTCATTTGGTCCTTCTCTCCCTGTTAGCTATTATCCTGTCTCTTTTTTGTCCTTTATGGCTAAACTCTTTGAAAAGTTTGTCCACTATATGTGTACTCAGACTCTTATTCTCTTCTTAATTCCTTATAATCCAGTTTCTGAGCTCATTATTCCACCAAAACTGCTCTCTTCAGGATACCAAAGATTTGGGGTATCTAGGTGGCACAGTGAACAGAACACTGGTCCTGGGGTCAGGAGGACCTGAGTTCATATCCGACCTTAGACACTTAACACTTACTAGCCATGTAACCTTGGACAAGTCGCTTAACCCCAATTGCCCTGCCTTCCCTCCTTCAGAAAAAAAAAAGATAACAGTGATTTTTTAAAATTGCCAAATCCAATGGCCTGTTTTCAATACTCATTCTCCTTGACCTTTCTACAATCTTTGATACTGTTGATCACCTTCTCCTTCTTGATACAATGCTGTCTTTTCTGTAGGTTTTTGGGACACTCTTCTTGGTTCTCCTCCTACCTATGATTACTCCTCAGTCTCCTTTGCTAGATCCTCAACAAGATTATATACTTTAACTATAGATATCCTCAGGGTTCTGTCGTGGGCCCACTTGTCTTTTATTCTACACTACTTCATTTGGTGAGGGAGGGCACTAGCTGTTGGTGGAATCTGACTACATGCACAAGATGGTACGTAAGGTGCACCTTAAAGGAAGAGAAGAATTCTTTGAGGTTGAGGAAAAGAGAGAGTACATTTCAGGCATAGGGGACAGCCAGTGTGAAGGATTAGCAACATACTCATTCCTAGAACTAGGGCTAGATGGAACCTTAGAGGTCCTTTATTCTATCACTTTCATTTTACAGTTAAGGAAATTGAGTCATAAGGAGGTTAAGGAACTGGCCCAAGGTCGTGCTGGTATTATGTCAGAAAATGGAGCTGAACCCAGATCCTCTGGCTTTAGGGCCTGTGTTTTTTCTACTGTTCCACATTACCTTTTCATTTTTTTTTTTGAGGGGGGAAGGCAAGGCAATTGGGATTAAGTGACTTGCCCAAGATCATACAGTTAGTAAATGTGTCAAGTGTCTGAGACCTGATTTGAACACAGGACCTCCTGACTCCAGGGCCAGTGTTCTATTCACTGTGCCACCTAGCTGCCTCTCACATGACCTTTTCTTTAAGAACCAACATTTCATGGAGTGAAAGCTCACTCCACTCATATTTCAAAGGCAGAGGACTGTGGCCCTTAGTAGGCAGTCTTCCTGAGTTATTGTGGTTGGAAAGAATTATCACCAGTAGTCCACCCTTTTGGTGATAAGCCTCTTGGAACTAGGTTCGGAGGACAGCTATAGAGTCTATGACTAGGAATGAACTTGGATGCTTTCTGCTTTGTAGTACTTGCCAGAGCTTCTAGGTCATCCAGCCATCAAGAAGTCAGAGATGATCCTGCTCAGTGTAGGCATCTTGCCACCTGCCCTGTTGCTTCCCCCTTCTTTCCATCTAGAATGGAAACACTACATTTCTTCTCTTCCCCCACCAGTCAATACAAAGCTTTGGAAATTAATCTCTTTGGTAGGTAATTCACTTACCTTGGGACAAACCTGACTCAATCAGTAGATAAGTCAATAAAAAAAAATTACTAACTCAGTATATTAAGGGAGCTCCCAACTATGCTTCATAATCCATTTTGTCAGCTATCTACTAGGAAAACAGGATCTACCTTGCTCAGTATGGTAATACTTTCTTACAACTTCCCTTTCTTCCTCATACCTTTTTCTATTGCTCTGGGAGAAGTCTGGAAAGGGCATGACAAATAACTATATCATGACTCCACTGACAATCTCTGTGGTTCCCCAGACAAAAAAGTCCTCTTCCTGAATATCACTTCCCTTTATATGTTATATTTCTCTTTTGGAATGTAAGCTCCTTGAGGGCAGTGACTTTCCCACTTCAATATGTGTATTAATAAGCACTTGATAAATGCTTGGTCCTTCATCAAGTAATTTAATAAGTCACAGTTACCCCCTTTCATATCATGATAACAGAAATAACTTTCACTACCAGTTGAGGCAGTTTAGAGTAGTGGTTAGAAGGTTGGATTTGTAGTCGGGCAGATCTGCATTCCAATTTTATTTCACATACAAACCAGCTTTTTCACCCTAGGCAAGTCATTTTACCTCTGTTTTTCAGTTTTCTTATTTGTAAAATGAGGAGATTGGGCCTTTAACATGACTTCCAGCCAAGGATGTGCTGAAGCCATGTCATAAATTAGCAAATGCTATAAATTCAAGCTCGAATTATTATTTTATTGATGGTCTAGACTTAAGAAACAGACAGAGAAAATGTTGGTAATACAGATAAAACTTAAAAATAAAAAAGATAAAACTTTCATATGTACATGTGGTGTTTTGGGCGAGCTTGTTGTTAAACATTTACTAGCTACATTCCAGCTCTAAACTATAATCCTTTGGAATGTATCATTTAGCCAATGGGGCTGGGAGCTGGCAAGGAAGACAAATGGGGGGGGGGGAGGTCTCAGTGGTACAAAACACAGTGGGATGCAGCAAGGGATACTTTTAGATATTGACTTTCATAAAAGCACTTCTCTTGGAACTATAGGTATTTATTGCGTGATGTCCGTGTGTATATATGAAAGGAAGTGAACCAATCATTCAGTTAGTGTTGTGCTAATGTGCACAAAATAGAACACAGACCAGAGGAGGGCCTTTTATGTGTGTTATGGGTCCTCTGAGGAAAAATTACGGAAAGACATGGACAAGAATCATGTGTGATGATTGCCCGTTGGTGAGTTTAGATCTGTACCTATGCCAGTAGTCATGGATCTGCTGAAGTTTTCAATCAAGAAAAACCCAATTACGATGTATCACATGAAGGCTTAAGGCCTCCAATGGAGAGTAGCACCTAGGCCTGCTATTTTCAAATGTGACACCTTGCCTAGGGTGCACAAATACCTTGTCCACCCCTACCTGAAGACAATTGGAGAATTATTTAGTTGCAGAACCATGCTGTTGAAAGGAAGAGTGAGAAATGTGTGGCAAGGACTGCAAAAGCTCCCTGAACTGGGAGCTACAAGCTTTGTGTCTCCTACCATTCCTTTGGAACTGTTTTGCCAAGTTTTTGTTGTTTCAATCATGTTTCACTCTTCAAGATCCCATTCAGAGTTTCCTTGGCAAAGATACTAGAGTGGTTTGTAATTTCCTTCTCCAGCTCATTTTACAGATGAGAAAACTCAAGCAAACAAGGTTGAGTGACTTGCCCAGGGTCACACAGCTAGTGAGTGTCTGAGATCAGGTTTGAACTCAGGATGAGTTTTCCTGACTCCAGGGTCAGCAAGAGTTTTCCTGACTCCAGGGTCAGCACTCTTTCCATTGTGCCACCTAGCTGCCTCCTTTCACCAAATAGCCTTGACTAATTTGAATGACCAGACCCAGTTGTCTCAGAGGAAAATGGGGTAATGATTCTCTACCAGACTTGGTGGGAAGTACTGACAGTAGTGGGTGGAACACTACGTGGGCAAGGGAAGAGACAAATGGAACCCATTCACCAGAACTGAGGCGGAGTACAAAAGAGACTTCCTTGAGCAATACAACAGGGTATATTTATAGACCCTTCCAGAAGGAAGGAGTGAACAGTATTAGGCTCTCACTGTATGCAAATTCCTATGCTAAGAACTGCAGATATCAATACAAGTGTGAAAGTGTCTGCCATTAAGAAGTTTACAAACTAGTAGAGGAGGACAACACATAAAAAGGAATTATGACCAGAGAAGAACGTTTTTTGTTGTTGTGGCTGTTTGCTCTTCATTCTCAAAGAGGACCAATGATGGTGATATCTTGGCTAGCAACTGAACTGGATTTAAATGAGGCAGAGCTTCACAGAGCCCTCAATCTCACTCTCTCCTCCAGAGTCATCACAGAGAACCAGAAGTGAGTTCATTGACATGCCCTTTTTAGAATCCATGTATTGATTTGACCACCAGAGAAAAAGGGGAAAGGTGACAGGAAACTGTAATCTGAGATTAGAAATAATGGAACATGCACATTTGTATTAGTTGGTTCCCCAATCAAGACAGCATGAGCCCAGAGCACTGGTTCCAAAGCTGAGTGGATTAAGTCACTTGGGTATGATCTCTGGAAGATCAATGGCTCAGATCATTCCAGGACAGAGAGGATAGTTGATGGGATACAAAATATGGTCTGGGTTCTAGGGTCAGCTAAATATAGTTGGACATGTGCTTTTTGCTCTAAGACCCTTCCTATTTGTGAGCAGGGTTTGGGGACATGTTAAAAAGGTTTTGAAAGGATGGAAACACTCTGGTCTGGAGATGTGTTTATAAGTTATAAACAGGTTTGTTAAATGAAGAGACCCTGGAGTGACCTTGATGGGGTACAGGCTCTGGGAAACCCCTTGAACTCTGAATCTTTCCACTTGATGAGGCATTTGTTTGAGGCCATAAGCCTTTCATTATTGGTAGGCCCAAATCTGTTACTCTTAACATTGCCTAGCCCTCCATTGTCTGTCATCTCCAGGTAGCTTTCAGCTATTTCCCACCCTTAGTCCCATTCCTGGAGTCTGACCTCAGTTCCTCAAGATCCTCCTTAGACTCCTCTTCAAGACCTTCCCCAAATGCCTCCTCTAGACCACCCCTAGATCCCTCCCACAGTCTTTCTGTATATAAGATCCATCTTGCCTCCATGAAGGGGCTGAGATTAATCTAGCACAGACTCACTTTATGTCAGATTATTCTGACTGGTCTAATACAAACATCACAAATACTTAGATTCCTTAAGAGTCTGCCCATTATGGCAAATCTTTAATAAACTTTGCTTTACTTTGGCTGAGAGAAGGCTTGAGTTGAATTTACTTGGCAGGACCTGGCGTGCTGATATTTTGGAGTCTTGAGCACCCCTAAAACCTTAAACCTCAACAACCTTTCTATGCAAGATAGCATCTAAATAGTTGATACCCCAGGGAGGCTGATGATCACTCTTTTCTGGAGAGTAGCAGAACTGTGGAAACCAGCAAAAGAGTTGAGCTACAGAAGGTGGAGATGCAGTGGTGCCAGAACTTGAGCTTTACTAGCTGGAAGTATAGCAAAGGAACAAACATCACTGAAAGAAACTACAAAAGTCAGAGGGGGGGCAAAAATTAACTGGTGATGATGAGAGCCACCAGGGATGAAGCAATGGGGCACAGATGAAGAGGATATGTAAGAAATCACCATTGGGAAGGCACAAGGGGCAGACTCGTCCTTTGCTGTATAGTGCCAGTCAGAGCAGCAATGGTGTAAGTCACAGTTAATACAGGTCTACTAGGGGTGGGATGGAGGAAAGATATATTGACCACTAACTCTTTAGTCTTTAGTCACTCCAATGTGAGTCTTTCTGTGTCCATAATTTTGTATCTTTTTCTTTGAGCTTTGGGAGATTGAGTGCTTGTAAGGGGAGTTGGTGGCTTAGCACGGTGCCTGGAACATAGCAGGTGCTTAATAAATATTGACTGACTGATTGATCATCTTTGGGGAATTCCAGAATATTCTTAATACCTAGATGAGAGCAATGAGCCAGAAAAGTGAGAGTTGTCCAAAACATCCCTTTATGTCAGAATAGACCCTTTGACAGAAGAATTAATTTTTGTTGGTTTTTGGGGGTGAAGGATGACAATTTTGGGGGTGACAGTATATAGTCTTTATCATTACCAGTGATGGAATTCAGCCCCAACTCCTACCAGATTGGTTGATCAGGAAATAGCTTTGATAATTATGAACAGAAGGGAGTAGGCTTGCTTCAGACTGACCCCTAGCTTTGTGGAATAGGATTGTGTGATAATATGACAGAAAAATTTGCAAAAGGAAAGCCTTTGGGTGTGGATTCTGAGTCACTTTCAGGAGAGTGCTAGTGTGAGGCATTGCATGGGAGTAGAGTTATGGGTAGTTGTGGTTCAGGAGTAGGGACATGGCTTTTGATGATATGAGAGGCACTTTCTGTTTTTCTGTGGTAAATTCCTGTGGGGCTGGAGAAGAGGGGAGGAAGTCACATTGGGATAGGTAGAGGCTACCACATTTTCTTGGGGCTTCGAGCTAGAGAGTGGAGTGTTTTTTTGCAACTCAGTGCTTATTCTCTCTGGAATTAAAGCAACGTGTTAGGCTATAATGACAAGCTGTACCTGAGGTTCCTTATTTGACTGGCAGGATTCTGAGCCCAAGACAATGTATATGGGTGAAGAGAGAGTGCTCAGGGAGAACCTAGGAACTCACAGCTTTGAAAACACTTATATAATTGAGGAAGAGTCTAGGTCTCTAACAATTTTTGTAGAAATGTACTTTCTTAAAACTTCAAGTCCTTAAGAACTCTAATCAAACTGCCAGAGAAATTGCCTTTTCTCTATACTCCTTTTGTGCCTATTTGGTCCTTGTTTGCTTAATCTTCTTGTCAGGTTTGTCTCTTCCACAGTCCGAGTCATCAATTTCCAGATGACTGCTCAGGCTAGATACCAACTGCCAACTGAGTCCAAGGTCTCTAACCCTCTGGACCTGAAGTTCAACCCCTTGAATGGGACTCAGAGAGGCAGGGACAGCTCTGGGACCCTTGCCAACAGGAAGCAGTTTCAGAAGCCAAGACCTTTGCCCTTTACCACAAAAGAATTTGGGTCCCATCTGTTTGAGAGGGGAATGATGGGGTATATACCATGGAAACCCTGTCCCAACTTTCCTCTGAACTCTCTTTGAATTTTCCCACTTGGTCAAGTCTCTGACATTTGACTGAGGTATTGACCCATTCCAATCAACTGGCCTTTCACTGTAGCCTAAGCCTAATCCCCCAATTCTCTGTTACCCCTACCCTAGCCCAGCCCTTTATTGTCTGTTACCTCTGGATCATCCCCAGCTACTTCCTATCTAGACCCTATTCTTCCTTGGCCATGTGGTCCAGGTCCCTGGTTTTCCTGATCTTTCTCTGTTACCTCCCAGTTACTCCAGACTATTTGGCCACTCCTATATCCTTCCCACAGTCTTTCTGCATATAAGATCTGTCTTGCCTCCATGAAGGTGTTTAGATTCTTTAAGAGTCTAGCCAATATTGTGGATTTTTAGAATCATGCCCATCCTCTATTGGTGTTTTAATAAATCTTGTCTTTGACTGAAAGAAGGCTTGGGCAGGACTTGTGTCTTGCTATTTTGAGGTCTCAGAACCCCTAAGCCTCAACAAAACCCATGACTAACTATGTTTCCAGAAGACCTGTGATGACCTTCTGACAGATAGCTGGTGGACTCAAAGTGTAAAAAAGAAACATTTTTTCACATGGCCCTGGTGTGAATTTTGTTTTGCTTTACTATTTCTTATATGGATGTCACCCTTCCCCCATTTTTAATTTTGGGAAGACTTTTGGGAAAGAGAGTAGCATTGGTGAGGCCAAAAAAAAGAGAGAAATAACAGTTACACATTAAATTTATTATATACTTTAAACAGCAATTGTATATAATAGAGGTGAATATTACACTTATTAGCCTTTTTTGTAATGTTATCTTGGAAATCATAATCTCAGAGTAAAAAACCAACCAACCAAACAACAACAATAAGCTAGTCCAGATTTTTAGAAACCAAGTGATACACTATAAACTTCTGCCTTTTTTTCTTCCTAGTCACATCTATCTCTTGTGTCAAGGACCTTCCCTGTCCCTATGGACAAAGCACAGGGACTCAAAAGAAAGAAATTAATGCTGACTGAAATTTCTCATGATGGTTATGGGAACTCAGTCAGTGTCAGAACAGGAGAAAGCAGTGTGCCCCTTAGATCAAAATCTGCCTGAAAGTCTGACATGGAGAAAGTAGAAAAAGAAATTTAAAAATGAGAGAGAATAAAGTCATAGAGGATTTTGCTCTGGAGCACTATAGCTACAGATCTTGAGATATTAACATTTTCTTTCTTTTTAAAATGAAGCAAATTGTTCCTCAGCGACCTCCTGTTAAGTGCCAAGAAGAGCCATGGTCTGGAAAAGGAGAATTAGAATGATGGTAACTGTGGCAACTGATGGTTTGGGAGTGGAGTCAAAAAATGACACAATACATTAAGGCAGGCAATTTGCAGCAAATTCAGGCCAACTTAAATCCAGACATTCCAATGGGACACACCAGATTCACCTGTAACCCATTAGACCCAAATTGATTCCCTTTTACTCTCTCTCCTAACTAAAAGGTCAAAAAAAATTAACTAACAAATATTGGTTGTGTACTTAGCACTGTGCTAGGCACTTTGTGGAATCCAAAGAACTATAAAGCCTGAGCCCTACTTTCATGGAGTTTATACTTAACTTGAGAGATAAAAGATATGCAATGGAAAAGTTGAATAATACAAGACATTCTAGGGTTAATGCCAAATGAAGGGTACAGGGAAAGTTATAGGAGTTCAGATGGTAAATCAAGGAAGACTTCATGGAATGTGTGAAGGATATTTTTAAAAGGTTGTAGATTAAGATGCTTCCCCTTTATGTTGTAAGTAAATGGAATTTTTAAGCAAAAGGGACAGTACTGAGATTTATACTCTCTGCTAATTCATTAGTCGGAAATTTTACGAATAGAGGCATTGTGGCATAGCTCAGAGCTAGCCTTTTATTCTGAAAGTCCTGGGTTCAAGTTAGCCCTCAGACATATACAAACTGTGTAGCCTGGGGCCAGTAATTTAAACTCAGTGACTGTGACAATTCCCTAAGACTATAAGTCACAGAATTGTGTGTGACTTATAGTCACACACACACACTGTGCTGTGACAGAATTGGTAATGGATATTGTCCTCATGGGTTACTAGATAGCACAGTGGATAGACCTGAAGTTAGGAAGACTCATCTTCCTGAGTTCAAGTCTGGCTTCAGACACTTGCTACCTTTGTGACCCTGGACACGTCACTTAACTTTGTTTGTCTCAGTTTCTTAATTGATAAAATGAGCTAGAGAAGGAAATGTCAAATTGCTCTAGTATATTTGCCAAGAAAACCCCATATGGGATCATAAAGAATCTGAAATGACTGAACGGCATTTTTTTTGTGCCTCTTTTATGAAGCTGTTAATTCTTTTTTCTGGGAAACTTGGGTGATTTAAAAATTGAAAATAATAATAAATTAAAAAAGCACTTAAGTTCCTAATTTCATATTTGAATAGTTTTATTTTTTTTTTGATTGGCTTATACAGCAGGAACAAATTGATATATGCATCTACTAAGTTTAAGATACAGTACTAGGTCCTGCTATGAATGCAAAGATAAATATGACACATTGCCTGTCTTTAAAGAGCTTACTATGTAGTTATCTAGTTGGGGAGATAAGATAGGAACTCAAAAAACTATCCTATAGGACTTGCCTCTGAGGCTTTTCATGAAAGATAACCTTAGGAAGCCTTCTGTGACTGGCAAGGAAATCTGCATGTGATTTGTATGAGCCCAAACTACTATGCAATTTTCAAGGGACAAATTGATGATTATTTGAAAGCTGTTATCTCTTTCTTCCAACCCTTCCCCTGTCTAACCTTGTTTGCTTCACAAGGAGTATGTGGTATAAGCAGAACTAAAGAAAGTAGACACACTCTCTCCTGAAAAATACCTCCTCCCTCAGCTACGTGGCTGTTGTATTAGAAATAACATTCCTCAACACCCCAGGACCACCCTTAGGTACCTGAGGGGTCATACTGGTCATACTTTGGGGATGTGACTCATCCTTGTGAATGAAGAGTTGGGAGAATAGCTCTAGAGCGTGTGTTTAGTGAATATATTTTTGATTGATTGACAAAAGGACTGCATTTGAAAGTACATGTAAACTGTGCCCCTATATAACTATATAACTATATATGTGAAACTAATGTTCATTTTTTAATTTTAATTTTTTTTAAATTTTATTTTAGTTTGCATCATTCATTTCCACAAGATTTTGAGTTACATATTTTCTCCCCCTCTTTCCCCCACCCACCGCCCCAAAACAGCCATCCCAGTGTGTTCCCCCTCCCCCAGTCTATTCTCTCCTATGAAACTAATGTTCTTTACCTCTACCAAGAGGAGTCGAATGTGTTCCTTCATCCATTCTCTGAAACCCTCTGGTCCTTGCAGTTAAATCAGAGTTCAGTTACCATTTAATATTATTTGTTCCTACATTTTTGAAGGTTATTGTATATACGGTTACTTTGTTCTACCTTTTATTATTCTGTATCAGTCTTCCCAAAAATCAGGTTTCTAGAATATCATCTACTTTAGTCCTTTCATTTTACAAATGAGTAAACTGAAGTCTAGAAAGATTAAATAACTTGACCAAAGTCATGTAGATCACAGTGGTTAAAATGGGATTAGGTATCTTTATTTCCAGTCTGGTGTTTTTTCCATCATGCCATGCTGCCTACTTTTCTTTCATATGAGTTACCTTTGGATATATAAGGGAACACTTTGGGATTGAACCAGATTACCTATTGGAACCTTTCCAATTTTTAATTTACAATCCTGTGATTCATGAGGCAGATCTTTTTAAAAATATAGGGAAATAACAGAAGGAGCAAGCATCAATAAAGGGTCTATGGAAACTTTATCATCATCTTTTTATTGCCATGTTAATGAATGCTAGAATGGCTCCAAAGACATGTATCTGAATATTTATTTAAATGATAGTCAGATCAGTTATTGATTTATAGAAGTAAATCTTTTTTCTCTCATCAAGGGGAGGCCTCGACTTCCAACTCTTTCATTGACCTGATCAATAAAACAATACAATTATCTGGTATTTGCTTAGCATTTTAAACTTTTGAAAGTCTTCCTTCAGACATGATCTTGTTTAATCTTACAACATAGACTGTTCCCACGCCAGGAATGGGCTCATTTCATAGAACCCTTAGTTTTGTATTTTTTTTTTTCGTTTAGCTGGGTTTATATATGCTCTCTGCGTCTATGATTCTCAAATCTACCTCTCCTGCCCCAATGTCTCTGGTGAGCTCTGATCTCACATCTCCAATTGCCTTTCAGAATCTCAGACTGGTTGTCGAGGAGATATTTAAGCTATACATGTCCAAAACAGAGCTCGTTATCTTTCTCCCTAAACTCTCCTCACTTTCTATATTCCCTGCTATTGTAGAGGGAAATATCATCCTCCCAGTCCCTCAGGCTAACAACCTAGGAGTCACCCTTGGCTCTTCATTATTCTCCCCTCGTCCCTTCCCATATTCAATCTGTTGCTGAGGCCTGTTGATTTCATCTTTGCAACTTCTTTTGAATATGCCCTCTTTTCTTCTCTGACACTGCCATCAATTTAGTATAGGTCCTCATCACATGGACTGTTGCAAAAACTTACTGATAGATCTACCTGCCTCAAGTCTTTCTGCATTCCAAGCTACCCTTCGTTTCCTCCAGCGCAGCTAATTTCAGCTAGGTACTAGTAGGGGAGCAGTCTCACTGAAATGACCCATCCTAATGTGTGAATGATTTGTAGTTGCCAGGGGTATTTGCATATTTGAGAGAGGATGCTTGGTAACCCAAATGAATCTCTGGTTGGCAGTATTTTATGTAATATGACAGTGGCATGGAAGCAGTCAGGTGGTATAAGGAAAGAAATGTTTGGGCAGAAGGGCTACTGGGTACGTAGGCCAACTGTGACTGGGAATCTGTTCCAGGGAGCCTATGCCCGTTAAAAGCTCTGCTTCTTAGTTTCTTTACTTTCTGCACTTCAGAATCTATACTAAATAAGTTTACTTTTATTCCTCCAATGGCCCCTGAGACAACAGGAAGAGAAGGCAGGAGTGGAAGGAGCAGTGAGGGTTGTGGTGGCAGGGTAACTGGGTTTATGGCTTATTAGACATCAGGTGTTGGCACACTGGGGAATGGCCCATACTGTAATTTGCTCCACCATTCAGTTCTCCTCTACTTTAATAAGAGGCATTTTAAATTCTGCTCAGTTATTAAATATCCAATATGTCAGGATCACACCAGAAAGTAGAACTTTCAAGTTTTTATTAATGTTTTATCAGAGATATCTTTCTGCAAATGAAATGTAACAGTGGTCTTCAGTCACAGAAGATTGATAAGACCAGTAAAGAGATGAAGTGCCCACTAGGAGTTGTAGAAATGGTTGGACAACAGAGGGGTTCTTTGAATTTCAAAGAACCTCTTGGAATATCCAATATGATTTGTGGGCAACAGATTTAGGGCTGATGAGATGATGATGCCAGTTGGAAAGACTTAGGAGGCCTAAATCCTTTTTATCCATAGAACAGATAGCATGCCAACTTCTGAGCATTGTGACCCAGTTTGGACCTGAACGGACCGCTGCTGAGTGAGAGAATTGTAGTTTGGTTAAGGATTTTTATTTCAGTACAGGTTCATCTATCCTGCAGCCATAAGACCACTCATGATGATGATGGAATTCTGGACAGTGGAAGCTCTTTTTTGTATTACCCCCTGAAAATCCTTTGAAAATGTTAACTTGTTAGGCCTCGCAGCAGCTTACCAAGGTTCAGAAGGAACCATAGATTTGGAATGATTTAGAGCATGATTGGCCCCATTAGTCCCTCTGTCTGTAGAAATGGCCAACTGAGTATCCATGAGCTGCCATTGTCTTTTTAAAAGGGACATGAGACTTTGATTGAATTGCCCTAGGCCAACACAGAACTAGCCTATGACAGTTAACACCCAGGATCGATCAGACTCTAATATCAGGGAAAAAGCTTTGGGCCCTATTTGTAGCCAAGCCATCTGGAAGGTGGGGTCCCCTACAGTGGGTCTCAGTCTTTTTTATGTCTTGGACTTGTTTGGCAGGCTGGTGAAACCTATGGACCTCATTTAAGAATAATGTTTTTAAACACATAAAATAAAAAAAAATAAATCCACAGGAGCATTAAAGAAATCAATTGAACTGCCATATAATTATCAAAATATTAAAAATAAAAAATTTCATAGAAGGCAATTTAAGATCTTCTGTTCTAGGAAGATGCTGCCTTTAATATGAATGAACCAAATTTCATTGATGTAGCCTCTCATCTGAGGGTATTTTTTGGTTCAGGTGAACCAAAAACAGCAATGAAGTCTAGAGGAGGAAGATAGCTTAGTAATTCTCTGTTTCTTTTTCTTCATCAAACAGACTTATTTAAAAAAGGAATTTCATTGGATGAACATAGGGAGAGCATGTAGAATAATAGATGCAATTTGATATATGCTAGTATTGTCAAACTCAAATAGAAATGGATCTTTGCAGGCTACATATTGACTTAGAAAATACAAATAAACAATATATTGTATCATATTTTTATTTTAATCTGGTTCAACCTGCACTGGGAATTTTGTACACTGTGAGTCTGACACCTGTCAAATATATGGACACATCTTCATGGGCTTCTGACTCCTTTCCCTTGATGGATTCATTAAGAACTTTGTTTTCTAATACTTGTTTTTGTCAGGTTGAGGGGAGGATTCTAACCAATGCCTCCTTGATTCATGGGTAGTGATTTGGCATTATAGCACTCTATCTCCCAACTCCATTGCATATTTTCTTTAAGATTCTAACTCTTTGTAAACAAGTGGTACAAAGGGTGGAGAAAAACAAATATATTTGAAGAAAGGGGATATAGTACAGTTTGAAAGTGTTTGCCTTATGGCTCATATCTTTGACTAATCACTTAATCAAGTAGTGTCAGGGCTTGGACTTGAACCCTCTCAGCACAGTACTCTTCACTACAGATCTAGAGATGGAAGGAACTTCAAAGGCTATGTAGTCCAACCTCCTGATTTTATCTAGGAGGTAGCTGTAGAATAGAGAAGCTAAGGGCATTGCCCACAGTCAAACAGTGTCAGAACAGGGATTTGGACTCAGCTCCTCTTGTTTATAATTTCTCCCAATTAGCCAGTTCTCTAAAATATTTGAAAGAGCCTAGCATAATACTCTGCATAGATTTTTGATAAATGTCTGGTGAGTTAATGAATTTGTAGATATGTGGATTATTATTTTTCCAGTTTTTATCCACATAGTTGACATCATGGTGTTCTACCTCTCAACACAGTCTCTTTTTACTGACTGTACCCCATGCATAACATAATCTCCTCTTTACTTCAGCTTCCTGGATTTCCTATTTTCCTTCAAGATTCAGCTCAAACCCAACCATCTGCAGGAGGGCTTTCTTGGTCATTCCCCTCACCCCTACTGACTTCTCTCTGAGATTACCTCCCTTTTATACTCTTTCTCTGTGCATGTGTATATATGTGTTATATACACACACAGACACACACATGCACACACATCACACCATATCTATATAGCTGTTTGCCTGTTATCTCCTTCTTTAGAATGTGAGCTCCTTATGAGTAAGGACTGTGATTCTACCTTTCTTTGAATCATTAGTCCTTAGCACAATGTTTGGCACATAGTAAACGCTTGTAAATTTTGATGATTATGGCATATGCCCCAAAGAAAGCTATTAAAAACAATAGCTGACATTTATATGGTGCTTTAAGGTTTGCAAAGCTCTGTACATAAGTTATCTCGTTTGATTCCCACAACAACCTTATGAGAGAGGTGTTATTCTTATCCTCCACTTTATAAATAAGGAGACAAGTTGAGAGAGGTTGACTGATTTGCCCAGGGTCACACAGCTAGCATATGCCTAACACAAGATAAAGTAGGATCCTTTCAAGTATATTCTACTGAAATGATATTATAATTACAAGATGATCTTTCTGTTATCTCCATTTTCATCCCTGGTTTGACTGAAGTTGCTCGTAGCCATGCAAAAAAGAGAAAGGAAAAATGTCTCTCTACCATTGAAAAAGAAGATTTAAAAGTTTGGCTTGGGTAAACTCCACTTCTCTGTTATGTATGTATTCCTGATAAGGATCCCCTCTTATTTATCAAGGACTGAAGACTCTTAAAGGCCCTGAATATAAACCCTGTTTTGATAAATACCCTAAAGCTTAAATTGTTGTTTGAACCTTGTCCAAACCCCTTGGGTCTGGCTCAGGGTTTTTCAGATGCTACAAAGAGCAAGGTCCCATGGTCATTGCCATTTCTGTGTAGATCTCAGAAGTATGGGGGTTGATAAAAATGAAAATTGTTCTCCCTAGAACATAGAAATATGATTCACCTTTTCAAGCTCAAAAAAACCTTTTGATTCAGGATGAATTTTCCATAAGGATTCAGGAAGTTTCTTACTTCCTTACAATTCTTCTGCTTATCTCTCTATGTAGTTACCTCACCTGGCTTTAGCTTTGAGAGCCCTTTTGATAAATATATGGTTTGTAATACCATCAAGTCATCCTATAAGATCACTTAAAAAGATCTTGGAACTGTCAGCTTCTAGCATCATCCACAGTTAATTTGCATCTGGTTTTCATTCCTATAAGGCTAACTGGTGACATATTTGGGGGTGAATATGCTTTAGTCCTATGGAAGCTCCCACAGAGATGGAGAGAACTACTGCCAAACAAACATCTGGGGTAGATCTGTTAGTGGTCACTGATTCTAACGAATGTCTACAAATGCTCTTTGAATTCACAGAGCCTTGGGTGAAATACAATTCGTTGACATGTCTGGAGCACCATCAATCCATAAAGTTAGTCAACATCTGGAAATGTAACCACTGGGGTTGACAAAACAGGTGATTACACATGATGGAAATGTCCTAAATATAGACTGCTACAAAGGTAGCTGACTGTGAGTTATAAAAATATATATGCATCTCCTACGTGTTAATGAGACCTTAGCACACAGCTTGAATGGCTTGGGAAGTCATCAGAATGCTAAGGCCTGTTTTGAGATGTTTTCCAAATTCCCCCAATTTGTTTTTCTTTCAATGTGATGCACAAAATTATACTATAAATTCAAACAAACAGAAATTCATATTCATTTCAGCTTCCTTCAAACTCCTACTTGGTGTTTTAACTTTTGAGCTTGACCTCCCAGTTTTGTATTCACTACTGGCCTCATTTTAGTCTTTGATGAAGCAGCAAACATCTGAATTGATGGGAACGTTTTGCTTCTTCCTCTAGGGTTATTCCCCCAGAAGAATTTTGCCATGCTTAAACCTCTCCAGTTGCCCTGTAACATTAGCCACTATTTTTAAAACTTTGAATTCCAAATTCTTTCCCTTCCTCCGTCCCCACCCCCTTCATTGAGAAAGCAAGCAATTTGATATAGGTTATACATGTGTAGTCATGCAAAACATATTTCCATATCAGTCATATTGTGGAAGACAACACAAAAAACTTGAGAAAAATTAAGTATAAAAAAAGGATGCTTTAATATGTATTCTGACACCATCAGTTCTTTCTCTGGGGAGGGATACCATTTTTCATCATAAGTCCTTCAGAGTTATCTTGAATCATTGTATTGCTGAGAATAGCTAAGTCATTCAAAGCTGATCATCTTACAATATTGCTGTTACTTTGTACATAGTACATTTCACTTTGCATCAGCTAATGTAAATCTTTCCAGGTTTTTCTAAGAGCATCCTGCTCATCATTTCTTATAGCACAATAATATTCCATCATAATCATATAACATGATTTATTAAACCATTCTTCAATCGATGGGCATCCCTTTAATTTCAAATTCTTTGCCACCAGAAAAGAGTTGCTATAAATATTTTTGCACATATAGGTCTTCCCCTCCCTCTCCCCCTCCCCCTTTTAAATCTCTTCTTGCATACAGACCTAGTAGTGGTATTGCTAGATCAAAAAATATGCATGGCTTTATAGCCTTTTGGGTATAGTTCAAATTGCCCTACAGAATGGTTGAATCATTTCACAACTCTACCAATAGTACATTAACGCCTCATTTTTCCCACACCCCCTCCAACATTTATATTTTACCTTTTCTGTCCTATCAGTCAATCTAATAGGTATAAGGTAGTTTCTAGAAATTGTTTCAATTTGTATTTCTCCAATTAATAGTTATAGTATTTTTTCATATGGCTACAGATAGCTTTGATTACTTCATCTTAAAACTGATAGTATCTTTTGATTGATAAATATCAATTGGGAAATGGCTCTTATTTTTATAAATTTGACTCAATTCTCTATCTGTTTGAGAAATGAGGCCTTTTTCAGAGAAACTTGCTTCAAATTTTTTCATAGTTACTAGTGCTAATTACATTCCTCTCCATCCTATCCCTGCCCCTTTATTCTATTCTCTCTCTCCTTTCACCCTATCCCTCTTCAAAAGTGTTTTGCTTCTGGCTACCCCCTTCCTGAATTTGCCCTCCCTTCTATCACCTCCCCATCTCTTATCCCCTTCCCCTCCTACATTCCTGTAGGGAAGGATAGGTTTCTATATTCAATTGAGTGTGTATGTTATTCCCTCTTTGAGCCAATGCTGATGAATGATTCACTCCCCCTTGCTTCCCCCTCTTCCCCTTCATTGCAAAATCTTTTTCTTGCCTCTTTTATGTGAGATAAATTACCCCATTCTATTTCTCCCTTTCGCTTTGTCCTGGTGCATTTCTCTCTCACCTCTTAATTTTATTTTTTTAGATATCATCTATTCATCTTCAACTCACACATGTGCCATCTATCTATCTATCTATCTATCTATCTATCTATCTATCTATCTAGTCCTTTCAATTACCCCAATAATGAGAAAGGTCTTATGAGCTACAGATATCATCTTTCATGTAAGAATGTAAAAACTTTAAAGTTATTAAGTCCCTTATGATATCTCTTTCCTTTTTTTTTTTTTTTTTTTTTTTTACCATTTTATGCTTCTCTTTCATCTCATATTTGAAAACCAAATTTTCTATTCGGGTCTGGTCTTTTCATCAAGAATGCTTGAAAGTCCTCTATCTCATTGAATGTCCATTCCCCTGCCAGGCACCCCTGCCCCCAGGAGAATTATACTCAGTTTTGCTGGGTAGATGATTCTTGGTTGTAATCCTAGCTCCTTTGCCTTTTGGAATATTATATTTCAAGCCCTCCAGTCCTTTAATATAGAACCTACTAAATCTTGTGTTATCCTGACTGTGGCTCCATGATACTTGAATTGTTTCTTTTTGGCTGCTTGCAGTATTTTCTCCTTGACCTGGGAACTCTGGAATATGGTTACAATATTCCTGGAAGTTTTCATTGGGGATCTCTTTCAGGAGGTTATCAGTGCATTCTTTGAATTTCTATTTTACCCTCTGGTTCTAGAATATCAGGACAATTTTCCTTGATAATTTCTTGAAAGATGATGTCTAGGCTCTTTTTAAAATTATGGCTTTCAGGTAGTCAAATAATTTTAAAATTCTCTCTCCTGAATGTATTTTCTAGATCAATTATTTTTCTTTTCTTTTTTTTGGAGGGGGGAAGGCAAGGCAATTGGGGTTAAGTGACTTGACCAAGGTCCTGCAACTAGTAAGTATGTCAAATATTTTATCTGGATTTGAACTCAGGTCCTGCTGACTCCAAGGTTGGTGCTCTATTCACTGTACCACCTAGCTGCCCCACCAGTTATTTTTCTGAGATATTTCACATTGTTTTCTATGTGTTCATTCTTTTGGTTTTGTTTTATCCCTTCTTGATTTCTCATAAAGTCATTAGCATACATTTGCTCCATTCTAATTTTTAAGAAATTATTTTCTTCAGTGAGCTTTTTTTCAGTGAGTGTATCTTTTTTCCATTTGGCCATTTCTGCTTTTTAAGGGGATTTTTCATTAGTGAATTTTAATGCCTCTTTTTAAATTTGGCCAATTCTGCTTTGCAATGCATTCTTTTCCTCATTTTTTTGTACTTCTTTTACCATTTGACCTAGTCTGTTTTTAAGGTGTTATTTCCTTAAATATCTTGTTTTTGTGTCTCCTTTACCAAGCTCTTGACTCGCCTTTCATGGTTTTCTTGCATCACTTTCATTTCCCCTACCAATTTTTCCTTTCTCTCTCTTACTTGACTTTCAAAATCCTTTTTGAGGCCTTCCATGGCCCTAGCCCAATTTGTATTTTTCTTGGAAGCTTTGGAGGTAGGAGCTTTGACTTTGTTATCTTCTTCTGAGTGTGCATTTTGATTTTCTTTGTCACCAGAGTAACTTTACATGGTCAGAATTTTTCTGTTGTTTGCTCATTTTTCTAGTCTATTTCTTGACTTTTAACTCTTTATTAAAGTGGGATTCTACTTCTAGGGTGGATGATGCATTGTCCTGAGCTTCAGGGTTTTTGTACAGCTATTTTTAGAGATGCTTCTAGGGACCTTTAAGTTTTCAGTTCTTCCAAGGTTGTATGATCTAAGGAGAGGGGGTTATTACTCTCCTGGGCTGTGCTCTTGTCTGTAAATGACCACAAGCACTCTTTTCTTCCCTAGAACTGTGAGGAGGGTCCATGCTCCTCTATGACCTGCAAGCTGTAGTGCACAAGTGCTCCTACTTTCCCTGGGACTGCCACCCAGGACTGCGACCCAGATCTGAGCATAGGCAAACCAAGAGAATCCTTTCCCTAGTGCCAGCAAAGAGACCCTTGTAATTTCCTTCTGATCAGAGGTTCAACCCCACCTTAGAGGCTGAGAGCTATGGAAGCAGCCACTGCCACTGCTGATTCAAAGTCTCCCAAAACCTGATCCTGATTTGTTGGGGCCCACCAGACTGTGCTCCACTATTACCCTGGTAAGGCAGACAAAGGTCTTTCCTGCTGACCTACTAAGTTGTCTTTGGCTGGAAAATAATTCCACTCTGTCTTTTTGTGGGTTCTTCCACTCTGGGAATTGTTTTATGACATTATTTAAAGGTGTTCAGAGAGGTTTTGGGGGGAGCACAGGAGGGTTGCTGCCTTTTCTCTGCTCTCTTGGCTCTGTCTTCAGCGTTAGCCGTTAATACTGCCTTGTTCCAATTAGTGCAAACAATAAGTCCCTTGAAGGCATTGCATATATTGTAAATCACACTATTTGAAGTTATAATTATGTACAATAAGATAATTTGTTCTAATCCAATGGAAATTTGCAATACAAATTTGAATAATGCTACCATTTCAAGGAAATTCTTTATTTCTGTTCATTGGAACCCAGCTGTACATTATTTTGTTCATAAATCAAGAGCAAATAAGTTAAACTACTTTTAGTAGAATAGCCTCTCAAAAAGGAGCAAATTAAAACAATTTAAAAAGATTCACAGTTCTAGTAAGAGATGTGTTTTATTATCTGTCATTTGGAACCCATATTGTTATTTCTTTTAATCTATGCTTTACAGCTGCCTTTCAGTGTTTTTGTTTGCATGATTGTAGTTTTTATATATTTTTCTTCTAGTTCTACTTTCTTCATTCTATATCAGTTCACACAAATCTTCCTATATTTCTCTAAATTAATTCTTCATGTATCATATTTTATAGTGCTTTAATATTCTATTATATCCATATAGCTCATTTTGTTCATGCATTCACTAATCAATGGGTATCTTTAAGTGACTTTATTTTTTTAAATTAACTTTTGTTTATTTTTAGTTTATATCATTGATTTCCATGAAATTTTGAGTTACAAATTTTCTCCCCGTCTTTCTTTCCCCTACCCACTCCCCTAAAACAGTAATCCCACTGTATACCCCTCCCCCAATCTGCTCTTTCCTATATCCTCCCCCATCACCCCTCTGACTTTCTGGTAGAGCATGATGGATTTCCCTATTCCAGTGCCTGAATATCTTATTTCCCAGTTGCATGTAAATAATAATAATAATAATAATGATAATAATAATAATAATAATGTATATATATATATTTTTTTTTTTAACATGTGATTTTAGAACTTTAAATTCTAGATTCTTTCCCTTCCTTCCTTGTCACCGATCCCCACTGGAATGACAAGCAATTCAATACAGGCTGTACGTGTGTAGTTACACAGAACATCTCCACAATGGACATACTACACAACACTGATGACATTTCCCTCCTTTCTATACTACCCTCCCCTTGTTCTATTCTCTACTTTGTCCCTGTCCCTTTACAAAAGTGTGTGCTTCTAACAACCCTTCCCCCAAACCTGCCCTCCCCTCCATCATCCCCCCTCTCATCCCCTTCCCCTCTACTCTCCTGCAGGGCAAGATACCCAATTTAGAGTATATGTCATTCCCTCCCTAAGCCAAATTCAATGAGAGTAAGGTTGACCCATTCCCTTTTTGCCTTCCTGTTCTTCCCCTCCATTGTAACAGTTATCCCTTGCCTCTTTTATATGAAATGATAGACCCCATTCTGTCTCTCCCTGTCTCTGCTCATTCTATTCCTCTTCCACCTCTTGATTTCACCTTTTAAAATATCATCCCTTCCTATTCAATTGATTCTGTGCCCTCTGTCTATGAACACATATATAAACACTCTCCCATATGTATTCATATGCATATATACCCCACTATATAGACATATGTGTATGTATACATATATACACACACACACACACACACATATATATACATATATATCTATATCTATCTGTCTGTCTATCTCTCTATCTCTCTATCTCTCTGTCTGTCTATCTGTATTCCCTTCACCTATCCTCATACTGAGAAAAGTCTCATAAGTTACAATTCTCATTTTTCCCTGTTGGCATGTAAATAGTTCACTTTGATAAGTTCCTTATGGTTTCTTTTCCATGTTTACCTTCTCATGCTTCTTGTATTTGAATGTCAAATTTTCTATTCAGTTCTGGTTTTTTCCTCAAGAATGCTTGAAAGTCCTCCACCTCATTGAATGATCATATTTTCCCCTGAAACATTATACTCAGTTTTGCTGGGTAGATGATTCTTGGTTTTAATCCTAGCTCCCTTGATTCCCTGGAATATCATATTCCAGACCCTTCGGTCCCTTAATGTAGAAGCTGCTAGATTCTGGGTTATCCTGATTGTGTTTCCACAGTATTCAAATTGCTTCTTCTTGGCAGGTTGTAATATTTTCTCCTTGATCTGGGGACTCTGGAACCTGGCTATAACATTCCTAGGAGTTTCCTTTTGGGGACCTTTTTCAAGAGGTGATCAGTGAATTCTTTCAAGTTCTATTTTGCCCTCTGGTTCTAAAATATCTGGGCAATTTTCCCTGAGAATTTCTTGAAGGATGCTTCCTAGGTTCTTTTTTTTTGATCATGGCTTTCAGGTAGTCCAATAATTTTTAAATTATCTCTCCTGGATCTATTTTCCAGGTCAGTGGTTTTTTTCAAGGAGGTA
>CM053589.1:66432994-66456253 GCA_028646515.1 Pseudochirops corinnae | reverse complement strand
TTCACATTGCCTTCTATTTTTTTTATTTGTTTGGATCTGTTTAATAGTATCTTGACTTCTCATAAAGTCATTAGCTTCCATTTGCTCCACTCTAATTCTGAAGGAATTATTCTCTTCAGCAAGCTTTTGATATTCTTTTTCCATCTGGCAAATTCAGCTTTTTAAGGCATTCTTCTCCTCACTGGCTTTTTGGGGCTCTTTTGCAATTTGAGGTAGTCTATTTTTTAAGGTGTTATTTTCTTCAGTCAGGTTGCTGACTCTCTTATCATGATTTTCTTGCATCATTCTTATTTCTCTCCCTAATTTTTCCTCCACTTCTCTTATTTGGTTTTCAAAATCCTGCTTAAATCCTGCTCCTCTTTGGCTTGTAACCAGTCTACATTTTTCTTGTAAACTGTTGGTGTGGGAGTTCTGACTGTGTTGTCTTCCTCCTCTTCCATGCTGTGATCCTTTTTGTCCCCAAAAAAGGAATCTAAAGTTGGATTGCTGAGCTTTCTTTGCTTCCTTTGCCTGCTCACGTTGCCAGTCAGTTACTTGACTTTTAGGCTTAGTAAAACTCTGCTTTCAGAGGGAAGAGCTCTGCCCCAAATTGCTGGGGTTTCCGTAGCTACTGGAACTATTAGGAGACCACCATCTCTGCAGCCCCCACCAGCTTTGGCTCACTGAAAACCCACCTCAGGACCACCGCCCAAGACTGGGATCCCAATCTAGGCAGCTCAAGGCAAGAACACTTAGCCTCTGAATGATGGCTTTTGCCCCCTGCAATCTGCAGGCTGTGAGCTCTGAGCTGCCATGTGGAGGTGGCTACAGGGCTGCTGCTTCAGACTGCTTCTAGCTCTGGAGGCAGTTTGGCCGGACCCTCTCTCCCAAATTTGGCTGAAGTTCTACTGACCTTTTCCCTTTCTCCTTGGCTCTTATGGGTGGGTAATTCTGGAACCCACCACAGCTGCCAGTGATCTGCTCTCCTGAAAGCTCCAACAAGGGTTTCTCCCGGATGGCCTGGGGCTAAAACCACATGAGGTTGGGCTCTGCTCCAAGCCTGCTGCGATGAGCCCTTTCTGACCATCTGCCAGCCTGCCTTCAGCAGGAGCCTTGTTTCTTTGTCATTTTATGAGTTCTGGAGCTCTAAAATTTGTTTAGAGTCATATTTTATAGGTATTTGAGGTGGTTATGCATCTTTAAGTGACTTTAAATGTTAAGTATTCAAATTGGTAAGGGACAGAATGAGGACTAGGATCCAGATCTCTAGACTGCTAGGCCATCATTCAGAAATATTTATTAAGCATCTATATTCCAGGAACTATCTTAAGCACTTGGGATAGAATGGAATAATCCTTATTCTCAAGTAGCTTGTAGTACATATAGTATAAGTACATGTAAAGAATAGAATAGAATAGAATAGAATAGAATAGAATAAACACAAAATAAATAAATGCTCATATATATATATATATACATATTCAATCATTTTCAGTCGTGTCCAACTCTTCATTACCCCATTTGGAATTTTCTTGGCAAAGATACTGGTGTGGTTTGCCATTTCTTTTCCAGCTCATTTTATAGATGAGAAAACTGAGACAATCAAGGTTCAGTGATTTGCCCAGGGTCATAGAGCTAGTAAGTGTCTGAGGCTGGATTTGAACTCAGGAAGATCAATCTTTTTGGCCCTAGACCTGGTGCTCTATCAACTGTACCACCTCTGTGTATGTTCAATAGTTTTCAATTGTTTGATCATTTCATACTCTTTGTGACTCCATTTGGGTTTTCTTGGCAAAGATTCTGGATTGATTCACTATTTCCTTCTCCAACTCATTTTGCAAATGAGAAACTAAGGTAAACAGGGTTAAGTGACTTGCCCAGGGTCACATAGCTACTAAGCATCTGAGACCAGAGGTCAGATTTGAATCCAGCTCCTTCTGATTCCAGGGGTTTCATTCTCTCCATTGTACCACCTAACTGCCCCAAAGGGAGCCCTTACAAAGTAGTTAAATACAATACCCTTTTGGGAGGGAGGGCACTAACAGTTGTGGTTCAGGGGGAAGGAGAATCAGGAAAGTCTGCATGTAGAAGTTGGTGCTTGAGCCTTTATCATTAAGGCTGAATCTTTAAGGAAGACAGTGAGTCTCTGAGGTGGATGTAAGGAAGGAATGCTTTCTAAGCATGTGTGGAAGATGGCCAATCAAGGGTGCAGAGACAGTGTTGTGTTTGAGGAACAGAGAGAAGGCCGGTTTGCCTGGATCTCCTACTGGGAGAAATGGGATAATGTACAATCAAACTGAAAAGATAGGTTGGGGCCAGGTTTTGAAGGGCTTTTAAAGCTAACCATAGGCGGTAATTTTCTTTCCTTAGAAGCAATAGAAAAACACTAAGGTTTATTTGAAGAGGGGAGTGACGTGATGAAATCCATGCTTAAGGAAATCACTTATGCAGCAAGAACTTTCCTAAGTCTTTTTTTCCCCCAACTCCCCCTTCCCCAACTTTCTCTACTATATCCCACTGATCATTTCTTTTCCCTTTACTTGGCAAAGAAAAATAGTGATTTGTGTGGTTGATGGAGAAAGAAAACAGACTCTTTCATGGAGATGGAATTTGCAAAACCAGCATAATTACTGGTCAGGGGTAACCAGTGTGTCTCCAGAAAGCTGTTCTTCCAGTGCCATAAGAGAGGTAGGCTTAACCAAGCCTCCCTTTCCTCAGTCCCTACCTTGAAATTCAACAAGTAGAGGAAAAAAAAAAACCCTAAATTTCCCGAAGTGAGGAAAGAAGACTATGAAAAAAATTTAACTGTGTTCTTCAAAACTACATCTAAGATGGATAGCTTTTTGGAGAGTTTCTCACTGAAGAAGTCTCAAGTTCCAAGTAAGGACAGACAAGACCGAAAGCTCCATTTTTTCCCCTTGCAACAGTATTACAAGGAACATTAGGGCAAGTGTGGGTGACTCATGGATGATAAAATTTCAAGATTAATTAATATAAGACACAGGAGAGGAAGAGCTGACCCTTAACAAATTGTACTGAGAACAGGGAAAAATGGCAAAAATTTGGATCAAAAGAAACCCAGTGTATTGCTTTTTGAATTAGGAGTAAATGGTATGATCCAGTGTGGCTACTATGATAAGATCAAACAGTAGACGTAAAGAGCTATGTAAATCTTGCGGGACTATATAAATGTTAGCTATTATTATTATTATTATGATTATTATTAATTACTTTTATCATCATCATAAGTGTTATTATTATATAGTACCAGGTGTGTGGGTTTTGTTCTTGTCTGTTGCTTCAGGCCCAATTGGCAATTTTTTCTTTTGTTTTCTTCTATTTTCGTTATTTCTTACACTTATAATCTTACATGTCACACATGCATCCCATAAGAAGAGGTTACTATGATATAACTGTTTTTGATGGGTGGTTAGAATTTTGATTTTCATGTGAATGGGGGTTTAAAGAAAACTTTAGACTTCAGAGGCAAAGTTCCTTGGCCAATTTAAACAGTTTGCATGTCTGGCAGCAATGAAAAAAGACAGATCTTTATGTCAGCACTCACTTTCACTGTCACTTCTGCAACTGAAGAGCCTGCAATCAATTACATGATATAATGCTGTCTAATTGATGGGCTATATGTGTATGTAAGTCTATCATAATAGATTAGCTACTAACAAGATAAAGCTGTGGTGTGGAAATCTCTCTGCTTGCCAGTTGCAAACTTCTGCCAAGTCATCTGATCAATGTTAGAGAATTTGAGGGCAGTTCTAATCAGAAAAGTGACTGTAGAAAAACAGCAACTTTGCATTCAGAATATTTGCTACTTTTTTCTTGTTTCAAGTCGCAGCTGCTGATTTCATGGTTTGACAAATGTTCTATTCTTCTTAGCACCATTGAGTAAGTTGGATTCCCTCCCGTCTCCAGATCCTATGGCCCAAGTCAGCCAAATCTGGATCAGGCTCTTTTTAAATCAGGGATGACAAAAAAGGTGAAAGGGGGGTAATTGTTGTTTTTCTTGAATCTTGGTAGACTTTTGAAGGGGTTGCTAAAAGTTCACTTTTTGGCCGTTAAGCTAAATAAGCTTGATTTGGAAATCACAATGTACTGGAGAGGATGGAGATTGAGGAGTTCTGGGTTCTGGTCCTTCCTTTGCCAGTATTAACCTGTGTGATCTTGGGAAAGTCACTTCTCTATGAACCTCTATTTCTTATCCATAAAATGAGGATGTTGGACTAGTTATCTCTAAGGTTCTAGATCTAAGATCCCATAGATTCCTTCCTTCTCTAAATTTCTACTGCTCTGAAAAGTATGAACATTTATCACTTCATTTAAAGATTACCTTTTGCTTTAGGTCTACTTTTAGACTTTACAATTTATTGGCATTTATTCCACAAGGATCGCAGATTAAATTTTATTTTGCTTTTTCCAAATTACATGTAAAAACAATTTTAACATACTCTTTTCAAATTTTGAGTTCCACATTCTCTCCATTCCTCCCATCCTACCCTCATTGAAAAGGCAAGCAATTTGACATAGGCTATACATGTGTAGTCATGCAAAATACATCTCCATGTAAGTCATGCTGTGAAAGAAAATGCAGACAAAAGAAAAGCCAAGAAAAATAAATAAAAGAAAAGTATCTCTGATCTGTGCTCAGACTCCACCAATTCTTTCTCTGGAGATGGACATCATCTTTGATCATAATTCCTTCAAAATGTTCTTGTATCACAGCATTGCGGAGAATAGCTAACTTATTCACAGTACATCATCACACAATATTGCTGTTACTCTGTATAATGTTTTCTTGGTTCTGCTCATTTAACTTTGCATCAGTTCATGTAAGTCTTTGCAGGTTTTCCTGAGAGCATTCTGCTCACCATTTCTTATAGCAAAATAGAATCTCATCATAATCACATACAACAACTTATTCAGTCATTCACTGATTAATAGACTTCCCTTCAATGTCCAATTCTTTGCCACCACTAAAAGAGCTGTTATAAATCTTTTTGTTCATATAGGTCCTTTTCCTTTTTGTTTTTATCTCTGGAATAAAGACCTACATGTGATAGCATCACAGATTTTGAGATTGTTTGAGATAGAAGGCACCTTATAGGTCATATATTTTATTTTTTATTTTTTAATATATTTATATTTATTTCATTAAATATTTCCCAATTGCATTTTAATTTATTTAAAAAATTTTGATTCTCTTCCAAATTCTCTCCCTCCCTCCTGCTCCTCTACCACCCTCTGGAAAAGGAAGCAATATGATATTGATTATCCCTGTGAAGTTGTGCAAAACACATTTCCATATTAGCCATGTTGCAAAAGAAAGCACATAAAAATAAAGTGAAAAAAGTATGATTTAATCTGCACTCACATTTCATTAATTCTGTCTCTGGAGGTAGATAGCATTTTTCATGATAGGTTCATTCAGAATTATCTTGGATCATTGTCTTGAACCAGGTAACCAAGTCTTTTATAGCTGATCATTGTACAATATTGCTGTCACCATGTACAATGTTCTCCTTACTTCACTTTGCATCAGTTCATGTAAGTCTTGCCAGGTTTTTCTGAAACCATCCTGCTCCTCATTTCTTATAGCACAATAGTAATTCCATCACAATCATATTCACACAGCTTGTTCAGCCATTCCACAATTGGTGGGCATCCCCTCAATTTCCAATTCTTTGCCATCTTTGCCACAACAAAAAAAGGTGCTGTAATTTTTTTAAAATAGGTCCTTTTTATTTTTCATTGTAGATTGTCTAGTTAAAACCTGGATTTTTCACAGAGGAGGAAGTAGTTCCAAAGGGAGGAAGTGATTTGCTCAAGGTCATACAGGTAGTTAATAGCAAAACTGGGATTCAAATGAAGGCTTCTCAATTGCTAGTCAAGTCCTTGTTCCACTCCACTCAAGTGCTGCCTCCTACATCATACAGCTGCCTCCGGGCTGTGGATGCATAGAAGAGAGCATCATTTAGGTAAGGAGTGTGAATTTTAAAATTTTGTTCCCCAGGTTTGGTCTGAAGAAATATGTTAACTCCTATTTAACCGTGTACTTGCTTTTTTTCCTTTTGATTTTCTCTTCCCCAAAAGGTTGCATAATCTTTGATTTCCAAAATCAATGCATTGCATGAAGCTTTTCTATGCTTTATTCAACTTCTAGCTCTGTTGCTGGAAGAAATTAGAACTTGTAAAAAGACTTGAAGCAGGTCTTCAGAAGGAGGAAGGTTAGAAGTCATTATACTCCAGTCACAGACTTACCTTCTAAAGCTAATGTTGTGTGTAGTCATCAGGGAGAAGCAGTTCCATGGAGATAAGCCTGACCTTTGTTGTTAATACAGTTGTTTAAGTCATGTTTGACTTGTCAGAGGTACTGGATTGGTTTGCCATTTCCTTCTCCAGTTCATTTAACAGATGAAGAAATTAGGTCAAATTGCTCAGGGTCACACAGCTAGTAAATGTCTGAGACTGGATTTGAACTCAGGTCTTCTTGACTCTAGGCCCAGCATTCTATCTACTGTGTCATCTAGCTGCCCATAGGTGTTATTATTATCCTACTTTTATAATAAGGAAACTGAAGCTGAGAGGTTGAATTACTTGTCTAGGGTCATGTAGCAATGAAGCATCTGGGGCAGGATTTGGACTCATCTTTTCTTGACTCCAAATCCATCATTTTATCCATGGTGCCACCTAGATGCAAATGTACCAGCTTTGCCCCTATTCCTACCCTTACTCCCGCCCCAGTCTGAAGCTTGAAGTTGGTTCTTTACTAGGCTACCATTCTTACTGCATTTATCAGACAATTGAGTCTAACAACTGTCCATATTTTTTTCAGGGGTGGCATTCGTTGCCAATGGGGGATTTTAATAGTATAAACAGAAATTTAGGAAGGCAGGAATGGTAACTGAATCTTCGTATCCTGGGGAGAAGCAGGCAGTAAAGGAAACCAAATACAAACCAATCCAACAAGGTGACCTGCTGAGACAAAGCCAGACAGGATAAATACATGGAAAAAACAAGCTGTAAGAGCCAGAAGTTGTAAACCACAAGTATGACAGACGTTCCTGGACTTGGTCAGAGTGGAAACAAGCTGTTACATGATGAGTACTAGAATGTGATGCCCCTGATTATCCTTACATGGTATTTTCTTTTCTTTTTAAGTTTGGAAACTGAACCTAGCTTGGATAGACCTAGATTCCATTGAGATTAAGAAGCAATGATTTCTTTAGAGTAGGAAGCTCAGTATAAGGAATTGCCTCTACCAATGTAGGTTGTCACATTCTTTGTGACTTAGGATATTAGAGAGCTTGATAGCAGAGGTCAGAAAACTATGACCTGCTGCCTGCTGACTGTTTTTATATGTCCAAGTGAGCTAAGAATGGTTTTTATATTTTTAAATAAAGTTTTACTGTATTTGAAAAGTGGTATTCTGGCAGTAGTTTACTGATCCTTGAATTCTAGAGCACTGGGCAATTGTGACTTGTCCAAGGTAATATAATCAGTTCAGGGGCCAGACTTCTTCCTGACTCTGAGGCCAGGTCTTTACTATATAGCAAGCTGCTTCTCCAGAGTTTATTTAAACAACCAATAATTTTTGCACCTGATTTTGAAAAGCAATAACATCTAGTAATTGTAAACTAGTTTCCTCCCAGCTCTCCTTTCTTTTCTAGTTTCTATTAAAAAAAATCTACAAGAGATCGTTCTATTTGCTCATCACTAACTCATTCATCAACTCCCTGAAATCTGGTTTCTTTTCCCATCACTCTATAGAAACTGCTCTCAGAAAACTTTAACAAATTAACTCCTTATTAAGAGATCAATGGCCTTTTGTCTTTGTCCTTGACTTTTGTGACCTTTCGAATTGCTGGTCACTTTCCTCCTTCCTAAAAAAAAAAAAAAAAAAAAAACCAAAGAAAATCCCTCTTCTTCTTTGTTTTCTGTATGTTATGGTCAAGAAATAGTTAAGTAATACTTTATGGAATTAGAAACCAGCCAAGTGAAACTTTATGAACCTGGGAAGCCGGCCGAGGGTAATTTATTTTTTTCTTGCTTGGTCACCATGCCCCGTGCCCCCCTCCGCTTACCCTATAGACACCCTACGCTCTGCTTGTCTTAGCAACAGCTTGCTTACGACTATATGGTAACCTGTTTTAGTGACCAATTGTGTTAGTTAGATACGTAAACCAAAGAATGTATAAAAGGTTCTCCACCCCTGAACTCGAGGCTGCTCCACCTTAATTGGCATGGAGTAGCCCCAGCTGGTAAATTAAAGCTCCTTTTAATTTGGACTCTGTGGTCACTTTGTTAAGAATCGTCAGGTCATGTCATTTCATGTACAATGCAATTTTCTGATATTCCTAGCTTTCTGACTATTTCTATTCAATCTTTTGGGATTCTGCCTTCTAACAGTCCCCTAAATTCTACATGTGTATCTTAAAGGAGAGATCTCACTGGAAATCAGGAACTTGACAAATATGGTCAAATAACCATTTGGCTCATTTCCTGCTCCCAAGACCTCAATGAAATGACAGATCAACTATTTCTTTAAGCATAGTGTAGACTCAAACTTGCCATAAGAGTCCCAAGTATTCTCATATAGAAGACAGTCATCAAGGGGGCCTTTAGATTTTTGTTTTGTTTCATTTTTAGTTAATGTTGCTTGTGATGGAAGAGTTAAAAGTACAACTAAAATAAGGCTTTAGTTTCATGTTTATTCTTGCCCGTTTCCTCACTCTAGATGTACCCTGGTGAATAACTGTTTCCCTAAGACCACTCCAGTATATAACAGAGACAAGTTCTCTCACAGATGTTTCCATGGAGACAATGCCTTGGTATTTTACTTTTTAGGGTCTTCTGATCAAGAGTTGGAAGGAACCCTGGCAATCATCTGGAAACTGTAGCCCAGAAAATGACTTCTTCAAGATCACAGAGCTAATAAATAAAAGAATGAATTTTCAAATTGATATCCTCTGACAACAAAGAAAGAACTTTTCTTGCTGTACTTTACTTCTTCCCTCAAACAACTAGATATAATTAGAGAGGCATCATGGTGCAGCAAAATGCAAACTGGAATTGAAGTCAGACGACCAGAATTCAAATACTATACTTACTATTTGTATGACCTTGCACAAGTCACTTAACTCCTGTGATCCTTATTTTCCTTATCGTTATAATAACGGGACTGATGGTTCCTGAGGTCCCTTTCAGTTCTAAATCTATACTGATTCAGCTTCTGAAAGTATTATTGGTTTTGCTTTTAGTAAAGGAAGCCATGATCCATCCCTTAAAAATGGAGTGACCTCCCTTTAGACAGTGGTGACGATCTCTTCATTTGGCAAACTTGTTTTCTGACTGACATTGGCTGATCTTTTGGTATTAGTGCACATCTCAGGAAATAGGTATTTGTTGGTGATAAACTGGACCCTTGTCTTAGGCCACAGGGCAAGTGGTGACACTAATTGGAAATTGGCAGCATGGAAACATTGTCAGAGTTGTTTCCTGAGGGAAACAAACCCTATCTTGTGCCAGCACTGAATCATAGACTCAATGTACCTCCCTGTAGATGCTTACACCTGTTACTATTTTGATGCCAAGAAACAAGAGGTCACTGGAAAATGAGACACAGTGCTTTTAGGCATTTATCAGAAACAGCAGGTAACTCTGGAAATCTACTGGGATCATGAAGAGATTAGAAGAGGGAAAAGACCCACATAGTGTTTTGGTGAGGGTCATGAATGGCGAGAAATTTCAAATCAAATCTGCAGTCTAGGTAACATGCTGAATAATCAAAAAATACAATTTAACAGAAACGAAGATACAAAATAATATGTTAGGATAAGGAAATAATCAGGAAAACTAGTATTATGTTCCAGAATGTCACTAGGTAAATGGAAATACATGGAAGTTTAGGGGCGTGTGTGTGTGTGTGTGTGTGTGTGTGTGCATGTTTGCCCATGTGCAGGCACTAACACTTAGCTGTGCAAATAATTTTCTCTCTCTGGACCTCAGTTTTCTCATCTATAAAATGGGGGGATGGGTCTAGTTGATTTCCAAGGTTCTTCCTAGTTCTAAATCTATGATCTTCTGTGTCTAACTTTATATGAATTCCATGTCTGCTTGTGAACCATCTATATCTTCTTAATTCCTTGACTAAATTAAAGCTAGGGATACAGTCACTGGATCCAGGAATAAATTACTAGATCTCAGATTTTATTGGTCAAAAGAACTCCTAGATCAGGAAACTCCTACCAATGCAGGTCAGCACCCTTTCTGCAACTCATAGTCTTAGAGAATTGCCTAAAGCATGAAGAGTTTAAATGACTTGCTTAGGGTGATACAGTCAGTATGTGTTAGAGGTGAGACTTGTACTCAGGTTTTCATGTTTTGAAGTTAATTTATTATTCACTCTATTATTCTGTCTCATTGAATCTATGCCTTTAGAATTCAACCATTTGGTCTCTGGTTTTTCCTATTTATTTCTTTGCAGGTGTATGCAGTGGTACCACTTTACATTGTTTAATATTAGAGAATAGGACTAATATCTACCTTCTAGAATAAAAACATCTATTTCTATAACATTTCAAAATTTATAAAAAACTTTCCTCATGATCTGGTAAGATATATGGAACAAGCTTTATCATCTTCATTTTACAAAAGGGGAAATTGAGACTTAGAGAGGTCGAATGACTTTTTCATTGTGACACAGTGGCAGGTTTAAGATTTAAAGCTGTCTCCTGAATAAAAATGAAGCATGCCTTTCACTGCATGATACTTTTCTTCTCAGCCTTGGTTCATTCACTGCAGCATTTGGTATATTTGGAGACTGGCCATGTGACTTTGCATAAGTGACACAGGTGGTATGATGGAAAGGGTACTGGACTGTGATTCAGCCTTGGCTCTGCTATTTATTAAGCAAGGCTTTCTCCTTGTCTGGGGCTCAGGTGAAGGGGTTGAACTAGATTGTTAAGGTCTTTCCTGCTCTAAAATTCTACGATTTTATTACTCACAGATTGGTCAACTATTCACTCCACTCAGCTTTCTCCTCAAGTTTTAATAAATACAGTTAATCATACTCTGAACAGAAAAAGCAGTTGTAGGTCAGATTCTTGACTTTACATTAAACTCCAAGGACTCGTAATCTAGATTCAAATGAGCACCTGAGACAGTATCATCAATATACCTGATTCCTATGGGTCACTGACATCAAAGCAATACCAAAAGCGATACCAAATGTTCCTGTCCTTGGTGCTAGTGATTTTTCATATTGATGCTTTAACTCAACTGCCATCTAAGTCTTAGTCCCAGCATAAATTTGTAGCTTACACAAAATAAATAAATAAAAAAAGTTTCAGCGTATCTAGATAGTGAATAGTACTAGTCTACCTTTTATACTCTGTTAGTCCAGTTTCTATCAAATTAATTATTTTGCTTTTTGGCCTCCCTGGAATCTCCCTCAGTGGTTGAAAACTGTATGGGAGTCAAGAAACCCAGGGTTCAATTCTGGGCCCTGGTACTAATAAAATGAGCGACCATGACCAAGTCCCTTCATTTTGTTTTTTGGATCACAAATTGTCTTTGTGTGTGTATATGTGTATATGTGTGTGTGTGTGTGTGTGTGTGTGTATATATACACACATATATACACACACAATACATATACACGCATATACATATATATGTATGTATACGTCTGTATGTTTGTGTGTATCTATATCTATCTTTATTTATATTCTTGTCTGACTACCCTTTGCTTCCCTACAAGTAGAATTTAAGTTCCTTGAGAGCAAGGGACTATTTTATTTTGTCTTTGTATCACCAGTGCCAAGCAATACCTGGCATTTAATAAATGCTTATTGAATTGAAATGAACTGACAAGATTGGTCACGCAGGTGCTCAGGCCTATACCATATTGATAGTATATGTATCTTCTGAGGCATAGTTGGTTTGTGTATCCCCAGAAAGGAGTGGGGGAGCCCTGAAAAGTAATTGATTCCTCTCCCAGCTATATTCCTGATTCTCCACTGGACTTTGTCTACTATGCCATACAAGCCTTTTTACTCTGGAAGCTCACTCTACCCTGGGGTTAGTTCTCACATTGGAAGTACCCTCTCTGACTCTATGGCTTCTCCCTCTGATTGGCTGGTTCCTCCAAGAACCTCTATTTTAAGGAGGAATTCCAGGCCAACCACATATTCATTTCTCTCCAGGCTGTGCTCCAAACTCTCTATTGAACTTCGTCAGTGAAGTCACCTCAGTGGGTATTTTCATTTCCATTCCACCTTTTCATATCCCTTTTTATGGATTGTCTTTCCCTTTTACAATGTAAGTTCATGGAGGGCAGGAACTTTAAGTCTGTACTTGTGTTCCCAGATGCTTAGCATAGTGCCTGGCTCAATGTAAGTGCTTAATAAACATTTCTAGACTTGATTATTCAAATCTCTTCTCTAAAGCTTCCTTCCTTTTTAATTCTGGGCAAATCACTAGTCCTCCATTTCCTCCTCTATAAAATGAAATAGTGGATTTGATCTCCAAATTTCCTTTTAATCACAACATTCCATGATTCTCACTTTGACTTTATCCTGTTTAAACCTGCAGCTCCCACACTTTGTATCTTAATTTTGTTTAGAAATTAGTTTGTATATTTAATGTAAACCCCTCTTGTTAAGTATATTTTCTTTTATTTTCCCTTCTACAGACTTGGAGCCCTTCACCATCCTGCTCATTTGCATAGTACTGTGGAGTTATCTAGGTTCTCCTGACAAAGAAAGGAGACAGTTTTCTTGACTTGTGCCAATGTGCTTACTCCTTAGTGTTCAATGAGCAAAACAGCAATATCAGGTGCCAGGAACCACTGGGTTAGACTGATGTTTTTCCTTCTGTAAAGTCATGAGATCATAGGTCTAGAATCTAGAGAACACAAGATCTCAACCTGTGGTTGCGCCCCCTTTGGGGGTCGAATGACCCTTTCACAGGGGTCACCTAAGGCCATTGGAAAACACATATTTCCGATTGTTTTAGGAACCAAGACACAGCTCCTCTATCCATCTCCTGGCACGTCCACCTACATGCAGATACACCCACATATGTGTATTAAAGGGTCGCAGCATTAGGAAGGTTGAGAACCATTGGTTAGAGCAAGAAGGCAACTTAGACCATCTTGTCCAAGCCCCTCATTTTACGGGTAGAAAGACTGAGGTCCAGGGATTTATTCAATGTTACGCAGGGTATAAGCCTTGGAAGAAGGATTTGAATAATTGCGCTTCAGTGCTAATTCACTCCAAATTCAGGATACAACAATATCTTAGGTACCACCAATATGTACCAGCCTGAAATGAGTAATCCTTCTAACTAGTTCAATTCAATAAGCATTTAATCACTGCTACCATGTTCCAAGCATTGTGATAGGTGCTTGTGATACAAGCACAAAACAAAATAGTCCGTGTCTTGGAGAAGTTTACATTCTATTGTGTGGAACAATACGTGTATAGATAAGTAAATGAAAATACATACAAAGTAATTTCTGAGATAACGCAGATCTGACATAAAAGGCAATTTGTTTTCAATAGAACAAAGGGTTCTAGACAGCACAATTGAAGGGTAGGAAAGAAGGAATAGGAAGTATGTGCCTAGAGGTGTAGATGGCTTGAACTGGCTCAGGAGAGCTAATAGTTAAATTTTTCAGTGTGAATATATATACCTCAGAAATCAGCAAATCAGGGCTTGATTTATTGTTTTGTTGATTGTCTAAACTTAAGTAAGTGAAGGAGAAAATGTTAATGCAGAAAATGTTAATGCAAATTTAACTTTAAAGTGAATCATGAATACTATTTTTCAGTTAAGCTTTTCTTTTTTTTTGGTCTAATATTTAGTAGCACACTGCTGAATAGTGTTGACATGGTGGCTATGAAGGGGAAGAGAGGAGTCATTAGGGAAGAGAACTGTCCAGCCAGTTTCTAACTCATAATTATAGGAAATCTGAAAGGAGAAGGATATTTTTCCCTGGTATTGATAGTAAAATTAGCCTTACCTTTGCTACTGAGAAGGTTGTATCAATTTAATTCTCTATGGAAATTTACTTTCTGCTTTTACAGTCAGGTAGGTGGTGAGACACAAAGGTATAGAAGTTCCTTGAAGGTTAAACATTTTTGTCCAACACATCTCTGGGTCAAAATTGCCTACATTACATCTTTGCTTCAGGCTTTCTATTTCTATCTATCACTATCTGGGTTTCCCCTGAATGTCAGAATGGAATCGAAGAGGCATAAGAGCATTTGTGAGCTCCATGGATTTTACATGGACCCACTAAAATAAGATAAACTGACAGGTGATTAAGTATTTCTCTATACTAGCTGTCAACAATTCTTCATCTTATGAAGGTACACTTGTGAATATATCAGGGATTTCATCCAGTTAATTATCCTTTTTTCCCAGATTCACTTTGCAAATAGGATTTCTAATGTTAGCATGGCTTGGATTTTTTGGGGTGGTGGTGGTCGTGGAGGAGGAAGCAGTAGGGTAGGATAGGGTAAAGATTCACACCTGTGAATTTGTTGGTATAGGGATCTCCTGGTGTGGTTAACTACCTTCACTGGTTCAGATAAGCAATTTATCTAACTGACAAATAAGTCTCAGAGTTTTAGAAAAGTACCTGGTGAACTAAAAGTTTAAGTGACATGCCCATGGTTATACATCTAGCACACGTGAGAGGTATGATTGAAACTCAGGTGTTCCTGACTCCGTGATAATTCTCAATCCTGGATACTTTTCCCTTAAAAGAAAAGAGCTAAAAATCTCATCCCCTTGTACTTAAAGACACTGTCAGTTCAAAGCCCAGACTGGGAGAGCTATCTCTTCATCTGTAATGTAACATGATTTCTTTGTTTCATTAACTATTCTTTCATAGTCACAGCAGGGGCAGGTACTGTGTGATTCCAGCCTGGAGGTAGATAGTCTGTCCCATGCAGAGTGATGCGAGCCCTCCTTGTTGAGGGAGGAAACCACAGATATGATACATGTCAATGAGTCAACAAGCTAGAATTACAACTGGTTCTGAGAACACAGAAGACTCAAAACTGCAGAGAAGTGTGGGTAGACATAAAAGCCACACCACTGAACACCACACACTATGGTGGTATATTTCTGTGTCATTTATAATGTCTTAAAAATCAAAAGAAGCTGTTGATATCTTGTATCTCTATAAAACATTTTTCTTCCAGAAGCTCAAAGAGATTCTATAGATGTATATTTCATTTATTTTCACAACATCCCTGTGATATAGGAGGATGACTTTTGTTATCTATCCTGTTTAAATAGGAAGTGTTGTGAACTTAATTGACTTGTGTTCAAGTTTAAAATGGTTTAAACCTAGGTGTTTTGACTTCTTGCCTGGTTGCTACTGGTATGTAAGTAGATGAGAGCATTTAGGAGAGAGATTCAGAGTAGCACTTTTTGTGGTAGCAAAGAAGTAGAAACAAATAGATGTCCATTGATTGGGGAATGGTCAAATACATTGTATGTGACTGTGGAACATGAATGGTTGAATTATTACTAGGCTATTTGAGATGTCAGAAAGGATGAATACAAAGATATATGGTAAGACTTAGGTGGAACTGATACAAAATGAAGTAGAGCTAGGAAAACAAAATATTTGAGGACTTCAACAATATAAATAGAAAGAACAATAATTACTAAATAATTGAAAATGAATGTTGTGAAATTTTAAGGGAAGAACTTGACCCCAAAGAAGAGAAATGAGAAGATACAACCCTTGACTCCTTTGCAGGTGTGTGTATGGGGTCCTAGGCATAGAATATTCGATTTTTTCAACTTGTTGACTGGTTTTGCTAAATTTTTCTCTTCTTTCTCTTTGTTTTTTTTTTGAGGGGCAACTGGGGTTAAGTGACTTGCCCAAAGTCATGCAGCTAGTTTTGTGTTGTGTCTGAGGCCTGATTTGAACTCAGGTCCTCCTGACTCCAGGGCCATGCTGTATTCACTGTACCACCTAGTTGCCACCTCCCCCCTCACTTTTTCTCTTTTTCTTTAAAAAATATTTATAATAAGGAATGGCTTTCTGATTAGGGAGAGGGAATAACAGGGTGAAATCTAGGGTATATAAAAACAAAATATATCCATCAAATATATTTTTAAAAAGAAGAAAGAGAGTTTGTAAAGGACTCAAAACATATGGATTGCATACCTGGGCCTGAAACTGGATTTGTCGCTTAGTGTCTGTAGTGGTGTTTGAACCCAGGTATTCCTGACCCAATTAGAGGCAGATGGGTGGCACAGGAGATAGAACTCTGTTCCTGGAGTCAGGAAGACCTGAATTCAAATGTGACCTCAGAAATTTAACTAGATGTGGGGCCCTGGGCAAGTCACTTGAGCTCTATTTGCCTCAGTTTCCTCAAGTATAAAGGGGGGATAATAATATCACCCTTTCATGGAGTTGCTGTGAGGATCAAATGAGATAATATTTGTCAAGCACTTAGCACAGTGCCTGGCATATAGTGAGGTGCCATAAAATACTTCCTTTCTTCTTTTATACACTAATGATAACATTACTAAGATTTCAACAAATATTAATTTAGCAATATTATATCTAAATTACTATTAGATTCTGGATAATTGCATTACAAATATCCTCTATTTGTATAATATTTCACTATTTACAAAGAATATTCACCTATATTGTCTTATTTTATCCTTACAACAACCCCATGAGGCAAGTAGGTAAACTTGATTAACTTTGTTTTCCAGGTAATGAAAGTGAGCCTCAGGGAGTTGGTGACTTGTCCAAGTGACGTGACTGGCAAAGGGCAGATCTGAGACTTGAATTCGTATCTCTCGATGTCTAAGAACAATTCCTTGGTCATTCCATTATTGCCTCTCAAACATGAGAAAAGATGAAGTATGTAATCTTTGGATGGCTAGGTGGTACAATAGATAGATAGAGCCTTGGGCCCGGAGTCAGGAAGACCTGAGTTCAAATTTGGCCTCAGATACTTCCTAGCTACATGACTGAGCAAGTCACGTAACATTAACACTTGATATTATTTGTCTCAGTTTGCTCATTAGTAAGATGAACTGGAGAAGGACATAGAAAACTCCTCCAGCATCTTTGCCAAGAGAACCCTGAATGGGGTCATGAAGAGTTGAACATAACTGAAACAACTGAACAAAAACAGCGCAACCTTTAAGGGACTTGGCTAGATTCACAAAATATGTTAAGTGCTATTTTCCGTTTTTGCCGTTCATATCAGCAGAATATCATGTTTTACTTAGATTGGAATGATGCTCTCAATTCACACACACACACACACACACACACACACACACACACTCACACGCTCACACAATCCCTCAGTTATACTATGTTTAAATCATTTAAAGAAAAAAATGCAGCTCTTTAATCAAAACAAGGGGAAATGAAACACTAACTCTTAGGATCATAAGGCTATCTGTATCCTTACAATGTTGTCCATCCTTTTCCTCACGTTCCGGCAAGTTAACACCTTAGCTAACTAAACCAAGAGTCATTCTGTTCTAAAATTGTTCTTCTGATGGAAATTCCAAACTTTCATCGGTTCCCAGTTCAGATATTTTACATTCCTTGTGACAAAGGAAGCCATCATGAGCTACCATGACTGAGATTCAATTGAACCAATGTCCAATTCACTTGGAGATCAACCTTGACATCTCAACAAAATAGAATTTGGTATAGAGGAAATGAGTTCTGAACTTGGAGTCAGAAAGACCTAGATTTAAATCTTGCTTTAGGAATTTATTGTCTGTGTGATCTGAAGGAAGTCATTTAACTTCTTAGCTTTAGTTTCTTCATCTGTAAAACAGGAATAATAGTAGCTTATTTCACAGTCGTGGAAATCAGCTGAGAAAATGTATAGGGCCTGCTTGGAAAACCATAGAATGCTATGAAAATGTCATTATATTATATAATATTTTATTGTAATTGAACTTCAGTACAGTAATATGTGACTCATAAGTTCATCATATCAAAAAGTTCATCCTTATAAAAAGTAGTTCATTCTACTATCCTTTTCTGAAAACTAATATTAACTTCCAACTTAACTTAGAAAGTATGTTTGAAACCTGTAGAGGACTGATCTTAAAATAAAATGGGGAAAAACAGATTGACATGTGATTTCATTTTAGAAAGAAACCTATTACCAGAATCTCAGAGCTAATTCATCCTAAATTAAAATAATTAATAATCAGTCAATATCTTACTCTCTGGATGAATGGACAAGACATTGCATACTACTCCACAAGTTTATAAGGAAGTGCTAGATTGTGTCCTAGAAACTGAAGATGAATTTACAGGGGCATGTTTTATTATAATTAAGAGGCTTTACCAAGTACTTAGTTGCTAATGGCTCCATATAAGGGTGCTATTAACACACATGGGGGATGTATTTTGCATTGGGGAGAATGAAGATGTGGATTTCAATTTCAGCAGACAGATGTGCAACCTAGAAGTCATAAAAGAATGTTGTTGTCTTGTTTTCTCAGGGGAGAGAGGGAGAAGGAAAATTTAGACCCGTAAGCAAAATAAAATTGAACTTAAAGCAAAATAAAGCAAAAAAGTTTGTAACTAATAACATCAAGCAGTAGAAAAGTCCCTTGATTTGGAGTCAGGAAGACTTAGACTTCTTATTGGACTAGACTTATTAGACTAGACTATTTATTAGTGACATTATGCAAGTAATTCCTCCTACCTAAGCTTCTATTCCCTCATATGAATTGTGTGAGGCTAGATTATCTCTGAAGTCCGTGAATCTGTGATGAAACCACTTTATCTCAATGAGAACCAAGATGAGTTTTAACTGCAGCCAATTCTACACAGTAATGATTGAGCTTTCATCTTTTCTAGGGTTTAGAATTTCCCTTTTGTTAGATCTTAGGCTGTAAGGAAAGGAGGCCACTAATTTTTCAGATCTGGCCCTATGTTTAGGCTCTTTGTTCATCCAGGTAGGGGTCAAGACTGTTGGCCACGAGAGTGTTCTGTCTTTCTGAGCCCTATAGCTGCAACTAAAGAGAGGAGAAATTTAAGTACTAGAATTTTAGACTATTACTGTCATCCTTTCCTGGGACGTTGCCTCTGTCCTAGCAATTATAGGCCTATACATAAGGTCTTAGTCTCTCTCTTATTCCCTTTTTCTAGTGGAGATCACTCTGTTTAATGAAAGACTGTTTTCATGGACCCCAATGACCTTGAAAATGTCCCTTAATTTCACTGGGCTTCAGTTTACCTTTAAAATAATGGAGTTGGGTTCCTAAGGCTCATCCCCCCAGCTCTAAATCTTTTTTCTTTTTGGCTCTAAATCTTATGAACTCCATCATCACAACATCTAAGGACAAGTATTATTTATTATTCTCAATTTATAACTAAGGAAAGAGAGGCCAAAAGAAATTTATGGAGTCTAGATGATCATTGAACTAGAATGGGCCTTTGAATTTATCTGGTCCGACCATCCTATTTTAACAGAAATTTAGTCTATTAACTTGTTTCAATGACAAAAAAGCTCTCTGAATGTGTGACAATTAGATGGCATAGTGGGAAGGGAGCTGATCTAAAAGATCTGGTTTAAATTCTGCCTCAAATTCTCACTGACTGTGTGACCCTGGACAAGTCACTGGCTTTGCTCAACCTCAGTTTCCTCCTCTGTATGATGGTGATAATAGTACCCACTTAACGTGATTGCTGTGAAGTTTAAATGAGATGCTATGTATGTATAGGCCTATATATGTATGTATATATACATACATATGAATATATGTGTGTATGTGTGTGTGTGTGTGTGTGTGTGTGTGTGTGTATATATATATATATATATATATATATATACAGAGAGAGAGAGAGAGAGAGAGCGCTTTTTTTTTTTTGGAGGGGGGAAGGCAGGGCAATTGGGGTTAAGTGACTTGCTCAAGGTCACATGGCTAGTAAGTGTTAAGTGTCTGAGGCTGGATTTGAACTCAGGTCCTCTTGACTCCAGGGCCCATGCTCTATTCACTGTGCCACCTAGCTACCCTGAGAGAGAGCTATTTTAACTTTAAAGTCCTATATAAATATTACATATCATTATTTTTATTTAGCCATTATTATTATGGTACAGTAAAAGGGTCATTTGCCTGGCTCTGTCACATGTGAGACCATGGATAAGTTAGTTCAACTCTTTCTTTTCTTATCTATGACATAATGGGGTTGTAGTATATAATTCCCAAGGTCTCTTCTACTCCAAATGTATGATTATAATGTCATGTTTGCTTTTTTTCCTACCACGCCATACTTAATATAATGTTGACATTCAGGGCTCATTTTACATCATTGGCTTTCTAGACCTTTAACAGAGTAGGTAGGAAAATCCAGTTCCACTCATGGAAGCTAGAAATCTATTATCACTTCCCATTTAAGCACATATACCCAGCTTTAAAATAGAAGAATAAATGGACTTTAAGGGTTCCTTTTTAATCACAACCCTCTCCTGATCATGATTATTCCTTCTCCTCTTTTTCCCAATCTAAGATTATGAGATTTAGACTAGGAGATTGGGAACAGAAGGGCAGAAGATCAGAGAAGAAGACAAAATAGGTGCTCTGCCATGATGCATGCACATTCAACTGTGGGAGAATAGAAGTAATAGCCTTTGTACCCACCATCTGAAACACTAAATTTAAATTTTAGATTGCAGCATCCTGCTGTAAGGTCTCCTATTATCCAATAGTCCTTTAAAACAATAGACCATTCAAACAGATTAACTCACAAGTTGGATAACACAGAGAACAAAGCAGACTTGTTGGGTATAATTGATTTATACACCTGTGGAAGACTTTCATCACTAAATTACTTTGTGTCTCAGATTTTTTCTCATCTGTAAAATCAGTATCATCTCTATCGTATAGGTTTTTGTTTAAGGGAGAAGCTTAGAGTTATTAAAAGCAACGGGCAATTTCCCAAATAAAATCCAGACTACCTTCTACAATCTCTGAAGAATTCAAGTTGAGTACCATCCAATGGATGATAGAATGGTACCTAGTTGACATGAGTAGGCTCCAATACATATAAACACTTGCTTAGGAGAAGTGAAACCACCTATGTCTTCACTGGAATCCATGTAATGTCAAGAGATCTAGGGGAAGGCTTATTGGATGGACTATCTGTGGACAATTTATGTGAGGAAAAGATAAATAAGCATGGATAGATTGTAATTAGCACCCTTGGAAGAGGAGTCTACAAATGCAAGATCAAAGTATTGAAACAAACAGACTCAGAGAAATCATGATTCTTGATGTGAGAACTTATGGCCAAGATCACAATGTAGCATTGATCAATGACCGTTGCCTTTTGATCTTTAAAAGCTTTTTTTAGTAATAGCAAGGAATAGGAGTGTAGGTGCCTGGGATGCTGGGGAAATTTTAGTTTGGTCCCTATAGTAGATAGAGAGTGGGCCTTTAAACTAGGAAGTCCTGAGTTTGAGTGCCACTTTTGATTCATACTGTATGACCCTGGGCAAGTACTTTAACTTTTTGGTGTACTAGACATCTCTTTAAGACTATAAATTGTAGAGAAGGTGCTGACTTGGATGTTTCATCTCAGGCGTTCCCTGTATCAATAAACTAATAGGTTCAGTCTTTAACCTATATATTCTATCACTGTAAGTTTCCTAGTTTTTCAATTGATTGAAGAAAGGAATAAAGCATTTATTAAGCACTTACTATATGCAAAACACCAGATTGAGAACTGGGGATACAGTTCTTAGAAATAGAAAAGCAAGCCAATTCCTACTCTCAAAATGCTGATGTTCAAATGGGGGACATAATAAGTCAGATGCAAAAGTCTCATGGTCCTTAGAGTGAGGTGGTAAAGAAGATGTTAATGCCTCTTTAATGTAATTTTCATTGAAAAAAGTCATACAAATTTCTGGTGTTGAATTATTTGACAGTGCCAAAGATTTTGGTGGCAAGCATTTTTCTTTCTGGGTCTTCAGTAGATGAGGCTGCAGCACTTCCAGGATCTACACAGGCGTTGCTTTCCAGGATGATCACTGAAGGCATTGGTCTGGAAGGCCAATTTGGGTTCTGGATGCTGGTCTGTTTCCATTAGTGCTGAGGGAAGATGGTGGTCAAGGTGGTGATGGGGGTTTGGCTCACCTGGCACTTGCTGCCTCCTGCCTTTCCCTCAGGGTGATTTGCAGCTACAGTGAATTGTCTGCCCTATGTGTGTGCCAGATGATTGGAAGCTGGTAGAGAGATGGCTGGGTACTTTTCCACAGGAATAGGTTCTTTACATGATGACTGTGACAATTGAGCTGGAAGAAGAACTGGTAGTCTGGAGAACATTTCTTCTCCTAGGGCTTCTGTGCCGATCTGACTGTTGGTGGCAATTGGTTAGCTGTTGTTGCTGGTAGGGATGAGGAAGGTTGAACCCCCTCTCCACAATGATTTCCATCCCCAGTAATTGCTGTGGGGTCTAGGCTGGAAGCAGGTCTGGAGGTCTGTGGGTCACTGCTAGTCCCAAGGCTAGGGTCCTAGTTTATCTCCATCACGGTCTGAGACGAGATAGTGCTCAGAGTAGTTGTGGTGGTTGGACTTGCCTGACACATACTTCTTCCTTTTTTTTTTTTTTTTCTCATTCAGGGTCCTTTGCCACTTCATCTAGGCTAGTATATCTGCTTGTGTGACAATTGTTTGACAATTTTGTAGAATGATAAGGGACCCCAATGAAAAAAGGAATTGAGAGGAGTCAGTTGGTTCCATGAGGCAATTACACTTGAGTAAAGAGGACTGAGCTCTTCTATGGACCATGCATATGTTATTGACTCTTGGAGGTAAAGAATCCTATGGAGATAACTTTTATTAATTAGGGAAATATGCAGCTTTGAAGCATGACTTAAAGTATACATTTTCCCAGATAGCTTTGCAAATGTTTCATAACTTGATACTTTTCAGAGTCTTTGATGCCTGGGAGGTACCATTGAACTGACCTGATTGAAATTCTTTAGTTTCTTCAGTTGTCAGAACTAAGTCCTGGTCTGAGATGGAGCTGTGATGTCCCCATGGTAACAGAATTTCATTAATGATGAAATGACATCACAGAGCTGTCTTCTCTTTGGGGCATCAGAGTCTTTCAGCTATACCAAATACCTTTAAAGACATCTTTTAAACACACACACACACAGATAATGTTAAGGAGTTGCAATGTGTGTGCTGGTCAAAGAAGTCCTCACACTGTTGAAATCACATATACTTAAATACAGA
>CM053589.1:66359179-66422770 GCA_028646515.1 Pseudochirops corinnae | reverse complement strand
CATAAAGTCATTTGCTTCCATTTGCTCCACTCTAATTCTGAAGAAATTATTCTCTTCAGACAGCTATTGAGATTCTTTTTCCATCTGGCAAAGTTGACTTTTTAAGGCATTCTTCTCCTCATTGCCTTTTTGGGCCTCTTTTGCCATTTGAGTTAATCTATTTTTTAGGATGTTATTTTCTTCAGTCAGGTTGTTGACTCTCTTTTCATGATTTTCTTGCATCATTCTCATTTCTCTTCTCATTTTTTCCTCCACTTCTCTTATTTGGTTTTCAAAATCCTTCTTAAGCTGATCTATGGCTTTTAGGCAGTCTTCATGTTTCTTGGAAACTTTTGGTGTGGGAGTTCTGACTGTGTTGTCTTCCTCCCATTCCATGCTTTGATCCTTTTTGTTTCCAAAGAAGGAATCTAGAGTTTGGTTGCTGTTCTTACTTTGCTTCTTTTTCCTGCTCATGTTGCCAGTCAATTACTTGATTTTTTTTTTAGCTCTGAAGAACTCTGCTTCCAGAGAGGAAAGCTCTGTCCCAAATCGCTGTGGTTTTTGCAGCTGCCGGAGCTATTGAGAGGCTGCCATTTTTTTGCAGCCCCCACCAGCTCTGGCTCAGTGAAAATGCACCCCAGTATCACTACCCAAGACCACAATCCAGATCCAGGCCGTTCAATGCAAGAGCACTTAGCCTCTGAATGATTGCTTGGCCCCCCTGCAGTCTGTAGGCTGGGGACTCTGAAGCAGCCACATGGAGGTAGCTGTGCTCCTGCCACTTCCTTGCCCTGGAGGCAGTTTGGCCCTACTGCTTTTCTCCCCCAAATTTAGCTGAGTTCCACTGACCTTTCATTTTGTCCTTGTTTCTTATGGCTTGATAATTCTGGGAACTGCCACAGCTTTGGCTGATCCACTCTCCTGAAGTCTCCAGCTGTGGCTGGTCCTGGCCGCCCCAGGACCAAGCTGTGTTTTCAGGCTGAGCTGGTTTTGGCTCCCAGCGTGCTGCGATGAGCCCTTTGTGCCAAGCTGCCTTCAGCAGGAATGTGTTTTTCTGTATTTTTGTGAGTTTTGGAGCCCTAAAATTTGTTTAGAGTCATATTTTATGGGTATTTGAGGTGGCTTTATGGGAGCTGCGGCACCTTGTTGCTTCTATGCTACTATCCTGGCTCCGCCTCCCCAAGGGATGATATCTTAAAATTAAAATTAAGATGTGAGAAAGGAATGGGAGAAGGAGAAAGGGTAAGGCCATTTGTCAGGGTTCTTTGTCAGGGTTTGCTCAACCTGCCTGAAGGTGCAGCCAGTTACTTACCTTACTTACCTCAAAGGAGAAGACGCTGGAGGTTTCTCTTGAAAAGGAAAGTCACTGCTCAAGGGTATATGCTAAGAAGGTTTATTGAGGTCTCACCCGGGAAGCCTTACAGCAGGATCTTAAGTCAGGCTTCGCCCTCCCTCCAAGGCTTGGGTCTTTTATCTACCCCAGATGCACAGACCACATGTGACAAAGCCCAGCTGAGCAGAATTGTGATAGGGGAAGTGCAATTACAAAGGCATGAAGACCCCAGCATGTGGAGACACTAGTCGGAAACCTCAGGTATCACAGGTAAGAGAGTCTTGAGCAATGCAATATCCCCTGGCCAGGGACGGTGCAATATGCTCTGACTTCCACTGTGACCCAACTAATTCCTGGGCCTCACATCCTCCCTGTGTCTCAACATCACCACCCGAAATCCTGCACATATTCTGTGATCCTCACATAGCCCCTTCTTTGTTTTGCGCATAGCGCTCACATTGGAGTATGATCTGGGCTTTGAGCAAACTTAAAGAATTTTTCAACATGCTAACAGCATGTCCAATACCCATAGAAATACAGAATAACAAAACAAGAGAGCAAAAGACTAGCAATGCAAAAATAGGTTAGGGTAAATTTTCTCATATCAATGGGAAGAGCAGGAAGGTGAAAGAGAATGGGTCAACCTCACTCTCATTGAATTTGGCTTAAGGAGCGAATAACACAGACATTCAATTGGGTATCTTACCCTACAGGAAAGCAGGGGGGAAGGGAATAAGAGAGGGGTGATAGAAGGGAGGGCATATTGGGGGAGAGGGTAGTTAGAAGCAAACACTTTTGAAAAGGGACAGGGTCAAAGTAGAAAACAGAATAAGTGGGGGGTGGGATAGGATGGAAGGAAATATAGTTAGTGTTTCACAATATAACTACTAAGGAAGTGTTTTGCAAAACTACACATGTACAACCTATGTTGATTTGCTTGTCTTCGCAGTGGGGGTGAGTGAGGAGGGAAGAAGGGAAAGACTCTGGAACTCAAAGTTTCATAAAACAAATGTTAATGCATGTTACATGCAACTTGGAAATAAGATAAAAAGGCAATGGGGTATAGAAATCCATCTTGCCCTACTGGAAAGTTAGGGGGGGATGGAGGAGGATATAAGAAAGAACAGATTGGGGGAAGGGGTTTCAGTAGGCTTGCTAATTTGGTGTTGGGTGTAGGGAGAGATGGGGAGAAAAATGTATAACTCAAAATCTTGTGGAAATGAATACTGAAAACTAAAAATAAATAAATAAATTGGAGAAAAAAAGAAAAGTAGGAGGAAGCTAGGTTAGTAAAGGGCTTTGAATGCCAAACAGGGCAATTTGTATTTGATCCTGGAAATCATTGAGAACCACTGGAGTTTATTGAGTAGGAGAGTGATATGATTAGACATGTGCTTTAGGAAAATCACTAGGTTGATAAGGGAGTTTTCTGAAAGATACTCTCAGTGAACTTATAGAAGCTTATATCTATTAGCATTTAGGCTTTAAAAAAATTAAAAAGCAATCATTTTAATTATCTATGCAATAGTCTGTGGAACATTAAATACACAACATTATTAACAGGAAAGTGGCTTATCTGAGAACTGTTTTAACATCATCAAAAAAGAGGATGAGATGAGTTATAATGATGATGATAACAACAGCTTATATTGATAGTGTTTTAAACTTTCTTTTTTTTATTTTTTATTTTTTAATTTTTTGCTTTTTGGAGGGCAGTTGGGGTTAAGTGACTTGCCCATGGTCACATGGCTAGTTTTTGTGTTAAGTGTCTGAGGTTGGATTTGAACTCAGGTCCTCCTGACTCCAGGGCCGGTGCTCCATTCACTGTACCACCTAGCTGCTCCTTCAAACTTTCTTTACAAAGCTTTCATATATACATTGTCTTATTAGGGCTTCAAAATTACCCTGTCAGGTAGGTGTCAAGATTATTCCTTCTTTACAGATGTAGAAATAAGCATAAATAAGTTTATTGATTTTCCCAGAGTCAAATGGCTAGTAAATCTGAGGTACGATTCAAACAAAGGTCTTCCTAATTTCAAGTCCAGAACTTTTGTAATATAAAGAAAACATGAAATCAGTGAGTGAGTTTGAAAAAGGCAAGAGTCAAGTAAAGGGAACAAAATTTGGAGTCTGGGACACCAAGTAAAAATTTCACCTACCTCCCAATTTTGATTAGGATTCTAGGCTTGGTTTATAACAAAGTAGCATAGGATAAATAATCAGAGCCCTAAGAGTGATTAGTGAAACCTAGGCTGTAGTCTTGGATTTATTATAGACTAGTGATATGGCCTTGTATCCCGGTGCCCCCTTCCCCATCAGTAAACTGAGGCAGTTAGCACAGTGAGATCCCTTCTGGAAGTACGATTCTACATTATTTTCTTCGGGGATCAAATGAGATAATATAAGTAAAGTGTTTTACAAACCTTTAATAGATGTATAAATGTTAAATTCCATTATTACTATTTAGTTGATCTTCACAAAATCGTAGAGGTCAGAGATTAAAATCAATTTTATTGCCTCTCAGTCCTGTGATTTTCCTACAAGACCACACATATATCTAGTGAGACACCTGGAGCAATTAAGTGCTAAATTGCTTTAGGTCATTTCAGAATATTTGTACCACAATTCATCTTGTTTCTCATATTAGAAACCTTGTGGGTTTTATCTGACTTTTGTCCCCCTCATCTCTCACAGCCAATCAGTCACCAAGCCCTATTGATTCCACCTTTGCAATATCTCTTGTATCAGCTCTCTCTGTTTCTATAGATGCCATCCTAGTACAGACCCCAATTACCACCTGCCTGGACTGTTTCTTCCTGACAAGTCTGTCTCTCTCCATGATTTCCCCTCTCTAATCTCTCCCTCTTGCCACTGTCAGAATCATTTTTCCTGCACTCAGATCTGGTACTGTGACATGTCTGTCAAGAAGCACCAAAACAAAAAAAAATCAGAACTGCAAATGGTTCTTTATTGTCTACTGAATAATAATTATGTTCTTTTGTTTGACACTGAAAGCTCTCCACAATTTTTCCTAACTTCCTAGTCTTAGCATATGTTATATCTTTCCATACACTCTGCACTCTTATCAAACTGGCCCTTGAATATACCTTATATTATCATGACTCCTGTTGAGGACATGTTGAGTCCTGTGCCTGGAACACCATCTCTTTCCTTTTTGTTAAATTCTTACATATCCTTTATTTATTTATTTATGGGAGACTGGTGTGGAAATGTCTGTAATTTCATTCGTTTAGGTATCCCCTGTTGGCAAACCTCTCTTTACCAAAGCATATCAACACTTGCCCTGAAAATGATTGTCTTGGAAAGTTTCCTAGGACATTGAGAGGTTAAGTGACTTGCCTAGAAATCAGATAGCAGATATGTGTCACAGGTGGGACTTAAACCCTGATCTCTCTGACTCCAAAGCCAGCTCCCTATTATACCATGATGCCTCTTAATACGCAACTCAAATCCTGCCTCTGTCTGATCTCTCCTTATTAGGCAAGGATGGTGGTGGCTGTTTTGCAAGTCCTCTAATTTGTTTATTTTATAATATTGTCTGTTACTTTTCCCCTACTAGACTTTAAGTTCTGTAAAGTTATGGACCTATTGTTATCTGAATTTCATTATTTCCTCAGTTCCCTTTCATGTCTTTGTGTCTAAAAATCTACTTGGTACCCGATTCAGAGTTTCAGTGAGAAAAAAGTTGGGTGTTCCCGTGACTGGTTGTTTTTTAATTCTCCAATTCAACAAGTAAGGCAGTTGCCTTTCCATAGTGAAACTAGCGAATTTGATTTGTGTCATTACTCCACTAACCTTGAGACCATATTTGACTGCTTGGGAATCAAGCATACTGTCTGGACCCCTGAAGGAACAATTATAATCAGCTGAGTTGCAGCTGGGCAATTTAGCTCTGTGGGGAAGGAGAGAGCATATCTTTTACTCACTTGCGCCAGCTTCGGGGAAACTATAAAGAACATTTAATTTTTATAGTTCCTCTGATTAGGTTCTGTTCCAGCACCTCTTTTGGTCGAAAGAATCAAGCAAATAGTTAAATAAAGCTGAACCCTCAAACAATTTTCTAGATGGAAGCTGTCCTGCCTGCGGAATACTTAGCACCATGTCATCTTCCACCAGTAAACTGAAAAACAAAATTGCTTGCATGAGGCACCAGTTACAATGAAGAAATGGGGGGAAAAATTCAATTCCTAGCTTAGAAAAATCTAATTCTCTCAAGGTATATTGAAGTCTGGAAAGCAGTTATCTTTCTGAGCGAGCTAGATGCGACCTGGAAATGTATCTCCTAATAGTTTTGGTGAGATTAAGTGGCGTTTCCCTGATTGCAGTGGCTACATACAGGTCACATTGGTGATGCCCCTCCCCTGAGTGAGCCACTCCTGCTGCACCCTCCCATTGCTCCCAGGTTCTCTCACCTCCTGCCCCTGCCCCCTCCTTCTTCACATCTGCCAGGGCTCCCTATCGGTGGATGCAGAATTGAGTTGCCTGACAGCTTTGAAGGATAAGTTTAATAGAAATTGATGGAAGCAGCCCAAGAAGGCCACCATTCTATTATTCTTGCTGGGAGAAAGGTTATTAAGCTCTGATGGAGTCACGCACTCTTGCTGAAGTATTTTGGGACTGAGGAGACATGATGTTTACTGGGTTTGCGAAGGGATTGGGGGAGAAGTTGCAAGGGAAATTAATTTGAACTGTAATCGATGTCAGGTCAGGAATCAGGGTGATGGGAGAGAGCTGATTTTTTTTTTGGTGGGGTGAAAATCATTACTCCTTAAGCTAGGCAGTCGACCTTCCCTATCTTCTTTGTAAGGTGACTAATTGTCAATTTGGAAGCACAGGCTAAATTTGGGGAGTCACTTTGGTTTATAAATGCTGCTGCCTCTGGCTTTCAGAGTTAAATCTATCAATCAAAATCTACACCACTTTCTTTGGTCACCTCATGCTTATAACATAAAGGCCTCTGGCTATTTGCATGCAACAGTTGTGAAGTTATTCAGTCTGCTGTTCCATTTTTTTTAAAAAAGCATTTTTGTGTCAGTTGCTTGACTTCTTTCCCTTTTTGTTCCAATATCATGCTTTCAAGGTATAAACTTGTTTTCTTACAGAGTTTCTTAAAACTTCAGCTGCCTTGGGATGTGACAATATAATTAAAAATGTAATGCTACCTAAATTATTTGCTTATTCAGTTCCATAACAATCAAGGTCCCTAAGAATTACTTTAGAGAATCAGGAATTTACAAAAATCATTTGGGGGAACAAAGGGTCTAGATTCTTATTCTTAAGGGAAATTATGAAATAAAAAATGAGAAAGAAGGGGGCTTAATGGTACTAAATTTCATACTATATTCCAAAGTGATAGTCATTAAAAGTATTTGATATGGGCTAAAAAAATAGGAAAGTTGACAAGTGTGAAAGATTGTTATGTAACAGATTATATCATGTTATGTTACAGATATGTAACCTATAAGTAAATGGTCATAGAAATAGTGTTCAGTAAACCCAAAGACCCCAGCTACTAGGGTAAGGACAAAAAACTAATGAGAAAATTGGAAAGCAGTCTGGCAGAAATTAGGGTTAGGGCAAAATCTCATACCATATACCACAATAAACTCCAAATGGATACATGACATAGATATATAAAAAGTCATATTATAATCAAATTTGTGGATCAAAGAAGAAAATACTTTTTGCAAATATGGATGAGGAAGAGTTCAAGTGATAGAAAGGATCACATAAGCTAAAAAGAATCTAGTTAAAATTACAGGCTATGATAGGACTAATGTCTACAAGTATTTCCCCACAACATGGATTAGGTCCATTCTTCTCTCCTTTCCTCTATAACATAGATAAGTCCTCCTCCTTCTCTCTTGTGACAAGGATTAGTTTTCCTTAAAAAGCAGACATAGCAGTCACTGGGACCCTGATTGGTCCTTGCTTCCCTGATGCTTTTGCTGGCTACCTAAAGATATTAAAAAAAATAAACAAAAAACCCTACCCAGGTGAGGTTGGGGTCCCTCAGATTAATTGGATTTCTGAAGACAACACAAGTTATTATACCATGTCATTATACAAGTCCTGATACTCTGCCCTGTTGACCAGATGGGAATTCACATGGAGACTGAGGGAAGCCATGTCCAGAGAAGCCAAGTACCACTATTTCCTTGTTGTATAACCTTCTTATATTAGGAAAAGTAAATCTCTCTTTGTTAATTGTTCAGTGACTTATGAGTGCCACATTTTGTCCTAACATCAAGCCTAAACTAAGAGTGTTTTGGCATTAGTCCATTTCTCCAGAGGAGAAACCATTAACTGGGGGAAATATTTGTAGTACTTTTTTCTGATAACTACTGAAACTACTTATTTCTCACAAGACTGTACTCATTTTGGACTTCTTTGACTTATTTACTAGCTTTTTTTTTTTTTTTTTTTAGCTTTCAGCTTCCTTTTGTATGTTATCTTTTATTAGACTATAAGTTCCTCAAGGACAGGGACTGTATGTTTTTTTTCATATTTCTGTGTCCAGCACTTGATACTTTGCCTGGTACATAGTGGGCAATAAATGACTATTGATAAAATTCTGCTATCCAAGATCTATCAGGAATTGATTCAAATACTTAAGAATCATTCCTCAATTGGTAAATGGTCAGAGGATATGAACAGGCAATTTTCAAAGGAACAAATTCAATCTATCAAGAGTCATATAGATATACATATAGATATACATATATAAATGTGTATATATATATATATGTATATATATCCCAAATCACTGAAAATTAGAGAAATGCAAATTAAAGTAACTCTGAGATCCTAACCTTACACTCCTCTGATTGACAAAGATGAAAAAAAGGAAAATAAGTTATTGAAGGGACAACAGAAGATGAACTTATATACGTTCATTCAATTAGGAAGAGCAATTACTTTATCTTGGTGGCCGGGTAGCACAGTGATTAGAGAACTGCCTGGAATCAGAAAGATTCATCATCCTGAATTTAAATCTGGCCTCAGATACTAGCTGTGTGACCATTAGCAAGCATTTAATCCTGTTTGTCTCAATTTCCTCATCTGTAAAATGAGCTGGAGAAAGAAATGGCAAAATATTCCAGTATCTTTGCCAACAAAACCTTAAGTGGGGTCACAGAGAGTCTGAAAAAACTGAACAACAATGAGGAAAAACTTATTTTATCTACCTGTACAGTAGTCTACAGAATATTAATGTCAAAGAATGATAGCGGAATAGTGATTTGTCCCAGGATCATTTTAACTGAACTTCATCAAAAAAATATGAGAATGAAGTTAAAAATGACAACAATAATAAGAAATGTTTACAATAATAATATATTTAGGATGAAAGATTTAGAGTCAGAAGGGAACTTGGAGGTCATCTAGTTCAACTCAACATGTTACAGATGAAGAAGATGAAATTCACACGAATGATTTGCTCAACATCACATAGTTAAGTGACAGAACTGTGATTTGCAATCTGATCCTCTAACTTCACCACACTTATATGTCACATTTAGATTTATAAAGGAATAAATTGTGCCAGAGGATTAGGCACAAGGTCAAGCCTGTTCTGCCTTTGCATCTCTGTGTAATATGAAGCAGAAATGGATGTCTTTGGAGTAAGAGAATCATAGATTTATAGCTAAAAGGATCCTCAGAAAAAATTGAGTCTAACCTCCTCATTTCACAGATAAAGAAAGTGCAGCCCAAAAGATTTTAAATGACTTTCCCAGGTTTACACAGCTAGTAAGCATGTGAAGTGAGATTTGAACCAAGGTTTTCTGACTCCATGGCCAATGCCCTATCTCCCTGTTACTGTTCTCTCAAGAGGTTTACATTTCTGGGTTAGGTTGACTTTCTATCCCAGAACTATTGGGATGGTCCCTACATTAATATGTGAAAATATATTTTTAATCAGCCTTAGAAACAAGAATTTTTAAAAATCAGATAACATATCCATTAAAAAAAAACAAAAACAACATGACACTTCTGGCTTACCCTTAAGAAAGGGTAAGAAGAATATATAAGAAAAATATGGACTTTGAATAAATAGCAAGAAGTAAACTGCCTTTCTTCTATATTTGACTCTAATCAATGATTATGTATTAAGTGCTGAGGCTATAAAGACAAAAAAATTTCTCTGTTCTTAAGATACTTAAATTCTATTAAGGCTTGTACTATATATTCAAATAAATACAAAATAATCATTGTAGCACACTCTTTTGTGACACAGCACATTCTGCCTCTTGATAAAATTATATGAAATTTGATAAAAAATAAAATTTGAGCTTTAAATTCCCTATCTCACCTAGTGCTTTGTCTTGTCCATAACAGGTTTGCAAGAAATTACTGTTGAATGAATGAAGGAGTAAACTAATGACCCCACTAGGGTTCATAGTTGCCTGAAAGGAGGGGGAAGAAAAGATACTAACAATGCAGATTCCCAAATCTGATTCTGAATTTTCCAGCTTGCTTGTCTATATAGAGCCAATGAAACATATAATTGACAAATCTCTATTTTATTTGCATCTTGTAGTTACTGCCCTAATACTCCTTTGGTACAGTACACTGCTTACAGCCTACAGTCATTAGCCCAGCATTCATTGATACTGCTCCTGTTAAGTATGGGCATTTTTTTTCTGGATTCTTACAATAGCCTAAATTATTGCTTCGTGTGGTCTCAGTCTACATAGTGAGCTTTCAATGATGGATAAAATTGGCTCGCGTTAAATTATGAAAGCCAATTATAGTCACACTCGTTTTTATGAGACAGTGTGCAGTTCCCAGTTAAACAGACCCTCATGGACTCACTGTGTTGCTTATACTACTGACTGCTGGCTTTACTTGGGGTTTTTCTCACCTGGTCTGCTTGTTGTCAGCTATTTAATATTGCTTAAGCAGAAGAATCTTTAACCACCCCAGCTGTTAAAACATTAGTACATGCTTTAGTGAGCTCAAATTTAAATTATTCTAATAGCCCTTTAGGGGATCTTTTTGTTCCTTTTACTTGAAAGTTGTGAAAATGCAGCAGGGATTTTTTTAACTTTTTCACTTCCTCAATGTGCTCATATTTCCCCATTATTTCCAGAGAAGCCCTGATCAGTCATTAGTTAGAGGATTAATTTTAAGCTGTTAATTTTGTGTTTAAAATTAATTGGGCAACAATTCTGTGGCTCTGTCTTTCACTGTGTGTTATATCTGCCCTTTAAAAGGAATTATGAGCCCTTTCAGAGATGATATTTCATTAATTTTAATATCACATTAAGTACAATATAATCAGGTAGACACAACCCACCAGGAAACTAGGAGGAGGCTACCCTAAGTGAGCTATTGAAGGGTCTCTTAACTCTGCTAAAACCCATACTTCAAACTCCAGGCTCCCTACTTTGTGAAACCTTTCTTGGTCCTAATCTTAGTTTATTCAAACTTGGTTTGTACTTATAAAACATGTTGAATAATAAACGTCTTATGTATTAACTGACCAACTAGAAAACATTTGTCAAAAGTTCTATTATCTTCCAGGCACTGTTTTAGGTACTGGAGATAAAAGAATAAAAGTGAAACAGTTCCTGCCCTGAAGGAGTTTACATTGTATTGGGAGAGATAATATGTACAAATACACAAAATAAATACAAAGCAAATTTTTTGTAGGTGTCCTCTCTTAGAGACTGGGGGTTAAGAAAAGGTCTCAAGAAGTAGGAGGTGGGAGAGGATTCTGGGAAGATGGCAGAGCAGGTAAGAAAATTCCAAGCTCTCAAGATTTTCCCCCCCAAAAGAGTTAAAATAGCACCTTAGGGAGAACAAAGTGTGGGTGGAAATAAATAAGGATAGGGGCACTACCGGGGTCTTTCTAGGACAACTTGAGAAGATCAGAAGAAAAATCCCAGAACAAGGTTTGGTCCCAGCCAAGAATAAACACCTACAGGTTAGGTTCCCTTTTAACACCCAGCAGCAAGCCGCTTAAACAACTAGCAGCAGGCCCGAGGGTTGGTTAGTGTGAGAGGCTGGCTTGGCCCCAGCCACAAGAACTTTTACCCCCAGAATAGTGAAGGAAGTTGGGCATTTGAGCCCAGGAAGATTGAGGGAACCTCTGCTGAAGAACACTAGACCCGGCTGTGCTGCTAAGAGCTCTGGGAGTCAGAAGGAACTAGCACTTGCCCTGGGGAGTGCAGAAGCAGTGGGGCAGAAAGCCCCTGGCTGTGGGCACTTACAGGAGGTTGGAGATTTGGATTTGCTTTCAGGCTAGAGGGGAGAACTGAAGATCTGGGGCCAGAGGCACCATTTCCCATAACCCAGGACTAGAGGTGATTACAGAAATTAATCTATTACCACAAAAAATGTACGGGGAAAGGAGAAAGAAACCAACCATAGAATGCTATTGTGAGAATAGAGATGACTGGGGTTCATCTTCAGAAGAGGGTTTTGAAGTAAAGAAACTCCCAAAGAGTAACATCAAGTGGTTACCTGCCCAAAAATAATTCATGGAAGATCTTAAAAAAGACTAAAAATCAAATGACACAGATGGAGGAAAAACTAAAAAAAAAAAAAATCCAAGTAAAACAAGAAGGTTAAAAGTCAGTCCATTAGAAAAGGAGATCCAGAATCTTAAGGAAGAAAATGACATCTTGAAAACTAGAATTAGGCAAAATGAAACCAGTGAAATTATAAGAGATCATGATATAATTAACCAAAATATGAATAATGAAAAAATAGAAGAGAAAGTGAAACATCTTAGAAGAAAAACAAAATATTTGGAGAATAGATCAAGAAGAGAAAATATAAAAATAATTGGAATAACTGAAAGTTATTATAAAAAAAATCTTGATATAGTAATACAAGAAATAATGAAAGAAAATTGTCCTGAAGCATTAGAACAAGGGGGGGGAAAGTAGAAATAGAAAAAAAATCTATAGATCAAAGATCCTATGAGGAAAATTCATAGGAATATCAGTCAAATTCTGAAGCCCCAGCTCAAGGATAAAATATTAAAAACATCAAGGTTAAAACAATTAAAATATGGTGGTGCCACAATTAGAATCTCATAAGATCTGGCAGCGTAGACATTAAAGGACTGCAGGTCTTGAAACAGAATATATTGAAGAGCAAAAGATCTGGGGCTCCGGCCGAAAACATACCCTGCAAAGTTAAGTATTATCCTCAATGAAAAAAAAAATGGACAGTTGATAAACTCTCAAGCTTTCAAGACTTTGTTAAAAAAAAATCCTGAACATAATAGAAGATTTGACATACAAGAACCAAGAGAAATATAACGTATGTACCAAAGACTGATTATAGGGAATTCATAAGGACAGATTATTTATATGTATGTATATATATAATGTAAAATGTATGTCTAAGATTCTTATTAATAATTGTGTAGCTTATAGGAAAGATTGGGGTAAACCTGAATATGACATGAATTTAAAAAGTAAAACCATTTAGGAGCAGCTAAAAAGAGTAATTATTTTATAAAAGTGAGGTGCAAAGGGAAGAATTGATAAAGAGGAATTAGATGGGGGAAGAGGGCTGGTAGTTCTGGTGCCCTAGTTTTATCAGAAATGGATTTAAGAGAGAAATACACACACGCACACATACATATATATACACACACACACATATATACACATATATATTTAAAAGAGTATAAATGTCTTCTAAATTCAGAATAAATAAAACTATAGGGGCATAGGGAGGGGGAAGAGAACAAGGAAGGGATCTTTAGAGGGGAGAATGAAGGAATATGTTAAAGGATGGGTATAGAAGGATGTTTAGATTTATGGGAATGGGAGGGATGCTTGGATGGGGCAAGACAAGTAATAGGAGAGAAAGGTAGTGGGTAGAAGTAAAGTAGAAGGGGCAGGAGGGATAGGAAACAAGAAAACATGCACAAATATTAAAAACAAAGATTGGGAGTAGAATATGTTTGGGAAAGTATATGTCTATATATGTATGTATATATGTCTATGCATATGTATATATCTATAGCTATAGAGAAACATATCTAAACTTTAGTCTTCTGGGGGCTGGGAGGAGGGAAAAAAGAACAAAGTAAAAATGCATGCAGCAGAGAACAAAAGACCACTCACACGGAAGCAAAGAAAAGATGGACAATTCTCAACACAATATGTATTATTTATCATACAGGCCTTCTTGAAACAAAAATTCGTTGTTACGTATTTTGAATCCTCTTTTATGTTCTGCTGTGCACATGACATATTTTTTTCTTTCTTACTTTGTATTTAAGTTCCAATATTTAAGTTTATGACATCTTTTTGTTTCTTTTCTCTATTCTGTATTTGTGTTCTGGCCTTTGAGTCTAAAATAAAACAAAAAGAAGTAGGAGGTAGCATTTGAGTTGAACTTTGAAGGAAATTAGGGATGTTAAGAGATGGAGGTGAGGAAGGAGGGCATTCTAGGTATGTACTCTTTTATTCTCTGTTTATAACACACAATTTAGTATTTAATTGTAGTCTATATTTTCCATTCATCATAGAGTGTTTTGCAAACCTTAAAGTGCTATTTAATTAAATTAATATTTAATTTAACTTCTTATGCAGCTACTGGTACATTTTAAGGTTAAGCTATTGCCTGGGATGTAAAAATTTGCTTAAAAGCCTTCAGTGTTCCTTAGATAATAGCTAAAGGAAGAATCACAACTGCTCCTGACTCCTTGGTGATACAAATCCTCTTTCTCAGTCAACCTATTTGTGAAACCTTTAATTGTAGTTTAATTCCTAACCTGTTTTAGTTTATCTTATGTTTGATGAAGTTTCCTTCCTTATTATGATTTTGTTTAACTAAGTTTGTTCATTTTTTTGTGACATTGAAGGAAACATGGGATTATGGATGCAACTTCTCTATAACTTTTATGGTTTATGAAGAATATGTAAAAGAATTATTTCTCTGTTACTATGATATAATTTTACCTGTATGAATACTTGGTAGAGTCCTCATGATTGTTTTCTCCAAGGCCTGAACTTCTGCTTAAGAATGCTAATAAAAATAATTAATATTAATAGCCCTGGGTTTTTATCTCTATAATTTCATCATTGTGGTAAATATACATTTGGAAGCAATTATCCACCACATGAACTCAGGAGATATTTCTCCAATAACACTTCTTACTAGCTCATTCTAGCAAATATCTTTGTTTTGAGCTATTTGTATCCTTCAGATGAGTATTGAAAGGTAAACCCATCATTGAGGATTCATGAGCTTTTAGGTGTGCAGAGCTATAGAGTACCTTGAATCCGTGTTAGTAATCTTCTGGGAATATGTCTGTTCTATGGTTGTAAGTTGAGGGTGTCCCTTGGTGACACCCCTCCCAATCTTGCACTTATGATCTTTTGTATAGAAATATTCTCAAATATTTAAAAATGTAATTATTTCAAAAACAATATTTTATTTTTTCCCCAATTGCATATAAAAAGATTTTAAAAAATTTTGATTCCCAAATTCTCTCCTTTCCCTCTCCCATCCCTGAGATGATAAGTAATTTGATATAGATTATACATGTGCAATCATGTAAAACATTATGTCTGTATTAGTTACATTGTGAAAGAAAAAACAGACGACAAAAACCCCCATGAAAAAATAAAGTAAAACATAGTATGCTTTAATCTGCATTCAGACTTCATCAGTTCTTTCTCTGGAGGGATAGTATTTTTCATCATGAGTCCTTTGGAGTTGTCTTGGATCATTGTATTACTGAGAAAAGCTAAATCATTATAGTTGTTCCCTGTATGATATTGCTGTTATTGTGTACAATGTTCTGCTGGTTCTGTTCACTTCACTTTGCATTAGTTCATGTAAGCCTTCTCAGGTTTTTTTGAAGCCATCCTGCTGATTATTTCTTATAGCACAATAGTATTCCATTACATTCATACACCACAACTTATTCAGCCATTCCCCAATTGATGGGCATTCCTTCAATTTCCAACTCTTTGCCACCGCAAAAAGAATTGCTATAAATACTTTTGTACATACCAGTCCTTTTCCAGTTTTTGAAAGACCACTTTTTGTGAAAGAATTATCAGCTGTGTGTATGTCTGACAAAGAGATTAAGGTGGTGAGAAATTAAATTATCAAAATTCATTAAAGTTCTTGACAGTTTTTTTTTTTAAGTTTTATTTTATATTTTGTTTTTCTTGAAATCCTTCCTTTCTCTGCTCTTACAACCTATTATGTCTTTCCCTGCCCTGGGATTAAATAAAACCAATCAGTCATCAGCATCAAAGTTATCAGAAGCATATGACAGTATATGTAAAACTTGACATTCCTGTTTTACAACATAACAACCTCATACATCCATCATCAGTGAGACTTCATTTATTCATCTCATTTCTAGGTCCAATGTTGGATGTAACTACAAAGCCTTTGGCTTCATTTTATTTTCTTTTTCAGTCACACTGTTATAATCATTGCATATGTTGTTTTCCTGGTTCTGTTTACTTCTCTCTGCATCAATTCATATGGATCTTTGCACATTTTTCTGAATTTAGCATATTTGTTATTTCTTATGAGACAATGATATTTAATAAGATTCACTAACAGTACAATAACATTATATAGTACTTACTATGTGCCAGGCATTGTACTATATTATCTCATTTGAATCTCACAACAACTTTAGCAGGTAGATGCTATACTCACCCCCAATTTTACAGCTGAGGAAAGTGAGACAAGCAGAAGATTAAGTGACTTGTCCCAACTCACATAGCTAGTAAGTGTCTGAGGTTAGATTTGAATTCAGGTCCTCTTGATTCATCTAGGCCCAGCTTTTTATCAACCTACCTGCCTATTATTTCATATTAATATTAATACTGTAATTAATATTAATATTAAATTAAAATATTAATAAATAAATAGACACTTATTTTCAGGCTTTTTGGTACAGCAAAAAGTGCTACTATAGGGGGCGGCTCGGGGGTACAGTGAATAGAACACTGGCCCTGGAATCAGGAGGACCTGAGTTCAAATCTAGCCTCAGACACTTAACACTTACTAGCTGTGTGACCTTGGGCAAGTCACTTAACCCCAATTGCCTTCCAAAAGGCAAAAAAAAAAGTGCTACCATGAATATATTGGAATATAGGATATTTCTTTTTGCTTCTGATTTACTTGGAGCATATGAGACAGAGCTGTTTTTAAGTGGCCCAAAAGGAGAGAATTCTTATTTTAAGGATTTTGCCATCTATGTTACGCTATGTAGCGGGAGGGTAAATTGGGAAGCTGCTTCTTAGTCGGTAAACTTTACTAAATCTTTGCAAGTCTATATTATATACAAAAGCTCCATCCTTATTGCACTTCAGCTAAGGGAATGCATAACCATTATATTTTAATTTTGGTCTAGAGAATCCACTTAATTTAATTTCTTGTGCAGTTACTAGTGTCTTTTAAGGTTAAGCTAAAACGTATGAGTAGTGTTGAAGTGTGTGATTTATTGTTATTTTGGCTTATAATATTGGTAAAGTTGCCATATCAATCAACCAGAAGCAATTATGAAACTCCTTCCTTTTTATTCAGTAAGCTTGTATAATTCCAAGGGTACTATTAACCTGATCTCCCTTGGTTTATTTTCATCACCTCTCCTTGCTTCTGTCTTATTGGAGCATTTTTATCACTGTCAATGATGTACCTTGAAAGATATCTGTGCGTAAGAATTGTTAGGAAATTAAATTATATTGGTTTCAGCAGGCTAAAGTAATAGGGACATATGAATATGGTCAGATTCAGGAAATACAATTTGAGATGAGATGTTTCCAAAACAACACAAGAAAGAAACCGTATCCTTTATTGAGAATACTATACTTCCTAGTATATTTATGCTGGATACTTTTTTCATTGTGATCAGGAGAATAGGCAAAGGTTCTTTGCTCGCTCTATCTTCTCTGAAGTCATCTCACAGATTTTCAAACTGACTTGAAAACTGTGTAAATTAATATTTGGGAGTAGATGCCAGAAGTCCAGTAAAACTAATGAGGAATAGCAAAATGAAATATTTTCTTAATTGTTACTTAGAACTATAATTATAAACAACAATGACAACAACAACAATAATAAATGCAATGCTTTGAGGAATGCAAAACACTTTATACAGGTTAGCTCATTTGGATCAGCTAGGATTTTAAATTGATTACCAGTTTTGTATTCAAAAAGGTCTAAGTTTAATCCTGTCTCTGACACATACTGACTGTGTGACCATGGGCTTAATTGCTGTCTCTCCCTGACCATATGCACCTCTCTGAATCTTTAAGGTGCAGAGCAATCGCTGATCTGCATTAGGGAGTTTTCTCATAGGGAGCTCCTTTCACCAATGAAATCAGGATTCTGGAACAAAAACCAAAAAAAGGAAGAAATTGGAGCTTCTAAGGGCATGTCAATAGAAGTACATTGTTTTGGTTCACTTTTTGAATATATGTCCAGTGTGCTCACTTTCCATTGTAAATATCTTTATATTTACCCGCTTATATGCTTAGCAAGTTTAACGCAAAACATGCAAATTATTTCTGTATGATGTGCATTTTAGCTTTCCTAAATCTTTGAGGTCCCACAGACATAAGGATTGAGTTAGGGAGTATTACTGTTGATTCTTTCTGGTTGGTCAAATGCCAGATCTCATGTTCTTTGAGACTAAGCTATTTAATTCTTGGTGATGGTCTCATCACTATTGTTTTGCATAACACACAAAGATGCATCTGTGGACTTTTTTTTTTTTGCATTAAAAACTAGGAAAAAAGATAACATCCTATGAATTTTTCTTTCCCCACTTACTCTTCAACATAAAGTACCATCTGCTGAATATCTATTCAGCGTGTGGTTCTCTTTACTGAAAAATGTACCTGTCTCCAAATTCTCTTGGCTTTTTTATTGCAGGAAAGAAATAAATCATAGAAATGGTAGAACATTTCTTTTGAGTAAATAAATAGGGAGTTATACAACTCGTGAGCAGCAATGGTGATAAATATGCATTTTTGTAACTTTTTATCATGTAGATTGGTGACAGTGGTTCCATAAACAGTCACCATATTTTCAAAATAATAAGCAAAGCTGTTAAGTTTGGGAAGAAGGAGGCAAATATTGATTCTTTTTTCCCCCCTGTATTTTTAAAGTTATCTCACAAAAAATTGCTTCTCCTTAGTCTTACTCCTTGCCTTGTGTGCTATCTCCCCTTCCTTGAAAGGATAGATTTTCCCATGTGGATAAATACTTCAACAGATCCATGATCTCATTGACATATAGACTCCTGCTAATAGTATATATATTTATTCCTTCTCATCCTGTGTAATTCTTGTCCATATCTGACCTAGAAAATCTACTGTATTTTTTGACTTTGTATAGGTCATTATGATTTTTAGAGTAGCTCGGAGCATTCAGTATGTACTACTGGATCCCTTGCTCTTTGATGATCTGACTGCTTCTTTTTCTCATCATCCATTTCCTGGGTAATATATGTTATGGCACTTTTGGCACCTATCATTATTTGTCATGTGATTTAGCCTGCTTACAACCCTCATGTATCTTTCCACTATTTTTTGGGCACCCACCATTCTGATTCTTTGGAGATTGTGGTGTTTCATAAGTTGTAGTCATACAGAATCACAAAATGAAATAAATTAAAGTATTGCTTGCGTGTGTATATTCCAGGAAGCATCTTGGGATTATTTAGAGTACTATTCAGTTTCCTAAATATAAACCATTAATATTTATCAAATATAGGTTGCCTAGATTTTAGCAAAACTTTTGACAAAGTATTTCATACTTTTCTTTGAAGAAGATGAATGTGACAAGAAAGAGAACTGGTTAGATGACCAGAATCAAAAGGTAGCTGTTAATGGTTCAATGTTAGCATGATAGGAGGCCTCCAAAGGACTGTGATAAGCATCTGTGCTTGAGTTCATGGTTTTTAAATATGTTTTATCAATGACTTGAATAAAGGTATATATGATATCCTCATCTAATTTGCAAATGACACAAAGATAAGAGGGATAACTATCACAGTTGATGACAGAGTCAGGACTCAAAAAGATCAAACACAAATAGAAACAGATCTTTATGGGCTGTATAATGACTTAGAAAGCCACAAATTATCATTATCTATGTTGTATCATATTTTTATTTATTTAATTAAACATTTCCAAACTAGATTATTAAGCAATTCCCAGTTTTAATCTTGTTTAGAAAGCACTTGGGAGTTTTGCAGACTTAAGAATTAAGAATTAGTGACTAGGTCACAGCACCCACTTTCTCTCTTTCTGTTTTCTCTGATCCTCACTACTTCCACAAATATGACCACACATAAGCTACAAGGAAAGTATGAATTCACTTCCCAGAATTTTCTTCCTACTGGTCACTGACTCTGATGATCCAGTATTCCCTTAGAGCAGTGGTTCTCAACCTTCTTAATGCCTTAACCCTTTAATACTCCTATGTGGGTGTATCTGTATGTGGGCGGACCCCCCTGGAGACAGATAGAGGAGCGGTGTCTCAGTTCCTAAGACCATCGGAAATATGGGTTTTCTAATTATCTTAGGCAACCCCTGTGACCCCTGTGAAAGAGTTGTTTGACTCCCAAAGGGGTCACGACCAACAGATTGAGAACTGTTGCCTAAGGGGAAGATGTGTTTGTGTAGTATGTATGTATTATTATGTATTTATATGTCTATATATGGAGAGAGAGATGAATGAGAAAAATAAAATAAAAGATTGATCCTTAGGTCTAGGTCCCAAAGGAAATCAGAGTAGATTTTATAAAATAAAAAATAAAGTAGCAAGTCACCTGAGAAGTATTGAACATTGTGCTTCTGTTCTCGAATCTCTGCTTTCATTTTATGTAAGAATGTATAAAAATAGGCTAGCATTAGGCTGATTCTAAGATGATAAAATTCTACAAGAATAAATATAAAGTTTTACACTCAGGTTTCCCTCTCCCCCCCACCCGCAAATTAACTTCATGAGTATAAGATGGGAATGATATAGGTCAGTTGTATGATGTGCAGCCTCAAAAGTGCATGTAGTCTTGGGCTGTAATAAGAGAAACAGAGTGTTTAAGAAATTCTTGAATCGCATATTGTTGAAGTGATTATAGGTCATTTACTTATTGAGGAGAATGATATGAGAGATGTGAAGTAGAATCAACAAGTTGACAAGTTGGTAAGACATGCTGGGTGAGGGAGAGGATAGATGAGAAACTTTAGGCATAAAGAGATTGAGTGGCTTATGTAAATTACACTGTTAGTGATTGTGCCCAAGTTTATTGATTCCTACTCATAACTAAGAATGAATTTCATGACATCTTAAAGGTTAACAAACATTCTGTCCTTAATAACAAGATGATACATTGGTTGCTAATGGTTGTAGAATTGTGCTGATCATCCACATTCTCTCTGACCAATCTCTTTTGTGACCAATGGGTTATACATTTACCGAATAGCAGATTGTGGTTGGAAGTTAATCTGTAGTTTCAGAATACAGCAAAGCTAACTGGTCCATTCAAGAACTGAACCCACAACCATGATCTCAGCAACATCATGCTCTGATCAAATGGGCTAACCAAACTCTTTAAATATAAACAAATGTATGCCAAAATGACCTTTAATTTTGAAAATAATTACTATTATTTTAGCTGATGTATCATTACATTTTGAGGAATAGAAGATTTGATATGATTTGGATTCGATTTTACAAATAGTTTGAAAAAACCTAAAACCATAACTTTATAAAATTTTGATGTGCTCCATAACACTTGTCCCCTGCTCTCAGTAACATATGCAGTTCCTCTTCTATTTCTTGATCATCTCTATTTGATAAGATAATATGACTTGAACCTAGAAAATCTAGATTATCTAGTTCAACAGCACAATTTTATAGATGAGGAAAGTAGGCATCCTTCTATCTGTCTCCATAACATAGACTACCTAAGAGGATACATCTATCTACATCATATAAACTCAGGGTGCTTTCATAGGTTCTTACATAAAATGAAAGCAGAGATTAGAGAACAGAAGCACAATGTTCAATACTTCTCCAGTGACTTGCTACTTTATTTTTTATTTTATAAAATCCACTGATTTTCTTTGGGACCTAGACCTAAGGATCAGTCTTTTCTTTTTCTGATTCATCTCTCCACATATAGATATATAAATGGATAATAATACATACATACTACACAAACACATCTTCCCCTGAGGGATTACTGGATCATCAGAGTCAGTGACCAGTAGGGAAGAAAATTCTGGGAAGTGAATGTATTCTTTTCTTGCAGCTTATGTATGGTCCCATTTGTGGAGGTATTGAGGATCAGAGAAAACAGAAAGAGAGGAAGTGGGTGCTGTGACCTAGTCACTAATTCTTAGTAAAAGAGAGAGTGAAACAAACCTCATGAGTAAAAGAGGCCACCTAAATGTATTTATATTTGACCATGTGGAAATAGACAAATTATTGGTGTAGATTATTCCAAATGCAAGAGAACTTCTGGGTAATTAATCTTCATTAGTTTCTGTGCAGTCACCTAAACTAGACTTATTGAAAGCATATAATGAACCAAGGTCAGGGATACTTCCAGTGCAAGATAATCATCCTCCAGCTGGAAATTCTCAATGTCCTTGCCTTCCATAGTTGACCAGTATGGATGCCATTAAACATAGGGAAAGAATATGACTAATAAAAATAATATTTGATGCTTCTAGAATGTTCTCTAGTTTCCAGAATCTTTTCCTAACAACAACCTTGTATGTGTAAATATTATCATCACTGTTTTCTAGACTAGGGACTCTTAAACATTTTTTTATGTGTTGGATTTCTTCAGCAGTCTGGTGAAGCCTTTGAACTCCTTTTCAGAATGTTTTGTTGCTTGCATACATAATTGAAGAAAATGCTAAATTTCAGTTATATGTTAGTGAAGATAAAAAAAAAAAATTCCCATCCAAATTCATGGATGTGATGTAGTCCATGGACCTCCTCCTTTAGTGGTTTGTGAATTCCAGGTTAAGAATCCTTGCTCCATATGGAAGTATTGAAACTCAGAGAATTTAAGTAATTCACCTAAGGCCTATAGTTAATAATCTACAGGGATACTACTCAGCTCTTTTAATTCAAAATTCAGATCTATTTCTACTACATCTCACTATTTCTCAGTTCTCAAACTACTTAGACAATATGATTCCAAGTGGTATGCCTTGTTTGTCATGAAATGAGTGTTGTTGGACTGTTCACTAGCATGAAATGCAAGACTTAATCAATCCAAACATGTCCAAAGAATCATAGATTTAAAACTAGTTGGGACCTTAGATGCCAACTAATCTAAACCTTTAATTTACACATGAAGATCCTGAGGCTCAGTGATTTGCCCATGGTCACACAACTAGTGAGTATCAAGGGGGATTTGAGCCCAGATCACTCTGGCTCTTGATCCAACATTCTATCAAGAACATCACAGGCTGCCTATGTGGGTGTGTTGCATGTGTGCACACACACAGAGTCATTTACTATTCTATTAATATCCTCCACAAAATATCTTAGCTTTACTATCTTATTATAGCATGGAGAAAATCCTAGTTTTACAAAGCACAAGCCTGGGCTATTAGAATCTATCAAATAAGAAAGACTTCAGATATAGGGCCAGCTACAGATTGTGAATATTATTTCAGGAGTAGTTCAGCTAAATCTAAAAGAGACTTGTCATTGGAAAAGCCAATTAACCAGTAATGCATTTTTGGCTAGAAACCCCTGATGGACAGAAATATAAAATAATCCTTATCCCTTTGTAGACTCTACTTCTTCTGGGATAATGGTAGGTTCTCTAGCATCTTTAGAGGATTTGGAATCTCTCCATCTCTGCTATTTGCTCAAGTTTGCATAGATTATGTTCATTCCAATTTTCAAGGTCTAAGAACCCCAGTTCTATTTAACCATGTTATAGTCAGATTAACTTTTATAAAGGGATATTTACTAGACAAGAGCTAAAAGTGATCAATCTTTATGTAACAAGTGTTTGGCATAAGCCTAGATCACCCAAGATGGATGCATTCACATGGGAGATGTGGAGGACTTCCTTCTGGGAAATAGAAGACTAGTACAGGCATGGTCATTCTTTGTTAGCTTACCTAGGCAATGAACTGCCTGTATCATTAAATCTACCTGACTGAGGTACAGTCTTACCCTCTTCCTGCTCCATTCAGGAATGAAGAACTCATTCATTCATAGGTAGGACCCCCTGCAGTAAGTGGAGAAGATCCTGAGGATCCACTGCCCCAAGAAATGGGCTTGGGGTTTTGGTCTTATTTTGTTTGTTCTAGGTATAGGGAATGGAATTCCATACCCAGGAATTTTAGCTTGGAGCCTAGTATTTCAGGCTGGATGTTGCAATCAGTCAAATAGGGAAGTCCTGAGAATCCAGGGTGCAGGTTGCAAGGCTGAGGCAAGGAGTGGGGCACACTTTGGACTTGGAACTTGGTAGGATAAATACTATGGAACTGAACTAAGATGTGAACCTAATCCCCTCACTTCCCCAGATGTGATGGGGATGGAGAGGGGGGAATTATGCCCATGGGGCAGACCTACACAACTTGGCAGTGGGTAGCGGCCAAATTTGAAATAAGCTAAATTTCTTCTGGCCACAGATAGGTTAGACTAGAGACAGACTGAGAGTGATTAGTTGGTTACTGTGGGTCATGTGACAAAATAGAGAGCGTACACAGTGGCAACCCTACATTTTCTCCCAGCTGCCTGATCCTTTGGTGAGTCACAAGTAGCCTGTGGATCTTACGTTGTGCAGGCCTGCCATAGAGTACGGTATAAAATTTTTGCATCTTTGTTCTTGCTATACTTGAGAAGTAAATACTCCTTTGTAAAAGCTAATCTGAATTGTAAATTATTAAATATAATTGAAGTATTTACCCCTAAAATTGGGGGAAACACAATCAGTGGAGGCTTAAGCCAAGAGCAGAGAATGGTATTACATTTCTCCCCTCTTAGGAGTGAGAACCTTGGTTGAGGGCTAAAAGGTAACACACCTGGCTTTCACATAATGGTGGCTGGAGAGCCCACTATTACATGTAAGATTGTGTTTGGAATAAAATCAGGTCCTTCACTTTTATAGGGAACAAAGCCCCAGAGAAAATTTGCCTCAACATCTAGGGGATCATGTAGGGATCCCTAGAATTTTGGGGATTGTTCTGTTTGGTTTAGACTTTGTGCAGGAATTACTAGAACATTTCCTAAAGGAACATTGGAAATTTTGTCCAGACCTCTTCTGGAAGGACTTTTACTTTGAAAGAATCATGTAAGATCTTCCACTTGACAGCTTTCTTATTTGAGAGAGGGGAGGAGTTTTGTTAGCCCCAGGCCCTAAATCCCTGTGGGGAATGGTCCATGTAGCAGAATACTCAGTTTGAACCAGATTTCCATCAAGAACAGGAAGCTCATTTTCTTTGTCTATGCTTTTTTTCCTTATGGTTTGAGAAAGGTCTTGAGGGCTAAGCAAGCGGTAACCTGGTAAGCTTCGTGAAATGTTCTTTGTTAAATGTGCAACACTTTGAAAAATTGGGGAGAAAATTGTGATTTCCATCTGTCCATGTGGGAGTGTATATGACCATTCCACTTTGACTATTTTGAGACTCTTTTCTGTACGACACTGGGGAAGCAAGTGAAGGGACAATGCGTATGCCTCCCAGAGACTCCAAAGGACTGTTCTGAACTGGGGACATGGAGTGTGTTCAAAACACACCCTTGCCTATTTGCCAGGAAGAGCAAATTGATGAAATGGGAGGAAAGCATAACAGGAGTCTGAGCACGAGTCAAGCCCCTGCTACAGATAGGACAGGTGAGCTATTGTTTCCGTGGTAAGTTGAGAGGTTTAGTTCTGGAAGAGTTCTTGGCAATCATAGTCACTCTATTTAAAAGATGAGGAAACTAAGAGCTGACGTGACTTACAGAAACTGACACAGCTAGTAAGGAGAAGAGCTAGGATGCAAATCCACCCCACTTTGTTTCTAAACCCAGAGGTGTCAGAGTGACTCATTGGCAATGCTAGTGGAACTAGCCCATTGGACCCCGACAATCTCAACCTACAAAGTACCATGTAAGGAAGTAACAATGATACTTAAAAAAGATAAAAATCAGAAAGGCAATTGAATCCCATCAACTACGTACAGAAGAAATTCATGCTGGAGCTGATACAATTTTTAAGATTCTTGGGGATTGATTTTCAAGACATTACAAAGATGAAAGGACTCCAAAAGAATAGAAAAGATGACTGACAATATATTTACCCTCCTTCCCACAGAGTGACTGAAAACATGGAACAATTCACTAAGTGCGTGCTGATTTTCTTATTTCTATAATGTCTTTATAAGAAAAAAAGTCTATGCACATATCAAAAAGATCCCAGAAGAAAATACAAAAAAGGAATTGACAGACTTTTGCATACAATTTTTCTGCAGTAGAATAGATACTTATAGTTATGCAAACTGAGAGATCTAAAAATCTTAAGATACCACTGTGTCTATTTGTTGAAATTTTTTAAAGGGCATCTGACTTTGTAGAACAAAATGCAGCCTTAAATACTCTCCTAAAATAAGTCATCTCCCACACAGATGTTAAAATTAAAATGCAACTACAGAGATAACTTTTGTTCAACGACTCATTGAGTATTGACATCAAGTGAAGTATAAAATTGGAAGACATACTTATATAATATGTTCACCAATGTCAGTCAAGAAATCCAGCACCGAATCCAAACAAAACAAAGATTGCCTGTTGAGTATGAGATTCTCCAAATATTAGGTCACGTTTTATTAATTGCATTGAGCTTTAGGGTAAAGCTTCCTCAGTGAAATCTACAGAAACACAAAAGAGATTGTTTTCACCATCCACAGTGGAAAAACAAAATGAATGAAAGATCACATACTCCCCAGACTTTGGCCTGTTGCTAGATGGGAAATTCTCTGAGTTGGCCTGTTGTCTATCTCTTTTTCTGATATTCCATTAGCTATGTGTTGATCTATGTATCTTTCCATTATATGCATATACTGTGTCAGGGTTCTTTAAAGGGGTAGAGGTAGCTTTAGTGTTGGTGAAGGAGCCCTGATGCTGGAACCAGAGTCTGCTTCCATGCTTACCTATGCAACCTTGGGCAGGTCATCTAATCTCTGTGGGATTCTGTTTCCTCATCTATAAACAACAACAATAATAACTAATACTCACACAATACTTGAAGGTTTACAAAGTGCTTTACATATATTATGTCATTTGATACTAATAAAAACTTTGTAAAGCTGATGCTATTATTATCACCCCCCACTTTTTCAGGTGAGGAAACTGAGATTGGAAGAGTTTAAGTGATTTGTCCAGGGTCATATAGCTAACGTGTGTCTGAGGCAGGATAGGAACCTTGTTGTTGAATTCTTCCTGATTGCGTATTATCCACTATGCTATTCAGATGACCTCTGGGGTCTCTTCTAGTTATAGACAGGTGATCCTATAACAATGACCTTGTTCAGAAAGAGAATAAGAAGAGATGAAAATGCACTGCATTTGGGACATTGTATAATGCTTTCAACGACACCAAATAGCTTAGTGCCACAAAAACTCATCTTTTTAACACGAATATTTTCCCAGTAATGTTATATGGTTATAAATCATAGAACACTGTAAAGAATCAAAATTGCAAGTGACCCAAAGGGCAATGGAAATAATAACAGCAGCAGTAATACATTTATGTAGCAATTCAGGGTTAACATGTGAGCTTTGCTCACAATAGCCCTTTGAGGTAGGTCTTAAAATTGTTATTATTCCCATTTTATACAAAAGATACATGGCGTGCATAAGATATTACTAACAATGGCTTGCATAGTTGGAGGTTTAAGAAAAGATGTCGTTGAGGTCATGCATCACTGGAGAAAAAGTTGTGGAAAGAGCATTGGTTCTGCAGTGAGAGGACCTGTATTTAAATCCCACTTGTGATGCTTACTGGTTATGTGACCTTGATCAAGTCACTTAGCTTTCCTGGGCTAAAGTTTTCTCACTTATAAAATAAAGAGGTTGGGTTAAATGGCCTCTGAAGTCACTTTCAGCTCTGGCTCTATGCTCTGTCAATGAGAAACAACAGCTTACAGTTCATTTTAGCACATTGGTTAATCTGGTCTAGTGAAATAACTAGCGGAAGACCTTTGTTATACCAAACAAATCACATAGGATAAGAAGGCATGAAGCATATAACTTCAGCCCTGGTAGAAGGGTTACCCACATTGATAGAACAACAGGTGTATTAAATTGCTACTATTATCCACATTTTATAGATGAGGGAAATAAGGCAGAGGTTAAGTGACTTGCCCGGGGTCACACAGCTAATAAGTATCAGAAACTAGATTTGAATTCAGGTCTTCCTGACTTCATGTTTAGTATTCTATCCACTCTACCACCTACCTTCCTGCTTACCTACCATCCATAAGTGGAACCATCAGTTAGAGCAAATTGAGAAATACTGAATGCTGTAGATAAGTTCGCTTATCTTGGCAGTATGCTTTCCAGGGATGTGCACATGGATAATGTGTTCGACACACACATTACCAGGGCTAGCTCAGTGTTTGGGAGGCTCCAAAGGAAAGTATGGGAGAGAAGAGATATTAGACTGACTACCAAACTGTAGGTCTACAGAGCCGTTGTGCTGACCTCATTGTTTTATGCCTGTGAAACCTGGACAGTCTACAGCGCCATTCCAGGAAATGGAATCACTTCCATTTGAATTGTATTAGGAAGATTCTGATGATCACCTGTCAAGATAAGGTACCAGATACTGAAGTCCTTTCTTGAGCTAAACTGCCAAGCATTTAAAACTACTTCAGAGAGAAGAACTTGATGGGCTGGCCATCCCCACTAGTCACTCTCCCATATCTTGAATCCCTTTTGTGATTAAACTCTTCAGGAAGGCCAAATACAATCTTTTCACTCTCCTAACTCTTTGTAGTCTATTTTCCAACGTAATACTCAACTGAAACTACCCTGTTTAAAATCTAATGAACTTTCCCCAATCTTCATCCTTCTTGACCTTTCTGCAGCCTTTGACACTGTCAGTCACCAATTTCTCTTGCATGTTCTTGCCCATAGGATTTCCATGATCCTACTTTGTCCTGGTTCTCCCCACTACCTATCTGAGCAGTCCTCAATCTACTTGGCTGAATTTTCATCCACTTAACACCAGGTGTACCCCAGACCCTTTTCTCTTCTCCCTCTGTACTATACTATTTGGCGATCTCATCAGCTCCCATGGATTCAGTTATCATCTTTATGCAGATGATTACTTATCCATCCCCAACCTCTGTCCTAACCTTCAGTCTTACATTTCTAACTGAATGTTGGACGTCTAAAACTAGATGTCCTGTAGGCATCTTAAACTTAACATGGCCCAAACTCAAAGTGATTATTTTCCTTCCCAAAACTTCCCTTCTTCATAACTTTTTTATTTCTGTCAAGGTTACGTCCATTTTTCTAGACAGCCAGGATTCCAAAATCATCCTTAATTCCTTATTCACTGTTACCCCACCCTCCTCCTATCTGTTTGCCAAGTCTTGTTTATTTTATTTTCACAACTTAATTAATATATTCTCTTTTCTCTCCTCTGACATTGCTACCACCTACCTGATATAGGCTCTCATCATCTCATGCCTGTTCTATTCCAATAGCCTCCTTGGTTGGTCTCCCTGACACAAATGGCTCTGCAATGTAAGCACATCTTCAACTCAGCTCTCAAACTGATCTTCTGACCATGTTATTTTCCTTTTCAGTTGACTATGGTGGCTTCCTGTCATCTGCAAGATCAAGTATAAAATCTTCAGTTTGGCATTCAATGTTCTTCAAAATGTCTCGCTCCTAACTTCCCAGAAATTCTTAAATGTGTTACCCCCTTGTACTCTCTGATCAATGATACTGAATTTCCTGTTTTTCTTTGCATAAGGCAATCCATCTCCCAAACTTCATGCACTTTCACTGACTGTTCTCTATGCCTGGAATTTTTCTCCCTCCTTACACCCACCTTCTGGTTTCCCTGACTTCCTTCAAGTCCAAGATAAAAATCTCATCTTTAAAAAGCTTTCCAACCCTGACTTTGATGCTAGAGCCTTGTGTTTGTGGATTATCTTCTATCTTTCTATTTCTGTCTCTCTTTGTCTCTCTATCTCTGCCTCTGTCTCATTCTCTTTCTCTGTCTCTGTGTCTCCATCTATTTGCATCCCTCTTTCTCTTTTAGTACATAATTGTTTTTGTCGTCTCTCTCCCCTAATCCCTGTGCCCTGCACCTCACCTGCTTCCATCAGACTTTGAATTGCTTGAGAGCAGGGGCTAATTTTTCCCTTTCCTTGTCTCCCCTCTGCTTACTTAGTAATAAATACTTATTGAGTGAGATTGCTTTTTGACAGACTAGGTGGGCTTTGAGGACCCTTCCAGCTTTGAATCTATGATCTTATGATAACAACGTAGTACGAAGAACCAGGATTTATGTTCAAATCACAGCTCTGCTTCTTACTACTTGTGTGAGACTGGGTAAACAATTTGTACAGGTCTCTGTTTCCTCATCTACAAAATTAGGGCATTAGAAAAGATGCTCTCTAAGTTTTAAATCTCTACACATGAAGACAGAATATGAAACATTCTCTACCGGTGATCATCTACTTCTTTTCCAAGGGCAAGGGAACTTGCTTAATCTTTTATTTTCCTTTGAGTTATTCTTTAACATATGCATTATCTCCTTTACTAGGTTGCAAACTCCTTAATGATAGGCAGCAATTACACCTTTTGCATGTTTATATTCTCCCCACTCCCAACACTTAGCATATGACTTGTTTATAGTTGGTACACAATCAATGCAAAGTTGAATTAAAATATAAAAAAAAATACATTATCCTAGCAACTGAAGCTCATTCTTCACCTGTAAAATAATCTGTGTTGAATTCTGTTAAAAAAATAAATCTTTTTTGTTTTCTCCTACCATAGAATTTGAGTCTTACTAAAGCCTCCTGATTCTTCCAAAGTCCAACCCTTATGAATTTCTACTCAACCATCACTGGCAGCAGGCTCTGGAAAAACCAAGACAGCTGTTAGTGGTCATAGTATCCCACAGCTCATAAATTTAGGGAGCCAAAGGTAGCCAGCTGCAATTTGGTAGAGTTGCAACTGGGTGAGTTGAGGAATCCTTGAAATCCAGAATGTAAAATGTTGTATGGTCAAATGTGGGCTGATTGTGAAAGACCTGCTGATCCAAACAATTTTCCACCAAAAATATTCCCTTTCGACAGCCTATTATTTTGCATGAGTAATCATATGTGTTAATGCATTCTGCATGGAAAATTAAATAATGTCCTGAAGAAGACTGCTTCTTAGGGGAATGCTATCTATATGTCCATAGTCTACTCAAGATATGACCATTCTTTTAAGACATTCTAAGACATTGGGCTAGATAGTACATATAATTGTGGTGAATGCAATTTTGAACTAGTCAGCACATGTCATGTAAAGAAAAGATTACAACTTAAAATGGAGACTAATATGAACCTAAATAATTTGTGGAGCAATAAATAAATCATAAAACAACTCAGTACAATGCTTAATAGTAGTAAAAGTTAAATAAATGCTTATTTGAGCATTTGTTAAGTGAACAATAGGTAATTTAATAAAAAATGACATCAGTGACATGATATACAAAATTTGTTTGGGCTATAATCAAAGCAGTCCTTGGGGAAAAATTTATATCTTGAACTCATTCATCAATCAAAAAGATAAAGAACAAATCAATGAATTGGTCACAAAACTAAAAAAAAAAAATAGGAACAAAAAAGAAACCCAATTAAACACACAAAATGAAAATCCTAAATATCAAAGAGGAGACAAATTATATTAAAATTAAAAAAAAAATATTGCTGTGATTAAAAAAAGAAACTTTTTTGAAAAAACCCTAATAAGATAAATCATTAGATAATTTGATGTAAAGAGGAAGGGAAAACTGTATTATCAAAATAAAATTGAATAAGGATAATTCACAACATATAAAGAGAAAATAAAGGAAACTATTAGAAACTATTTTCCTCAATTATATGAAAAAATCCTGATATCTTAAAGAATTTACATATTTATGAAAATATAAAATTTTCTGATGAGCAGAGCACTATTACATAAATGCTATGAAAAAAAGGAGAAAAGTCATCCCATCAAGCTCCTTCTATGAGACAAATATGGTCTTGATACCTAAACTGGGAAAGATAAAACAGAGAAAGAATATTATACACCAATATGATTAATGAATATAGATGCCAATGTATTAAATAAAATACCAACAAACAGGCTTTTGCAACATATGAAATGATTGCACAAAGTGATGCGATGACATTCATACAAGGAATATAGGATTCAATATAAGAAAAACCATAAGTATAACAGACATTTATGATATAGATGATATTAATGACTGCAATGAAAACACATGATTATATCAAGAGATTCAGAAAAAAAACTTTTGATAAAATGTAGCTCTCACTTGTATTTTTTAAAGCATTATAAAAGCATAGGAATCAGTAGACTTTTTTCATAATATAATAAACTATAAGTACCTCAAATGAAGAGTTAGCATTATCTGTACTAGAGAAATGCCTGAAACATTCTCATAAGACCAGGGGTAAAGGAAGGATGTCCATTATCAACACTATTATTTCATATCATTCTTGAAAAGCTAACTATAACAGTAAGACAAGAAAAAGAAATTGAGGGAATAAGCACAGTGAAAGAAGAAACACAATTCTTGCCTTTTTCAGATTATACAATGTTTTACTTAGAGGACCTAGAGATTTAAGCAAAAATTAAATGAAACAACAGCTTGAGTGAAATAGCAAGGTATAAAATGTAACCACAAAAACCATTAACCTTTTTGTATATTACCAACAAAACCTAGTAGATACAGAAAAATAAATTTCATTCAAAATAAAGATTTTATAAAATACTTGAAAGTTAACTTATCAAATTATATATAAAGATTATAGTATTACAAGCACAAAACACTTTTTTTTCCCCAGAAATAAAGGAAGACAAATAATTGGATAAATACTAATTTCCCATGACTGGGCCATGCTAATAAAATAAAAATATATAATACTATATAAAATACAATACTACTTAAATTAATTTACAGACTTAAAGTCATAGCAATCAAGTAACCAGTAAGTTATTTAATACAGCTAGACTAAAAAAAAAATCTGGAGAAATAAAAAGACAAGAATCTCAAAAGACACACAGAAAAAAAAAGTGGGACTAAGGGGACCTAGGTGAATCAGATCTAAAACTTTGTGACAAATTAGCAACCATCAGAGATCTTTGGTAGTGATTAAAATCAGAAACAATGATAAGTGGAATAGATTAAGTATCTAAGACCTAGAAGGAATTAAACATAGCAGCATAGTGTTCAGTAATCCCAAAGAGTTGAACTATAAAGTTGGGATACCATCTCATTATTCAACAAAAAATTCAATTATGGAAAATTAGAAAGTGGTCAGGGGGAAATTAGGCTTAGACCAACATTGTATACTCTCTCCCTCTTGTTCCCTCTCTCTTCCTCTCCCTTCCTCCCCTCTCTTTCCCTTTCTCCCTCCTTCATTCCCTCCCTCCCTCTCCCCTATTCCTCCACTTACATTCATAGTGAACATGACATAGAGAAAGAACCAACAAAGCAAATTGATAAGGAATTGTAAGATATGAGGAAATGTCACAAAAACTAGAAAAGAATGAGTATCCAGTAAGAGAAGATAATCAACAATGTTAAATGCTACAGAGGAATTGGGAAGGATAAAGCCATTAGATATGGAAATTGAGATCATTAGAGGTTCCATGTCATATGATCAATAAGATGGAGAACTAGTCAGTTGATAAACATTTATTAAGCACCTACTATGAGCCAGGCACTGTGCTCAATGCCAGGGAAACAAAAAAAGGGTCAAGGAGCTCACAATCTAATGGAGACGACAATAAACAAACTGATAAACAATTATGTACAAAAAAGATATATAAGATAAATAAGAAATAACTAAGAGAAGAGATGCTCTAAAATTAAGAGGGGTTGGGAAAGGCTTCCTGGAGAAGATGGGATTTCAGTTAGGTCCTAAAAGAAGCTAAGGAAGCCAGTAGGTAGAGACTAGAAGGTTCATTATTCCAGGCACGGGGGACAGCCAGAGAAAATGCCTGGAACTGAGAGATAAAGTGTCTTATTCTTGGAACAGTGGGGAGGATAGTGTCATTGGATCAAAGAGTAGGTGGTGAGGATTAAGGTATAAGAAGACTGGAAATATGGGGAGGTACAGAGTATGAAGAGCTTTTGGATGCTAAACAGAGGATTTTGTGTTTGATCTTGAAGGTGATAGGGAGCCATTGGAATTTATTGAGTAGAGTGCGACATGGTTGCACTTATGCTTCAAGAAAAGCTCTCTGGTGGCTAAATGAAGGATGGATTGGAGTAAGGAGAGACTTGAAGCAGGCAGATCAACCAGCAGGCTATTGCAATAATCCAAGCACAAGTTGACCAGGGCCTGAACCACAATGTTGTGAAGGTGAAATTGGCAGGCCTTGGAAACAGATTGAATATGGAGAGTGAGAGATAGTGAGGAGTTGAGGATGACACCTAGATGGAGAACCTGAGGGACTGGAAAGATTGTGTTGCCCTCTCTAGTGATAAGGAAGGGAGAGTTTAAGGGGAAAGATAATGAGTTCTGTTTTGGATATGTTAAGTTTAATGATGTCTGATGGATGTCCAGTTTGAGATGCCTGATGGGCAGTTGGAGATGCATCTCCAGTTTGCTCTAACAATACCTTCCAAACAAGCCCTCCTCCCCAAGAGAGTATGGGTCGTCAACTGAATGTTCCATAATGATTCAAGCAAAAGATTAGTATATTAAGAAAAGTTGGAAGGAAGTAAATTGCAGATTTTTTGACCTAGGCAAGGTAACCATAGAATAGAAAATAGAAAATAGAATAGAAAAACCTCAATCTAAGTCTGTTTCTCCAATTAGGTGAAAGGCAGAACAACAGAACAAGAATACAAATATAGTGAAATAAAGGACAATTTGGAAGAAGAGAAGCAAAAAGTAATAAAGTTAAAAGAGATCACTGGTAAACTTAGAGAGGATAGTTTCAGTTGAATGGGGGGGGGGTGGAAATTAGGTTGCAAAAGTTGCAGAAGCAAGTGAGAAGAGAGGAAGTGGAGACATGGTTACAGATAGCTTTCTTAAGGAATTTAGTCATGAAAGGGAGGAAAGAGGTAAAGGATTATAAATAGCAGGGATACTATGATAAACTGAATTTTTCTTTTATCATCAGGGAGACATGGGGAAGGTAACAGTCAAGCAGCCTGTAGTAAGTAAGATTGAAGCAAAAAGGGAGGAAGGGAGGGAGGGAAAGAATGAGTGAGTGAGAGAGACTGAGAGAGAGAGAGAGAGAGAGAGAGAGAGAGAGAGAGGGAACGAGGTCACCTCTATGTCTGAGCCCAACCTAAAGGAGGAAATAGTTGGGGAAGATATGATGTGGGATGAAGAGAGGGGGGAAAAGGAGGAGCTCTTGGTGAAGGAACTCAATTGTGTGTGTGTGTGTGTGTGTGTATGTGTGTGTGTGTGTGTGTGTGTGTGAAGCAGGAGGCCTCAACTAAGAAAGTTAGGGCAAGGAATACCATAAGAGACTTGAGGAAAGATGAGAAAATTTGGAATGGACACTTTGGAGAGTGGGATAATGAATTGCTGATTAGGGAAGAATAGAATATTTTCTTTGCTCTAATAAGGGCCCAATTGGAGATTAGATAACATAAATTTATAATGGGCCTAATTAATGCAGCTTCCTGATTTTCTCTAGCTCCTTCAGTAGCAGAGTAATAATAATAATAACTAGCATATATATGTGTATACACATACACACATAATTTAGTGTCTGTGAAGTGCTCTGCTAAGTGCCTTACAATTTGATCCTCACAACAACCCTGGGAAATAGGTGTTACAATTATTCCCACTTTACAGATAAGGAAATCAAAGCAAACAAAGTCAAGTGACTTGTCCAGGGTCACACAGCTGATAAATGTCCAAAGCTGGATCTGAATTCAGGTCTTCTTAACTCCAGGCCCAACCTTCTATCCACTGTGCTACCTAGCTACCAAGAATTTCAATGGTGGGAATAATATAGAGGTAGGGTTTAGCAAGTGGTGGTTGGGGGTAGTGATGGTAAGGGATTTGGGAAAAGAAGATAGGATAGAGTTGAGCTGACTCACCAAGGGGTTGAGATATGGAAGTAAGGTGAGGGTAGTATAAGCAGAGGTATTGGCTTGGGTGAAAAAGAGAGGTAGCAGAAATGGAAGTCACGGGGAACATGAAGAATAGGATTAAGGGTCTTAAGGCATAAGGAAAGCTGGAATGATTAAAGATTGTGATCAGCAAAAAGAATTTTGGAGTTTGTGAACAAAAAAGTAGTGTACTTTGTGGGTGATGACAAGATCAAGTTTTGGAATATTTTTGGTATGTATTTTCACGGATGAATTAATTGAAGATAGAGAGACACATGCTTAGCCTATGACATGTACCATTATTGCTACTGTCAATCATAATCCAGTCTTGAAAATAAATAGGAAAAATTTACCAGCCATTGCACAGACAATTAAGGTAAGTTACCCCTTGCTGTGAAAGACACGCAGGTAGTAAAATGAATGGACTCAATTTTTTTTCTCACTCATCTTGGACAAATTGCAATTTCCAAAATTTCAAGTGATATTCTTGACACTATTCATTTCTAACTTAAATTTCCTAATCATGTGGAAAGACAGGGAGAACAGGAAAGAAGTATGTCAAGAATGTTTAGAAAAAGGTGAAAGAGCCAGAGAAATCATCCAGTCCAATGCCCAGCTCCCAGGGAGGCTGACATTATCCATTCCAGAGGGAACTCTGTCCACTCTACTCCCAGGAAGAAGATGTTGCACCTTTTCCTTAAACTGTCAGCAAAATAATAGCGAAATCTCAAAGGGCAAACTTGTTATCAGCTCATTCTTCTGACTAAGAAGTCTCCCATGGTAAAAGTTTTGAGGCTAAATGGGGCATGCACATCATAGAGAATTTTGGCTAACCTGAAATGTCATATTTCATGGGGAGTTCAGAGGGGCAATTTATCATAATTGACCCCATCGGAAAGGACCAACCATCTTTAGTAGACCAGAGGTTGCAAAATGCCACCACACTTGACCATAAAATTTATCATGTCAGTAGACCCACAGTCAACATTACATACTGTGAAATATGGCAGTGCAGCTGGGATATTTATCTTTGTTGGAACTGACAGATTACCCCTGCAGTTTCAACTTAGTCCAACTCAGTGCACATTAGTGCTCCAGCACATTCTCTTATGACCCATCAGGACAATCCAATTGGAAACATGAATTACAGCTACAGTGGCTAGGTAGGCATTGTACTGTGTACACATACATCTACAAGCACATGTATTTTGGTGGTTTGATTTAGAAAGCTGTAAATATGTATATAAGAAAAGACCTCTTGACTATGCAATTACCTACTGTTGAAGGATTATCTCACTTTTCTGACAGCGAATTAAGAGAAAAATTAGAGTTTATTTCATGGAGTAGCCAAATCAATAGCATCCAGGATGAAAATTTACCTCTTTTCTTATTTCATAACACAATTACCCATCAATGAGTGGTCACTGAAAATCCCTCTCACTTTTGTGAAGAAGTTCATATATCTTCAACCCAGAACCTCCCTGGACAGGACTATCATGTCTCTACTTCTGTGAGACTTCTTCCCTTCTCCCAGAGGTTCAATGTTCTTGTGGGAGCTTTATCTTCCTTTTATTAAAATCTATTTTCAAGAAAGAATTAAATATTCATTCACATATTTTAAAGTATCAGAGCCATAACCTTTGACATTTCAGGTATTAAGTTGGAGTAAGGGTTGGGCAATCTGGGTCTTCCTAGTATCTTCAGAGTCGCACCATGTAAACAGTTCTCTATTCTGTCTACTTATAATGATAGATCTATTTCTGTTCACCTTGGTAATCAAAAACTTCTACACAGCCTATACCATTATGAAGACCACCTTTTATTGACAACTCTGATAATTTGTTCCATGGTGGGAATAATTACCTACCAGGAAGGCAGACTAGGACAATAGGAGTGCTGGATTTGGAGAGGACCCACGTTCAGATCTTGAACTTGCCACTTGTTATTTATGTGACATTTGGCAACAAAGTTAGCTTATCTGAGCTTTAGTTTCCTCATCTTTAAAATGAGGGGGTTAGACTAGGTGACCTCTGAAGTCCCTTTTAGCTCTACATCTCTGATCTTATGGCCCTAGATCTACATCAGGGGTGGGGAACCTGTGGCTTTAAGGCCACATGTGCCCTTCTAGGTCCTTGGTGAGGCCTTTTCACTGAGTCCGAGTTTTACAGAACAAATCCTTTTATTAAGAGGACTTGTTCTGTGAAGTTTGGATTTAGTCGAAGGGCTGCACTTGAGGACCTAGGGGGCCACATGTGGCCTTAAGGCCACAGGTTCCTTACCCTGATCTAGGTCGAAGATAGTAACTCATTTAATATTGGCTTCTGTAAAGGCCATTATTTAGAATGACAAGCTACCAGTTGCTAGCTATCTATAATACCCAAAGTCTACTATCTCGTGCATGCAAAGCTGAATTCAGAATGAATTAAAACTGTAGTAAGACACCCTTCTATATTTTGAATTATTCTAACACCAATCCAAACTTTTACCATAATGAAATGGTCTAAATTATTTCCAGTTGATTCACACTTCAAAATGGAGGGTTGCAGTTATCACACATGGTGGTCCAACGAAAGTTCTGATTTTTGTAATTATGGCACTAGATAGAACAAACTCACTGATAGGAGATGTAATATACTGAAAAGAGTAATGGATTTATATTCAGAAGACCTTGATTTGAATCCTGTCTCTAAGATCTTGGACAAGCCATTGTCTTAACTGAGCCTTGGTTTTCTCATCTGCAATATGAGTGGATTTGACTAAAGGACCTCTAAGGACCTTTGCTTGGATCAAATCATATGGTACAAAGAGCTAAAGTAAAATCTGGATGATTAAATCTTCAAAGACCTTACATGATTGTTAGGTGAAGGTAGTTTCAAAAAAGCCCTAAGCTTATATGTGTAATTTTCTTCTCCTACCTTTCCAGTCTTCTTGAGCTCTAAACTCTTTCTCCCCATCCCACAGCTCATCAATACTACATGATCCAGAGACATTCTATCCCCAGAATCAGGACATGTTCACTGGCTGTTCCCCATGCCTGGAATGCATTCTCCCCTTATCTCTGCCTACTCGCTTCCATGGCTTTCTTCAGGTCTCTGCTAAAGTTTCATCTTCTAAGGAAGCCTTTTCAGATCCCCATTAATTTTAGTGCCTTCTTTCTGTTGATTAATTTCAATGTATCTTTTATACCGCTTGTTTGTACATAGTTGTTTGCATGGTGTCACCTCCATTAGGTTGTAAGCTCCTTGAGGGCAGGGACTTTTACTTTCTTTTTGCCTTCCTCAAACTCATAGTGATTTAGAGAATTTTTCTATGTCAAGAGATGGTTTTGATTTCTTCTTCTGAAAACTTCCTGTTTATCAATTGGAGAATGGCTCTTATTTTTATAAATTTGACTAAATTCTCTACTCAGTATATATTTGAGAAGTGAGGCCTTTAAGAGAGAAACTTGTAAATGTTTTTATATTACTTCCTTGTCTAATGTATCTTTTAGTAAAATTTAGTTTTCCTGGTTATCTCTTTTAATTAGGTCTATTTTTGCTTTTGCGTTGCCTAACATCACGATTATTACTCCTGCCCTATTTTTTTCCAGCTGAAGTATAAAAGATTCTGCTCTAGCCCTTTATTTTAACTCTGTATTTAACTATGTATTTTTAAGTGTGCCTGTTGTAAACAAGATATTGTTGGCTTCTGGTTTCTAATACATTCTATTATCTGCTTCCCTTTTGTGGGTGAGCTCATCTCATTCACATTTATGATTATAGTGCTTTCCTCCACATCCTATTTTCTTCTGTTTCTTCTTTTCTCTCTTTTTTTAACCCTGTCCCTCTTCAAAAGTCTATTTTGCAGCACTGGCCCTGGAGTCAAGAGGGCCTGAGTTCAAAATCCAGTCTCAGACATTTACTAGCTGTGTCACCCTGGGAAAGTCACTTAATCCCTATTTCCCCCTACCCTATTTTGCTTTTAACTACTGCCTCCCTTAATCTGTTCTCCCTTTGTTTTGATCATCTTCTTCCCCTCTCCCCTGCTTCTCTTAACCATTTCCTTTTCTATTTCCCTCAGGGTAAGTCCTATAAACTATGTGTAAGTATGCATGTGTATAATATACACATATAAATTTACATATATGCACATATAAAGTCTCTCTATATACATATGTGTGTGTATATATGCATATATATTTATATATGTAATATGTATATATGTGTGTGTATATATATATATATATATATATATATATATATATATATATATATACACACATATAATTTCCCTCTTTGAACCAATTTCAATGAGAATAAGCTTCAAGCATTTCTTGCCACTCCCTTGTTTTCCTCTCCATTATAAAAGCTCTTCCTTGCTTGTCTCTTTCATGTGAGAAATTTTCCCCATTCTTCTTTTCCTTTCCTCCGTCTTCTGTACATTCCTTTCTCACTCCTTCATTTTTTGGGAAGTCATTCCAACATAATTGGCTCACAACCATGCCCTCTTTCTATGTAAACTCATTTTAACTTCCCTAAAAATGATTAAAGTTCTTAGGAGTTACATGCATAATATTCCTATATAGAAATGTAAACATAACTTTATCGAGACCCTTATAATTTCTCTTTCATGTTTGCCTTTTTCGTGCTTCTCTTAAGTCTTGTGTTGAATGCTGAATTTTGTATTCAGCTCTGGCCTTCTCTTCAGGAATGCTTGAAAATCCTATATTTCTTTAAATATATGTGTCTAGAATCCTGACAGACTTCTATGCTGGTGTTAAAAACCTCTCCTATTGAGTTCAGTTTTTTTAGGCTGGAAAAATGTCTCACTCTGCCCTTTTATTGTCTCTTCTGCTCCAGAATTTGACTTGAGGTGTTATTTTACAGTTGTTTGGAAGGAAAGGTTGAGAAAGTTCATCTAAGTTGCCTCTAATCCTCCATCTTTAGTTGCCTCTAATCTTCCATCTTTGTTAGCTATTTATGTCTCCGCTCTACTCTAACTATGTAACATTCATATAGTTTTTGTTTTTTGTTTTGCTTTTTGGAGAGCAATTGGGGTTAAGTGACTTGCCCAAGGTCACATGGCTCATTTTTGTGTTAAGTGTCTGAGGCCGGATTTGAACTCAGGTCCTCCTGACTCCAGGGCTGGTGCTCTGTTCACTGCATCACCTAGCCACCCCTAACATTCATATAGTTTAAAGCAAGGGGAGGAAGTTCAATTAAATTCAACAAACATTTATTAAGCACCATTATGAAGACACTTTATAAATGCTTGCTTATTGAGATAAACATTTATTAAGCAGCTACTTTGTGTCAGGCATTGTTCTAAGCTTAGATGAAGATAGAGAAGAAAGTCTCTACCCTCAAGGAGCCATAGTCTAGTTGGAAAGGGTGTATACATATGAGTATAAGCAAAATATATACAAAGTAAAAACAAGGTAGTTTGGTAGAGGCACTAGTGACACAGCTAGGTGATGCAGTGGATAGAGCACTAGACTTGGAATCAGGAAGACCTGAATTCAAATCTGGCTTCAGACACTACCTGTATGACCCTACACAAGTCACTTAACCCTGTTTGCTTCAGTTTTCTCATTTGTAAAATGAATTGGAAAAGGAAATGTCAAACCACTACAGTATCTTTGCCAAGAAAATATCAAATAAGGTCACAAGGAGTAGGATGTGAGTGAACAATAATAAAAATACTAGCAACAACCTTATTATCCATGATGATAGTTTTTTAAAAAGTATTTGAAGACCCGCCATGAAGAATAGGATTTATACTTATTTGCTTGACCCAGATGACAGACCTAGGAGCAATGAAGGGAATTTGCAGAAGGACAGAATTCAGCTCCCTGTAAATACTACAAAATTTGGGTGAAGACATGGAAGACAACTGGAAATCTTGAAGCAAAAAGGCTAGGATATTCACTTGTTGGAGTTACTTTACAGGAGATTTTTGTTCTCTTGTGGTTTGGCTCATATGATCATAGATTTAGAGCTGGAATGAATCTCAGAGGCTATTCAGTCTGACTGTCTCCTTTTTCAGATAAAGAAACTGAGACTTAGGGAGGTTTAGTAACTTGCCCAACATCACAGAAATAGCAAACATTTAGGGTTATTCTCTAATGACAAAAGTCATTGCTCTTTAGACTACATGGTGCTGTTTCCCTGGACTTGGATTGGGAGACCTCTGAGGTCCCTTCCAGATCAGCAATTTTATGAAATTTATTTTACAGATGTAGAAACTCAGGCTCATTTTAAGTTAAGTGTTAGAGCCAGAATTCATATCCATTCTGATTCCCAGGGTTCCTTCCACTGTATAGTGCTGAAATTTCATAGTTTTCTGTTTGTATAGTCTAATTGAAAGTCTTAAGTGACTTCAATGTCAGACATGATGAAATCAGGACCAAAAACAGAGCATTTTTTTTTTTTACCTCCCTATGTCTCCTGTTCTAATGCAATGACATATAAATAGCTTTACTTACCTGTCATTGTGAAAATTCATAGTTTAGCAAGGCATACATATAACTATTCTCTAATGGGAAAACCATACATAGACCTAAGTATTCTCTAATGGGAAAAAATCCATTGGCACCTTGTGAAGTCCTTTGAACATCATTGTATTTAGAGCTAAGTCAATCAACATGTCAAGTATTTTTCACTTTTTATTTTCTGTCTTCTTACTGAAGAATAGATGTATGAAAGTTACATCTTTTAATGCTACTGCAAAATTTTCTCTCTTGTGGCTCCCTGAAGCATCAGCTTTCAAAATCATGTGTCTATGCCTTTGGGATTTAGTATTCGAAATGATATCTAGGTTTAAGACGTAAATCATAGAATTTAGAGCTAGAAATGACTTTAGATCGTTAACTTTAACTCTCTTGTTTTCCAGATGACAAAAAAGTATGTGTGTGTGTGTGTGTGTGTGTGTGTGTGTGTGTGTGTGTGTGTGTGTGTGTGTAAATGACTTGTCCAATACTACACAGCAGAATCAACAAGGTAGTTTTTTCCCCTCCAATTAGGACAGGAGTCATAGATCTAGTATTTAAAGGTGATACTTGTTGGATATACACTTATGACTAGGATAATCAGTGTAGAAAGAATTTTAGATAGATAATTTAGGTTCCGAAGTGGAAAGGCCTGGATTGCATATTTCTTAACTATACACTGTAAACACACATCAGAACTTTCAACTTTGTACTCTTTTCTCCCCTTCCCATCCTAGAAAATAGAGATTGGTAACATCTGGCACTCAGGTCAAAGGTGTGCACACAATATTTTTTAGTGGATTTCATGCTGCTAATTTAATTAATGGCATAAAAATGTATAGAAACACACACAACACATACCCTTAGGTTAGTTAAGAGGTTACAGCCACATTATCTGCGGGAGCTATCATGTGAAAAGGAAAAAGAATTGTAGTTTGGTTCTTGGGCAAGAAGAAAAGACAGAGAAGGATACGGAAGAAGAAAGGGAGTTTGAGGAGGAAGAGAAGGAAAAGGAGGAGGAGGAGAAGGAGTAGAAAGAGGAGAAGGATAAGAAGGAAGAGGAGAAAGTTAAGGAGGAGAAGAATAAGGAAGAACAGGAAGAGCTTTTTGACCTTGAATAAGTTTCCTTCTCTATAAAATAAAGGTTATATTACTTACTCTGTATTACCTCACAGGGCTATTGAGAGTATTAAAAAAGGTAATATATATGAAAATATTGGAAAACTAAGGTGCTTACAAGTATGAGACTCAGTAAGAAGCAGTACGGCAATGAGATTGTGTGTGTGTGTGTGTGTGTGTATGTGTGTGTGACTTGCCTAGTGTCTGAGGCCAAATCTGAATTGAGGTCCCCCCGATTCAAGTGCCAGTGTTCTATCCACTGTGCAACCCAGCTGTCCCTAATAATTTTGAAATAGATTTTGTTCATTGGTCCACTGGATATACTTAAAATATTAGAAAATAGCTACTCAGACAGCCTTGGAGTCAGGAAGATCTGGGTTCAAGTCCAGAAGCTGACACATACTATAAACAATATAAACTCAACAGAGACATTATTCTATAAGTCTTGTAGAGAACTGGACTTGGAGCCAGAAAGGCCTAGATTTAAATCCTCTGCCACCTTCTAGCTATATGACTGTAAAAGTTACTTCATCTCTGTATCAGACAGTTCCCTTGGGTTTATAATTTCCTCCTGCTCCTCTTTTTCCTTCCCTTCTTCCTTCTCCTCTTCTTCCTCTTCCTACTCTACTACCACTAGCTAACTGATATTTATATGGCACTTATTATATGTCAGGCACTCTGCTGAGCATTTAATAATTATTACCTCCTTTGATCCTCATCACAACCCTGGGAGGTAGGTGCTTTATTATTCCCATTTTACAGATGAGGAAATGGAGGTTAAGTAACACTCTCTGAGTTGCACATCCAATTAGTATCTGAAGCTGGATTTGAACTTAAGTCTTCCTGACTCCAGGCTCAGTACTTCGTATAGTGTGCCAGCTGCCTTACTAAGTCATAGAAGGACACAAACAAGAATGAAATCATCTAGGGAAACTCAAACATTTTTACCTTTATGCATTGGGCGGAGGGGTTGAACCAGATGACCTCTCAAATTCCTTCATAATCTGAGCGTCTGGTTTTATAAAAGCAAAATTCATGGAAAAAGAATTTTGCATATTGCAGGTCTTTGATTAATTTAAGGTCATTCCAGGACCAGGCCTCAGCCTTGACATTTTAAAGAGCTAGTTTTCTAGTTGATTACTTTCATTGCTACTTTTGGTATGTTCCAATTTCATTCTGTTTTCACAAAATATTTGCACGTTGATTTTCAGATTTCTGCCCTTGCTATATTATGGAACACTAGCAAAGAAAGACTGCATTGATTTCCACTTATGCCCCTAACCACATTGGAAGTTGTGTGGTTGATGAAAAAAGATATGCTTGCAAAGCCAGCTGTCAGCGACTGATCTCTGCTCTCAGCAGATTTATTTGGAAATGAACAACTTTGAATAGGGGAGAGAACCAGATGCCAATGGGGTATAAAATGGGCCTCACCAATTGCTGATTCAGCACATGATTCCTGCAGAGGCTCACACCAAAACAGCTCTGATAACAGACTATATTCCAAGCCAATCAGGAGCTCTGACAGAATCCCTCCAAGACAAACAAATTTCCAAAATGAACCTCTAGGCTTTGACTCACCATAAAATCAGGAAATTATTCATTATTATTCATTATTATCATTATTATTATTATTTTGAAGAGCCAAACAGAGGCTCTTTTTGACTGGGCACAGCTAAGGAATTACCATTTCTTTTATCTCTGGAGCATTTTGGGATATATATGTTTGGTATATATATAGGTAGCAGGAGGAATCAGGAATGATGTTAAAGGTACATAGTTATTGGGCAGCTGCTAGTCTGAAGCTTTCTACTGAGGCTTTTCTTTTTTCTGCCAAATTCTGAATATGTCAGAAGTCATGACTTTTGACTGGACATTTGATGGAGTCTTCATGTGGAAAAAGATGGAAATGTAGGTTAGATGAAAATACATTTTGTCATATTTGGGACTAGTTAAAATAATTAGATCTAAAAACTGATCCTTAATGTATTGATGCAAACATGGGGGTTAGCATTTAGTGGAGGGACCCAGAGATCTCTCTGTGTCCTTGCCCTTTTTAAGTATTTTTAATCAATAATTTATATGAAGGCAGCTATTGCATATTTTAAAAATTTCATTTCTTTCTTTTCTTTTTTTTGCTTTTTGGAGGATAGAAGGCAAGGCAATTGGGTTTAAGTGACTTGCCCAAGGTCACACGGCTAGTAAATGTTAAGTGTCTGAGTCCAGATTTGAACTCATGTCCTCCTGACTCCAGGGCCCGTGCTCTATTCACTGTGCCACCTAGCACTCCTGAAAAATTTCATTTCTTAACACAATGGTGAAAGGGATAGCTAAGAAACTTAATGATAGGATCCAGCAAAATCTCAATAGACTAGAGAAATGTCAAAACCTAAAAAGATGTTGATAAATAAATATTGATAGATAAATGTAAATTCCTACCCTTTGGTTAAAAAAATCAATTTCCGATATAAAAGGAGGAAGTTATAACACTACAAGAGTCAAATGAGAAAAACCAAAACTAGGGAATTAAATGCAATACGAGTTCAGCATGAGTCTGTCATGTGACCTGATATCCAAAAAAGCTCATGCAATTTTAGACTGCCATAGGAGGGACACAGCACCCATGACTAAGAAGGTTTGTCTGTTTATTCTGCCTTGTCCAGACCACATCTATGGCATTTTGTGTACTTCTGAGCACCACACTTTATGAAGGACATTAATCTTTGGGAGAAAGTCAAGAAGAGGATGGCAAAATCTGGATTTCATTCCATGTGTTCCAGGTAAAGGGAGTGGGGAAGTTTAACCTATGGAAGACATAATAACTGTCTTCCAGTATTTGAAGGGTTATCATGTAGAATAGGAACTAAATACATCCTTCTTGTCCTATGAGGTCAGTGCAAGAAGGTATAATGGCTAGAAGTTGTAGAAAGGCAGATTTAGGGAAAAAAACCAAAAATAATGAATTAATAACCACCATCAAGGACCTATGTTTCAGATACAAAGTTAGGTGCTGGGAACAGAAAGACAAACTTGAAACGGTATCTGACTCTCGAGGAGCTTACATTCTATCAGCTGTAAGGTAACACAATATGTGTGTTTGTGTATATGTGTGTATGTGTGTTGTGTGTGTGTGCGCATATAGAATAAATACAATACGTCTGATTAGTCTGGAAGGATAGGTTGGGGTTAAGTTGTAAATCTCTTCAAAAGCTGAACAAAGGAGTTTATCCTACAAATAATAAATAGCTATTGCAGTTTATTGCACTGAAGATTTGTGTCTAAGAAAAATCACTTTGGCAGCTGTGTGGAGGATGGTTTAGAGGAGGGAAAGACTTGAGGCAGGGAGACTTGTGATGGTATAGGTGGAAGGTAATGAGGGCCCAAGGTGGTGGTTTTGTGAAGAGAGAGAAGAGATTGGATGTGAGAGTTGTTGTGTAGGCAGAAACAGTAGGATCTGACAACTGATTTATCAATGTGGGGTGAAGGAGACTGAGGAGCTGAGGATTATGATGAGGTTACAAAACTTGGAGACTGTAAGAATTGTGTTGTCCTTAACAGAAATAGAGCTTATTGATTGGTTTAAGAGGGAAAAACAATGAGTTTCTAGTTTAGACGTGTTAAGTTTGAGATGACAGCCTGGGACACTGAATTTGAAATGTCCAATAGAAAGAATGGGCTGCCTCAGAAGACAGCAGGTTAAGGAGAAATGCTGATTGTTTGTATCAATCAATTAATTAATCCACAAGCATTTATTAAGCCAGTGATTATGAACAGTGGTACACCTTGGGATAGAAGACAGCTGAGCTTCTTTCTAAAATCTGATTATTCCAACTTTGGTTTTTAATCTAGAGATTCTGGACTTCACCAAAAATCTTCCAGCCAATTATCCCTTGCTGGCAAACCAACAGCTTGCGAAGAAACAATCTCGAGTAAAAGTTAGAAGGCTGTTGTCATTGAGGGGAAACAGTTTATTCCTAAAATAACCATTTTTCATTAGTGGATTAAATGGTCTTTATGACTTATATGGCATTCTTTCAGATGATTAACAAAGTATTTCCATTAAGCCTAGCCTCTGGTTAATGTTAGGATCCTTTGTTTGTGACATTGAGGCTTTATTTATAGCAATTAATAGGAATGTCACCTATAAGGAATGATGATAACAAATGGGAAAGTAAGAAGTGGGAATAGGTGAGCTCACAGGCAGCCAGGATCCTGCTGTCATGCAAATGTCCTTGGTAATGAAGAAAGAGGGGAAGGGGACTATAGATCATATGGATGTAAAGAAACTGAACTCTTCCTATAGAGAATGACTTTTAAAGATTCCTGGAGGTTTTAACAGTTCTTTAAATCAGTAGGCCCTTTTATTTTCAGGCACAAAGAGGGTGGGAGATGCCTCCTTTTCTCTTATTCTCTTTCAAGAAACCCAAAGTACAGTCTTGTTGAGTCATCTCAAATCTCTTTGAAGAAAGAAGTGCCATCCCTTTGTTAGGCTGTGGTTCTAAATTCACGAAAAAAAAAATGGAGAAAAGGATTGCAACAGCATAGGATTTACTGTTTTCTTCATTTTACAATTTTATGCCTTGCTTGACATGTTTACTTTACAAATGCTTATACTCCTGGCCGAGAGCATTGCTTTCTGAACATTGCAGCGCATAATTAATGTCAAGGTGGAAGGTGATTATGCCTGTGAAGGCTGCTCTCTTTGCTCTGAAAGGCACTTATGAAGCCAATTTAGGTCACACATGGTTCAGTTTCTTAGAAATTTCTCTTAATTGTTCAGTTAAAGAGAACACCTCAGGGCATTATTAACTGAAAGCCCAGTAGACTATGTATCCTGGGGAGTCTGAGGAGGGCTTTGGTGGGTGGGTTGCTTGAGTGAGATTGAGAGAGAGGGTTTTTTTTTTGTCTTATTGAAATCCAAGCATAAGAGCAAAACAAAAAATGCAGTTTAGCTGGAAGCTTCGTGACAAACTGTGCCCAATTTCAAAAAGAAAGCTGTTCCTATTTTCCTCACCCCAGCAAGCTTCTGAGGTTCACATGGCAAGGAACACACTGGACTAGGAACGAGATAGGAAATATATTTTTAATGGGCTGTTTCTTTTATGTTCGTTTGTCATCTGTTGTTCTGTTTTAAGCCTCCTCCTGACTGGGGTTCAACTAGCAAAACTTGTAACATCAGTCAAGGAAGGCACAGGCTATGAAAGGGTCTGTAAACTGCTTTTGGCTTCCCATCATAAAAATAGGACTGACATTAGATAAATTGCTGCCATGAGCAGATTCTGGGGGCTCATGTCAGTATTTGCAAGAGTCAGGCAGCCAGGAGGAAAAGGAAAATCTCACTAGAGTAATTATTGATTGCTAGTTTTGGGGGGAGACAGATGGTAAAAAAAAAAAAAATTAATCATAGCAGAAAAGTATTGTCTGGAATCTTCTTTGCAGGTTTTATTCCCTCGCTGCCTCTTGCTATCCAAAACTGGTATGGGGATGCCCAGGGAAGAAATGGGTGACCCCTCATTGGAAGTCAAGGGAGTACTGAGGAGCATTTTGTCAGGTTTGTTGTAGTGGAGAGGCTCTTGGGGGTATGGGTTGAACTTGTTTGTCACTGAAGCCACTTCCAACTCTAAAATTCTGTGGACTTGTCAAACTATGTTGGCATTTCAAAACACTAAGTAATGAAAGGCAGAATGTGATAGTGGTACAGTTCCTGCCTTAGACACATGTATTACCTGTGTGACCTTGGATACATCATTCAATTTCCTCATGGTCCAGGCAACTCTCGAAGGCTGTCATTCAATGCTTCAGGGGCTACCACCATCTAATTAATCCAAACCTTTGACTTCATTCACCAAAACTATTTAATATCTGTATTTTCTCTTTCATAATACATGAACATAACAACATAAGCAATATCACAATGGGTCAGACTAATAGTACATCCAAGTCAGGATTATATCTCTTAATAGTGGCACCAGGTTGTCAAAGGCTAGCTTGGTTTGGCCACTGCTGTGGTTAGAGGGTAGTTAGTCAAGTTCTGAGTATCTATATTTTTGTCCCTGTCAGGAACCGGTTCATAGAAAGTATGTGAGAAGATGGACTTAGAAAGGATCAGACAGTATTTTCCACCAATTTTTAGATCACATTTGGGAGGCAAGAGATCAACTCATGGGAGTTGCTAAGGGCCATGAGAGAGATCTCTGGTAAAAGTATAGATGTTCCAAATTGATTAACTAGCTGGTGGTAATGGGGAAGAGGATACTTGCTGTTAGGAGGGATTCAGCATGAAGAAAGTAGGAGCCTGAGTATCTTAGAGATTGTTCTAACTGCTTGAACCTGATTTGTCCATGAGTATCAGGTGATACTGACCCAAAGGAAGCTTGATAATTCATCATGATTACTAATCTTAATGCCATTCTTAATAGTTTCATGGATATGCCTGAAATACGCCTCAAATCCCTAAACTTACATCAATGAGCAGTGCTATTCCTACTCTCCTGTCAGTTGTTTAAAGCTCCCAAATCATGGATGACATTGACTCAAGAAAAAAAAAATAAATGGGAATTTAGATTTTTGGTCCTGATTTGCTTTGGGACCCTGGGCCTGTAATGTCCCATTTCAATGAACAGTGAAAGCTGTCGGTTGTAAGACAACCTGAAATTTGTATGGGAGTTAAAAGCAATGTGACTTCATTTTAGCGTGAAAAGTTTCAGTTCTCAAAATGTCATCCCACAAAAGTGTGAAATGCTATGCAGATATTCCAGTTTGCTCAGTCAAAATTCACCTGGTTTCTTGATCCCTCTAGTGCAATAGATACATGCTATCTGAGAGGGATGACATTTTGGGAGCCCTTTTTCCCAAATTGTACATCATGAATATTTGATAATTTGGCACAGTGTATTCTTAAGCAAATTGTTGTTGAAACCAAATTTTCCCTCAATGTGCTTGGCTTTCCCCTCCTGATTTTCATGGGAGTGTAAAAATATACCTTTGAGCTAAGTAGGAAAGAAGCCGTGATCCTTTCACTTCTTCCAGCAGGAAGGAGAGATGAGTGTTTCCCATTATTAATGCATTTCAGCTTGCATTCATGTACTCTGCATGTAGCTTGGATGTAAGTAGAGATTTAGACATCGCCTCCTCCAACGCTGGAGAAATACACATGTTCCTCAAGAGTAGGGACCATATCTATTTTTCTTCCATTTCATTGTATTCCCAGTGCTTAGCACAGTGCTTGGTATATAATCTGTTCCTAATAAATACATGTTGATTAACTGCCTGATATTTACAAAATATTTTAAGTTTTGCAAACCATTTTGCACATATTATTTCACTTTACCTTGTGGAATGTCTTGCCAGGTTACTCTCATACCCCCTTGACACAGCTCCATTTCCACTTCCCTCATGGCCCCAGAAAAGTCTGAAGGTCATTTACCCAGATTATCTATGGCCTTTCTTCTAATTGTAGGTTTGCTCTTGATTTGCTCTTGATCTTGTGCTGCTCCACCCTACTGTTCCATAATACCTTAACTTCACCTTTTCCCCACTAAGGGACAAATGAAGAAACAGAAATATGTACATAGGGGCAGCTAGGTGGCACAGTGAATAGAGCACTAGCCCCGGAGTCAGGAGGACCCAAGTTCAAATGTGGTGTCAGACATGTAACACTTACTAGACTTGTGACCTTGGGCAAGTCACTTAACCTCAATTGCCTTGCCCTTCATCCTCTAAAAAGCAGAAAAAGAAAATTAAAAAAAAAAAAGAAATATGTACATAAAGAAGTTTTATTACTTCAAAACAAGAATAATTCAACCCAATAGACAGGATAGCTCCAAACTTTTACAAACCTACAACCCCACCCTTTATATTGTCTCCTGTCAACATCCTTTCTAAAATATGGCAAACACTACTTGTGGAATAGTAGAAGGACCCCAGGCTTTGTATGCAGAAGATCTGGGCTTGAACTCAAGGCCCGGCTTTGTGGTTTGTTTGGGCATAGACAAGTTACTTGTTCTCTCTAGGCTTTGATTCAGAGGCAGTGTGTTATAGTAGAAAGAACACTTACTCTGGAGTGAGAGGATCTGAGATAGAATTTTGCCTCTGGCACTTATCTGTGTGACCAGGTAAGTGAGCTAATTTCTTGAGTCTCAGTTTTCTTCTCTGAAAAAAGCCTTTGAAGTTCTTTCCAACTCTAATTCTATTAGCATATGGTCTGTAAAATGAAGGAGTTAACTAGGTAAGATTCTTTTCAACTCTATAATTCTGTGATACTATGAAGTAAACTCAGTTGTCTCGATGTGGTCTCATCAGACCAGAGTATTATGAGCCTATCACCTCCTTTGTTTGGTGAACTACTTGGGCAGTGATAGAGATAATAGGAATTTTAGAAGATAAAGGACAGTGAGAACTTGGTTGGAGGTCAGTAGCTCTTAAAACAGCATCATTAACTTCCTAGTGCCCATAAAGTAATAATTTAATGAATCAAAAGACATATGGTTTCATCAGCAGTGGTATGTCTTCCATTGATGCAGATTATGTCCCCTCTAATGGTTTAGTTGCTATGGATGTTCCCTTTTCCCCTCCCCCTGCTTATTCATCACCTGGTGGCCAGTCCTCTAGTGATGAGTATATTTAATATATCCCTTTTAAATACTTCTGCCTTTACTTTGTGTGTCAGTTTATCTCTAGGATATCACAAACTTCAGAAATAAATTATACGGAATAAATACTACCAGTATTCCCATTAAAAAGTAACTCTGTCTTGCATCTTCCTGGCCCGAGCTCCATGCTATGAACAGAGTTCCAATTTCCTGGTCACATTCCTCTTGACAGTGATAAATGAAGAGACATATTCTTGATCTTTTTCCAGAGATGGAATAAAGCTTGTAGAGGGCCATCTCTTTCAATAAAATCTGATTTGGACCTTGACCCCTAATTGGAAGCTATTTGATATGACAAGAATTAGTGGGGGGAACAAAATGTGATATATCAACATGTCACTTGTACCAAGCTGATTTTCTGATCATGAAGTTACTTGATTTTATAGCTGCCCTTGGTATAAATCAAAACCACTACCATGTATTTTCTTTTTCTCCTAGGATAAGATGAGGGCAGTACTAAATTTTAAAGCTTACCTTAACATGGGGATATCTCCCTCTGTTTTCTTGGCAAATATGGATAACATTTCAGTGTGAACATTGTTCTCAGAGAGTTTCCCACAATTCGGAAGGGGAAGCAGGGTATTCAACCTCTAAGTACCTTCTTAAACCCTCTGAATTATTTCATATTTAATCCAGAAAAGTCACTGGGACATCTTATCATCTGAATAAAATGGATTGCTACCCATTTTTGTCAGTTGGCCTAACATTTTCCATAAGCCTGAAACTTCAGAATTCATGCTTCTAGAAAGGGTTGAAGATGGTGGAGTAAGAGCAGGGACTTGCCTGAGATCTCCCCCAAACCCCTCCAAATACCTTTAAAAATGACTAAACAAATTCTAGAGCTACAGAACCCACAAAATGACAGAGTGAAGAAAATCTCCAGCCCCAACCTGGAAGGTTGACATGAAGGGTATATTGCACTGGGCTGGGAGTTGAGCACAGTCCAGTGTGGATCAGCGCCAGCACAAACAAGGCCAGAGCAGGTCTCAGGGGACTGAATCACTGGCAGCTGTGGCAATTTCCAGGCTTCTCAGCCCACAAATGCCAAAGACAGTATAGAAGGTCAGTGGGAAAACTCTGTGTGCCCTGTGGCAGTGGCTGAGGCAGCAGGAGCAACAGCAGCAGCAGCAGTGGCAGCTGTGGCTGTTCTATAGCTCTGGGCTCACAAATGGTGGGGGATTGAGCAGCTGATACAAACTCCCTGAAGTCTGGGACAGCATACCCAACCCCAACCTCACCCCCACTGGAAGCAGAGTCCTACCCTGACAAAGAATTAGAAAGTCAAGTATTTGGCCGAGAAGATGAGCAAACAGCATTAAAAAAAACTCAGACTATAGAATGTTACTTTGGTGGCAAAGAAGATCTAAACATACATTCAGAAGAAGACAACAAAGTCGAAGTTCCTGCATCAAAAGACTCCAAGAAAAATATGAACTGGTCACAGGCCATGGAAGAGCTCAAAAAGGATTTTGTAAACCAAGTAAGAGTAGAGGAAAAATTGGGAAAAGAAATGAGAGTGATGCAAGAAAATCAAGAATGAATGTTTCTAGTCTTGGGGAAAGCTACCTAACCCACTTAGCCTACTATATTCAGATGGCCCCAGACCTCAGACTATGCTTCACCTTCATTTCTCATCAAACTATTCACTTCACCCATGGCATTATCTATCTGCAGCCATCTGTTTCAACCTTCCATCTCTTACCTTGGGCATATAGTAATCAAATTAATTTATTGTTTCTTCAAGAAATTTTTTTTTAAAATCACTTGACTATCCTATACCTCAGCTTGCCATCCCAATGGCTGCCCTGCCCTCTCAGACTAAAACTCTTTTTCCTGGATATCCTACCCTTCTATGTGTTATCTTTTATCATTAGAATGTAATATCCTTGAGGTAAAAGACTACTTCATTTTTTGTGCTGACATCCCTAGTGCTCAGCACAGTGCATGACACATAATAAACACTTAAAAAATGCTTTTTGACTGAGTTATCATTTGACACTTTGGCCACCTCTTCTTCCTTAATACAACCTTCTGCCTGGGGTGTTGTGACACTCCTGTCTCTTGGTTTTCTTTCTGCCAATTGGCACCTTCTCAGTTTCCTTTGTTTGATCGTTATCCTACCTCTTTTTTCCACAGTTATCTCTCAAGGCTCTTTCCTGGGTCACCTTCTCTCTCTCTATACTCTCTTGTTGATCTCATTAGTTCCCATGGCTTAATTATCATCTCTATCTAGATGACTTCCAACCCCAATCTCTATTCTAAGTTCTGGTTCCTCATCACTTATTGCCTTTCATACATTTCCAATTGGATGTCTCATAAAGATCTCAGATGCATCATATCCCAAAATGGAGCTAATTAACTCTCTGCCATGCCCTCTTTTCCCCAACCTATTCCCTCACAATCAGCTAGGGAATACAGAGGATAGAGCCCTAGGTTTGGAGTCAGGAAGACCTGAAGTCAAATCTGGCCTCAGACACTTACTAGCTGTGTAACCCTGAGAAAGTCACTTAACCCCTGCCTGATTAAGAATCCCATCTCTTGCCTCTGTGCCCTGGTACAAGCTGTCCTCTGTACCTGGACCACACTCTTCTCACTTTGCCTCTTAAAATCCTTGATCCTTAAAATCTCAACTCATATGCCACATTCCGTGGATAATACTTCTTGATTCCTTCTAGTTTTTTGTATTCCCTTTCCCAAAATTATCACATATATGCTTATTTTATACATTATTTACTAATATCTCCTCCAGTCAAATGTGATCTTTTTAAAGACAAAGTTTACTTCTTTTTTTCTTGTGTCCTTGGCACTAAAAACAGTGCCAGGCACATAGAAATCACTTAACAAATGTCTGTTGGATTGACTTTGTACACAGTAGGGCCTTAAATATTGAATCAGGGGAAAGCCACATTTATTACTCACTCACTGTGCTTTCTCTTTTCAGGCTGCAATTTTATGGGAAGGTTTGATGTGAGGCCCTCAATAAGCTTCAGCAAAACAAAGGGCTCCTCTTTAAAGAGATGAAGTGGATTAGGTGATCCAAGATAATCTGTTTTATGTATTCATTTGGCTTATTGGAGGGTTTCACTTTACAGATTTGTGAAACTCTGCAAGGAAGAAGCCGAATCTGGTATTTTAGTTTTGTTCCAAGAAATGCCTTTTTGTTCTGACCAGCAGCTCAACTTCAGGACAAAGGACCCGAAGGCTTTCATACAAATGAGCACTGGAATGGCAATTGGGAAAACTGGGTTCTTGTCCTAACTCTTCCACTAACTAGCTTTGTGACCTGGGGCAACTGACTTAAACCCTAATACCTTCGTGCCTTTGCTAAAGTCTTTCCTGTACTTAGAATATTGCTGTCCCCCCATCTTACTCTTTAGAACTCCTTTGCCCAGTGGATAGAATGTCAGGCCTGTAGTCCGGCAAGACCCAACTTAAAATCTGGCCTCAGACATTTACTAGCTGTGTGACCCTGGACAAGTCACTTTACCCTGTTTGCCTCCATTTCCTCATCTATAAAATGATTTGGAGAAGGAAATGGTAAGCCACTTCAGTATCTTTGCCAAGAAAATCCCAAATGGAGTCACAGAGTCAAATGAGATCAAATTGTTTGAACAACAACAACAAAAAATGTCCACCTTGAAACCCATCTTTAAAGCCCATTCTTTAAAGTTTCTTCAGGAAGTAATCCCTGATTCTCCTGTTGGACAACAACTTTCCCCTCTGGTCTCAAATATCATTGGGTTTTTTTAAATATTCTAACACACTCATCTGTACTCTCAGTATCTTCCTCAGTTGGTAGAAAACACTTGTGTATTAGTGGTTTTTTGTAATAGCTTTCTGTTGTGTTTTATCTCCCTGTTGTTCAGTTGTTTTTCCAGTCATATCTGACTCTTCAGGGGGATTTTCTGGGCAAAGATATTGGAGTAGTTGGCCATTTATTTCTCCAGCTCATTTCACAGATGAGAAAGCTAAGGCAAACAAGGTTAAGTGACTTGCCCAGGGTCACACAGCCAGTGTCTGATGCCAGATTTGAACTCAGGAAGATGAATCTTCTTGGTTGCTACTCTATCCACTGCACCATCTAGCTGCCCCATTCAAGGAGCTTAACATCTAAAAAAGATGACATGAAATTGACCAAACACTTTGAAGTTCTCTTGTGGAGGGAATGCTTTTGCAGGCGAAGATCAGACTAGCTGGCCTCAGAGATTCTTTCTGACTTAAATTCTGGGATTCTGTGTTAGGCTTGAATTATTTACTTCTATATAAAATGTATGACCCAAGGCATACATTTTCAAATTTACACTTGTCAGCAGATCCTTAAAAGCTCTTTCACTGAAATTGTGGTCCATGATTAATAAATCCCACTTGTTGGGCTTTGTTGTCTTGGTTTATTGTTACAATCATCATAATAGTAACTTACAATTATACTCTGTTTTATGGCCACTGTTTTAAACACCTGACATTATGTCATCATCTTGATTTTGACAGCAGTCTTGTAAGAAACATAGGATGAACAGTATTTTTTGCATTTCACAAATAAAGATAATGAGGCTCAGAGAGGTCACATGACTTGCTCAGAGTCGCATAGCTGCAAATTGATATAACTGAGATCTAAATCTATGTCTTCAAATACTAAGTCCAATGTTCTTCCCTTTATCATTTAAATTTTTAAAAATCACGTTTTTCTTTTCTTTTTTTTGGGGGGGGGGGTCAGGGGAAGAAGAAGAAATAGGAAAATCACAGCCAATAAGTTGTGTCTCTAAGCATACAAAATTCATTTCAGTCATTTATTTAGACTATTGCTTTATTAGAAGAATACTGTTTCTCTTCCTAAGGAGAATGCAGTTGTTTTGTTGGACTCTTCAGTCCCCCCAATAATTATACTGTACCCAACCAACAAGTCTTCTGCTGTTGTGTGATATTTGGTTAGTATTCCATTCAGTCCTTTCAGTAACTAGAATTAAAACTATACTAGGATTAATGGTGATGTCTTTTCAACAGTGTGTTCCATTCCAGCACACTTTTCAGGGAAATGGACAGCTAGGTGGTACAGTGGATAGAGCGTTGACTCCAGAGTCCTGAGGACCTGAGTTCAAAATTGAGTCATGTGTCATCTATGTTAGTGAACAGAGTTCTGACAATGACAGATCTTTAGGTCCTTTGTATTTATTCTTAGATTTATGTATAATATGATAAATGTGTAGGGAGAAGCAAACAGAATGGCATGAGTGTTTTGGGGAGAGAGAGATCATCTATACCTTACAAGAGAAGGGAAGGCATTATGGATGAATTGGCAACTGAACTAGGTATTAAAGGAAGTGGGAGGTTTCAACAGACTGAGACACTGGGGAAAGTATCTCTGGCTTAAGGAATGAAGTATGTAAGTCCTGGAGGCAGGAAACAGTAAGAAAGTATTGAAAATCCTGGACGAGTTTGATTTGGCTGGAACATAGAGTATGTGATAAAGTTAGAGTGATAAATTGGAACTAGAAAATAATCATTACAATATTTATATAGTGATTTAAGGTCTGTAAAGCATTTTATAAATGCTATCTCATTTTATCCTGACAACAACCCTGATTATTAAGTGCTTTTATCATGTCCATTTTACAGTTGAGGAAACTGGCTCCCAGACAGGTATAGTACCAGGGTCACACAACTCGTAAGTGTCAGAAGCTGAATTTGAATTCAGGTCTTCTTGGATGCCAGTTCTAATGCTCTCTTCACTGCACCATTTATTACCTCTTAGCAAGATGGTGGAGGACCTTGAATGCTAAGCTAACAAATTTAACTTTTATTCAGTAAGAAATGAGAACAACAAAAGGTGTTTTTTTTAGTAAGGGATCAACAGAATCGGATCTATACTTTTGGGGAGAATACTTTGACAGCAGTGTGAAGGATGTAGAGTGTAGAGGAGAAAGACTGGAAAGTGGGAGATTAGTTTGAAAGTTATGATGGTGATCTGAGAGAGTAACTAGTGAGAAGGGAAAGTGAGAAGGGCTGAAGGGCTAAATGTGAGAGGGAAAGAAGGGCTAAATGTGTAAAACATTACAGAGGTAGAATCCATAGCTCATGGTACTAGAGGAGAGGAAGAGGGAAGAACCAAAGATGCTTTGGAATTTTGAACAAGGACAACTGGGATAATTGTGATGTCCATAAAAGAAACAGGAAAGTTAAGAGAAGAAACGAATTTGAGGAGTTGATGTTATGAGTATTTGCCTGTGGTTCATTGTGGGCTAATTTTACTAGTTAAAATATGGTGCTAATGAATAAATAAATGAGTACAAATTTAATTCCATAGATATTTGTTAAGCATCTACTAAATTCAAAGCACCAGTCTAGGCACTACAGTTACAAAGACAAAAAACAAAAGGTGTTAGTCTGTGCCCTGAAGGAGCTTATAGTCCACTGAGAAGAATAAGGTTGCTAGTTTGATATCCAAAGGTGGGTAGTGTTTGGGTCCACAGGCATGGATCATATCCTTTGCCCAAAGCAGAAACTTTTAAAAGTTAATATGTATTGGGGCGCCTAGGTAGCACAGTGAATAGAGCACTGGCCCTGGAGTCAGGAGGACCTGAGTTCAAATCTGGTCTCAGACACTTAACCTGTACTAGCTGTGTGACCCTGGGCAAGTCACTTAATGCCAATTGCCCTGTCTTCCCCCCTCCAAAAAAACCAAAAAAATGTAAATATAGGTCATAAAGAAGACTAATCAATATAGCACAAATTACTCAAAGCAATCCCATTGAAACTCTTGGGGAGAAAAAATAACACATAGGACACATGCTTTTGTTGTTTTTCAGTCCTGTCCAATTCTTTGCAACACCATTGAAGGTTATTTTTTTTTTGGCAAAGAAACTAAAGTGGTTGGTTTGTCATTTCCTTCTCTAACTCATTTTACAGATAAAGAACTGAGACAAACAGGGTTAAGTGACTTGCCCAGGGTCACACACCTGGGTCTGAGTCCAGATTTGAATTCAAGAAGATGAGTCTTGCTGACTCCAGACTAGGCTCTCTATTCTCTGTGCCAACTAGTTGCCCCAGGGCACATGCTACTGTCAAGAATTTCATTTTCCTATAGAAAGGCAACATGCCATCACTATACCCCTTGATTTGAAAAAAAAATGTACTGATGTTTTTACACCCAAGTTATTTTTCAATATATTTCCTATCTGCCCACACATTTTCACCATTTCTATGGGAATGATAATCAATTCATGATTGAATTGAAAATTGAATAGTCATTGAAAATGACTATTGCTTCTGGAAAGAGTATTGTGTTACTTCATTGCCCTATAGCTTAACTGCCCGTTGAGACTTTCCAGCCCTACTGCAGATAGGTTGGGCTTTTTAACACTTCTAGTCCTCCAGATCAACTAAGTCCCCAGGGTGGGTTCCTGATCTCCTTAAATAAGAATTACTCCAGTCTATATAATATGAATACCACACCTACTAAAAGGGGCACTCAGTAAACATTTATTGAATTTAATCAAAGATATCCATTCAAGAGCTTTTCCTTTCCTGTTTTAACCTAGTCCACAAAATGAGGCTCTATCCTTTCTCCCTAGCCAGTATGATTTCATGAAATAGTTAAGGGTGCGGCCCAGGCTCCAAATCAGTCTCTGTAACTGGAGCTGTCCAAAGGACAAAGTCAAAGTACCTTCTAGACCTAGTACTAGTAAAGAGTGAGTACCAGTGTCTAATAGCAGCATCTCTTAAAAAAAAAACAAACAAAAAACCTCAGCCATTTCTGTCACTGCTCCCATTACATTGCTTTAAGTTGGCAGATGGAAATATTCTTTCCTGACAGTTTCATTTAGCTCTTTTAATGCCTTACAGTCTCAAATTACTGTCTGTTTTCTGAAGCATCACAATCAAGTATATCTGTCTTTTTTATTTTATTTTTTTAGTTTTTAGTGTTTTGTTTTGGGGTATGTGTGTCTGTGTGTGTGTGCAGGCATGCATGCATGTGTGTGTGTTTTGATACTTCACTTTTAATAGTCTTTTCCATTCAAAATTAGGCAGTGTTGCTATTCATCACATAGCCCCATCCTTAGATTTCCTTTTAGCCGTAGAGAGTATGTCATGGGGAAACCTACCGCTACTTCAATCACAGTGGAAAACATTTAATGTTACCTTTCATTGTGCTGTATACCCTTTGTTACTCCTCTCATATTTCAAGCCTCACTAGTTGCTCTAAGTTTCCTGTTAGATCGCAGCAGTCTATTCCACCACTCAATCCTTTATCCAGTGGGACATCACATCTTTTTTCGGCTAGAATTTTCCCTCCTGTGAAATTCCCTGCTTAAGTTGTATCTTGCTCTTCATGTTCAAGTCTTACAAAATTTATGTACGCTCAAGTAAACTTCCTTTATTAGGATACTTGAAAATATTCATGGATCTTCATGAATATTGAAGGCTTGTACAAGGAACCATTTAAATCCTTCCTTAATTTCTTCCAGCCGCAATTATTGCTTTTAATTTTCTTGAGATGCTCTGTTTGGATCCCTTTTTGCCCTCATCACATTACATCCTAATTAATACTTACCTTTGTATATGTTGTGTTCCTCTTAGCTGTAAGCTGTAAGCTTCTTGAGGTCAAGGATTTTAGTTATCTTTCTACCCTTAAAGCTCATTACAGTGCTTGCATATGAGATGTTTAATTAATGAGAGTTAACTTTCATGTATGAAGTTGAAGACCCCAACCCTTACTAACCATCTCCCTAGCTCTACATACTGCTGGTACTTTAGGACAAAGGAGCAGAGCTATAATTTGCAATTTTGGCTCCAATGACCTACATGAAAATTTCCAGGGGAAGCAGCAAGAAGTACACTGGCAACTAACCCTCAAATCCGCTTTGTAATGTGAAAACAACAGAAAAAGCAATTATGAAAAATTCAACTAGATGAGAAGATTATTATTTTAATGTCTTGCAAGAGTAAGAAGGATTCTCTGTGTTCAATTTTTGTTGGGGCCTATTAAATTTTGGCAGCCTGGGGCACAGACCTTGTTGACCATATCTTAATCTAGCTTTGCATGGGAGTCACTACTATTAGCTTGGACCTGGGTGGCTTTTATTTCCACAATCTGACAGTTGTCATGGGGGAGAAGGCACCCGATTCCACAACAGTGAGGGTGGTGTGTTCCCAGCATCCTGATTAAGAAATCTGAGTTTTTTTCCCTAAAGGGAATATTTCACACACACACACACACACACACACACACACACACACACACACACACACACACACTGAGTTTTAAATATCTTTAGTATAATTAAAAAAAACCCCAGTGCATTGGGAATTGAGAACCTATGTTCAAATGATTACTGTTACTTATTGCCTGTGGGGTCTTGGGATAAATCACTTCTCTTTTGGCAAGTTTCTTCATCTGCAAAAGGAGAAGATTGGACTTGATGGACTCCAAACTTTATTAAAGTCCTAATTTGATGATCTTAGCACTAGTCTTTTGGTATTCAGGCATGTTACAGTTTAAAAAGCTTTGGGGAGCCTGTCAGTGGATATTACCAACATATCTGTGAGATAGAACAAGCATTAAAAATGAATGAAATGAAGTCTGAAGAAATTAAAGAATTTGTCCCTAACTGTGGAATAGTGATTAGTGAGTCAGTCAGCTCAATAAGCCTTATTAAGTGATTACTATGTGTTAAGAATTGTTCTAAGCATTAGGGATTGTAGCATCAATACAATATTCACAGCATTGATGGTAACTATAAATATGCTGGCATAGTTATCAATTGCAAAATATAACAGACTCTCCATATAGAAGACAGAAACAAAACATTTATTCACACACCAGAAAACTGAATTCCCAAACCAGAAAGCCAAATCCATCATAGAACCAAAGAAGTTAATATACCATAACATAGCATGGAGCCACACCATCCTTTAGCTTTCTCACAAGCCAACACTCACAAGCCTAGCTGTGTATGTCCTCTCCTCCCTCTACCTCTAACTGATCTGACTCCCAGCTTCCTCTGGGCTGTGCTCTACCCTTCAGTAAACTCCTCCAGGCTCCATGTGATTACATTCAGCCTATTGGGCGTAGGGAAAATCTTTGAAGCAGGGAAAGTTTTCCAATACACTTAGGCTTATTAAGGGGCAGGGAAGATCTTCAAATTACCATTACCATTACAGGGATACAAAGAAAGGCAAAACTGATCACATTCTAGTGGGGGAGATAGCATGTAAATAATTGTATATATGAAATTTATAGAGTATAAATGGAAAATAATCTCATAGGGAAGATACTAGCTGGGTGGAGAAGAAGAAAAGGCCTTTTGAAGAAGGTAGAATTTAAGCTGAGTGTAAAAGGAAGTCAAGGAAGGTGGTATTTCAGATATGTAAGGGAGGCAGCCAGTGCAAATGCTAAGAGGTGGGACATAAAATATGGGAAGAATAGCAATAAGTGTGATCAGAGTGTGCAGAGGGGAGTAGATTATAATAATTAGACAAAGTATTTACTAAAGGCATAACATTTTGTTAAACTATATTTAGCAAACAAAGAAAGGCAAAAACATGATCTCTCCCCTCAAAGATCTCATATTCTAAGAAGATTGGAAAGTTAGGAAGTTGTGAATGACTTTAAATGCCCAATAGAAGTCTTTATGTTTGATCCTGGAGATAATAGGGAGCCACTAAAGTTTATTGACAGGGAGGGATAGAGTCAGACCTATAAGGATGTATTGGAGTGGGGAGAGGCTTGTTGCAGGGATATCAGTTCTTGTGACTTCTAAATTGGTGCCCTTTCCAGTTCTCCCCATTAACCTATCATGTAGAAAAGGATGGGATGAAAGTGTAGCTGGGTGTATTTTCTGACCTTGCTCTTTTTATTGTCTTCCAAATTTGAGAAGAGATTAAAGTGCCCATTTTCTTAAAGTCAGGTACAATTCAGATAACACTTGACACTTTTACCCCTCTACTTTAAGTAAATTCTCAATTTACTCAGACGCTCTGGACACCAGCTGCAAATAATGTTTCATTTTCCTGACTATTCATTCCTGCAGAGGTCTCGGCTCCAATATTAAGTCTCTGTTTTGAGGCAATACTTAGGGGTCCAGTGAAATGGTAGCAGTGGGAGAGGAAGTCTAGGAAGTTGGGAAAGGAGTTCATCCTAGCCTGACTTCTGATGACTTCCTATTTTAATTATTCTTGCTAATTAGGTAGAGGCTCTTTTGTTTGATTTTTTTTTTTTGGTGATACTGAAGGACTGCAAATGTCATTACTGTCTAAATATAGCACTTGGGACAAAATACTGATTGCCCTCCGTTAGTTAAAACCCTAACAAACTTTTTTTTTCAAAGAGGATTTCATACCAATAGGAATATAATCCATGGAACCCAACTTTAGTCTCTGAATGTTAAAAAAAACTAACAAAACAAAACCCCTCAAAATCAAATAAACTAGTCTGTAAAAATGGACCTTGGACACTGAAATTTGGAACTGTCATATGAAGGCCTTCTGTCAGTTGATCATCTCATAATCCTTTCCATTCTTGCATGTCCATAGTTAATGCCATTAAAAAAAGCACTAGCTACCTCATTATTGTAATTATAATTATATTTTAACCTTCTAATACAGCAGATGTTTAAAGATTTTGATTCCCTTCTTCTGAAACTGCCAGTGCAAAATAGCCTGGATAAGCCAATTAGAAAAAACCTAAACCCAAACCAAAACAACAAAACATTTACGATACAAGATCCAGAGA
>CM053589.1:66332433-66352378 GCA_028646515.1 Pseudochirops corinnae | reverse complement strand
GAGGGAAGAAGAGAAAGATCTAGAATTTAAAGCTCTGTAATCAAATGTTAAAAATATATGTGCATATATTACATATATATACAATTATTATTACTATTGTTATTAACTACATCCAACTGGAACTTAAGATTCACAGGCACTGTGGAAGGGAGATTCATCCTGTCCTATCGCAAAGTTAGAGGAGAGATGGGGGAGGACATAGGAAAGATTAGATTGGGGGAGGGATCATACAAGGGGATGGCTATTTTGAGGGGGTGGGGGTAGGGGAAAGATGGGGAGAAAATTTGTAACTCAAAATCTTATGGAAATGAATGATGTAAACTAAAATAAATAAAATAAAATATTAAAAAAACATAATTGATTATATTAACAAAATCATATGAGTATACCAATAGATACAGAAAAAGCTTTTGATACAATACAGCATTTATTCTTATTAAAAACACTTGAAAGCATAGGTATAAAGGGATTTTTCCTTTGAATGATAAGAAGCATCTACCTAAAACCATCAGCAAGCATTATTTGTGATGAGGATAAGCTAGAAATCTTCTCAATAAGATCAGGAGTGAAACATGTATGCCCATCATCATCAATATTATTCAAAATTGTATTAGAAAAGCTAGTGATTGCAATAAGAGAAGAAAAAAAAATTAAGGGAATTAAAATGGGCCATGAGGTAATAAAGCTCTTTTTGTAGGTGATGTTATGGTGTGCTTGGAAAATCCTAGAGATTCAACTAAAAAGTTAGTAGAAACAATTAATAATTTTGGCAAAGTAGTAAGATATAAAATAAACCCACATAAATCATCAACATTTTTATATATCACCAACAAAATTCTGCAAGAAGAGATCATAAGAGAGTCCCTACTTAAAATAACCACAGACAACATAAAATACCTGAGATTATCCCTGCCACGACAAACTCAGGAACTACATGAACATAATTATAAAACACTTTTACACAAAAAAGTCAGATTTAAATAATTGGAAAGACATTAATTGTTCATGGTTGCGTGGAGCCAACATAACAGAAATGACAATTCTACCTAAACTAACGTACTTATTCAATGCCATGTCAATTAAATTACCAAAAAATTATTTTGCCAAGCTGGAAAAAATAATAATAAAATTTATTTGGAAGACCAAAAGTTTAAGAATATCTGAAGAATTAATGAAAAAAAATGTAAAGGAAGGTCTAGCAGTATCAGATTTTAAATTGTAATATAAGACAGTAATCAAAACTATAATCAAAACTAAATGTATAATAGACAGCACTAAATAATTATAGTAACTTAATGTTTGACAAATGTGCAGATTTAAGTTTTTGGGGTAAGAATTCACTACTTGATGAAAATTATTGGGAAAACTAGAAATTATGTATAGATGAATATCTTACACTTTTTTTTTTTTTACCAAGATAAGGTCCAAATGGATATATGACCTAGACATACAGAGAGATATAAGTAAATTAGAAGAATACAGTTTATGAGTAAACAAAAGCTAAAGAACATTGCAGATATAAAATGAATAATCCTAATTAAATTAAACTAAAAAGTTTTTGTGTAAATAAAGTCAGTGTAATCAAGATTATAAGGAAAGTAGAAAATTGTGAAAAAACATTTTATAGAGTTTTTCAGATAATGGTTTCATGTTTCAGATATGTAGAGAACTTTCTCAAATTTGTAAGAATCAGTCATTCCTCAATTAATAAATGGTCAAAGGATATGAATAGGCAGTTTTTGGATGAAGAAATCAAAGCTCTATGTAGTCAAATGAAAAAATTCTCTAAATCATTATTGATTAGGTAAAAATACAAATTAAAATAACTTTGAGATATCATCTCATGTCTATCAGATCAGTTAAAATGATGGAAGGCCAAAATGACATATATTGGAGGGGATGTGGAAAAATTAAGATACTAATACTCTGTTGGTAGAATTGTAAACTTATCCAAACATTGTGGAGAACAGTCCGCAATCATGCCCAAAGAGTTATAAAACTATGTATACTGTTTGACCCTGCAATATAATTATTAGACCTATTTCCCAAAGTGATCAGTGAAAAAAGAAAAGAACCTATATGTTCTAAAATATTAATAGCAGTTTTCTTTGTCGTGGCAAAGAACTGGAAAACTGAGGAGATGCCTATTAATTGGGGAATGGGTAAACAAGTTGTGGGATTATGATTGAATGATACTGTGCTGTAAGGAATGATGAGCAGGTCAATTTCAGAAAAAACATGGAAAGACTTACATGAAATAATGAATAAGAAAGTGAGCAGAATGAAGAGAATGTTGGCTATAGTAACAGCAATATTGTTTGAAGAATTACTGTGAATAACTCTTCTGAGTATTATAATTATTCATATCAACTGCAAGGAACCTGTGAAGGAAGATGCTATCCTCCTCCAGAGAAAGAATTGATAAAAGTAAGTATGTATAATATAGTTTTATACACACACACACACACACACACACACACACACACACACACACACACACACACACACACGTACCCATGTAAATACACACACCTGTTTGAAATGGTGGCCTTCTCTAGTTCAAGGTAGGGAGGGAGGGAGATAACTTGAAACTTAAAATGTAACAAAAAATTAAATTAAATTAAAAAAAAAATCTATAAGGAGATGTTTCATAGTCCTACCTCATTTGATTTGATGTACTACCAATGGGTGTCATTGTAAATGGTAGGGTTGGCCCATGGATACTCCATCCTTCCTGCTCCCTCTTCCCAGTTGAAGAAGGAGGGAACTGAATTTTTCCCAGGCTTTTTGTATCTCCTACATGGGGGCTGGTTTAAGGTGTGATCCCTTCATCATAGAATTTTCTTCTCTACCCCATTTCTCTAGAGATTTAATTAGCCATACTCTGTCACAATAGTTAGCTTTCTTTTTAGCTTAGAAATATAATAACTTTCAGGACTATGTGGTCTCTATTTTATGGAATCCTTTTTCAGATCAAAAGTTATTTATATAATCACAATATTTTGGAGCCACTAATTAAGAAATTTTCTAGCATTCAGAGAGAAGTTTGGCTTGCTTTCATCATTTAGATTTTTTTCTTTCTTGCTAACCCATGACTTCTTAGTGCTTTTTTTCCCCTTTAAATCAGGACACAGGAAACATTTATAAAAGAAGCAAGCAGTATATTACAACGCTTGTGACTAGGTAGGTTCAGAGAAGGCAAGTTAGCATAAGAGCAGTCCTTTATCGATAGCTTCTTTCAGTCCTTAAAGAGGCAAGTACAACCAATGTCTTCAGTCCAAGTTCTTTGTTTTAAGATGCTTGCAAGAGCTGATGGCCCATCTTGATCTCTCCCTTCTCTTCTACTGCTCTCTCTTTATTCAGTTCTTCCTTTTTAGTTCCTCTTTTCCATCTCTCCTTTTCAATTTATTCTTTCAGTTATTGCTCCTATGCCACCAATTCTTTCCAGCTTGGTTTGTTAAGTACTGGTTGGGTCCAAGGTATTGTATGAACAAGCACCCTGGCATGCCCAGGATGGCTGCTAGCACAGGTTCTTAGATCTGCTTTTCTAAAGGAAAGCAACTCAAAATGGGTTAACAATCTTACTTTAATCAATCAAACACATATATCATTCACCTAGTTCAGGGGAAAAAGTCAGCACCCTGAACTTCAGAGAAGGCAAACACAAGTTACATAGACAAGTTACAAGCCAACAAAGAAACAGATCAGCCAGATGGGCTTCCAGCATCTGACCATTACATCCATATCTATCCAGCTACTAGAGAGGGAAGCACCAACATCTGGGTTTTTCAAAGCCGGAGGGCTCAACGGCTTCCTAGAGTCTTGTCTGGCCAAATCACACAACTCTTCTCGAAGAGAGCCCCAAACCAAAACCTCACATCAGGGCATATATATAGCCTTCTCCTGGCCCAGAGAATGTCACAGACCTCTTGACCCACTGCTCAATCACAAAGCTACAAGGCTCAGGCATTCCTGAAAGACAAGCTTCCCACCACAGGCTCCACATGACCACATCCAGACTATTAGGCGGCAGAGGTTATTTTCAAATCAGGGAAGGTTCTCAGAGTCACATAGCCACTTTAGCAAAGGGCCTAGGGGCAGGGAAGATCTTCAGATTCCCATAACAGGTATCATCTCCACATTGCTGCTACTGTTGCTCAGCTTTTTTTTTTTATGCTCTTAACTTTTCTTTTCCACCCATGCTTAGGCACCATGGTAAATTTTACCTAAATATTTTTTCTTTCTTTTCTCTCCCATTGAAAAACTTCTGTCTAATTGCAGAAGCAGCTCCCTGAGAAGGGGGCAAAAGCACAAAGTTTAGGTGAAGCAGTATTTACTGGAGTCATCAGAGACTTTAGATATGGTGAATTATTTTCAATGACATTGAGAAAATTAATGGATGGACAGTCAATGTGTTCCATTTGATGTCAAGAAATTTGAGGAAGGGGGATGGAGCCAAGATGGAAGAGTAAAGGCAGGGACTCACCTGAGCTATCCCCCCAAATCCCTCCAAATCCCTTTATTTTTTAATTAATTAATTTAATTTTACTTTTCAACATTCACTTCCATATGCCAAATACCTTTGAAAAAAATGACTCTAAACAAATTCTAGAGCATAAGAACTCACAAAAAGATGGAGTGAAACAAATGTCCAGCCAAAGACAACTTGGAAGGTCATCAGGAAAGGTCTGTTGAACCATGGTGAGAGAGGGACACAGTCCAATAGAGGCCATGCTAGCACAGCCCTGGCCAGAGAAAACCAGGAGCAGGTCTTAGGAGTGACTGAGTCAGCATTGGCAGCTGTTATGTCCAGATTTCTCAACCCATGGATTGGTAAGGAAATCAAACAACTGCTCATGAGATTACAGGGGTCTTTTTTGCTACAGCTGAGGCCAGCCTCTGTTGCTTTGTTCATAATTGGATCTGACTCACAGTACTGAGTCCCAGCACAGTCTCAGGGCAAGGAGAAGCACTAGCATAGCAGAGCTTGTGGCCACAGTAAAGGTGGTCCCTCCTCAGAGTTCTAGGGTAGAAAAGAATGTGGCCACTCACAGACCAGAGCACAGGCCAAAAGAGTAGTAAACACCTCTCCTTAGATCATACCACTTTGGAAGAAGTGAAAACTTACAGGTCCTAGAAGCTCAGAAAACAGCTGCACAAAACCCCTGAAGCTTGTGACAGTGCACCCCCCATCTTAGAAGCAGAGCCTTACTTTAAAAAGCAGTTAAGAGTCTAGTAATAGGTTGGAAAAATAAGCAAGCAACAGAAAACAACTATGACTATATAAAGTTACTAAGGAGACATGGAAGATCAAAACACACACTCAAAAGAAGATATCAAAATCAAGGCTCCTACATCCAAAGCCTCCAAGAAAAATATGAATTTGTCTTAGGCCATGAAAGAGCTCAAAAAGGATTTTGAAAGTCAAGTAAGAGGGATAGAGGAAAAATTGGGGAAAGAAATGGGGGTGATGCAAGAAAATCATGAAAAACACGTCAACGTATTGGTAAAGGAGACATAAAAAATTACTGAAGAAAATAACACTTTAAAAAACAGACTATCCCAAATGGTAAAAGAGGCCCCAAAAAGCCAATGAGGAGAAGAATCCTTTGAAAAGCAGAATTAGTCAACAGGAAAAGGAGGCCCAAAAACTCACTGAAGAAAATAATTCCTTAAAAATTAGAATAGAGCGAACAGAATCTGATGACTTTATGAGAAATTTAAAAAAAAAAAAAGCAAAACAGAACCAAAATTATGAAAAAAAAAATAGAAGACAATGTGAAAATATCTCATTGAAAAAACAACTGACCTGGAAAATAGATGCAGGAGAGATAATTTAAAAATTAGTGGAATACCTGAAAGTCAAAAAATAGAGCCTGCACATCATCTTTTAAGAAATTATCAAGGAAAACTGTTCTGATATTCTGGAGTGAGAGGGTGAAATGGAAGTTGGAAGGATCCACTGGTCACCTCCTAAAAGAGATCCTAAAATGAAAACTACCAAGAATATTATAGCCAAATTCCAGTGTTCCTGGGTCAAGGAGAAAATATTGAAAGCAGCCAAAAAGAAACAATTCAAATATTGTGTAGCCACCATCAGTATAACACAAGATTTAGCAGCTTCCACATTAAAGGATCAGTGGTCAAAGGAACTAGGATTATAACCAAGAATCAGCAAAACTGGGTATAATACTTCATGGGAAAAATGGATATTCAATGAGATAGAGGACTTTCAAGCAATTCTTGATGAAAAGACCAGAGTTGAATAGAAAATGTGACTTTAAGGTGTGAGAGAGGAATGTACTGGGAGAAAGAGAAGCAGAGAGGTAGATTATGGTAAATTATCTCACATAAAAAGGGAAGGGAAAGCTTTTACAGTGGAGAGGAAGAGGAGGGAGGCAAGGGGGAATGAATCTTATTCTCATCAGAATTGGCTCAAAGAGGAAATAACATGCATACTCAATTGAGTATAGAAATCTATCTTACCCTACAGGCAAGTGGAAGGTGAATGGAATAAGAGAAAGGGGGGGCAGTTAACAGAAGGGAGGACAAATTGGGAAAAGGGTATTCAGAAGCATGACACTTTTGGGTTTCTTGAGGAGAAAGTAGAACAATGGGGTGGGGAAAGGATGGAGGGAAATACAGTTAGCAATAGAAACTGTGAAAAAAAATTGGAGTAAGTTTCTCTGATAAATGCCTAATTTCTCAAACATATAGAGAACTGAGTCACATTTATAAAAATAAGAGCTGTTCCCCAATTGATAAATGATGAGAAGATATGAACAATTTTCAGATGAAGTAATCAAAGCTGTCTATAGTCATATGAACCACACCTAATTAACTATTGATTGGAGAAAAGCAAATTAAAACAATTTTGGGGTATTTCGTAATACCTATTAGATTGACTAATAGGATAGAAAAGGTAAATGACAAATGTGTTGGAGGGGTTATGGGGCTAGGGATGTGGAGGGGATGAGACATTAATGGACTATTGGTGGAGTTATGAAATGATTCAACCATTCTGTAAAGAAATTTGGAACTATGCCCAAAGGGCTATAAAACCATTCATATATTTTTTTTTTTTTTTTGCTTTTTGGAGGGGGGAAGGTAGGACATTTGGGATTAAGTGATGTGCCCAAGGTCACACAACTAGGTTTTTTTTGTGTTAAGTGTCTCAGGCTGGATTTGAACTCAGGTCCTCCTGACTCAAGGGCCAGTGCTCTATTCACTGTGCCACCTAGCCACCCCCCCACCCCCCATTCATACCCTTTGGCCCAGCAAAATCACTACTAGGTCTGTGTCCCAAAAGAGATTAAAAAAAAAAAACAACAAAAAGGAAAAGGACCTATATTTATAGTACCTGTATTTATAGTAACTTTTTTCCGGGGGTAAAGAATTAGAAATTCAGAGGGTGCCCATCAGTTAGAGAATGGCTGAACAAGTTGTGGTATGTGATTTTGACGGAATACTATTGTACTATAACAAATAATGAGCAGAATGCTGTCAGAAAAACCTGGAAAGGCTTTCATGGGCTTTTGTAAAGTGAAGTGTACTGTGTACAAAGTAACAGCAATATAGTAAAATGATCATCTGTGAATGATTTAACTATCCTCATCAATATGATCCAAGACAACTCTGAAGGACTTATGATGAAAAATACTATCCATCCCCAGAGAAAGAACTGATGGTGTCTGAATATAGACTGAAGAGGTGGCTAGGCGGCACAGCCCTTGAGTCAGGAAGACCTGAATGTACACTGAAGCATACTAGTTTTTTACTTAAAAAAAATTAAAAGAAATTTGAGGAAGGGTACTTACAGGGAGGGCAGACCCCCATGTGGTGAATTTGTGGGAGATCATAAAGGAGAGATGCATAGACTGAACATATATAAACAGGTTTTGATGTATGTGAATGGAAGGAATATCTAAATGAATGATTTCCAGGTTCACTGGACTATTGGTGTATTGGTAGTGGTGACAAAGTGACCAAGAGGAACCGAAAGGTTAAGGAAAATAAGAGAAATGATTATTTCTCCCTTGTATTAATGACTGTTATTGAATTAAGACTAAAGTTTTTCTCCTTTTGTACTTTCTCATTTAGAAATCAGCCCCTATAGGTTTTTCAGGCAGGCTTTGAAGTGCAGGGCTGATACTGAAAGGAAAAACTCAGATCTGTTCAAAAGGTGAAGAAATTTTAGTTTTGGTGAATTGCTGTTTTCATCCACACTGGTCTATTGTGTTTTACTCAGCCAGGTCTGGTAAAAGTGGATTCCTCCTTTTGTCTAGATTACCCTAAATGCAGTGATATGGATATTGATCGATAAGTGCCTTTGACCAAGACTTAGAGATCACAGTTATGTCCCCCACGCCTTCATTAGAATAGGCACATTTCTCATTATAATGTTCATTATCTCATTACTTGTTAACCTATTAGAGTTGATTTCCACCCTCAGGTATACCCCCTTTTCCAAAGGATTTTTAAGTAATGAAGTTTCCACCGGTTAGGTATCTTTGTTGAGAGGGCAAATGATAAAACTGATTGTAATTTACCGAAAAACTCTCAGAAATTTTTACTCGTTACAAAAATACTTACACAGTAAAAAAAAGAAATGATATGCTAAAGGTTAAACAGATAGCCAGTAACTGAGCTGGAACTAAAGCTCAGGTTTCTTTATTCTTGGTTTTTTTTTTTTCACTATGATATACCATATTCTAGTTCTCTGGGGAATGACTTCCTTTATTTTGTATTTCATTAGTTTATTTTTTGTTTGTATTTTTTTCTCCTCTCCCTCCCTCTCCCTGTCAACTCTGCTATAGATTGCATAGCAAGCCCTCCAGTGACAGTCTAATCATTCAGCCTAGCAATCCAGAAGTACTCTTAAAATAACTGCACAGAATTGACTAAGATATTGATGCGACAGTATCTAGAAATGAAAGACAGTCTTTTAAACAAAATTTAGTTTCTATACTAATTAGATGTTTGCAAATGATTGCACAGAAATCCTGGACAACACATGTTAATTTGTTTTTTCTTTTCAAGTACAAAGCCACATTTGAGAATTGGGCTACCCAGGAGTCAGCATTAAGGTAGAACAACAAAAGAGCAGAATAAAGTACGGCAATTGGCCACTGATGAAAAGCATTCTTGACATGGCTATTACTCTTTGTAACAGAATATATGGACATGGAGGACTTTCCTGAATATTCCACAGTTAGATTTTATGACCCTTTTTTATAGACTCCAAAACTATGTGTAGAGAGAACAAAAAAAAAAATTAATTGCCAAAATGCTCTGTCCTAACCACTTAAAGAGCAAACAGACAAGAAATACAAATTTAATAGGGACAACTTTCCAAAGTATTTTAGAATTAAAGCTCACTCGATCAATTTCTTTTAATGTTTTCTTTACTGGAAAAGAAATGAAGACTGTAGGTTCATTACAACCACTGTTTGGGTCTCCTGTCCTGGGTCAAATGACAGCAAAGTTTCATAACTTCTCTGATGTGTAGACAGTGTGGAAAATTGGGAAAGAAAATAAATTCACTTCTCTTAATCATATAGGATCTCTGTGTGTGGTGACTTCTTTAGTATGGAGAGAGATAGAGATAGAGATAGATAGATGGATAGACGGATAGCTAGCTAGCTAGCTAGCTAGATGATAGATAGAGATCCTTTACTTTTGTAGACTTCACTTCTTGTAACTGTTGCTTCTTCTGAACTTTATTCAGCTCTTAATGAGCTCCACACCTGTGTCTCTGGCTGGCTGTCCTTCATATTGTTGGAAGAAGCTCTAGAGAATGATTTTTTCCATTCATCTGGAGCATCAGGGCAGAAGGGTGAAAGTGTGGACTGTGTTCACTGATCACAAGTATGGATTTCATTCTGAACATCTTCCCATTATGCTAACCAGGCAATTATGAGTTTGAAACCAGGTTAAGGTCACTGAACCTTTTCAATCACATTGCAGCTCTATATTTTATATAGCAATTTTCACAACCCTAGCTAAGTGAATGGAAATGCCTGCCATTTACTCCCTTTTAGCTAGACATTCAGTCAGTAAGTCAAGAACCACAAATAAGCACTTAATATGTGCTAGGAACTGTCCTAAGTGCTGAAAATACAAAGAAAGGCAAAACCCCCCCAAAGTCCTATTCCCAAGGAGCCTACATTCTAGAGAGTGAGACAACATGCAAATAAATTATATATATACAGGACATATACAGTGTAAATGGAAGGTGATTTGAGATGAAATGGACTAGTAGCACGAGGTAAGGGAAAGGTTTCCTACAGAAGGTGGGATTTAAGTTAAGTCCAAGGAAACCAGGGAAGCTAAGGTGAAGAGGGAGATTATCCTAGGCTTGGAGGATAACTAGTGAAAATGTTTGCAGTGGAGAAGTGGATTGTGAAGCAAATCAAGTAGCTCAGTGTGGTTGTATCATAGAGTACACAGAAGGTACACATATAGAAGAAAATTGGAAAGGTAGACAAAACTGGTTTTACAACAGGACAAATAAAGGTGAAGGCCCTGGGCTTGGGATTTATGTTATAGTCAAGTGAGAAAAACCTATAGATTATAAATCACTGAATGAGCCCTGAAGTCTCTCGATGACCATTTAACAGCAAATAACCTCTGACGCTGCTCCACTCTGGTCCAGACTCTCATCTCCTTATGTCCGTCCATACTATTACAATAGCCTAATGGGGAGTCTGCTTGCCTCAAGTCTCTCCCTACTCCAATCTACCTTTCATTCAGCCTCTAAAGTGACTTTCCTAAAGCACAAGTGTGACCTTGTCACTCTTTTACTAAATAAACTCCAGTAATTGCCTATTGTCTCCACAATCATACACAAAATTATCTGCATTCAAAACCCTTCATAACTCACTCCCTCCTACTTTTTCAGTCTTCTTACACCTTATTCTTTACCACCTATTTAGCCTGTGGCATTGGCCTCCTGCTTCTCCCATGAGCAAAACACTCCATCTATTGGCTACAGGGCTTTCCCAGTTCCTCTTAATTATATTGCCTTCCTTCCCTTATTTACTTCCTATTTATCCTACATATATAGCTTGTTTGTATATATTTTTTTGTTGTCTCCTCCATTAGATTATAAGTTCCTTGAAGACAAGGCATGTCTTTTGTCTCTTTTTGCATCCCCAGTGCTTAGCACAGTGCCTGCCACATTGTAGGTGCTACATATATGTTGATTACTTGATTGGAAAAGCACTTTAGCCACGGAATTACAACCTTGGAAGTACCTTCTTCCTCTCTCTCTGATTGGATGACTTCTGGGGTGCCCAGGTCATTCTTTTCTTTGTTTCTCACCAGACTGTAATTCAAACTTCTCCATCCTGGAGTGTTAACAGATACCTTACCACGGGACCCTTTTAAATGTTCTTTTATGTGTTGTCTCCTACTCATTATAATATAAATTCCTTGAGGGGAGGGTTGGACTTTCCTTTTTTATTTATTTATTTTGCTATTTGTATTCCCAGTGTCTGGCACATAGTAAATGCTTAATAATTATTTGTAGACTAACTGAACCCATCCTGTTCCCATGTGTTTCTATTTTATTCTATTAAATCTCTGTATTTAGAAACCTTTTTACTTTATGGAAATTGGAGATTATAAATATTTTTATAAAGGAGTCTATTAAAATTTATCTATTTGTTATAGATAGATATTCTATCTGAGTGATTATATCTGTGATAATAGTCTAGTCCAGTGAAGCTTATTAGTTCAGTTTGAAAGGTTATTTAGGTATCTCTATAATATAGATTTAAAAAAAAAATCTATGAATAGTGTATTTAAGCCCATGATTTATGCTTCAAGTTTTCATTCTTCTCTTGCTGTATGTGAACAAGTAGTATATGATTGTGATGGAATACTACTGTGCTATAAGAAATGATAAGCCCAATGATCTTAGAAAATCATGGAAAGACACATCAAATAATGGAGAGTAAAATGAGCAGAACCAAGAGTACATTGTATACAGTAACATCAATATTGTTTTAAGAATGACTTTGAGTGAATGTTATTTTGGTTATTACAAATACACAAATTAACTATAAAAACATATAAAGAAAGATGGTATCTGCTTCCCAAGAAAGAACTGATAAATAAAACTATGTACAGCATATACACACACATGCACACACACATACATACACCCCTATCTTTGTCTAATAGTAGCTCTGGGGCAGGGAGTAGAGAAGAAAAAAAGGAGAAAAAAAGAAATTTACATGATAATTTTGCTGTATATTTGAAAGCAATAGCAAGTTGTGCATAGTATGTTTTCAGTTTCATGTGTAATCATCTTCTTCTAATACTATATTATGGAAATTCTTGTTTCATTCCATAAATTAAATATAAAATTTAAAACAATTTACATTAACAGCACTCAAATGACATTTTGATATCATTGGAGAATAGTTCATGTGATGAAAGAATAGTGTTTTGGATAAAGCCACATAGCTTAATATCATTTTGTATGTCAAGTAAGCAATATTTTGGTTTAGCTCCCTATTTGATATGAAAGCCATGTAAACGTGGCTCCATTAAAGAGAGGTAATAATGGATTTAAAGAGATGAATCATAATGAGCTTAAATTATGTTTTATATTAATTGTACTTGACATTATTGCACTATTGATATGTTTTAAATAGAAAACTTTTTCTTGTGGGCACCAAACACACTGGTGTTTTCCCTGTTCCTATGCATATTTGGAGTGTTTTCAATACACAAATGTGGGCCTAAGTCAAAGACTTTGGATTACCAACAAAGGCAACATAAATATTGTGCTACTTTTGTGTGACTTCTTTAATAGTTGTTAAATTTATATTAAGTTGTTCTTCATATCCCTGGAACTCTTTGGCACATCCTTTTTCCTTCTCAGAAATTTTTTTTGTTTTTTTTTGTAAGTGACTATAGATTTGTTTTTGATCCAAGTTTGGAATTTTCTGCATAATGTACAAAATATATAATTGGTCTATATGGATAGAGATCTGGCTTTAGAATCAGGAATACAGGAGTTCAAATTTGGTCTCAGATTTTTACTAACTGTGTGACCCTAGGCAAGTCACTTAATTTCCATTTTCCTAGTTTCCTCAACTGTAAATGAGGATAATAATAGTAACTACCTTTGAGAATTATGAAGATCAGATGAAATAATATTGTAAAGTGCTTAGCACGGTGCCTGGTACAGAGTCTACACTATGTGATGGTTTTTATTTTCCCCTCCGTTCCTCTATATTTGGAGGGAGTCACTCTTGTTCTAAACATTTCATAGGTAATATATGATGATTTCTGTTATGAAAGATGGAATCAAGCTTGCATATGATAAGGAAGCTGGTGAAATGCTTTAGTATAATTCACACAATTCAGTGAAGCATTTGAGTCAATAATTATGGATGTTATCTAACCCCTCTGTTTTCCAGTTTTGCAGAGAAACTAGTGTTTCCATTATTGCCCTTGATGTAACTATTCTACCATTTGTTATGTTAAAATTTCTCATTTTTCTGTTTCTCATTTGATCCAACTTTCATTTTTATTCTGTTGGACTGTTTGTGACCATATAGACGAGCAGCATCACCTTTGGCAACTCTCTTTTGCCTTTTCTCAGGTGTCTGTAGTAATTTATTTTATTAATGTTGAATTCTTTATTTTGTCCTTTGTGCAGCTTTAATTACTTGCATTGCCCTAATCTAGGGACTTTTGCTTTTAATTGTTGATTAAGGAAATCCTGATTTCCAATGCTATTTTGTCTTTTTGATTTCATTCTACGTGATTTAATTTCATTGTCTTTAATTGGACAATATGAATGAATGAAAAATTATTTATTAAGTGCTCACTGTGTTCCAGGCAGTGTACTTACATGGTATTGGTGTCCAAGTTTTCTAGTGCCTATGGCAGTTAGATATTGATTTAAACTTCCAATGTTTTTCCACAGATCTTGAATAGTTCTTTTAAGTAGTTTCTGCCATGATAGTTTTCAATGCCTGTTCTTAGTAGTCCTTGATAGCTTTAATTTTTCTTGTGGTTCTGACCATAGAACTATATATATACTGTGTACCATATATACTGGCCATATATATACTATTATGTGCAAGTCCTGAAATGTTACTCTATTATCTGTCAAATTTTGTAGGAAAGTGTAGGAATATTTATTTATGATAGTTACTGCCAATGCTAGCTTTTTGATTGGTCTGTTAGCTTGACTTATGCCATCAAGCTCCAAAATGGCTTTTCAAAATTCTGGTCTAAGTATGTCCATCTCCCTTTCAAAACCATTTGATACATTGGTGCTATTTTTCTTCATTCATTGCACTTTAGATAGAACTTCTGGAGTCTGCATTAACTGAAGATTTTCAGCAGCCTCAAGTTTTTTAACTTTTGTTCTTTGGACTCTAGTAGTTCTTTAAGTTTTCATTTCATTCAATCTTGTCTTAAGGATAGTGTTATTTCCTACTATTGCCTTCCACTGGTCAGCAATACATTATTGTAAGACTTGGAGTTATGTTATGAAACCTTTGCCTATAATTGGTAGTATATTTAAAATTTTGTCATACTGAAATATTGGTGCAAGTATCCTTGTCTTCAGTCCATTTTATGCTATTTTGGTAGTCACCAGCATCTTTACCAAAGCATTTCCTGTAAGTGGGCTATTGATATTTTAAAATTTATTCCAGTTTATTTTGCATTCTTTTGGTACTGGAACTTCTCTATTCTCCATGTTAAACTGATTTTATAATAGTTTTGATGGGGCCAGCCTCTAGCCCTGCACTGGTCTCCACCTATTTTCTTTGGTTTTTAGAAGCAGTTGTACTATCTTGGTGCTGACTAAATCAGCGATATTTCCAGAGCCTAATTTGGCCATGACAATAGAATCATAGTTTTAGAGTTAGGAGGGACTTTAAAAGTTGAGTCCAAACTGCCATTTTGCAGAGAGGAAACTGAGTCACAGTTAGTTAAGTAATTGTCCAGGATCATAGTACATAAAGTTTCTGCTTTATCTCACCCTAGTTTCCATTTCTGTACTTTATCATTGCATATGGATGATGGGATGGGCATTGAAAGTATCATAATGATTGTTCTTTTTGTTTCTACTTTTTAAAAAAAGCAATTCCTTTGCTTATAGTCAAACTCCATTATAACTCTTAGGGCCGGCCATATCACCCAAAGTGTATAGTTCTAAGGAAACAATTCAACTTTGCCTCCCACACCTCTGCTAGTTTGGGATTCTTGTAAAAAATTTTTTTCTTAGGCATTACATGGTACAGTGGATAGAGTGCTCAGCCTGGAGTTAAGAGTTCAAGTCCAGTCTTAGACACTAGTTGTGTGAACCTGTGAAAGTCATCCTTTTTCTTCAGTTTCCTGAACATTAAAATGGGTATAATAACAGCACCTAACTTACAGTGTTATTGTGATGATCAAGTGAGATAATATTTCTAAAGCACTTAGCACAGTGCTTGGTATGGAGGAGGCACAATATAAGTACTCATTCTCTCCCTTCCCTTTTTTGGGCTGTTATTTGTGGAAAGCCCCATTAAAATGCAAATATTTTTACTAAGAAAGCTCTCTAAATGAAAATTTCAACAATTAAAAAAATTTTTTTTTCTTCAGAAGATTAGCTTAGAGTTGGGCAATGGCTTTTTGTGTATGTGGAGAGAGGAAATATAAGACATGAAACTAGTCCTGGGACCCTGAAGTTAGGAGTTTTTATTGGGAGGATGAACTTTAAGAGCACCATAGAGACTCTGGAGATGGGGGAGAATGTTGTTCATATGGGAGAAGTATAAAGGAAAAAGAGATAGGAAGGCCCTGAGATAAATATAAACTTTCCACAATTTTTTTTTGGGAGGCAGGTGCTGTATAAGATTGATCACCTTGTCTTGTACTCAGATTCACCTGATATTCCATGTACTAGACCCATGTTCTTCTTGTGTTCAAATCTAGTTCCTTAGCCTTAACATCTCTATGTAATAGTCCTGGGTCAGTTTTATCTGTCTTTGAGCAAAAACTCAGCCTAAAGTTGCCTCCCACATACTTCAGACAATTAGAGAAACAGTAAATACTCCTGAAGTTTGTGGTCCAGGGGGAATCCCATTTTCCTACCTGCCTTCATCCCATCTCGTATATAGCTCTTAGAATCCCTACATCCATCAAAGACTTGGTTCAAACATCACTTCCTACATGGAGTCTTTCATGATCCCTTTCCACCAACCCCCAGCCTTGTTAGTCTTCCTGTCACCCTCCTTCACAATTAATTTTATATTTACATATGTCCAGGGGTATATTGGCAAATGTTTAACAACCAGTTCTCCAACCCCTACCTCCTCCCTGTCCCAAGTATACTCAGCACAATTTTTATATGATTCTTCATTTTCTCCATTATTTTCTTAAATCTAGACAATCAACAAAGCAATAAATCAAATCCTGATTTACATTTTTTATTTGCTATTTTCTGAAGTATGAATCTAACATTGAAAATTTAACAATCAGGGGCGGCTAGGTGGTGCAATGAAGCACCGGCCCTGGAGTCAGGAGGACATGAGTTCAAATGTGCCCTCAGACACTTAACACAAAACTAGCCATATGACCTTGGGCAAGTCACTTGACCCTATCGCCCTACCGTCCTTCCTCCAAAAAGCAAAAAAAACAAACAAACCAAAAAAAAAGAAGAAGATTTAACAATCAGCTGGTTTGAGTTGGTTCCAACATCCCTTGATGTAATCAATAAATATTTATTAAGCATCTACTATATGTCAGAAACTGTGTTAGAGGCAAGACGATCCTTGCCATCAAGGAGCTTACAATCTAATGGAGGAGACTACTTTCAAACAAATGTATACAAAGCAAGATATATACAGGACAAATAGGAAATAATTAACATAGATTAAGTGCTAGAATTAAGGACTAGGAAAGTCTTCATTAAAATATGGGATTTTAGTAAGGACTTAAAGGAAGCTATGGAAGTCAATGGATTGAGATGAGGAGGGAGAACATTTCGGAAATGAGGGCTAGCCAGAGAAAATATCTGGAGCCAGGAGGTAGCATCTTATTTTTAGAAGAACCAGGAGGCCCAAGTTGCTGGATTGAAGTGTGCATGTCAGGGAGTAAGGTGTAAGAAGACAGGAAAGATGGGGGGGCAGGGTGGGTGGGTAGGTTTTGAAGTGTTTCAGATGCTAAATAAAGAATTTTGTATTTGATTCTGAATCCTATAATGCTACATTTCTTGTATTGATCCTAGATCCTTGAACAATGCACCACATAACTAAAGAAATACAGTCATGTCATTAAATGCCTTTATGTAGTCCATATTTATCTCTGTGGTTGTTTTTCCTCAGTAGACCATAAACTAATTTAGGACAGAAATTGTTTTCATTATTCTTCTTTATATCCTTAATGATTAAGTTTAGATTGAGGTAGAGTAGGTAGAGATGAGAAGGGAGGGCATTCCAGGAGTACACTTTTTATATTTTACTGGAATTGTAATTTCTTCAGAGTAGGGATCTCTCTGTGAAGAATTTCCTATTTCAACTCAAACCAACATCTTCGATGAAACTTACAGCCTTAGAGATCTGCCTTGGACACTGTGAGGTTAAATGACTTTCCCAGGGTCACACAACCAGTCTGGGTCAGAAGTGGGATTTGAATCCATGTCATTCTATTGAGAGACTAGCTCTCTGTTGGCTGTGCCATGATAGTACATTTTAAGGCTTGATATAGGCTTGTTGAATTGAACTGAATAGAATTGTCTTAGGCTGGTGCAGTAGAAAGAACATCAAATTGGGGTTAAGAACTGAGTTTGAATTCTGGCTCTGCAACTTGGACATAAACTCTTTTGGCTTCAGTTTTCTTATTTGTAAAATGTGGGGCTTAGACTAGATAGCTTCTAAGTTCTCTTCCAACTCTGATCTATATTCTTATGTGGGAGGGAATGGGCTAAGGAGTGTAGATGATAGATGATGTAGAAACAGTTGTTGTCCTTTAAGTGGCTGCAATATAGTAAAGGACATTAGAAAGACTGGATGATGCAGAGACCTTGGACATGTACTCTGGAATCTCCCTGTTCTCTGATTTGTGAGTTTCTGCTTTATTTTACCTGAGTCCATCCTTTACTGTATTTCCTGACTCTCTCTCTATAATGACCCTATGTGCATAATCATCCCTCTTCTCTTTTCCTATTTCTCTTCATGTGTTATATATGTTTTATAAATTCTTGAAGTCAGAGATGGTCTTGCTTGTTATTATCTGAATCCCTAAAATAGCATGGTACCAGGAACATAGGAAGCACTTGATAAGCATTCTCCTTCCCTTTCTCCTCTCCCCATTCCCTCCCTCATTCCTTCCCTCTTTTCCTTCCTCACTTTCCCCCTCCCCTCCTCTTTCTCTCCCTCTTTTTGCTCCTTTACCCATGGTTCAAAGACCATTTGCATGAGACTCTAAGTATTAGTGGAGACTAATTACTCTGTGCTCTGTTTCTGTGTCAGGTTCAGAGTTGATGAAGCTTAGGATAAGAGATGCCCTGGTCTTTTCTCTTCCAGTTTTGAGAAAAGAATACACTTGATTCTACCTTCTCTTCAGGTTTCTAAAGGGAGAGAGGAGCTCTGGGAAGAAACTATTTGAGGTCTCAAAGGTAGAAATTGCATCGGGCTAGGACTTTATGGGCCAAGTGGCAGAAAGATGAATCTTCTAGAATAGAAAAGATTGTAAGAGCAGAGAAGGATAAAAGTTTTGATTGTATCTCCAGTGTATTACCTTGTACTTCCTAGGTGCTTATGAAATGCTTGTTGGATTGGGTTGCACTGGCTCTGATCAGTAATGTTGGTAGTTATAAGTATATGATGGACATCAGAAAGACAGTACTTTGTGGTGGGAATGTAACTTTCTCCCCACATTCTTCCATCTCTCCCATAATTTTAATGCATTTGTTCACTGGGGAAGTCACCTATGTTCATTTCCAGATCTCATTACCATACAATTGTTTGTTTTTGTTTTTTGCCATCGAGCATTCCAGTACTCCTAAATTGTTCACGATTACCACACATTGCTGCGTGCTACCAATTGTCAAAAATGCTAATCATCATCCAGGCAAGAAGAAGAATCTGATTCATATGTGTGCATTTAAATTAACAGGAGAGAGTCAAGTGGAAAAGTGAAATATTTCCATGCTCCCTTTTTTCTTTTAGTTCTCAGACAATTAAATACAAATTCCCCGTCCCCCCATCTCCTCCCCCCTCCCCCGCAAAGATCTCTTGACAGCTGTTTCTGATCCATCTCAAGGAAGCAGGGACATCCTTCCCTGACTGCTGATTCTTAGACATAATATTTGACATTCACTATCAATGCTGACTTTGGAATAATACAACTAGGGAAGTCCTTGATGTATCTGGCCCAGAATTCATTCAAGGCTTAGACATATGTATTGTAAACACAAGAGAGTTTGGATCCATGTTTGGATGGGGAAAGTGAACAGAGATGACTGAAACACAAAATGTGTTTCTCAACTTTGTTGTTTCAGAGGAAATCTGAGTTTTGTGTGCTTTGACTACTCTGCACAGAGGTCTGCCATTTCAGATGTGTCTGATAGAGCTTTGTCAGGATCTAGGTGAACTTGTGTATATAGATTAAAGAGACTGGTGGAGAATCAGAGGGGAATCTGAGAGATATTAGGGATCATGGATAAAGTCCAAATCTAGTTTGACTCTTTCTTATGTGAAGATAGCTTTGTGGCTGTTAATTTATTCAACAATCATTTACTGAATGCCTGCTTTGGAATTGTGAAAAGCCTTCCCTTAATATAAAGAATGAACTAAGACTCATTACACATTTCCTTATTAATTTTTTAATGATGAACTTAATTGTCGTTTTTCATGAACATGCCAACATACCTAATGATAAACAAAAAGACGTATATTGAAAACACAAACTTCTATTATGTGTAATT
>CM053589.1:66294521-66331933 GCA_028646515.1 Pseudochirops corinnae | reverse complement strand
GTTGTGAATATTATAATGTTTTGAATGTTTGTCTTGATTTGTAATGGAATAAACAGAGTGTTCACTATATTTTGTAATCTGAACTCTAAAGGCTGTTCACAGTAGCATTCCTTTGGGAATCTGCTGGTGCATGGCATTACATTTGGTCACAGAGAAAGTAAAGAAATGTGACCCAAACATAGGACATGTAACTTTTGACACAGAGAATTACCCAGAATGTAGGCTGTACTCATATATTATTAGTGTTATGAAAAAGATGGTCTCATTTGACCAGCACTGAAGGAAATGTTGCTATTTTAAATATTTATTCCTTCCTGAAAATACTTATGGGTAAATCTCATGATACTAATTGGTAAATGGCCCTGGTTGCACTCTGCTGCCTCCATATTCACATCCATCATGAACAAATCACTAAGACTGAACAAAATACAAATTGAAACTTCAATATCCAGGATTCCAAAGTCCTATAATAATCAAGAAATAATCTTTGGATGCTGAGACCTTCCTTCTGCCTATTTTCTTTGGATCTAATATATGTAGAGTTAAACTCTTGAAATTCAAGGAACTGTATAAGAAAGAACCAAGAAAAGACATTTTAAATCTAGGCAACCTTTGAAAATTGTACACCCCTGTGCATTACTTTCAATTCTGAGACTTTAGTCAGTAGGCATCTACCATGTGCAGGGCACTGTGTTAAATGCTAGGCATGCAAGGAAAAGTCAAAAGACAGTTCTTGCCTTCAAGGAGCTTACAATCTGCTGGGTAAAGACAATACTTAAAAGGAAGCTTAAAAGAGGTGAGAAGGCACCCAGCATGGGGGCATGATGAAGTTCAGAGCAGTGCAGCTGGGTTGTTATTAAAGACATGATTCGCCTGGGCATACTCAAATGGAGGTTTTGGGAGGAGCTTGCAGATTTCTATCCTCCATTGAGAGCAAAAAAGGGGATTTGGGCATAGATGGTTCTGAGAAGTGATGAGTTTCAGTGCTGATGTGATTTTGCAAGATTAAATTGTTTCTGGGTGCACAATGGAGAAGTACATAATGTAGCCAGGTGGAAAATGAGGAGACAATAAAGGTATATCTGAAGGAGAGAGTTACTTTTCCTGTAAAATTGTTTTGCAGAGCTGGGCCAGATGAAGATTTTTGGAATTTTATTCCCATGGGACTATAGACTTGCAACATAGGGTGATTGTACCAGAAGGGTGATGGGGTACCATTGCATGAACTTTTAGTTGAGGTTACTGTATTAAGTTTGCTTAACTGTTTTACGTTGTTACAACAGACTTCTTGAAAAGCAGGAGTAAACTAAATATTTGTAATGCAAAAAGAAAACATCATTAAAACTGAGTGCGTGCATGCATGCGTGTGTGTGTGTGTGTGTGTGTGTGTGTGTGTGTGTGTGTGTGTAAGAGGAAAGGGAGAGGGAGAGAGACAGGCAGAGACAGAGAGACACAGAGAGACAGAGACAGAGAGAGAGTTATGTAGAGAGAGAGAGAGAGAGACAGAGAGAGAGTCAGAGAGACAGAGAGACAGAGAGAGATACAGAGAGACAGAGAGAAAGAGAGACAGAGAGACCAAGAGAAAGAGTCTGATTCAGAGACAAGAGAAAAAAGCTGATTAGTAAGAGGAATACAGATGGGCCAGCTGAACAGTGGTCTAGGAGTAAAATTACAAGAAGGTGAGCCAGCAGAGATGCAGGAACCATTAGATTCTGTCAGGAGCCTGTGGAGGTTGAAGATAATTGCTGGCAAGGGGAATTGATTTACAAAAATTAAAAGCAAAGGGCACTGCTGTGACCTTGACTAGTTGTCCCCACTTTGCAAAGGGGAATCTAGATGAAAGAAGCTTCCTTCTAAAACAATGATGGAGAACAGGAAAATAAAAGGGAGCCCAGTTGAGAAATGGATGCTGAGAATGCTAGTATTATTTTATATTCTTATTTTCATTCCATTTTTTTCTCATTCTCTGGTCTTGTTTGTAAAGATTTTTGTTTAGTATGGTGCCAAATGATATAGAGATGAATCAAATTTTAGAAATTCCTAGTTTCTGGAGTGAATTACATTTATAATGAAAATCTATGAGTTGTTAGTATTGTGTAGCACATGAACAAAACATGTGAAGAGAGGAGGGTGACTCATTTAGAATGCATTATTGGTCTGAAATGTAAATTGCTGATAGGCTGATAACCTTGACATAGTTAAATCATGGTTGCCTTTAACGAATGGTTTTGCTCTTAATTCTTTTTTTTTTTTGAGGGGGGAAGGTAAGGCAATTGGGGTTAAGTGACTTTCCCAAGGTCACACAGTGAAGTGTCAAGTGTCTGAGGCTTGGTTTGAACTCAGGTCCTCCTAACTTCAGATGCCTGCTCTTAATTCTTTTGAGTCTTTTGAAGTTTTAGTCTGGTGCTGTAGGCATATTTAAAAAAATATGGTACTGGCTTACCATGTTTAGTGTCATTCTATTCAGTATAAACCTTCTTAGCCATCCATGAAAATTTGGTCCTTGTAAAATTGTGTTGAAATGACATTGTATACTTATGTGTTGGTATGCTAGAGAACTGGTACTCAGCGGTGAGAATACACCCTTAGCAAAGACTATTTGTTATGAGTACCCACAGATACCTAGCATCGAGAGCACATTGCATGGTAGTTTTGGTGTTGTTGAATTGTTTCAGTTGTTTCCTACACTTCATGACTTCATTTGGGGTTTTCTTTATAAAGGTACTGCAGTGATTTGCCATTTCCTTCTCTAGTTCATTTTATAGATGAGAAACTGAGGCAACAGGATTAAGTGACTTGTCTAGGATCATACAGCTAGTAAGCATTGGTAATAGTAATGGTAATTTGAAGATCTTCCCTCCTTTGAAGATTTTTCCTGCCTCCCCCCCAATAGGCTGAATGTACTCACATGAAGCCTGTGGTGGGAGGAATTTGCTGAAGGGTAGAGGAGAGCCCAGAGGAAGCTGGGAGTCAGAACAGCTAGATGTGGGGAGAGAGAAGACGTACAGGCAAGGAGACAGCTAGGCTTGTAAGTGTTTCCCCCTGCTGTGACAGCTAGGCTTGTGAGTGTTTATTTGTGGGAAGGCTAAAGGATGGTGTGGCTGTGCTATAGCGTATTAACTTCTTTGTTGCTATGATGGATTTGACTTTCTGGTGTTGTGATTTGGCTTTCTGGTTTGGGGATTCAGTTTTCTGGTGTCTGAATAAATGTTTTCCTTCTGTATTCTATATGGAGAGTCTGTTTTATTTTGCTATTGAGAACAATTTGCCAACATATTTACAGTTACCATCAGTACTGTGAATATTGTGTAGGTGCTACAGTGTCTGAGACCAGATTTGAACTCAGGAAGATGAGACTTCCTGATTTCAGGCTTGGCACTCTATTCACTGTGCCATATAGCTGATATTGGGAATGCTTTAAAGCAGCACTTCTCGACCTGTGGGTCACAACCCCTTTGGGGGTCAAATGGGGTCACCTAAGACCATCGGAAAACACATCTTTCTGATGGTCTTCAGAACCGAGAAACCGCTCCTCTATCTGTCTCCAGGCAGGTCCGCCCACATGCAGATATGCCCATATATGAGTATTAAAGGGTCACGGCATTAGGAAGGTTGAGAACCAATGCTTTAAAGGAAGACAGTGAAGTAAATATGACATGTGATAATATGATATACTGTCCCTGACCTGATAATGAACACAAACTTGAAAATCTTTTCTCTCTCCTCTCAGAAGGTTATTATGCACATTACATATTTCTCCATGGTGCTCATAGTATTATTAAATTGACTGTCCAGGTTTCACAAATGAGATACAGTAGAATCTGGGTGTATGAGTGACCTGGTTTATGTATGCTTTGCTGGACGAGGAAAAGATTTTTGCAAAATTTGTCTTGCAAGATGAACAAAAATTCGCAGTATGAACATCATATTTGTTCTTGAACAGCTCTTAAAGGGATGGCATTCAACTAGGGCAATGGGTTTATTTTGCTTTCATATGATGAAAAAAAGAAGCTCAGGTCGGTATACCACCTAATCACCCTCAACTTTGTGAAAGCAGCATTGTTTGTTCTTAACAGTACCATTACAAGTATGTTCATGTGTGTTTGTGTATGAACGGTAGTACTTTGCATAAAACTATATGGCAGTGACTGTGATCTACAATGAGAGCTGGTGGAGGAACATAGCCAGGAGCTGATGACAAATAAACTGATGGATCTGCATGAGGAGCAACAGCAAGAGGTTGGGGAGGATATCTCATCTGAGGAGGAGGTTAAGAGGTTGGACGAATCCCTCAGTCAAGTGAAATTAGGGAGGCTTATCAAATGTGGGAAAAAATACAAAATTTTTTTGAAAAACATCACCCAAATAAGGCTGTAGCAATGAGATCCACATTCTGAAAAAAACTTTAAAAACAAGAGTTGTTAGATAAATCCCTAGTCAGAAACAAATGTAAAGAAGAAAATATCCATGAGCCAAAACACGAAAGTGATTCTAAAAAACAAAAAATAAGTGAAGACAGTGTTAATCTTACTTTTAGTGAAAGTACCATAAAAGAGAACACTTGCAAAGTCAAAATCCCTGATGTTCTCACAGAAGGAGATTCTCCTTCCAAGCAATAACTCTTCCTCCTCCTCCCTCTCATCTCCCTCATGCCAGCCATGACTCTTCTCAAAAGTAAAGTGCAGGTTCATTTGTTTTATTTTTGGTTTATATTGTGCACTAATCATTGCTATTGTATTTCAGGTACATTAGGAATGAAAAACTTACTTAAAATTATAAATTGTTATTTTATATGAATATTTTTACATCATTTCCTATGGGAAAATTTGCTTTGCAATATAAACAAATTATATGATGAACAGAATTTCAGAATGAATTAAATTGGTAAACCAAGGTGCTACTGTACTTGTATTGCCAAGAGAGGAATATAATACAGGATTGTACTGTGCAGGGTATCTGATGCCATGGAATCTTCCAAGAACTCCAGAGATATGTCTAGGAAAATGAGTCCTTGGAAATTCATCACTAAGACCTCTATTGTTAACCAAGTGTTGCCAGTCAAGTTTAAAGGCTTTGAAATCATATCAGGACATCCTGTGGATGATGAAAGATTAGTCTCCTCCACAATTAATGACAGTGTGTCAACAGGCTCAGAGCTGTGCCAGTCAATGAGTCCATTCAGAATGAACTCAGTAGCAAATGCTACAATCATTTGTAGAAGAGTATGCCCTATATGAAGAAGCCCACTTTGAATGCTGGCAAGGACTACTAAAGTGAGGTATTAATATTAAATATTGAAGGAACAAAGAAACAACAGACAAATGCACAGGGTTACTATAAGACCTGAGGGAACATGACTTTAACATCATATACACCCTGAAAATGTAGCTACTGGGGATTGCAGTTTTTGAATGTTTGTGGGTAAGGGACAGCCAATTTAATGATATCATGAGAATCAGAAACAGATATATAAAGGTCCTAATGATATTCTTATGGGAAGGAGAAAAGCCTCCTGAGTTTGTGCTTAGATTGGAGTGGCTGCTTTGGAGAAAAACAATCATAGGAGCAATGATCCTATGATACGTAGATGACCAGCACTAGCTACTGGACAAATAAAGAAGGTCCTCCTGTAAAAGGCAAGAGTGGAGTCAAGTCCTGAAAGAAGCCAGGAAAATTAAGAGGTGGAGAGGAAGAAGAAGGGCATCCCATGACCTAAGTTCAGACGACTTGTACTATGGCAAATTGCAGATTTCTCTTGCAGGTGAGGCCCTCTTACATCTGAATTGACATAAAAAGTTAAATATCTATGTGTTGTGGAAAACAGAATTTTATGGTGTTAACATTCAGTCACTGGTAAAAAGTTATCCTTCCCCCATATATACATACACATACATATATGGATATCAGATGAATATCAGACTATCCATCTTGCCTAGCCCTAGTCATATCTTTTTCTAGAGGTACAATCAAACACTATAGAGGAGGAGATAGAGATGATTGAGACTCAGGCAACCATTCTGTGGATAGTAGGGACCTTTCCTGTATGGTCTTATTTATTTATGACCCTGTCTTCTATCTCCCTCCTCTATCCCCATTTAATTTTAAGTTCCTCAAAAGCAGTAACTTAGCAAAGAGTCTTGAGTATAATGTCAATGTAGGCAGGTAAGTGGTATAGTGGATAGAGTGTTCTGCTTAGAGTTAGGAAGGCTGTTTTGTTGAGTAAGTTATTCTTGGTTGTAATCTTAGTTCCTTTGTCTTCTGAAATATCATATCATATTCCAAACTCCTCTTACATGGAAGCTGTTAAATCCCGTGTGATCCTGACTGACTCCACTGCTTGCAATATTTTCTTCTTGGCCTGGGAGCTCTGGAATTTGGCTATAATATTTCTGAGAGTTTTCATTGGGGAATCTCTTTCAGAAGGTGATCGGTGTGTTATTTCAGTTTCTACTTTAACCTCTGGATCTAAGATATTAGAGTCTTCTTTGACATTTTCTTGAAATATGACATGTAGACTCTCTTTTCTTTTTGATGGTGGCTTTTAAGTAGTCCAATAATTCTTAAATGATCTTTCCTTGATCTGTTTTTCAGGTCAGTTGTTTTTCTGTTGAGGTATTTCACATTTTCTTTTATTTTCTCATTCGTTTGACCTTATTTAATTATTTCTTGATGTTTTTTGGAGTCATTAGCTTCTACCTGCCCAATTCTAATTTTTAAGAAATTATTTTCTTCAATGAGCTTTTGTTTGTCTTTTTTCATTTGGCCAATTCTACTTTTTAAGGAGTTCTTTTCTTCAGTGAAATTTTGTGCTTCTTTTACCACTAGGCCAATTCTGTTTTTAAGGTGTTAACTTTCTTCAATATTTTTGTCTTTTCTATCAAGCTGTTAACTCTTTTTTCAAGACAATAAGTGTATCCATCAAAAAAGTAGAAGAGTAGAAAGTGAGACTTGAGAGGTAGAACCAAGGTGGCAGAGTAGAGGCATCATCCCAGTGGAATTTTCCCAATATTTCCTTCCAAACAACTTAACTCCACAAATCAAATTTTGGAGCAGGAGAGCAAAGAAAAAAAAAAGTCAGAGCAAGACATTTTTTCAACCTAAGACAACTTAGGAGGTCAGCAGAAGAGGTTTGTGACACCGTGCAGGAGCTGTCCTGGAGCACAGAGGGGCCACCAGCAGTGATGCTTGGAGGCAGCCACTGACATCAGCAGCAGCAGCTTCTGGAGCTCTCAGCAAAGAGACGATAAGGGGGTCAGGCTACTGGCCAGAAAGAGATTATAGGGGATACTTTGCTGTCAGCGGGTGTGATTGGTGCTAATTGGTAACTCTATTGCCCCTGCATAGTTCTAGGTCACAGTCCTAAGATGGAAAAGAGCATTAGTGCTTGTGGTTTCAGGAGAACATGGATCTACTTCACACACTCTACAACACAGCTACACTAGCTCACTTGCTGTTCTTTGCTCATGATTCTCCTGATGCTTTTGTAATAACTACCCGCTATGCCTGGGACCATTCCTCTTCCCCTCCACCTCTTAGCATCCCTGGCTTCTTTCAGGATTGAATCCATTCTTGCCTTATGCAGGAGGATCTTATTTATCTGTCTAGTAGTTAGTGCCTCATCTTTTGACATAATCCTTCATTTATTCTGTATATATCTTGTAAATTATTTATGTTATTTCCCCTATTAGAATGTGAGTCCCTCGAAGTCAGAGGCTTTTCCCCCTCCCTTTCTTTGTATCCTTATCCCTTACCAAAGTCCTTGTCATGTGGCAAGTAATACATAAGTAGTTAATAACTATGATATCTATTTTTTTTTGCACGCCAAGCTGTGCTCTGAAGTGAGGGGTTGGAGGAGAAGGGAATAAGAATTAGGGAATAAGTATTATTAAGTACCTCCTACATGCCAGTCACTGTGCTAAACACTTTACAATTATTATTTAATTTGATGTTCACAAGAACCCTGGGAAGTAGGTACTATTATCATCCTCATTTTACAGCTGAGGGGATTGAGGCAGACAGAAGTTACATGACTTACCGACAGTCTTATAACTAGTGGTACCTGAGGAGGCTACTCCAGCCTTCCTGACTCTAAGCAGAACACTCTGTCTACTACACCATCTACCTGCTTACATTGACATTATACGCAAAACTCTTTGCTAAGTTACTGCTTTTGAAGAACTTAAAATTAAATGGGGATAGAGGAGGGAGATAGAAGACATGGTCATAAATAAATAAGGCCACACAGGCAAGGCCTCTATTATCCACAAAATGGTTGCCTGAGACTCAATCATCTCTATCTCATTCCTCTACAGTGCTTGATTGTAACTTCAGAAAAGGTATGACTAGGACTAGATATCTAAAGAAATAGAGATTGTTCAAGCATTCCTGGTGAAAAGAACAAAGCTGAATAGAGAATTTGACATTCAAAAACAAGATTCAAGAGAGGCATAAAAAGGTAAACATAAATAGTAATCATAAGGGACTCAATAAAGTTCAACTGTTTACATTCCTATATGTCAGTGGTTCTCAACCTGTGGGTCGCGACCCCTTTCGGGGGGGGGGTGGGGATTGAATGACACTTTCACAGAGGTCGTCTAAGACCATCGGAAAACACATATTTCTGATGGTCTTAGGAACTGAGACACCGCTCCTCTATCTGTCTCCAGGTGAATCCGCCCACATGCAGATATGCCCACATATGAGTATTAAAAGGTTGCAGTATTAGGAAGGTTGAGAACCACTGCTATATGGGAAGATGTTTTAGGTAATTATTAAGAACTTTATCATTATTAAGGTAGTTAAAAGGAGTCTTATAGACAGAAGGCATGAGTGAGTTGATTATATTGTGATTATCTCCAAAAAAAAATTAAGGGGTAAGAAAAAGGAATACACTGGGAGAAGGAGGAAGGGGAGATAGAATGGGGAAAATTTTCTCCCATAAAAAGATGAGAAACAAGAGGATTTTATAGTGAAGGGGAACATGGGGGTAGGTGGCTGGCAGTGTTTGAACCTCACTGTTCAAACATTGGAATTAGTTCCAAAAGTGAAAAGAATCTCTCTCTGTCTCTCTGTCTGTCTCTGTCTGTCTCTGTCTGTCTCTCTCTCTCTCTCTCTCTCTCTCTCTCTCTCTCTCTCTCTCTCTGTCTTCCCCCCCCTCCCCCTACATACATACTCATACACACTCAGTTGTGAGGGAGATAAGTGACATGAAGTGTGAGGTCATAAAAGGGAGGACAGATTAAGTGAGATAGTGGTATGAAGTAAAGCAGACTTTTGAGGAAGGAAAGAGAAGAAACAGAAAAAAATAGGATGAAGGGAAATACACAATTAGCACTCATAACAGTGAATGTGAATGGGATGAGTTCATCTATAAAATGGAAGTGAACAGCAGAAGGAATTAGAAACTGGAATTCAACAATTTGTTGTTTTTAAGAGACACAATTAGAACAGAAAGAAAGAGTTAAAATAAAGGGCAGAATCTATTAGTTTTGAGCTGAAATTAAAAAAAATGCAAGAATAGCAATAGCATAGACAATGAAGTAATATCAAATTTTTCTACAGCAAATTTTTCTTATAAAAGCCTCATTTTTCAATATATAGGGAATGGAGTCAAACTATAAAAATAAGAACAATTCTTCAATGGATATGGTCAAAAGATATAAACAGGTAGATTTCAAAAGCAGAAATCAAAGCTATTCAGCATCATTTAAAAAAATGCTCTAAATAACTATTGAATAGAGAAATGCAAATTAAAAGAACTCTGAAGTACTATTCCATGCTCATTACAAATGGCAAATGCTGGAGGGGATGAGGAAAACAGGTACAGTAATACACTGTTGATAGAGTTGTGAACTAGTTCAACTTCTGAAGAACAATTTGGAACTATTCCCAAAGGGCTATAAAACTGTGCTTTCCCTTTGACCCAGAAATACCACTACTAGTTCTGTGCCCCAAAGTGATAGAAAAAAAGGAAAATAACCTATGTGGACAAAGATATTTATAGAAGTTCTGTTTGTGTTGGCAAAGAATTAGAAATTGAGGGGATGCTTATCAAGTGAGGAATGGCTGAATAAGTTGTTGCATATGATTATGATGGCACACTATTGTGCTAGAGAAATGATGAAGAGGGTGGTTTCAGGAAAAAAGAAAATATGGCAAGACTGATATTAACTGATTCAAAGTGAGGGAAGAAGAACCAGAGATCCTTGTGCATGGTAACAGCAATATCATAAAAATGATCAACTGTGAAAGACTAAGCTACTCCGATCAATACAATGATCCAAGATAATTCCCAATGATCGATGATGAAAAAAATGCTAACCACCTCCAGATAAATTTTGAGGCCAAATTGAAGTAGAATTTTCTCCCTATATTTTTGACTTTCTTGACTGTATGTCTAATATCAAAATGTTTGGCATAATTTCACATGTATAATAAAATTTAAAAATATTTTTAACATTATTTTCTTTTAAACTTATGAGTTCCAAATTCTCTCCCTCCCTTCCATGACCTCTTCTACCCACTAAGAAGGCAAGTCACTGATATCAATTATGCACATGAAACAATCTAAAATATTTCTATATTAGTCATATTGCAAAAAAGTAGAAAAAAGTGAGAAACTTGCTGTAAATTTTCAAAAACATTACTTCATTGTCTATGGTGCCTTTTAGCAAAGTGTAGTTTTCCTACCCCTTTTAATTAGGTCTATTTTTGCTTTTACTTTGTCTGAGATCTTGATTGCTCCTTTTTTATTTTACTTCAGCTGAAGTCTAACAGATTCTGCTCCAACCCTTTATTTTAACTCTGTGTTTGTCTTTTTGTTTCAAGTGTATCTCTTGTAAGTGACACTTTGGATTCCAACTTCTAAAATATTCTACTATTCACTTTTTTTTAATGGGTGAGCTTATTCCATTCACACGCACAGTTTTATGATTGCTCTTTATTTACCTCCACCTCATTTTCTTCTGTGTTTTTTTCTTCTCTCTTCTATCCTGTCCCTCCTCAGAAGTTTATCTTTCTTCTAACCACTGCCTCCCTTAATACACTCTTCTATTTAATTTCTTTATCATTCTCCTTCCTGTTTCTTATCCCCTTTTCCTCTTATTTCCCCATTGGGTAAGATTTCTATACACAATTTCTATACATAATTGAGTGTGTGTATAATATAATGTAATATCATAGTATGTATGTGTATACATACAGACACACATTTATTTCTTCCCTCTTTGAACCAATTCCAATACCAGTGAGGTTCAAGCCTTGCCTGCCATACCACCATGTTCCTCTGCTCTATAAAAGCTCTTCCTCATTCACCTCTTTTATGTGAGAAACATTTCCCCATTCTACTTCTTCCTTCCGCATCTTCTCAGTACATCCCTCTTTCTCATTCCTTTGTTTTTTTTTTGTAGATCATTTCAACATATATGACTCACATCCATTGCCTTCTGTCTATTTAAATTCCCTTTAACTCGTCCTAACATGAATCATCTTCTCATATAGGAATGGAAATAGCTTACCCTCATTGAGTTCCCTATGATTAGTCTTTAATGTTTACCTTCTTCTTCTTTTGAGTCTTAGGTTTCAATGTCAAATTTTCTATTCAGCTCTGATATTTTCATCAGGAATGTTTGAAAGTCTCCTATATACCTTCTTCCCCTCTCCCTGCAAAGGATTATACTCAGTTTTGCTGGTTATGTTATTCTTGGTTGTAATTCTAGCTCCTTTGCCTTCTGGAATATCATATTCCAAGACCTTAGCTCCTTTAATGTGGAAGCCACTAATCTTTCATGATCTTGACTGTGACTATATGATACATGAATGCTTTTTTTCTAACTGCTTGCAATATTTTCTCCTTGACCCAGGACCTCAGGAATTAGTCTATGGTATTCCTGGGAGTTTTCATTTTACAATTTCTTTCAGGAGGTGGTCAGTGACTTTTCCCCATTTCTATTTTACCCACTGGATCTAAGATATTGGGAAGTTTTCCTTGATAATTTCTTGAAAGATGCTGTCTAGGCATTTTTTTATCATGGTTTTTAGGTAGTACAATAATTTTTAAATGATCTTACCTTGATTTATTTTCCAGGTCTGTTGTTTTTCCAGTGAGGTATTTCACATTTTCTTCTATGTTTTTCATTCTTTTGATTTTGTTATTTGGTGTCTCATGGAGTCATTAGCTTCCACTTGTCCAATTCTAATTTTTAAGAACTTCTTTTCTTCAGTGAATTTTTGTGCCTCTTTTACCATTAGGCCAATTTTTTTTTAAGGTGTTATTTTCTTCAGTATCATTTTTTACCGTTGGATGGCACAATAGATAGAGTGCTTCTATTTGCCCACTTTTAATTGTTAAGGAATTATTTTCTTCAGTGAGCTTTTGTACCTCATTTTCCATTTGGTCTATTTTACTTTTTAAGGATTTTTTTTCTTCAAGTGAATTTTTGTGTCTCTTTTTACCAAACTATGGATCTCTTTGCATAATTTTCTTCTATCACTCTCATTTCTTTTCTCAGTTTTCTTCTACCAGTCATTTCTTTCTTTAAATTTTTCCATGAATTCTTGTTGGGCTTGGGTCTCATTAATCTTTTTCTTTGAGGCTTTGGTTGTAGCTATTTTCACATTATTGTATTCTTTTGAATTTCATCTTGGTCTTTCCTGTCCTTGTTGGTTTTTATGGTCAAGTTCTTTTTGTTTGTTTGCTCATTTTTCTAGGCTATTTCTTAACTTCGATATTTATGTTAAAGTTTGACTCATTGCTTTTGGGTGGGAGGCACTATCCCAAGCTTCAGATTTTTTTCATGCTGCTGTTTTCAGAGCTAGTTCTCGGGATCTACAAATTTTTGGTACTTCCATGATGGTATGATCTGGTGAGAGGTGTTGTCACTGCTCTCATTTCCTTTGCTCTAGTCTTTACCCAAGAAAGGTCCTTACTCCCCTGCAGTCACAAGTATTAGAGCTGCTCTTGGCCCTGGAACTGTTACCAGCTCCCCTATTCCGTGCCACTGCAAGCACTAGCATTCCTCTTGGCCCTGGAAGTGTGACCAGGGCACCTGTTGTTTTTTAACTTACCGCAAGTGGTCCTCTTTGCTCTGGAACTGTGACCCAAACTGTGTATGGAGTTGCCAATCAATGTCAGAAGTACCTAGTGCCAGCAACAGGTCCCCCATAACCTTTTTCTGACCAGTTGTCAGACCCCCTTAACTGTCTCTGGGCTGAGAGTTTCTGAAGCTGCTGAGGCCACTGTTGCTGCCACCATGTATATACACTCTGTTTAAGCCTCCACTCTTGTGTCACAGGGCTCTCCTGTGAACCTCCTGTTTTCTTAGGTCATAAAAATTTCTCACCCTGACCTTTTGTTGGCTCTGCTTCTTCAAAATTTAATTTGGGGCATGATTTTAAAGTTGTTTAGGGAGGAATGTTGAAAGAGTTCAGCTGTGTTCCTGCCTCTAATCTTCCATTTTGGCTCTGTTCCCCATGTATAATTAAATGATATCATTCTACCTGCCTTCTCAGTGGGTGATGGAATGGTGGGAAACAGTGAGAGAATTTGGAATTCAAAATTTAAAAAGAAAAGCATATTAAAATTAATAAATACATTTTAAACAGAAGATAACATCAAAACATCTTAAAACAAACAAACAAGGAGTAAGAACTAAACTTGTGATGTGTTTGGTAATGGGAATTTCCCTAGTGAGGAACTCATCTTCTATCAATGTAGATTGGTACCTCCTCTGTAATTTACAGTCTGATAGAGTTGCTTAGGACAATGAAATATTAATAATTTGCTTAGGGTCACATAGCCAATATGACATAGATGGAACTTGAGGTCAATTCTTCCTGCATAGGAGGATAGTATGATGTCTGGTGCATATTAGATGCTTAATAAATGCTTATTGATTGATTGATTTAAAAAGGTGATAGACTTACATTGTTGTTTTGTTGAGTCATTTCAACTGTGTTCAACTCTACATGATCCCATTTGGGGTTTTCTTGGCAAAAATACTGGAGTGGTTTGTCATTTCTTTCTCCAGCTGATTTTACAGATGAGGAAAAATGAGTGACCTTCCCAGTGTTGAACATAGATCCTCCTGATTCCAGACCTGGTGCTCTATCTCCTTTGCTACCTATCTGCCCTGACAGGTTTGCATATCACACATGAAATGAAATAATAGTAAAATGTAAAGGGGAGAGGGTAGTAAAAGGTAATAAAGTGAGGACTTTTTAGTGGGATTGGGGAAATATAGGAAGGAAAATCAGTTAATTAACAAACATTTAGTGAGTACTAACAATGTGCCAGAAATTGTGCTGGGTGTTTAAATAACAAGATAAAAACCAACAATCCTTACCCTTCAGGATCCTAGTTTTATTAAGGGAGACATGTACACATATAATTTTATACAAGATAAATACAGTGGTTTTTTTTGGTGAAAAGGGTAAGGACACTAGCAGCTGAGTGGGTGAGGAAAGGTATCATGTAGAAAGTGGAGTTTGACCTGAGTCATGAAGAAAATTAAGAATTCTAAGTGGAAGAAGTGAACAGAGAATTCATGCCAAGTAGAGAGAAGAGAAAAGACATAGAAGTATGGAACATCATGTGTGTAGGAGCAAGAACATCAACATGGCTAGATTATGGGGTTTAGGAAGGACAATAATGTATAATAAGGGTAGAAAGATATGCTAGTGTCAGATTGTGAAGAATTTTAAATGCCAAGGAGAGAATTTTGTATTCAATCCAAGAGTCAATAGGGAACCACTAGAATTTATTAGATAAAGGAGTGATGTGGTCAAGCCTGCACTCTAGAAAAAATGACTTTAGCAGCTGAATGGAGGATGGATCGAAGACAGGAGGGAGTTGAGGCCAGGAGACCAGTAGGAGGCTATAGATGAGAGGTGACATCTGGGTTGAGGTGGTGACTAAGTAGAGAGAGAGTGAAGGTAGAAATGACAAATAGTAACAGCTAATTGGATGAGTGGGAATAAGGAGATTGAGGAGGGGAAGATAATGCCAAAGTTGTGAGTCTATGTAACTGGAAGGATGGTAGTGCTCCTGATAGAAATTGTGAAGTTTGGAAAAGTGGCATATTATTTTTGAGAAAAAAGTCCTGTTTTGTACATATTCAATTTGAGACTCTTATGGAAAATGCAGCTTGAAATGGCCAATAGACAAATGCCCAAATGGATCTCAGGGAGAGGTTAGGGCTGTGAGTCATTTGCATGGAGATGATAGTTAAACCACGGATACTGATGGTACGACCAATGAGAATCTGTACAGAAAGGATCTCAAGAGAGAGAGACAGAATGAGACAGATGGACAGACAGACAGATACACAGAGATGGGAGAGAGAGAGAGACAGAGAGAGAGACACAGAGAGAGAGAGAGAGAGAGAGAGAGAGAATATTTGAAGAAAGTAGTCAGTAAGATTTAAAAAAATGTTGTTTTGTCCTTTGGACCAATCTGCCATTGGGTAATTTGAGGAATATTGCGGAAAGAAATCATAGGTACTGTCTATATTCATGGAAGCACAAGAGTATAAGTATATATACAGAAAAACATATTTCAGGACTGAAAAATGTTTGTCCTTAAAGCATATGGTTTGTTTTATTTTTTTTTTCTAAATTGCCTTTTTTAAAAGGCTTTTTTGACCTGCTAGAAATAATTCAATGAAGATTTGGAAAAAAACAAAACTAGGGAAAGGATAAATTTTTGTTTGTATTTCACATACTATGAAGCCATTTCTCCCCCAAATAGAGGATCTTAATTAAAATAAATGAGAAACAGGAAAACAGAGAAAGACATTTGAATATATTTTTCTTGTGTAAGGTTTTCATGTTTTCTTCATAAAAGTTGAATTTCCCTTTTGGGCTTTGCCGTACAGTTTGTATAATTATTTCTGAGAAATGAGAAATATGAGATGGAAAAGTAGAATACTTTAGTAGTTAAAAAATCCCCACCAACACCCCAGTATACATCTGGTTGACTTTTGTTAAATCTCTAAGCAATACTATAAAAACATAGATGTCATACAAAGTTTTATTTTTCTTGTTCCATTGACACATTTTTATAATGTTTATATCTCTGGACATCTTCTCTCTCTGATTTAATTGTGGATGGTCTCATAATTTTTATCCTTTACTCTTCTCTATGTTGAAGAGTCCTACAGAATAAAATCTAGAAAACTCCCTTGTTAATGGATAGTTGAGTATGTTTTCATTTTGATATGTATCTGGGATATATTCTGCCATTTTCAAGGAATGTGGCTTTTGCAAACACAGACCAGGTTTTTCTCTTGGAACACAAAATGTGATGAAAAAGTATTAAGTGATGGGTCAGTGTTAGAAAATACGCTCTTCTCATTAGGTAAATACCATAGAGATTTAGTATGGTTGTTAGTAGGCTAAACTCTAATTAGAAGATATTTTAATACACATGATAATATCAAAGTTTCATAGTGTAGAACTTGGAGACACTATAAAACCTAATGATGCTAAATATGGACGTTAAAAAAAATCAACTCAACCACCTTGTTATAACATAAACCCTCTGAATGAATAGTTAAAACCAGTTAGGAAGAGCTCAGTTCATTGAATCCCAAGTGTCTAGACATTTAAAAAATGAAAACCAGAACATAATTTGGACTCAAAGACATCAATTAGGTTTTCTTTTCTTTCTTTTCTTTTCGCTTTAGACCTTACCAATTTAGATTAAATGATCTATGTAGGTAAATTGAAAGGGTTCTGTCTAGAAGAAACTTTGAACTACATGAATTAAAGGAATAAAGTAAGCACTTCTATATCCCAAAGCATTGGTAGTGTTTCTGACACATGGATCCTAATGTGTATTTATATAAGGGTGGTTAATGGAGCCCATCTGGAATTCTGCATTTTGTTCTGGGTGACATACTTTAACAGGGACATTGGTAGACTGGAACATGTCCAGTATAGAAAGGAATGTGGAAACCAGGGCATATCAGGAACAACTGAAGAGGTAAGGGATATTAACCTGGCAAAGTTAAACCTTAGGAATGAAGGATGGTGGATAGTAATGGTTTTCAGACATGTGAAATTTGGTCATATGGAAGGGGTCTTGAACTTATTTTGAAGTCAGAACTATCATTAATTGAAAAGAGTTGGATACAAGAAAAATTCAACTTAATATATGGAAAAATTATCTGAATTGTTTAGAGCAAAGGTTCTCAACCTTCCTAATGCCATGACCCTTTAATACTCATATGGGCATATCTGCATGTGGGCGGACACTCCTGGAGATGGATAGAGGAGCGGTGTCTTGGTTCCTAAGACCATCAGAAAGATGTATTTTCCGATGGTCTTAGGTGACCCCTGTGAAAGGGTCGTTTGACCCCCAAAGGGGTCGCGATCCACATGTTGAGAACCGCTGATTTAGAGTTATTTAGTTATACTCTTTCATAGGAGACTTAGTGGAGAGAGAAGAAAGTTAGGCATGGATCTAGGACCCCAAAGTTGGGTTTCTAGAAGCTATTGCACAATTTTTTCCCCAGTTACTCTAATTAACAAGGATAAAGTATGGCTGCCTCCTTGATTCATATATCTATGTGATGTCAGAGAGATGGAAAATTTCAGAGGTCATCTAGTCCACCTTCCTATAGCATGCAGTTTTACACTCCACACCATTTTTTTGGGGGAATACAATCAAATAAATCCTTCTGGGAAATGTCTATTTTGAAACACTTTGTCAACAGCAGAGTGATGAATTATGTATTCAATTAAAAATAACTAGAAAGCAAAAACAACCACAATGAAATCACAAAGAGCCCACAGATCTTAAGGTAAATGCAAAAATAAAATTTGAAAATCTTAAGTTCTCAATATTGTGCTATTGTTGTTCATCCTTCACTCTTTTTTTAAAAAAGCATTTTAATAGTATTTTTTTTTACCAATTACATTCTACAACATTCTTGATCCAGCATCTCTGTTTGAACATTCATGTATATGTGTGTATACATGCACACATACATATATAGGCATATATATATATATACACATATATAGGTATAAGTATATGTGTGTATGTGTGTCTATCTATATAAGAAGTTTAGATTAGTATATATTTCTAGAAATTTCTTTTCTTTATTTTTTGCTTTTTGAAGGGGGAAAGGCAAGGCATTTGGGGTTAAGTGACTTGCCCAAGGTCACATGGCTAGTATGTTTTAAGTGCCTGAGGCTGGATTTGAACTCAGGTTCTCCTGACTCCAGGGTCGGTGCTTTATTCACTGTACCACCTAGCCGCCCAAGAAATTTCTTTCTTATATTGAGTAGAAATTTTCCTCTTTCTAACTTTCATCTCTTGATCCTAGTTCTGTCCTCAAGTCCCAAAGAACAAATCTAGTATCTCTTCCATATGACAGTATATATTAAGTGTTTACTGTGTGCCCAAAGAACAAATCTAATATCTCTTCCTTTTGACAGTGTATATTAAGTGTTTACTGGGTACCAAGAACTATGCTAAGTGCTGGTAAAATATAAACATGAAGAGAGTTCCTGCCCTCAAGAAGCTTACATTTTATTGGGGAAGACAACTGTAGTTATGGGGAAGTGGTGGCCAGGGAGAAATATTTTGATTTGGAAACTTATAGGGATGGTGAATAGAGCTTTAGGAAATAGTTTTCATATCTTTTCCAGGTTCAGTGACAGAATTGGCAACCTAGGTGTCATCCTTGATTTCTCACTCTCTCTCACCCTCCACATACAATCTGTTGCCAAGGTCTATTGATTTTGCCTTTTTAACATCTCTCATCTATGTTCCCTTTTCTCTTCTGATACTGCCACTTTCTTGGTGAAGTGCCTCATTACCTTCTAAGCCTGTACTATTGGATTAACCTGCTTTATTGGTCTTATTACTCCGTCTCTCACCATTCCAATCCATCTCCCACTCAGCTCTCAAAATGATCCTCCTAAAGTACATGTCTGATCATGTCACCCTCCTACTCAATAAATTATAGAAGAGGCTCTCTTTCAATTCAAAGAACAAATATAAAATCTTCTGCTTAGTGTTCAAAGTCTTCTATAAACTGTTCCATGCCTACCTTTCCAGTCTTATATTTCTCTCTCATCCCCCTCAACTAATGACACTGTCTTCCTTGATGCTCCTCAATTATGAGACCCCATTGCCTGACTACGGGCATTTTTACTTGATGTCCCCCACGCCTGAAATGCTCTCTCTACTCATCTCTTCCTCCTGTTTTCCTTTAAGTTCTAGTTAAAATTTTGCCTTCTACAGAGCATCTTTCCTCATGCTTTTTAATTCTAGTGCCTTCTCCCTGTTGATTTTTTCCCCCAATTTACACTGTATCTTGCTTGCACTTAGTTATTTGCCTATTGTGAGCTTCTTGAAAGCAGGGACTATCTTTTGCCTTTCTTTGTATCTCCACTTGGTATCCAGTACCTAGAATATATATATAGTACCTAGTATATATACAGTAGGTGCTTAATGAATGCATATTGACTACTGTTTTTGGTTCCAAAACTAGAGGTTTGCATGGAGAGAAGTAGTAAGTGTATGGTTACATGAAAGCTAGTGAGATAAATGGGGAGTAAAGTGAAACATGGCTGGTGCTCAGGCTTTGAAACCACCAATGAGGAACATGGAAATCCAAGGTGGGATTTCAGAGCATAAAAGGATTTAGCCCTCTAGGGCTTGGTTTCAGGTTGGGTGTGGGAGGAGGAGATGGTAGATGGACCAGGAGATAATAATTTATATGAATATGATATGTGAACTTACACCAAACTTAATATGATTCAGCAGTGTGATATGGAAGCCGAAAAAGCTTTTGTTATCTTGGATTTCATTAAGGGAGGCATAGTTTCCAGGAATGAAAAAGTTATATTCCCTCTAGACCATATGGTAGTCAGATAATGTTTTCAATATTATGTTCGGTTCCAGGCACTTCAATTTAAGAAGATGCTGATTAAAAGGAGAGTATTCAAAAAAGAGGGCAATTAGAATAGGGAAGGACCTTGAGGCCATGTCATATGAGGATTGACTGAAGAGACTGGAGAAAAGTCGACTTTGGAACAGAGGATAAGTTTTCAAGTATTTGCAGGGCTGTCATGTGAAAGAAGGATTTGAATCACACTTGTTCTGTTTAATTCCAGATGGAATGATGGTGGAAATTGTAAATAGGAAAATTTAGATTTGTTAGGGAAAAAAACTGCTACCACCTAATACTTAGATTTGTCAGAGAGTAGAATGAACTGACTCAAAAGATGAAACTCTCTTGTTGGCAGTAATCAGAGACTGGATAAGCAATTGCCAAGTATGATATAATGGGGATTCCCTTGATGTACAGGTTGAATGAATGGCTACAAGATCTTTCCAAATGGCAAGTTCTATAATTAATGATAGTGATAATAATAATTAACAATTGTATGGTGCTTACTATATGTCAGACACTGTGCTAAGTGCTTTACAATTAATATCTGATTCGATCTTCACAATAGCCCTGGGAGGCAGGTACTATTATTATCTTCATTTTTCAGATAAAGTAATAGACAAACAGAAATTAAGTGACTTGTCCATGGCCACATGGTTATAGGAAGTTTCTGAGTCTGGATCTGAATGCAAGTCTTTCTGACTCTAGACCCAGCACTTCATCCACCGTACCACCAACTGCCTTATCATCTGATTCTTTGTCCATAGCTGGAGTACTGCATACAGTTCTAAACACAATATATTAAGAAGGGCATTGTTATATGGGGAAACTTCCAGAGAAGCTCAGTAAAGACAGAGAAGTTTCTCTAGTTCATGCCGTTTGAAGATGGGTTGAAAGAACTTATAATATTTAGCTTGAAGAAGCTATAACAGCCTTTCCTTCCTAAGCTCCAGTCTCACACCAACTTTTGTATGTCTCCAATTCAACATGTCCAAAACATAGCTCATTATCTTTACTATCAAATTGCTCATTCTTTTCAGTTTTTCATTAGCATTGAGGACACCTCCATTTTTCTAGGTGCCCAGGCTTATAAGCTTAGTGTTATCATCCTTCAGCTTGTCACTTTCTTTCAACCCTGCACATGCAATCCACTGCCAAATCTTGCTGTTTCTGTTCTTACAGTATCTCTTGCACAGGCCTCTTATTTTTATTTCAAGTTCACCTTCATGTAGGCCCTCATTGCCCCTCTTTTAGACTATTGAAATAGCTGTCTGGTTGATCTCATTGCCCTAAACTTTCCCCACTCCAAATCATTCTCCACTCCCTTTACTCACCATTTTAACTTCTGAACCCTCACCAGAGTGTTTTATTTATGCAAACCAGTCACTCACAATAATCACACTTTTAGATCTTAAACATAATATACTTAACAATAAGATAAAAAATAATATCACAGGTCCTCATTAAAGCATATGCATAAATAAGAAGTGTTACGATTCACATATAAATCTGGGTCATCCTTTTCCTCCGATACACTTAACCTCCGTGCAGAAAAGTGGGCACATGTTTAAAGATGTTTTGAGGAAGTGTATGGATGAGGAAACCTCATGCACTCAGGCTACTTCACAACTCTGAAATGGAAAACTTCATTGTCTTTTTTTTTTCTGTCTCAGGAATTGTACATAAAAGTTTCATGATGAATGTCGCTTCTGTGTTGAACAGATGCTTCCACTGCTAAGCTGAATTGATTCCCACTGTGCTTGACTAACACCTCAGTGGGCACAGTGTCTCCATCAAACTAATCTGCTTGGTGACCTCTCTGATTTTCTGTTTCTAAGCAGACAAGTTTGTGGTTGATAACCAAATTCTCATCTTCTCTCTCTGATCAGACAAACTACATTTTGTCCCATAATTATAGGAGAGTTCTGGCGTCCATACTTCCGCAGTTATTAACCTACAAGTCAGTTCAATTCTTCATTTATAGGCATTCCCTGAAGCATATAGTATATCTCCATTTGTTAGAGTTTACTATGACTTGTCACATTTAGAAATGAGCAACTGATTTCTCACAACTCTGAGCCAAAATAACTGTTTTTCTTAAAACTCTGAGGGGACCTTGCATGTAGATCTGAATACAACACTCCAAATGTGGACACAGAATCACATAGTAAGGCAGTTGGTGGTGGAATAGATAAAGTACTGGACTTGAAATCAGGAAGACTTGAGTTCAAATCCAACCTCAGGTGCTTACTCTAACTGTATAGTCATGGGCAAGCCACTTAACTTCTGTCTACCTGTTTCCTCATTGGTAAAATGAAGATAATAATAGATGGATGGTAATAGATAGCTGACCTGTCAAGGAAGACATTTTAAAAGATAACTTTCTTGAAGTGAGTTTATTTCTAACTCTGAATTCTGTGGAAGTATCACAGGTCCTTACTTTCTTTGTGGTCAGCAGGATGTAGATGTCTGCTCTTTCGGTGGTCAGAGAGGCAATCCAGCCTTCCCTTTTTCTCTTTTCCTCATTCTCTCTGTGATACATTGGTAATTCCACTTGACCTTCTGTCAAGGCAGGCCCATCTAGGCATAGATCAGGTCCATTGTTATTTCCGTTTTAGAAATTAGTTTGTGTCTCATTAAAAAGAGATTATAACGAATAAATAAAAATTCATTATATTGATAGAGACCCAGCCTTTGAGTCAAGAAGACCTAGATTCAAGTGTGACTTTTGCCCCCTACTGACTGTGTGATACTGCACATGTAACTGAACCTCTCAATGCCTCAGGCAGCTTTCTAACACTGAAGTTTCAGGGAACGTGTCTGTCTATATCAAGTCAATAAACATTTGTTAAAGTGAGTGCTATGTGCCGGGCACTGCTAAATACTGGTAATACAAAAACTGAACAAAAAGAAACACAGTCCCTGTCCTTAAGAAGCTTATATTCAAATGAGGCAAAACAACACAAAAAAAGAAACTGAAATGTGTGGAGGAAAGAAGGCATTTGTGTTGGGACATGGTGAAGAAACAACTCTGAAGAACCAAAGAGTGAACATGGCTGGCTGGACCACTTCCTTACAATGGAGGTTCTGGGAACAACTGCCCAATCAGAGGAAGGGTCTGCAGAGGTGAAGAGATCTTCCAGGATGAGAAGGCTGCTAGATATATTGGCAGAGGCTTCTTCCTAGGTGATAAAGCTGTTGGACACAGTGGAAAAAAACGAATCCAGATAATCAGGAGTAGAATCTGGGAAGAAAATCACTTCTGATCAAAACCAACAAAAATAATATTTTTGATGTGTTTATGTTTGTGTTGAGCTAGGAATTTCCTCTGGTATTTCATGAGCTTGATGGCCCCTATTGGGTCTGTCTTTTTATGTGCTTGTATGCATGGAAAAACAACAACAACTCTGTGTTTGTTCAATTAGTAGGGTTGTCTATAAGACCTCTTGGAAGATCTTGAGATAAGGGGGTCTCGTTTAACAATGTGAAAATAACTTGTCCAAATTCCATGAAGTATAGACACAAGAAGTGGGACTATCAGGTCAGGGGCTCCATCTGGGCATCTTTCATTTTATAGCTTTCTGCAGCATTGAACAGCAACAACAAATATTTATTCACCATCTGGTGTATGCCTCGTACTATTCTAGGTGCTAGGAGGGAAATAAAAGTATTTGGAGCTGGTCCTAACACAGCTGCCTCCCATTTAGTAGACTGCACAGGCAAACCTACACCAGTGGCAGCAGTGGTCCATCAATTAGATGGGGGAGGTAAGACTAGCTCCATACCCCCTAGCTTAAAAGCAGCAGATGCTCCCACCATTTGAGAGGAGCAAATTGTACCCTGCCTTCTAGATTGTGGAACTGTTTTGGATTCCTGCCTTTGATTTGCTTTGTCTCCTAGTGACTGACTTTAATTTTCAATTTGTCGTTGCCCTCCCGATGTCGTTGCTTATCTGACTCCTTGACCTTTACACAGACATATCTTTTGCTTTTGGCCCCTTGGACATTTTTTCTTTTTTCTTTCTTTCTTTCTTTTTGGCTAAGCAGTTAGATCTTTGAACTATGCCTTTGACAAATCTATTCTTATCTCTGACCACTCATCATTCTCCTGTTTCTTGATCTTGGATGTTATGAATGAAGCAACTTTAGACTCAGTGGGGCAGTACTATCAATCCATATCCATTGTCTTAGGTTCAGCTTCTTCTCTTTCAGCATGAGGATTTTTGTTTCTCTGGTCTGGGACTGATAGGACTACATAAAATGAAGTCTCAAGGAATTCTGAGTTTTGTTAAGAACACAGAACATATGTAAGCAAAATTTTTAAATAATCTTGGTAGATAACACATGATTAAATATTAGAAGGAGTGGTACATAGAACAAGTTCTACCAGAGGTAGACACATGTAAGTCAGGCTGTAAGGATATCTCTGAGAAGCTAGAAGCGTGTGAATGATCTCAACATAAGGTATATTAGGTAGGGAGACAGAGATTGATCTATCTATTGATCTATCTATCTATCTATCCATCTATCTATCTATCTATCTATCTATCTATCTCTGTCATCTATCTAAAGGAAATGAGACAGAGAGGTGGCAAATTCAAGGGAGCATTCGTTTAATGCATTTATTCACCTAACCCACTTTTACCTAGCTGGCCCCATTCCAGACCATGCTTCATATCCCATATAACCAAATACCTAGACCCTCTTGATTTCTGCTCTGCTGCTGGCCCAATTCTTCCCAACTAGAACATTTACCCTCTAGTCTAGAACTCCATAAATCACACCACTAGCTCCTCGGAAAGAATTAATTAACTAAGGTTTGGAAATCCCATGTTGGAGCTAAGCTGTTTTGATTAGTGAGTGAACACAAAGCAATTTGACCTATTTTAATTAGTTAGCCCCAGAGTAGGCCATTTTTCACCTTCTATCCAGTCATTTACTTGGGCTGTCTTGCTATTTCATTTATCTCTTGCCTCCTTGGTCCACTACATTTTATTTCTTGATCTAGAAGAGTAATCATATCAATACAGATATTGTTTATAGAAAAGCCATGTTAGTTGGCTGACCTATGCATCCAGGTATCATCCTTGTGACTCTTTATACAAAAAATCCCTTCTCTGGCCACCACTCCACTAAATGTATTGTCATCTCCAGTTAGAATACAAGCTCTTTGAGATCAAGGACTGCCTCACTTTTGTGTTTGTATTTCCATTCCTTAGTACAATGCCTATCCCAGAGTAACCAAATAAATACTTTTCCATTCAATCAGTTGGTCATCCATTCAACAGGCATTTGTATAAGGTAAAAGTGGGTTAGGTGAATAAATGCATTAAATGAATGCTCCCTTGAATTTGTATAATTTTCTGCTAGACCCTAGGGATTCAAAACCAAAAATTAAACAGTACCTGTCTTGAAGAACTTATACTTTATTCAGATGTAATAGATGGAAAGGAACGACTAGTCCACTTTGTCAGGAATATAGAATGTATGAAGAGGACTAATATGTCATAAACCTTGAAAGATATGTTGGAGTTAGATCATGAAGGACTTTAAATGTCAAATGGAAAGGTTTGTTTTTTATCCTGGTGGGAACTACTGGAGCTTCAAGTTGGAGAAAGGTATGGTCAGCTTCACCTGCACTTTAGCAATATGAGTTTGACAGCTGTGTGGAATCTGAATGAATAACTAGAGTGTTTTAAAGTTTACAAAGCAGTATACATATGCTAATGTCAGGTCATTTGATCCTCCTGTTAGACAGATGCCATTACTTTCTCATTCTATACCTGAGGACATTGAGGCTCTGAGGCAGAAATCAGACTCGGATTTTCCTGCTTCAAATCTAATACTATATTCACACTGTCCCCTACCTGCCCTATCAAATGAGATAATATTTGTAAAGCGCTTAGTGCCTAGCATATAAGTAAGTGCTTAATAAATAATTGTTCCTTTTCTACTCTAGGGAGACTGGAGGAATAGACCAGTCCAAAAGGATAGATAAACAGGGATAATTCAATATGAGAATTTAGGGATCAAAACTTAGGGAAACTATATAAAATTATACGAAGTTAGTTCATGATGGATTTAAGGTGTTGAGTGACACGGTTTGCCAGTACATGGCCTCTTTCTGATAAGGTATGAGAATGTGTCACCAAATTTCCTTTATAAAGGAACCATATCACAGGAAGTCCAATTCTTGACATGACAAAATTGAGCAAGAATGGTTGGGTAAAGGATAATGGAAGAAAACCACATTTAACGGATCTCATAGGACTTGGGCAGGTGGAAAGAAGTGTGGGAGGGCATTCTAAGCAGGAGCAAAAATGCAGATGGCACAGTTATGTCTAGCTTGGATAGGTTGCATTTGGTTTAGTGACTCGACAGGTCAGTTATTGTTTTCAGATCATTGGGAACCATTGCTAGACTAGTGGTGGTAGCCATTATAGATCCCTCCAAGAATATGTCTAATTTGTAGATATGTTATTTGGCTTTTTAATAATAATAATTCCCATTTATATAATACTTTAAGGTTTATGATATGCTTTCCTCAGAACACTCCTTTGAGAGGAGAATGAGAGGATTTTTATCTCTATTCTATGACAGAAAACACTAAGATTCAAAGAAAAAGAGAGTCACACAGCTAATAAATGTCAGTTCCAGGATTCAAATTCAGATGTTTTGGCTCTGAGACAATCCTTCATATCTTGATCTTGTATTTGGCCAATAGAATTGAATAGAATTTACGGTCATGAATTGGTTGTATTCTTCATCACTGGAGAGAGTAATTACATTGATGAGATCACACATTCATTAAAATAGCAACACATTGACCATCTAAGAGCCATCACTTCTCTGCTATGAAATTCCCTCAAAACATTACACCCGTTTTAGAAAACTGGTTTTCTATTTCCTGTTATATTTTAAAAATAGGAAATTCAATGAAAGACATGGGTGCATCATCATCATCATCATCATCATCATCATCATCATCGTAACTAGCAATTATATAGTGCCTAATGGTTTGCAAAGAGTTTTCATATGTTAACTCATTTGTATGATGCACAGTAGATAGAGTGCAGGGCCTGGAGTCAGAAAGACTCATCTTCCTGAGTTCAAATCTGGCCTCAGTCACTTATAAGCTGTGTGACCCCGGGCAAGTCACTTAACCCTGTTTAACTCAGCTTCCTCACCTGCAAAATGAAGCGGAGTAGGAAATGGCAAACCACTTCAGTATCTTTGCCAAAAAAGTCCCACATTGGGTCATGAAGAGTCAGACATGACTGAAATAACAAAACAGCAACAACAACAGTGGAAATCTCGGGGTTGATAGGAACCTCAGTGAATATTTGAAACTTTTTTTCACTTTGTCACTGAGGAGATATAGTTAATTCTGTGACTATCTTATGTGAATTCTTTACAGTTGGGAGTTATATACCAAAGCAATATAGAGACTGCCTCTTTAACTGATCATCTTCCGTAGGTCTCCAGAGATAAGCTACAAAACCTAATTACTTTGGCAGGTACACAGTCTATCCAGCCCTGCCTTTAAAATTTTTTGCCCCCTATTGTTACCTGTATGAGATTTTACCTGGCAAAACTTTTTTAAACCTGTGTAACAAAGCTTTGAAATATTTACGTGGGCCACAGACAGACTTGAAAGGAAATCAGCAGATACACAGCCAGACTCTTTTCCCTGGAAGAATATGTACATTTGTGAGCTTGTATGTTTTTACATGTGAGAGTGAAATGAGAAAGCAAATTGGTTAAGGCAGCTCCAGGAGGGTACAAAGCTAACCTGTCCTTCAGCAGTACCAGCATTGTCCTTGGAGATTCTCCTCCTCTTTCATGCTGTTTGTTTCATCCTGTTCCCAGGGGCAGGCCTTGACAAGTCATTTGTTCGTAGAAGACACCTCAAGAGCTAACCTTCAACATTTACAATGGAGGAATCATTCTCTGGAGGAAATACATGCAGAACATAGCTATGCTCATAAAATATTAAATACCCTGTCCTCCAGCAAAATTTAGAGACGCATATGTTCATTGCCTCTCTCTTCCTCATTCTTTTACCTACATTCTTACACATATGGGTGCACATGTGCACTTGTCTCTCTATCCTATCCTGCCTAAAGCTTCTATGGGAGAAACCCAAGCATTATTTACTTTATTGCATTATTTACACTTTTAAATTGTACTCTGGATTAATTGCTACTGAAGACTAAATTTAATTAGCATAAACTTTAGTAACAGCTTAATAAAAATTAAATTACAAGCCATTTCTCTTTGAGAAATATTAGGATTTATTAGTAGTCCCTCCACAACTAATTAGTTTGAACTGACACATTTCAGCATTAAACCAGGGAAGAAGCTTTGCTGGTTGTTGTTTTTAATTATATCGAACATATTTATCCCTTCTCTCTCCTTGCTTTTAGCTGTATGTTTGAGTGATTGCACTAGGCGGCTGATGGCTCAACTGCTAGTTCAAGGATTTGGCGAAGTCATAATGGTCACTGAGAGTGCAATTGGCTCCACTCAGAGAAGCCGAGGAGATCCTGAGCTAAAGGAGATAATTAGGTCACAAGCTTCGTGATTTTAAAAGATTGAAGCAAAGGGATGTGTGAAATGAAGATTTGATATCCAAGAGGCACAAAACAATCCTTGTGAAACTAATAGGAAAGAAGAAATTGGAGCCAAATGTTGCAATTTGTGTCATTGTGCTAGGAAATGACAAACTTTGTTAAAAGAACACATCACACCAGAATACTTAGAAATTCAAACCTTGAACTTTTCACTGTCTACAAACAAGGCCAGGACCATAGAGAGACTATAGGAATTTTTTTTTCTTTTGCCATTGATAGATTTATTCTCATCTCACCTAACTCTAATGATTTTAAGGCGGAGATTTTAAAGTATTTTGTAAATTATTGAAATCATTGCTCTTTTGCATGTGACAAATGCTATGATGCATCTAACATGGAATGCAGAATGATACATGACTTTGAAAGCAACAGCAGAAACTATTGAAGCTTTTGGTATTTTAGAAATAAAGGAAAGAAGCACTTATTAAAGGCCTACCATGTACCAGGCACTGTGCTAAATGCTTTAAAAGTGTTATCTCATTTGATCCTTACAATAATCCATGTGACAAAAGTGTACTGTCCCTATTTTGTAGTCGAGAAAGCTGAGTCTTGTAGAGGTTATGTGACTTGCTCAGGGTCACGAAGCTAATAAGTGTCTGAGGCAAGATTTGAACTCAGATCTTCTTGACTCTAGGAATAGCACTCTGTCAATGATGCCTCCTAGCTCCTTCTGAGCCACTGAAGTAATTTTTTGTTTTGTTGTTGTTTTAGCTGGGGAGTGATATGTTCACACTTGTGCCTTGGAAAGATTATTTTGTCGGCTATATGGAGGATTGATTGAAGGAGGAACAAAATAGAAGCAGAAAGACAAATTGAGCAGCTACTGTCATACTCTAGGACAGTGGTGTAGAACTTGCCTTCATGAGGCCACATGTGACTCTCTAGGTCCTCAAGTAGGGCTCTTTGACTGATTCCAAACTTTATAGAACAAATCTCCTTAAGAAAAGGATGTGTTCTGCAAAACTTGGACTCAGTCAAAAGGCCATACCCAAGGACCTAGAAGGCCACATATAGCCTTGAGACCATAGGTTCCCTGCCCCTGGCTAGGACCTGAACTGGGGCAGGAGGAAAGGGTGGTAGGGAGAAGCGATAGATGGTCCCATAGGAGAGAGAGAAAGATTAGATTGCTATCAATCAGCAAGCATTTACTAAGTGCCAAACTGTGCTAGATACTGGGGAATAGAAAGACTAAAAATGAAAATCTACAACTATACTAAAATGAACATATTTTTAAACAAGTGTTTTTATTCACCTGTATTAGAGAATACATGGGGTTCTGAGGAAGAAGATTTTGAAAAGGGAAGATTGTGAAGAGATTCTTGAAGGTTCTGAAAAGATTCCGAAAAGATAAAAAGGGAGCAGAATAGGGAATAGTAGTGCTATAGACTTTAAGATTTCACTCACTTCAAAGTTACTCTTACTCTTCACCTTGTCAACCTCAACTGCCCCTATTAGATCCTTCCTGCTGGCTTTGGAAAAACATTAAATCCTGGAATTGTACTTTTCTTTTTGTTTTTAAAAATTTATTCACTTCAAGCTAATTGTAGTATTAAAAGACTATATTCTAAGCTCTGGTTTTCTCATTGACTTACATTATAACCTGCTTACTCAAGACATCCTTGTACACTTAAAAATTAAAACCACATATTCAGGAATAGAACATTAATCATGGATAGGGTCATGCATTCAAAAAGGCTGTGGTGTGCTTTATCATTTTGGGTACTTTACCTGGTGTAGATGGAAAAAAAAATGAAATAGAAGCTAGCAGGTCTAGCTTCTGGAATCTAGTCTTAGCTCTCTCATTGAGTGGAAAGAATGCTTGACTTGGGATCAGTAAGACATATTCAAATTGTACCTTTGATACTTCCTACTTTAGTTAGTATCATCATGCTATATAAACTATCCAAGTCTCAATTTCCTCCTCTTTAAAATGAGTCTAATCATAGCACCTACCTCACAGGATGTCAAATGTTCTAATGTATATAAACTGTTTTGCCAACCTTAAAGCAAATATATAAATGTGAATTGTAATTGGCATTTTGAATTGTAACTTTGGACAAAATAGGCATCATGGTAGAATGAAAAACATAGGATTTGGCAACAGAGGAGTGCTGACATTAAATCTGACCTTTGACACTTTTTAGTTATATGACCTTGGCAAAGAGCTTTGGAAGCAAAAGGATTACATGTCAGATATTAGTGGAACAGGCATCATCTGAGGAATCCCTGGATTTGCTCTAAAGAATATGTGTTTTGGCTCCATGAGGAGGAACACATTCTCTGATTTCTTGCTAGAGGCCTGTGCCTCCAACAGCTCCTGGCTAATTCTCCCTGGTCCCTGTGACTAGGGGCTGTGTTGAACATGATTGTTGATCAAGTTCAAAATAACTGCCCCTTTAGTGGGAGTAATAAGGAAGGAGAAAGACATCTTCTTTGAAAAAGTCTCTTTATTGGGACTTCAGCTTTCGGAGGAGAGGGTTGATTTCTTTCCCTTTCCCTTCTTTCCCCATCCCCCACCCATTTTGTGCTCTGACCACATGGCAGCAAGAGCTTGTGTTTTCTAAGGTGACCTCCAGGATAGATATCAAATCCTCAATTTTCTCTTTTCCTTTATGTTCCTTTCCTGGAATTAGGTGACCAGATAAGGATCCTGAGACACTGATGTTGTTAGCTATGGGAGATAATTTGTGAGCTCAAGGGTTCATGGGCTTCTCAGCATTGACTGACCTAAGAAAGAACTTGTTGCAACTCTGATAATTCTCTAAGCAGAAAATCATAAGTCATGTCCTAGCTGGCAAGTAGTCTGATCCTTGACATGCTGCTCAGACCTTGTAGAGACAAAAGTAAAGTTCGTTTAGCAGTTCCGCAAGTCTGAGGGATTCTTTCTTAACTTCCCCAAAGAGTACAGTAGTAGGTATCCATGTTTTAATTTATTTTATTTAATTTATCAATGTAGATTTTTGTACATTTTTGAGTGTTTTTTATTTTCAACATTTATTTCATGAGAAGACATAGGTATTAATCATTGTGATGGAGGGTAATCAGCACAAAGGCCAGCTTGAGGATGAAGATTCTTTCTAGATATTGAGTCCTCTAGATGCTTCCGTTTGAGGATGATATTGTGCTGATTGCATCATGCCTGAAGCCACTGAAGTTTCAGAGAAGAGATCTATCATCTCTCAGAGGTATTTGGCTTGTCCATCCACACAGGAAAGAACAAAGGCATGAAATCTGTCAGCTTGTCAAATAGGTGACACAATGGATAGAGTTCTGGGTCTGGAGTCAAGAAGATCTGAGTTCAAGTCTGGCCTCAGACATTTATTAGCTATCTGATTGTGGGCAAGTCATTTAACCTCTGCCTGCTTCAGTTTTTTCAACTGCAAAACGAGGAAAATAAATGCAGGGTTTATCTCCTTCTGGGTTTCTATGAGAGTCAAATGAAATAATATTTGTAAAACAATTAGCACAATGCTGGCACATAGTAGGCATTTTAATACATGATTGTTCCTTTTTACCTATCCCTTTGTTTATTGCCCATATTAGAATATCTATCTGAATGGATACCCTGTAGAGCTTGTTTGGCAGTATATCTGAGACAGACAATACAGATAGACAATTAACCGGGCCTAGACTTGAAAAGGAAGAGGAGGAGAGGCTTACATGCTTTGGGAAAATTGAAAAGCATTTTTATAGTCTTAAAGCTTTCCTAAATAGCAAAAGGCACATCTTTGCAACACAGACGTTTTTATCAATGTTCCTGCAAGACCTGTAATGTTATTGCCGCTGAAGAACGAAAGACGAGTATCTCACAGAGGGCAATGGAGACTTGTATGAACATGGTACAGGATATAGCCAGCAAAGAACTATGAAAAACAGCAATAAAGGCATCAAGGAATTGTATGACAGAGAGAGAAGATGGTCAAATGGTAAGAGTTAAAGATGACAGATGGATGGCCAGAGAACACCCTGATGCCCCCACAACATCAAAGTGAAGAAGACATTGAGCCCATGGACCTTCTGTGGCAAAGTTCAGGTAGGACATGGATGACTATCACACGGGATGGCAAGGTTGATGTGAATGGGTTGTGATCCTTATCATTGGCAGTAATTCTTAAATTGACAATATCACAAACCCATTTGAGTATTTGAGAGGAAATAAATAGCTGTCCTATGTCTGATGTGTACTACTTTGTATGCTGAGTAACTTTTTTTTTTTTAGAAGGAACCTATCTTTCCCCAAAAAACCTCAGGAAGGAGGCGTGTGTGTGTGTGTGTGTGTGTGTGTGTGTGTGTGTGTGTGTGTGAGAGAGAGAGAGAGAGAGAGAGAGAGAGAGAGAGAGAGAGAGAGAGAGATACAGAGAGAGGGATACACAGAGATAGAGAGACAGAGACAGAGAGAGAGAGACAGAGAGAGAGAAAGAGAGACAGAGACAGAGAGAGACAGCGACTAAGAGAGACTGAGAGACACAGAGAAAGACAGAAAGAGAGATTCAGAGAGAGAACAAGAGCACCCATGCTTTAATCCTTTAATCTTTTCTTTTGGGGTTGTGCTTCCTGCAAGAGACTGAACTCTGTCTGAGACCAGAGTTACGGCCCATTAGTGGGAACAGGTGCCTTTCTTGGGCTATAGGTGATCAATTTATTACTGTTGTTTTTACTTATATGACTTTGTGCAAGAGAAGCAGAACAGTAGAATGAAAAGCCCAGAATTTATTATCTGAGGGTTCTGGAGGAGTCTCCAGAGATTGTAATCTCTCCTCAAACACATCCTACCTGTATGATGCTGGCAAAGTGCTGGGTAAGCCTAAAAGGACTATGTAAATGTCAGCAATTATTATTAGAGAAAGGTAGCATAGCGTGGTGGATAGTACACTAATCTCAAAGCTCAGAAGACCCAGTTTCAACTCCTGCCTCTGACATGTACTGGCTGTGACCCTGGGTAAACCACTTAATCTCTCAGGATTCTAGGCAAGACTCTAAGAGTATACACTCCAAGGACAGTGTCAGCCTGTATTGGTATATAGTTTATTCACCTGGGAGTTCCTCATATTAATGAAATTAATAGTAGACATTTAGTAAATGATTGTTGATCAATTGATGTGTATGTGTGAATGTATGTATATATGTATATGTATGCATGTATATGTATATACTCATATGTGTGTATATTTATATATGTGTGTATATTTTATATAGGTATAGATAAAAAAAATCTTGGTCTGACTAATTTTTTAGCTTTGAACTGATTACATTGAGTCTCTCTCGCTGTCTCTGCATCTGTCAGTCAATCTGTCTATCTGTCCATCTTTCTCTCTCTCTCTCTCATTAAGGCCTCCTCTCTGAGGTTTTTGGGGAAAAGATCACTTAAATAAAATTGATACTTTTGACTGAGCCTGAAAAAACAAAAAGTCATTAACTCACATCTTTGTATGGGTCTGATTATTCAGTTTCTCCTCATTTAATAGACCTTGGCAAGGAAAAGTACTGAAAGAACAAAACACTTCTTCTGAACAGGAATGAATAACAAAGCAACGGAAAAAAAAACCCCTCTGCCACATTTCCTGAACATTTATCATTTTTTCAACTAGTGAGGCAAACCATTTTACAATTTTGATACTAGTGAGGCAACACAGAGAAATTCAAGAAAAAAGAAACTTTGCATACTTTTCTGGTGCATATGAGAGTAACCTACTCCTCCTTGAATACTCGTTATACTTATTCACAATTTTCTATTATATGAAACATATTAAAAGTAATAAAGTACATACTTTAGTAGTATTATCTTCATATACATTCAGTTAAATTCAATAAACATTGTTTAGAATTTTTGAGGTATTGTGTTAGGTGCTTAGGAAAGGAAAAAGGATGAAAAAAAAAAAAGCCCCATGACTCTCATTTCCCTTAAGGAGCTTACATTCAACTGTTAGAGAGTTGTATAACCTTAATTCAGGTTAGTATTAAGTAGATGTAGCCATATGAACTCTACAGGATCTATACCCAATTTCTATTCAGCATGATAGGTCAATTTGCCTAGAGCAAAGCTAGCTAGCTATATTTCCTTTCAGGTTTCTTTACTACTTTGGGGCTATGGAATTTCTTTCTAATGGTATTGGCTTGAGCTCATTCTGGTGTGTTTTCTCAATAACACACATATTTATGTATGCATTCATACATACCTGTATACATATTTACGTGTATGTATATATATATGACATATATAGTATGTACACAGACAGATGTAAATATCAGTAGAAATATAAAGAACAGAAATATAAAAATATCCTACACTAAACAGGTGATATACTCTACCCTATATTATCTAGGCCCTGAGAAAGAGTATGTTCAAATTTCATCCTGCTAAACACAATTATCTGCAAGCTCTCTTTCTCTCTCCCTCTCTCCATTTCCTTCTACTTCTAAAAGCTACCTTCCCTTCACTTTATTGTTCTTCAGGGGGAGAGAGGGACAAAGAGAGGGGGAGGAAGGGACAGAGGGAGAGAGAGAGAGAATAAAAGATCTATTTGCTTTCTACCATTTTATAGATGAGGAAACTGAGGACCAGAGGTTAAGTTACTTGACCAAAGAAAATAGCAGAGGATATTGGTATATAACATTTGTCCTGAGTTCCTATTTCTCCATCCAGTTTTTTTTTTTTTTTAGTAATGGAACATCTTTATTTAGGAGTGTCAATGATAAATAGACCTTGAGTCACAGTTGCCTCTTAAAACCACATCTTCTCTTAAAGAAAAGTTTGTTTAACAAAAACTGATCCAGCTGCTTAGAAACTTGTATCCATGTGTGTTTCAATATGGTATAGGAATTTTAGGTGCTTATTTCAACAATTGTGTACCCCCCCAAATTCAAATCAAACATTTTCAACTCATCAGACCCATCTGGTTTCCATCTGTACTGTTCTCAGAAGTGTTATTCTCTCTGCTACTCTCTTTCCAGCAAAGGGCTCATACTCGTAGTCTTCAAAGGAGTCTCTAGCAAAGCAGGAACTTTAAGGTCCACCACCTTTCCCCCCAAACAATCTCATGTTATTTTTTGGGAACCAAGTGATCTCTCCACTTCTCAAGATGTCAGGACCAATATGGGAACCACTAATCTAACAACTGTCTCAGTGAGCCATGGACAAGTAGAATCACTTTCTTTATTTCTTTTTTTTTCTTTTCTTTTTTTTCTTTTTGAAGGGGGAAGGCAGGGCAATTGGGGCTAAGTGACTTGCCCAACGTCACTCAGCTAGTAACTGTTATGTGTCTGAGGCAGGATTTGAATTCAAGTCCTCCTTACTCCAGGGCTGTGCTCTATTCTCTGCGCCACAGCTAGAATCACTTTCATAATTCATAAAAAGTGCTCATACCAAACAGCAGGAAAGGCCTAAATTAATTTACAGGGAGAATAAATGTTTTAAAATAACATATATAAAAAGTGCAACTTGACAGAAACAGAAGATTCAAGGACAATTCACATGTTATGGCAATAGACTTGCATTTGTGCAAATGTAAAGAGAGATCTCAGAGCCTGGTTTAGGGAAGAAGTGTTGGATCTACCAAGAGATGAAAAATCATAGAATGGTCAATTGCCTAATACTGTAAATCTATTATCACAAATAATTCCTTACAGATTTTCCACTTGGTAACCCACAAAAGATAAAGAGTTCACATCCCCCATGCCTTTTTTTCATTAGGAATTATTGTCTCTCCATGTAGCTCTTCCCCAAACATTATTCTAAGTACCAGTTCCTTGATTTCTCCCATGTTTATTTTTTTTTCTATCCAAAGCTCAATTAGTTTCACTGGAAGCTTTCTTAACGGTTTAAGAGTCTAAAAAGAACACATTTTATGGCTCACACACAACACCTAGATTGGCTCTGTTTTGTTGGTTTATAATTAGTAATATCCACAGTTTGTGAAGGTCCCTGAGCTCTCTGGTGCAAAATTGTTGGTACCACCATATCAAACAGGGTTTCAAACACGTGGTCCACATTGTAACCTGTCTTTGCACTAGTCTCAAAGCACATCTTTTCAGCAGCGAGCACCTCCTTTTCATCTAACATTCTGTATGTCAGAATCTTCTTATAAAGAGCCATGGCATCATCCAGGCAAACTCGTTTTGGTGCTCTGGCTGAGTCACAGCTGCTGACGGCCTTTCCAGAGTCATTTAGACCTTCAGCACCATCCTCCACATTGACTTCATCAATGAGGTCAACTTTGTTCCCCACGATGGCAAAGAGACAGTCCGCGCTAGCTGTGTCTGTCAGAGATAAGAACCTGTCTTCCAGTTCCGTGAGGCTCTGCAGGTGATTCACATCATAGGTGAGGATAATGGCAGCAGCTCCTCAGCAGTACATGGAGCCAAGGCCATGGAATTGTTCCCTTCCAGAGAGAGAAGCACCAACTTCTGGGTTTTTCAAAATGTGTGTGTGGGGGCTCCTTAACAGCCACCTAGAGTTCCATCTGGCCAAATCACATGAACACTCTTCCAATGAGTGAGCCCCAAAGCCCCAAAGCATTATACTAATACGATTGATCCAGAGCTCCTGTTCCCCCTAAAGACACTCTTTAGAAAGAAAGTCAACGAGGGGGAGAAATCAGTGCACGAGGCTGGCTAAATCCCCAGTCAGTGCAATGAGGGTGCTACTAGTACTTTTCCATCTGGAAAATACCATCTGGTGCCAGCTTTAACCAGCTTGCAAGAGTAGATTGTTATATTTTCAGTGTGAGCATTAATACCCCACAAAAAGATAATAGCTACAAATTAGGGATTGATTTATTGTTTTGATGATTGTCTAGACTTAAGAAAGTGATGGAAAAATGTTAATAATGCAGATTAAAATAAAAGATGTGTCGTATACATTTCCCCCCTTACCTCCC
>CM053589.1:66253287-66278862 GCA_028646515.1 Pseudochirops corinnae | reverse complement strand
ATCCTTCTTAAGCTGATTTATGGCTTGTAGGAAGTCTACATGTTGCTCGGAAGCTTTTGCTGCTGGAGTTCTGACTGTGTTGTCTTCCTCCCATTCCATGCTTTGATTCTTCTTGTCCCCAAAGAAGGAATCTAGAGTTAGGTTGCTGTTCTTACTTTGCTTCCTTTGCCTGTTCATGTTGGCCAATCAATTACTTGATTTTTTAGCTCTGTGAAACTCTGCTTCCAGAGGGGAAAGCTCTGTCCCCAATTGCTGCAGTTTTTGCAGCTGCCAGAGCTATTGGGAGGCTGCCATTTTTTTGCAGCCCCCACCAGCTTTGGCTCACTGAAAACACACCCCAGGACCACCACCCAAGACCACGATCCTGATGCAGGCTGCTCAACGCAAGAGCACTTAGCCTCTGAATGTTCTCTTGGCCCCCTGCAGTCTGCAGGCTGGGAGCTCTGAAGCAGCCATGTGGAGGTAGCTGCAGGGCTGCTGCTTCTGCCACTTCTTTGCCCTGGATGCAGTTTGGCCAGACCGCTTTTCTCCTCCTAATTTAGTTGAATTCCACTGATCTTTCACTTAGTCCTTGTTTCTTATGGCTTGATAATTCTGGAAACTGCCACAGCTGCCACTGATCCACTTTCCTAAAGGCTCCAGCTGTGGTTCATCCTGGCCACCCCAGGGCCAACCCATCATTTCAGGCTGGGCTGGTTTCAGCTCCCAGCATGCTGTGATGAGCCTTTCTTGCTGAGGTGCCTTCAGTGGGAGATTTGTTTTTCTGTATTTTTGTGAGATTTAGAGCACTAAAATTTGTTTAGAGTCATATTTTATGGGTATTTGAGATGGCTATGTGGGAGCTGTGGAAACTTGTTGCTTCTATGCTGCCATTTGGCTTTGCCCCCCAAGAACTTTTTCATTCTTTTGAATTTGTTTTTCTTTATTTGTCATGGAGTTATCAACTTCCATTTGTTTCATTCTGATTTTTAAGGAGTTCTTTTCTTCAGTGAGATGTTTGTATGTCTTTTTTTTCATCTAATTCTGCTTTTTAAGTAGTTATTTTTACCAGTGAAATTTTTTACTTCTTTTTCCATTTGACCAATTCTGTGTTATTAAGGTGTTATTTTCTGTAGTGTTTTCTCTACTACACCTTCTTGGCTCCTCTCCTTGAAGCCTTTTTCTTTCTATTTTTGATGATTTTTTTTATGGCTGTATCTGTTTATAGAGGTAAACCATTCTGTGATGGTGGAGGGAATATCAACAGAAATTAATCTTAAATTATTAATAAATAATTATAATAAAATTATATTATATAATTGTTATATATTTATATAATATATATTATATATAAATATATATTATATATGTGTATATATAAAATAAATAATTGATAAATTAATCTTAAAGTATTCAGAAATACTGTTTTCCTACCAACCTCTTGTAACATATTTTTTTCTGATGTTACATAATGTCTTCTTTGACCCTTTTTTAATAGGTTAGTAAATAGTTGCAGTAATTTGGGCAATAATCTATTATTAGTGAATTACTAGAGAAATCACTATTGTAATTTGAAAGTGCACATGTACTTTTAAAAATCTCATTCATAGGGAGGAGGAATTCATTTCTTTTGGTGAAGATATGAATGATTTTATTGAACTAGGAAGCAAGCAATCAAAAAGCACTTATTTTTTGTCTTTATTTAAAATTCAATTTTGTTTTATTTGCAAATCCCCCTTCACTTTTTTCTCACTCCCCCACTGAGAAAGCAAGAAAAAGGAAACTCCTGTTATAATATGTATAGAAGCAAAAGAAATTCCTGAATTGGATATATATATATATATATATATGTAATTTGCACTTTGAGTCCTATCACATCTTTCTCAAGAGGTAGGTTGCATGTTTCCTCATGAATCTTCTGCAATTGTCATTGGTCATGTATTCCATATATTCCAAATCTTTCAAAGTTCTGCAGACATTTATTAAGTACTTAGTATATGCCAAAATCTATGCTAGGTAATGAGCATACAAAAAGAAAAAAAAAAAACCAATTCCTTCCCCTAAGGAGTTAGCATTCTTTATGGGGATAAAACATACATGATATATACATATATATATATATATATACATACATACATATATATAAATATATGTGTGTATATGTATGACTATTTACAAAATATATGCATGTAAAATATATGCAAAATAAGTATGACTTATGTACTCATACACATGTATATATGCATATACATGCATGTATATGTACACATTCATATATACACATATGTGTATGAATGTATACATATGTACATTTACATAATATACATATATGTGTGTGTGTGTACGGAGTCAATCAACAGTTGGAAGGATCAGAAAAATCCTCACGTGGAAGGTTGTGTTTGAGGTGAACCTTGATATATTATAAGATAAGGATTCATTCTATGAAGTGAAGGTGAAGGAGTATATCTACATTTCAGATCTAAGGGAAAGGCTGGGCAAAGAAGGAAGATTATGTGTCTTATGTGAGAAGCAGCAAGAAGACCAATTTGACTGGACTCAAAGAGGGAGAAGGAAATTGTGTTAAGAGTAGAAATTTTTTTAACAATAAGAATTGTAAAAAAGCTCTGTAGGCAGTATAGAATGGGAGAAATAATCTCCCCATGAGAAGGAAAGAAAGGAAAACTACCAAAGAAATTATCAGGATTTTTTTAGGGGGGACTGCAGATAAAACATTCCAAAGATGGGCATGTAAATAAATCAAATGATAGGAAAACTCACCTCTTCCCCCCATCAACAGTTGAGTAAATACTTTGCTTTTCTAACATATATTACTTGAAAAATAAAATTCAAATTCCCAACCTCCAGGTTGTCAAAATGAATAATAATAATTATAGGAAGGACTGCTACATAATGGTCATTTTAATTACCATGTTTTTCTCTTCTATGATATAATTAGTTTTTTTTTTCTTCCTTTTTGGAGAGTCTTGAAGGAGAGTTTTTTGCAGCTGGCTTTATATCTTGTGTATTCTAATGAGCATAATTATATCTTTCATGCAGCAATGTCCAAGAGTCAGTGAAAGTAAGCATAGACAGTGAAAAATGTGCATTGTGAAAAGGAAGCGGATGGCATGTTTTCTAAAGGCGTTTCTGAAGGAAGGCTTCTCCTTTCCAGGGACTGAGTCTGTTGCAGGGGAAAAGCAAAACTTTAACCTTCTTTACCATCGAGTATAACAAGAGGGCCTTTGTTTGTGTTCTGTTATAAAGTACAGCAATTTCTCTGCAGAGTTTCTGGTTAAACTCTAATGATAATGCCCTGAGTAGCTATTAAGCAGAAGATTCTGCTGCCCTCCACAAAGACTGCCTGTCTTTCTCTGGCATCAAGAGTTTATGACTGCTCTCAGAATCATTCTATGCTGTGGACATTCAAATAGCAACTGACAGGACCCCAGACAGACATATTGGACAGCAGTGGAGAAATTTCCTTAGCAAAGGCTTTACCATAGAGAGCAAAAAAATGGCCCACACTACTAAGTGACAAGCCAATTATGCAAGGCATCAGAAGGTTCTATCTGATCTCAGTCCCCCTAATTAGACTGTGTTGTGATGTTGACAGTTATACTTCCTAACATAGACTACTCTAGGCATTGTAACACAAAGGCCATCTTATCTATGTCTATATCATGCTTAATCAGCCAATCAACAAGCATTTATTAAGTATTTCATAGCTACCAGGCATTGTACTAGGTTCTGAGACTTCAAAGACCCTGTGCTCAAATGATAGGCACATAAAATACCCTATGGCAGCAGCAACCATAGTTAAGCAGGATAGTTATAAAGCATGGCATTATAAAAACCCCATACTATATCTCCATGTACCTTAAATTTTTGCCTTTGAATTTGGAGTATTCCCTTGTCCTTCTGTTAAAAATAATTTTATAGCTTTAGGCAGTAAACATTTATTGTTTTATGGAGGCCATAAGATAGAGACTCAACCTGAAATGAGTGTGTATGTGGGAAAAGTAGGACAATAGTGCTGTCCTCTCAGGTAGCTCTTAGCCCTTCCAATGTATTACCTCATAATATACTGGGAATTTTTGAATGAATAAGATGGTCTAGGTTCCTATGTAGAAGAGGGTAGAAGTTAATACCACCATTAGATCATTGTAGATACTGCAGCAAAGTAAGGGCCAGTGGCTTGGTTAATTGGATGCAATTATTTGACTACGAAGTCAGGTCCTTTGGGAATCTCCTCAGTATGATGTGTAATAAAATATTCTCTCCTTTTTGTTGCTTCACTGATATTTTTCTTTCCCTGCTTTTAATCCTTCCAGAAAATAAAGTAGAAAAAATATAGAATAGTCCTTGAGTAGTAGAGATTCAATTACTTAATGCATTGTATAGGGTCTGCATACTGTCTACTTCCAAGAAAATAGCTCAATGAGGAAGGACTTGGGTGCTTTGAGATGGGTAAACAACTCCCTTATGTTGCTGAACATGAGATGATGTTGACTTTGTAGACCTTTAGAAGGAAGTAACTCTCTTTCTCTTTGCTTTTTTTTCTCTTCCCATCTCCCAAATATAGTAGGAGTCTTTCTTCAAGAGATTGGAGAGCTAGCTATCAGGGTTGTATAATTTCCCCCACCAACACGGAAATATCAAACTCCAAACACATGGTAGTTCAAAACTTATGTCTAGGCTCAGATAAGTCTGTGCTTGGGCCTTGGATTACTGGTTGTTACTTTTGTTTTATTTCTTTCCTGAATATAAGTGACCAAATAATAATTTTGAGATAGATATATACAGTCTTGGAATTGCAACCCTGCATGTTTGAGATGTTCAGAGATCCTAGGTTTCTGGATCAGAGTTGATTGGGGACAGGCTGTGTCTGCATTGAAAAGGATGACCACTGTCAGGGGAAGAATCTCGAGCCCTGGTCAGGTTTTCCAGAACACAGGAACCTATAGGAAATTATTCGATCATTTCAGAACCAGGGTGAAATATCAGATTATAGTCTTCAGCCCCACAAACCACATCACATTTTGATCTTCTAAGTATCAATCTTCTGGGAGATTGTTATTGTTAATAATTAAATTGTTATTATGTGTTTAAATTTATTTGCTACTGTATAATTTTGAGTTTTTTGGGAGAAGCATTTCTTTAGTATAATATCTATGCTAGATCTGATCTCTGTAAATTGAGTACTTTTCTACTATACTCTTTGGGGAGAACCTAGATATAAACCAAACCTAAGGTTTAAGTAGCTTTCCCCAGGACTCTAAGTTGGTGATATAAAGAACCAAATAATGACAGAAAAGAGCATTATTTCTTTCATTATAGGTCAGGATGTCCCTAGGACTGACTCTAGTCACTTCATGCTTTCCTGTGTCTGAAACAGAGGAGTTATGTGCAAAAAGAGAGAAGAGAATTCAAACCCCTTGGACCCAGGTTGTGGTGTTTATTGTTAATTTTAATCTTCCCTAAAGCATAACTTAATGATTTTATTTCCACATGAATGTCTGCTATTTTAAGTTCTACACTTTCTCAGAAAAAGAGGGTTCCAGAATTAGGAAATGAAGATCTATCTATATCTATATCTACATTTACATCTACATCTACATCTACATCTACATCTACATCTATACCTATATCTATATCTATATCTATATCTATATCTATATCTATATCTATATCTATATCTATATCTATATCTATATCTGTATCTGTATCTGTATCTGTATCTATATCTATATCTATATCTATATCTATATCTATATCTACATCTACATCTACATCTACATCTACATCTACATCTGTATCTGTATCTGTATCTGCATCTGCATCTACATCTGCATCTGCATCTGCATCTACATCTACATCTGCATCTACATCTGCATCTACATCTACATCTACATCTACATCTACATCTATATCTATCCATAATTAAATGAATATTTATTGATGTAATGGGATAATTTCCACATAAATACCTTTCTCAGTGCATGCTAGTCAATGTGTAACAACAGTCTTGGAAAAAATAATGTATGCATGATATATCTTTAAGTTTAACCTCCATTATTAGTACTTTTTTGCTGATTTTTGAGGTACAAATGGTTACACTGCAAATTTAATGATTGATTCCCAAGAGCTAGTTCTCACTGGCTGCAATTCACCCTTGGCTTTACTTTATCCTGGATCTTCTCTCTATATACTTTTTCTCTCAGTGATCTCATTGGCTCCCTGGGATTCAATTTTTATCTTTATACAGATAACCCTAAGATCTGCAACTAGTCTGATAGACTCTTCTCAGAAAGAGGAGGCTATATTATATGGCAGAAAGGCCATTGCCTTGAGTCAGAGATTTGGGTTCAAATCACCCTTCTGGTACTACCTACCCATGTGCCTAGGACACTACTTAGGGCAAGTCTCTAAGTTTAAGTTTCCTCATTTATAAAATGAGTGAGCTGGACTAGATGATCTTGGAGATTCCTTCTAGTTGGAGATATATGATCCCATAATCCTGAGCCCTAGCCCTCCATTTTGGTGATGACCACTTTTGCCTATTGGACATTTCCACCTAGATGCCCACTATACATCTTACCTTCACCATGTCCCAAACAGAGCTCATTATTTTTCCTCCTTAATGCTCTCTTTTTTCTTAATTTTCCTATTTCTATTAAGTGGCCACCGTCCTTCCACTTACCCAGGTTTGCAACACTGTGGTCACCCTTTACTCACCCCTCTCTCTCCTTGTCCCTATCCAATTAGTTGCCAAGTCTTATTGGTTATATCTCCACAATATCTCTCACATCTGTTCCCTTCACTTAAATAACCTCCATTCTTGTTTAGGCACTCTCTTGGACCAGTGTGTTATCTTCCTAACTGTTGTCTTTAGCTCCAACCTCTTCTCCTCTCCAATTTACCTTCCTCATAGCTTCCAGGTTGTTCTTCCCAAAGGGGAATTTGCTGTTGTACCTGTGGAAGATGACTTTGATCCATGATCAAGAAGTAGGAGGAGATCATGAATTTTGGTCTCCATTAGTCTTACAAATTCTAAAATTCTGGAGAAGAGGTGATTTCCCTTGGGGACTATGTGCCACCATTTATTTATAAAGCCTAGAAAATATTCCTATTTGTGTTTCAGAACCTTGTCTATGGGGACTGGTCTGAACTACTAATGCTTTAAATCCCATTGCAAATAAGACTCTACCTCTCAATAATAGAGAGGGGATAAAAGACTGCCAAGGAAGTATTTAAAATAAATCTTTGGGAGTTTGGAAGAGGAGACTGGCTTCAATAGACATTTAAAAAAAAATTACGAGTTGTTACCACTCTTTCCAGGTGGACTTTGGGCAATCAGATCAGGATAGCTACCTCTTTCCTGCAGATTTCCACTCTACATTAGAGAACATCATTCAGCTGAAACCTGGATAATCTCACTGGACATATCACAACCCTGATCAAAAAGTTCCAGTAGCTCCCAAGTGCCTCCCAAAATACAAATTCATCTGTTTTGGCACTTGAAGTCCTTGGTAACTTGTCCCCAGTGTTCCTTTTCAAGTTGATTATGTTTTACTCTCCTGGCAAACTGGCCTACTTACTGTTCTTTATACTAATCATTGCAATGTGTTCTTGTATAGCCTGCCTGCTCTGCATGGAAAACATTGCCTTCTCACAGTTGCATTGTAGAATCTCTAGCTACTTTCTAGACTCAGCTCAAATACCACCTCTAATATAAAACTTATCCTTACCTCCTCTACCCTTGCTATTGACACCCTTAAAGTGACTTTGTATTTATTTTGCATTTATTTATGGACCCTCATGTTGTTTTTCCCACAGCATTCCATCTCTCTGTTTCTGACATTATGTGTGACCCCATGCCTAGACCCCACCTATTGGCTTCTCTGGCTTCCTTTAAGTCCATCATCTGCAGGAAGTCTTTCCCTATCCTTCATAATTCTAGTGTGTTGCCTTTCTTAATTACTACCTATTTATGATGTCTCTTCCATCAGACTGTGAGCTCCTCAAGGCCAGGGACTGTCTTTTGCTTCTTTTTGTATCCTTAGTACTTAGCACAGTGCCTGGCACATAGTAGATAATAAATGTTGATTGACTGACTGACCGATTGGAAGGTGAGGATAGAGACTATTCATTTTTGAATTCTCCGTGAGGATAGGGGCTATTAATTTTTGTCTGTTCCTCCTGTGCTTAGCCCAAAGTAAGGCATATAGTGCTAAGCAAATGTTTGTTTTAAGCATATGAATGTTTGTTTTAAGCTACTATGTGCCTAGGGTTCTAGATATTGTAAGGAATAATAATAGCATATTTATATAGAAGCAAGGGTGTGCTGGCCCTAGCTGAAATTAGATGAGCTAATTGTTAAATTTTAGTGTGAGCACTTACATCTCAGGAATTAGCAAATACTACAAATCAGGACTTGATTTTATTTTTGTTCTGTTGCTTGTCTAGACTGAAAAAAAGTGATAGAGAAAATGGTAATAATACAGATTACACTTTTACCTTCCAGAGAGCCAGTTGTTAAACATTTACTACCACATACTTTTATAAAACCTTAAAATTTACAAAGAACTTTATATACATTTTCTCATTCAAGATTCACACCAGCACCGTTAGTTACTATATGATTACTATCCCCATTGTACAGAGGAGGAAGCTGAGGCTCATAGAAACTAAATAATTTGGTCAGTCTCACCCAGATATTTCATGGTTGCTCACCTGAAGCTTCTCCTAGATCAGTGGTTCTCAACCTTCCTAATGCCACAACCCTTTAATACTTGTATGTGGGTGTATCTGCATGTGGGCAGACCCACCTGGAGACCAATAGAGGAGCATTGTCTCAGTTCCTAAGACCATGGGAAATAGGTGTTTTCTGATGGTCTTAGGCAACCCTTGTGACCCCTGTGAAAGGGTCATTTGACCCCCAAAGGGTTCGTGACCCACAGGTTGAGAACCACTGTCCTAGATGGAACCACCAAAAAAAGTATATGAGGAAAGGGGAAGCTAAGTGGTACAGTGAGGAGAACACTAGCCCTGTAGTCAGGAGGGCCTAAGTTCAAATCTGGCTTCAGACACTTGACACTTAAGCTGTGTGACTCTGGGCAAGACATTTAATCCTGATCTCCTTGCAAAAAAACCCCAAACCATAATAAAGCATATGGACATTGTTCAAAGCCAGGAATTCTAGGCAAGACATAGTTTTTTCTCCCCCCATGCCTATTTCTCTTGTGAAGGGACAGAGGAAATGCATCATAGTTCCAAGGTGCTATTTAATTCATGACATCCAATATCATTTATCATTAAATGAAGGACTCAAGAGCCCTGAAGAGATATATAGATGATAGATAAATAAATTATAGGTGATAGATATAACAGTAGATAGATAGTAGGTAGATGATCACTGATAGATATAGTAGATAGATGATAGATTGGTAGGTGGTGGATGATAGATAAATGCATACATGATTTGTGATAGATGATAGATGGGTACGTGAAAGATAGATAGATGATAGATATAGTAGATAGATAACAGAAATATGATTGATGGTAGATAATAGAGTAGATTGATGATAGATGGTAGATTAGCAGATGATAGACATAGTAGATAGATAAATACACAGATACAAACAAGTGATAGACAGTAGGTAGATGATAGACAACAGATAGACAGAGCATTAATTAAGTGTTATTCTATGCCACGTCCTGTTAATCTATATCTCAGTTCCTCATTGTAGCACAGTGCACCAACTTGGGATCCAATGCAGACAGATACTCAGCCAATGCTTTTTCTTCCAGAATCCCATCCTTGACTTAGACCAGCGGTTCTCAACCTGTGGGTTATGTTCAATTTAAATACACCCTGCATATCAAATATTTACATTATGATTCATAACAGCAGCAAAATTACAGTTATGAAGTAGCAATGAAAAAAAATAATTTTATGGTTGAGGGTCACCACAACATGAGGACCTGTATTAAAGGGTCGTGGCATTAGGAAGGTTGAGAACCACTGGCTTAGACCTTTAATTCTGTCTTACCACACTTTGTTTATTACTTGTGGAAGCAGAAGCAGTGGGCTCAAAGACAGTCCCTGTCCCAGTCCCCCCAGAATAGAATAGTCCATTCTATTCTGACTTCTTTGGCCTTGGGATCTTCAGTTTCTCTTCCTAGGGGCTATAACAGTAATGAAGTTTGAAGTTCCTTTTGTATTGCTAAGCTAAGAGGTACTTAGCACTTAGTAATTGATCAAGCCTCTGTTGGGGAAACATAAGGCATGAACTCCTGTCTTCTGTTGCTGATTTAACAGGAAGGGGTTGGCTGAAACAGGAAGCTAATGCTGTGTGTATATAAGAAAAGCCCCAGAGAGGGAGGTAAAGATTTTCTTGGAGCAGGCTCAGTGGAGGCTGAAGAGGAGCCGAGGAGGCTGAAGAGGAAAGCCTATCCTAGGTTTGAAATAATGATTTTGATTTTGAAAACCTGGATGGAGTGATTTTGATTTTGGGAACCAGATAAAACTTCTGATGAGTCCAAGGGCTAGCCAGAGTTGCTGAGGATTTCTGAGAGCCAGTCAGAGCTGAGGGCCAGCCAGAGCTGTTGAGGTTGTTGAGGATTTCCTAGGGCCAGCTCGAGTTGCTGAGGCTACTAAGGATTTCCAAGGGCCAGCCTGAACTGAGGGCCAGCTGAAACTGCTGAGGAGTTGCAAAGGATTTCCAAGGGCCAGCCAGAGCTGCCAAAGACTGAGGAAGCATGATCATGATGCTGGTATTTTTTGAACTTGTTTGTGGCTTTGTTAAGACTTGACTTCCCTGGAATGGAGACTGGGAAGGATTTGAGATGGATTGGACACTGTGAGCTCCAACGTGGAGCAGGAACTACACAGAGAGCTAGACAAGGACCTAGGAGCTATCTGCCTTTGAACCCAGGTGACAGTTTGGTGAATCTAGATAGGATCTGGGACCATGGAAGGGGATCCAGGGAATCTAAGAGACTACCCAGAGTCAAGCTGAAAGAAGACTTTACTTGGATACTGTGTACAGACTGAGAAATTGTAAATTTACTAGAGAGCTAGGTGTGCATTCTAATAATTGAATAATGAAGGATGATTGATTGACTAAATGATTGTACTTAGTGATTGATGACTGAATAAGTAATTGATTTGTAATCTAGTATGCCCCATGAGTGAAAAACCTTAACTATTGTACTTTGTGATTGAATTAAGGATTTTGTGAATGCTTGAGTTACTAAATGTTTGTTCTTTGTTCAAAACTTTGTGACCACTGTAGTGGAAACTATGTGACCATTTTTTGTGATAAGTTGTTGTGAATGCTATATTTTGATTATCTGTGATAAGTTGTAATATTGTGAATACTGTACCTTGATTTCTCTGGATGTTTTCTTTGATTTTTTATGGAATAAATGAAGTGTTTACTATACTGTGTAATCAGAACCTTAAAAGCTGTTCACAGTAGCATTCTTCTGGAAAGCTGCTCATGCATGGCATTGCAGGGGCCAAGAAATATGTCCCACAATCTTTGTCTGTGGTCAGGTTTTCTTTCTTTGAGCAGATGATGGCAGTTGCAGTTGTTAGATGGGAAATAGAAATTTAACCCCTAGTGACAATTAAATCACAGAACTTAAAGATCATTTATTCTCTGACTGTCTACCAAAGCCCAAAATGCTTTCATTTTAGCCATTCATTTTGCAAATGATAAAGCTGAAGGCCACAACTTAAGAAATTTGCCCAAGGACATATAGCTAGCTAGTAGACATGCTTGGATTCTAATCCAGATGTCTTCTGATTCCTAATTACTTACTTTTGATCCTTTTTACTACCATGTTCTAAATATTACTTTTAAAATAATTTTGTGTCTCCTGATCATAGATACATATCCTGGCACTTACTAGCTGTGTGACCTTGGGCAAGTCACTCGACATCTATGAACCTCATTTCCTCATCTGCATAATGTAAAAAATATCAGAAGCCCAGTGTGCCAACTAAAGGAGTCAATTAGCTCTGAACTATACATTGCTGAATAAAATGTTATGGCTATAAATGGAACTTCCCTACTAATAATGGAGATGAATATGCTCAGCTGTATTGTTTCCCTATGCACACTCTTATAAATGGTGGGGAGACAACACTGAGTAGGAGAAAATGGATTGGATTGGAATCAATGTGAGTCTTGATTTTGCTATTAAATGGAATTGTGGATAAGTCACTTAACCTTGTCAGAACCTCATAAGGAACATCAGTTTCCTCATGAATAGAGAGAAGGATGCTTAAAAAATGCTACATGTCAGCTCTGACATTTTGTGATTCTCTTGAAGTGACTATAGAATTCCTGAAACAACTTACTCCATTATATAGTGTTTAAATCTGTCATCTAATGATACTAGTGTTGAGCAAAACAAAATTATGGAAGAGACTTGTCTTTGGAGCCTCTTTTCACTATATCTATTTAACATCTGTTCTTTCCATCTCCTTTTCCTTCTCCTTTGAGTACCCTGTCCTTAACAATTGTCTAGTGTTCTCATGTTGCATCTATTGATATCAATCAGTACACACAGTTTGGCCCTTTCTCTATCTACTACCCTATCAAGCTTACCTACCTGTCTTCTATTTCTTTGTAGCTGGTAGGGCCCCTAGGGTTACTGTGATAAACTGCTTTAAGCAGGGCTTTTTTGGGGGGGGAGAGGGAGAGGAAAACTGGATTCCATGATTTCGTTGCTGTAGGGAAATCCCAGTGTGGTAAATCTTTCTATTACTGCAGAATAGCAGCTTACCTATAAATTATAGCAATTTTAGACGTATGGAGAGATTAAGTGACTTGCCTGTGTTCACAACAGCTAGTATATGTCAGAGGTGGGACTGCTTTCTTTCTGACATGAAGGACAGTCCTCTACTATACCAGGTCATCTCTTTAAATTGTATTGTTAAGGAATAATTAATGGATTCTCCTCCCATGCAATATTTTATTTTATTTTTTAGTAAGAGGACCTTCAATGACTGAGTAATGTGATTCCCCTAGGCATTATGATAGAACAAATTGACAGATTTTTTTGAACAACTGGAGCTTTTGGTGTGTTGAAATTACATCAGAAAATACCTGCCTATTGTAACTGGGTCAGGCCTAGGTATAGGTGATGATGTTTGTCTGGTGAATAAAAGTGGATTTTAGAGGCCGCTGTTATTCTCCTTGCTTTATCTTAAAAAGAAAAAAAAACCAACACTACTCTAAACTACTGGATAAAATTATTCCATCACATTTACATAGTGCTTTAAGATTTACAAAGCACACCCTCCACCCCACCCCCAACAGCTGGTTATGAAAGTTTTTGCTCCATTTTACAGATTGGGAAACTGAAGTTCAAAGGTAAAATGATTTATTCATGTTCATGCAGCTAGCAAGTGTCACAGCAGGACTTTGAACCTAGATATTGTTATTCTAGGACCAGCATTCTTTCCACAATTTAGAATATAAGAATGCTTTTGTGAGAAAATTATTCCTATCTTTTATGGGTAGTTATATTTGAAGGGCATTTTTCCCCTGAACAAAAAATAAAAATAAAAAAAATCTCTTCCTAACTCATACCTGAATCATGACTCTTAGCGATAAATTCCTTTGTCATAATCAAGGTTTCCCCCAGGCATCCTCTTTTAAAATGCAAATATCAAAGTTCTTTGTGGTTCAAAATTTCTTCTGATTGGACAAAACAGTCAGAAGGATCAAAAAAAAAGTCTGAGGAAGGACCACATCTTCCTGTCCTATTTTGTTGAGGCCTACAGACTGAGAAAAGGGACAAAAGAAATTTGCTATTATTTCTCAGATTGGAGAAGAGCAGCTCAGTTTGGTGAACAAGAGCTAATTAGCTTCTGGTTAAGCTCGTGCTGTGACTCAGGAAAAGTTAGGCGCATTTCATTTCTTCGCAGGCCCTTCATAATTGCTTTGTGAGTGAATGAATGGATGAATCAAGCTTAGCAGGACAGCAGTAAACACAGACACCCACCTGAGAGATGCTACCTGTATTGGAAGTTGTGTGCTCCTGAAGGAAATATCTGGTCTAATTTATGTACCATAATAAAGGGGAAAGTAACTAGAGGTTAACTTTTCACATCTAAACATTTAAAGAAATTATCTTTTGTTTATAATTGTCATTGTGATAGAGTGGAACAAACAAGGAACAGATTCTGTTCTATGATTGAATAGCTTTGTTACTGTGGTCAAATTACTTAAACCCTCTGAACCTCAGTTTCCTCAGCTTTAAAATGGAGGTAAGAACACTTTCACTGAAAACTCTAGACAGCAACAGACTTGACTTGGAGTCAGGAGTCAAGAAGACTCGATTTCAAATACTGATTTAGACATTAGCTGTATGATCCTGAGCAAAGTCATTTCACCTTTCTCAGCCTTAGTTGCCTCATCTGTGAAATGACAGTAAATTATAGGACCTACCTTACAGGGTTATTGTGAGGCTCAAATGAGAAGACTGGTGTAAAATTGCTTTGCCAAACTTAAGGTGATATAGAAATGCTACCTATCAGTCTCACAGGCTTGTGAGAAAAAACACTTCATAAACTGAAGAGATTATATGTCAATGTGAGCTATTGCTATATTGGACAAAGGTTACTTACCAAGATATTGTGATTAAAAAAAGTTGATTTTTGTTCAGGCTTTGCACAGGTAAAGGTGCAAAAGTCTATATGACAAAGGCATGTGGAATCTATAATGTGTACTGTCCTGAAATTTTATTTATGGGTGTAAAGCCAAGCACGTGCAGCTTTTCAGAGGACTGCTACTGTCAACAGCTTCAAGTTTCCGATTACATAGTATAGTGAACTCTCTATTTATTCAGCAGTAAACTAAGACTAAACATTGACAGAAACCAAAGTTCAGCATTCACAATGTTATAGCATAACAAGTTATCACTAAAGTGGCCACATAGTTTTCACCAAAGTGATCACATAGTTTTAAGCAAAACATATCATTCAATAAGAACTTAACTCAATCGTCCTTATTGCCTCCTTAATGGACACAAAGTACAAAGGTCAAAGTTCTCCACTCCTAGGTCACATTGTCTTAATCTCTCAGTCAAAAAAATCTTCTTTCTGGAGATTAGTTTCCAATCACCCTTAATTCAATCATCCTGAAGAGGTACAGGATACAGAGTACAAAGTCTTTCTACCCCTAGTCCACAGTAAATCATGGTCCTCTAAGTTTGCATTAAATACTCAAGGAGAGGTCTTTTCATCTTGACTCAAGGCTGGCTCTCAGATTTCATGGTTCCTCTTCCATGGTTCTAGCTCTACCTGAATCCACCGGACTGTCACCTGGGCTCAAAGGCTGGTAGCTCCCAACCCCTTGTCTAGCTCCTCATTCAGGTTCTTGTCCGGTTCCTGTTTCACATTGAAGCTCACAGTGTCCAATCCACCTCAAGTCCTTCAGAGTTTCTGTCTTGAGAAGACAAAGCTTAAAAAAGCCACAATAACATTTATACACATTGCTAGCAACATCATGAATTCGCTATCTGCCTCTGAAATCAACTCAGACCCACCAACAAGGTCTGAGAACTGAACACATATCACAAACAGAAATCACCACAGACAGAAGAGACAAACAGAGTACCTCCGCTACAAATCCTCTCTCAGTTCTTCTTTCTTCTCAGTTCTCAGTTCTTAGTTCTTAGTTCTGCTCAGTTCTCAGTTCTGCCATCACAAATTCTTTTCTCAATTCTGCTCTCTCCAGCCTGGGTCTCTCCTAATATATGGTCCTTAGCTCCTCCCCTTCCTGTTGCTAGGAGTTCACAAGTTCTCTTTCTTAACAAAAGACTTGATAAAATCATGAAAAAGAAACTTGAACAAAACAAGGTGCTACATAATTAAATAGCTGAAACAAGGTGTTAATTACTTCTTTGCTTGCCCTTACAATGGGATAGCATGGAATGGGTTTCTTGACTCTGACCAGAAAGCTCTCTATCTCTTTTGTAGACTAGACTTATCATTTAAATGAACTTTCTTCTATGAATTTGGAGGAGTATTTACCTGAACGTGTGTGTTTGATTTGATTTATCATTAACCTGATTACACTTTTTATTCCTGTAAAAATGTATTTAGCTATGTTCATAAGCATGTTATCTCTCCTACCTTCTGCCCATCATTTGATCAATTAAAAAAAAAACCTAGTAACAAATGTATAGAGTCCAGAGAAACAAATCCTCACATTTACTGTGTCCAAAAATATATCTTATGCTACATTTTGAGTGTATTACCTCTCTGGCAGGAGTTAGGTGATGTGTTTCACATTCAGTGCTCTGGACTTGTGATCTATCCTTGAAATAATCAGGATTCTAAAATCGTTCTAGGTTGTTTTCCTTTTTAATATTATTGTAATGTTTTTCTCTTGGTTCTGCCCAGTTCACTCTGTATCACTTCATAGGGGTCTTCTCAGTTTTGTCTGAAATTATCCATTTTGTAATTCTCCACTCTAAATATCCCATTATACATAAATATTCCATTGTATTTATATACCATAATTTGTTTGGCAATTCTCCAAAATGTGGGCACCCCTTTAGTTTCCAGTTTGGGGTTATTAAGAAAATAGCTGAAATGCATATTTTTATACAATTGGGTCCCTTTTCCTCTTTCTATGATATCTTGGGGGAATAAGCCTAATAGTTTTACCACTGGGTCAAGAAGTGTGTACACAGTTTGGTAATTTTGTGGGGTTTGTTTATTTGTTATTTTTTTTATTTATTTGTTTATTATCTTCTTTTTTAAAAAATTTATTATCTTCTTCATAATTAAATGAGCAAACTGTTGAATTATTAAAAGAAGGCAAGATAGCAATTGATCTAAGGAGGGGAGTCTAAGAGAATGAAACATCAAGGATGATTCAGATTACATATACAAGTGACTTGGGATGATAAGAATAGGAAGTTTGGAGAAAGGACAAGGTTTGTAGGAAAAGATGACAAACTGCTCTCTCCATGATGAGTTAGAGGTGTTTATAGGATATAAGGCTGATTATAGGATAATCAACAGTTTTCTGTGGGGTGAGCAGTACAACAGCATTATTTTATCATTTAAAATATAAGCAAACTAAGACTTATAGAGATTAAATCATGCAGCTATCATCTGAGATGAAATTTGGACAAAAATCTTTTATGATCTTGCCTTGTGTTCTTTCCATTGTATCATAATATATATTCATTAAGAGATACGAAGTGGTATGAGAAACTCAGAGAAAGGAAGATATGATTTCTGATGGAAGCAAGCAAAGGATATGTCATAGAGGATGTGGTATTTGAACTGGATCTTAAAGGACAATAAAGATTTGCATAAGGGCATCTAGGTTGCACAGTGGTTAGAGTGTTGGGCTTGGAGGCAGGAAGATCTGAGTTCAAATTTGACCTCAGATATTTGGTAACTGTTTGACTCTGGGCAAATCAGTTAACCCTGATTTGTCTCAGTTGTCTAAGTTTCCTAATCTGTAAAACGAGCTGGAGAAGGAAACGGCAAACCACTCCAGTATCTTTGCCAAGAAAACCCCAAAAGGGTTCAAGAAGAGTCAAACAGGACTGAAACAACTGAACAACAAACAAACAAAAAAAAGATTGACATAGGTAAGAAGGGAGGGAAGAGAATTCTAGGTAAACAGTCCAAAGTCCAAAAAGACAAAAATTGAAAGTCCAAAGGCAAAAAATGGAAGACCATATTTGGGGAATATAAAATAGTCTGATTTGGCTCAAGTATAGTGAAGGTAAAAGTGACTGGATAAGGCTAGAAAGGTAGAATGGAGCTAGGATATTGAGAGCTTTGAGAGTTGTATTAAGAGTTTGTATTTTCTTCATTACAAGTCAGGAAAGTGATATGGGTTTGGGAAGATTTATCTTCCATAGTGTGAAGGAAGGATTGCAGAGAGAAGACATAGGTGGGGAAACAGGTTAAGGGGCTATTGCCATAGGAAAGGAGTAAAGTGGATCTGAATTAGGATGGTAACATTGGGAATGGAAAGGAAGAGATAGACAGTGATAGTAAAAAAAAAATAAATAAATTCAATACCCATCCAATTTAAATGCCTAGCCTCCTTCTGCAGCGATGTTGATATTTTATTCTGAATCCACCAATAATTTTGTTTCAGTTAAATAGTCCATAATTCTGAATTCAGAGAAAGCCCTGAATTGTTAACAGCTTTCCCTAGGTTTTGTTTCTTACATCAGTTACCTTGAGTGGTTTCATTATAGACTAAGCATGGTCAAATGTTCTTGGAATCATGAATCCATGAGTTGTTCGTATCATATTCCTTAGGCTGTTTTTGATGTATTTTCCAGAAAAAGGAATATGTAAGGCAGTTTTAAAATTTAAATTCTGAATCTGCTCAGGAGACCTGAACCTGCAGACCTGGGAAATTCTCTACTTTTATTAATTCTGTATTGATACCAATACAAACAACTAACTTTTACTTCCTTAAAAATGCCAAATTTACGCAGCCCTTATAGAGTTGCTGCTTGGGATATTTTGTGAACTCTATATGAGAAATTCAGAAATAAAAGAAGTATAAATGTTTGCTTTCAAGGTCATACAGTGAGGCTTTAGCAGAAGTAGAATGTACAAGAAGATTTCCTAAGTAGGTAAGAGATGATTTTCATTATGCAGAAAAATGGCTGTTGATATCTTCATCAGGTTTGTTCGGACCTTAAAACTCTGAACCTGCCATGTGGGATACAAATCTTTATTAAATTATATTCACATTTTCTTACTGGGTTGTATGTGGGTAGAAGATCAGCACGCACCTAGAGGTCAAAGGAAACAAACTCAGTAGTCCTGGGAAAAGTATGTCTGCATACATTTTCCATTTTGTCAAAGTGTCATTATCTTTTTTTAAACTCCAGAAGGGTCTCCTACAATATGTTCGACTGGAACAACTTTTCCTTTTTTTCCCAGCCCTCCTCCCTTCTTTTCCCCTGATGCCTTACGTTCACAAACTTTATTTTTTTTTCTTGCCTATTCCATCCTTTACCTCATAGATACTGACTAATCATCTAATATGTGACTCCCACTTTCTCAGAGGCCACCTTTTCTCATGGGATGCTTTCAATGGCCACACAGTTGCTCCTTTAATGAAATCTCTCATTTTTTGTTCATTTTGTTTATTTACATTGAAAGAGAATCCATTTTCAGATCCCACACTAAAGACTCAGGGGAAGATCTTTCTTCTTTAACAATCTTCTGGAATCCTTGTAATTGACATTGCAAAACTCCCTCCTGAGGAAACTGCAGAAATTTTGGGCAGCCTTGGATTTCACAAAGCTAAATATTTGGAAAATCCTGTGAAGAGGTTGAAATTGGAGAATAGAAAGTCTTGGGATCTACAAAAATTATCTTTCATTTTCTCCTCTGAACTTTCATAACATCAAGGGCTCATTTTATGTACTTACCATCTCTGTCTCCTGCCCTCCCTGTCTTCCTTCAAGTCCTAGCTGAGGTCCCACCTTCTACAATGAGCTTTTTCCAACCTCCCTTAATATTAGTGCCTTCCTCTATTAATTATCTCTACTTTACCTTGTGCATTTCTTGTTTGTATATAGCCATTTGCTTGTTGCCTCCCATATTAGATTTTGAGTTCTTTAAGATCTGAAGATCAGGGACTGTTTCTTTGAATTTCTTTGTATCTCAGGAATGTAGCAGAGTCATGTATATAGTAGGCATCTAATAAATGCTTGTTGATTAATTATTACACCATCATTATTACAATGACTGTGTACATGCCTTATCTCCCCTGTTAGATGAGATTTTCTTCCCATAATGTCCTTTATTTATTTCTTATTCATATTATATCAGAGTCCATTTCTTGTTCATTTTTGGATCCCCCTCCAAGTCTGGAATAATGCTTTGTACAACATTTTTGAATCAATGAATTAGTAAAGGAACAGGCAGGAGGCAGATAACTTTTAGATGAATAACCACTTACCTAGAGAATTCTTCAGACTTACACCCTCCATGATAGTAGGTGCAAAAGACACAGCCTTAATTATATCAAAGAAGTTTTCAATAAGAAGGTCTCTAGTTTTTGCAGGTGTGAAGTATTTTGAAAATTATATATATATATATGTATATATATTTACATATATATGTATATGTATGTATGTCTTATGGCTGCTAAGAAATTTACATAATTGTTGGCTTAGATTTTGTAGAGTTATTCATGGGCCCAACTCTTCTTAGACCAAAACATAAGGAAATGGCTGCTATTTTTAAAGCAATCAGCCCTTGATTTCTAGCAATGCCTCTTTCCTCTAAGAACTTTTTTTTTCTAAATCAGACAGCTGGTGGAACAGTGACAGAACTGCTGGACCTGCAAGTCAGGAAAACCTGAGTTCAAATCTAGCATCAGACACTTTACCTGCTTGCTTCAGTTTCCTTAACTGTAAAATGACATAATAATAGTACCTACCATTAAAAAACCCCCCACAAAACTAAGTGATAACTTTATAACATTGAGATAAGACTTACATGAAAACACTCATTTAAATATTCAACGTAGGGAAGTTCAGACACAAACTAGCTATGTGTCCCTAGGCAAGTCAATTTCCTTAATCATAAAATGTCGAACTTGGGTTCTTGTGAGGATCAAGTGAGACATTTGTTAAAAGTGCTTAGAAAACACATAGTTTTTTGTTGTTGTTTAGTTGTTTTTCAGTTGCATCTGACTCTGTGACCCTGTGTGGGCTTTTTTTTGGGTAAAGATAGTGGAGTGGTTTGCCATTTCCTTCTCCAATGCACTTAGTAGGTGTTCTAGAAATGCTATTCTTACCCTCCTTCTGGAAGTATATTATAGTAGAAGTGGCACTCTATTTGGTTACTGGAAGGCCTGGGTTGGAATCCAGCCCTGCTGCTTGCTAACAGTTTGGCCTTGGGCAAGCAAGTCATTTTACCTCTAGGCTTTAGTCTCCTTCTCTGCAAATTGAAGAAGTTGGGCTAGATGACCTTGTGGTCTCTTTCAACTCTTCATTTTATGAAAGTATAAAACAGCAATGTGCCCATAGGAGCTACTACAGAAACATTTGACAGCTTCATAGCAGGAGGTTTGTGAAGTGTAGGGACTGTTAGAAGTCAGAGATTGTGGGGAATCAAAATATTTCATTGATTAGGCTCATCATAACTTCAGTAAGAAATATGAGTCAAGTCTGAGGAACCCCTCTACTCCCCTCCAATTCTATGTATGTTGACTTTTGCTGATTTTTATACTTAGGCAATCAAGAAGCTATGTCAATAGTTTGATCCTTAGTTCCCTGGACCTAACAAGTCTCTAGAATGGTTTTATTACTTCTTGTTTGTTTGTTTGTTTGTTTTTTGCTTTCTGGAGTGGGAATGTCAGGGAAGTTGGGGTTAAGCAACTTGCCCAAGGACACACAGCTATTACATGTTAAGTGTCTGAGGCCTAATTTAAACTCAGGTCCTCCTGACTCCAGGGCCAGTGCTCTATTCACCACGCCACCTACCCACACCTCATTTTATTACTTCTTGAGGAAAAACTAGCCTAGATTTTATGGATTAGATGTTACTTCTATAACATCCCATTCTGGGGTACCAAGATCATAAAGCTTTTCTAGAGGATCTTCTACAGTTTAAAAGGTCTTAGGGCTGTTACTGGATCACCTTGACCTCAGGATGTAAGGAGATTGGCAAAGGTAGCACTGGAGGAGGAAAAGACAAACTTGCTTGGAGATTTAGCAAAAAGAACCACAATCAATATTATGTGCTCCCCTCCCCAACCCCCTTTTCTGAAGGAGTAATCAGGTGTGGAATGGAAAGAATTCCAGAAATCCAATGCTTCACTTTCCCTCTTTAGAAAGATTGAGCCCTGGATTCTAATAATCTGTTCCATGTGGTCATGGGTGATCCCATATCTTTGTGGTTCACATTGAGATCTCGATGAAATATGTTGATGACAAGCAGGAGCACCAGGAAGATCGGGGCCACAGAGCAGATAGTATCTTTGGCATAGTCACAAGTCTTCATTGTGGATTAGGATAATCTGCAGTAAGGTAGCTAAGAAGTCATTACCTCTTGCAAGTATGCTGTCATAGTTCCAGGATCAATACTCGTAATCTGCTTGTACCACCCTCTACTCTGTTGTCCCTGGCCAGGCCCTCTCTCCCCCGGAAGTCTAATGGGGAAAGTGAGGAGGTCTGCTGAGGGACTTCTTCCTTCTTCTGGGGCTCAGCAGTCATGTAGAGATATATTCTCTCCCCTGTATTATTAAAAAGCAAAGTACCTCCCAAAAGTTACAGCCCTTAGTCCTCAAAAGCAAATCACCTCAACAATTCTACCCGTTGGTCCTTGGATAGAGGGCAATATGAAGATGACCACATTACACCAAGTAATGTACTGGCAGCAGTGCAGAAGGGTCTTAGCAGTTACGGATTATAGTAAGTAAAGGGCTATGATGAGTTTCTCTGTTGCCTGCTCCCCTGTTACTATGGTTTCTGATGCTTCAATCCTGTGTCAGACTGAACACTGCCTCTGTCTACTCGTGCTGGGGCAAAGACAGCTGGTGGCACAGAGTACACACCACTGGGCTTGGAGTCAAGAAGAACTGAATTCAAATCCGGTGTCAGATACTTACTAGCTGGGTGACCTTGGTCAAGTCATTCAACCTCTGTCTATTTTAGTTTCCTCATTTATAAAATGGCGATAATAATAGCACCTACCTCTGAGGGTTGTTGTGAGGATCAGATGAAATAGTATTTGGAAAAGTGTTTAGCATAGTGACTGGTAAGTAGTAGGTGTTAAGCAAATGATATTTGCTCACCTAACACTCTGAGGAAGACATAAAGTAGAAGAGACTTTTGTAGGCCAGTACATGTGTTCTTGCAAGCATGTGTGAATAGTTGACATTTTTGCCAGGGTAAAGCCTGCTAAAGTTCACTGCACTAGGGTCCCTCATCCACCTCTCACTGGAAGCCCCAGTAAGAAAGAGTTATAGTTTACAATCCAATAGTGAAAGCACAAGTTATCTCTCCTTTAAAACTGAAAACTTTCTTTCCATCCCTGTCCTCAGAAAATCAGTTGAGATCCATGAGTCATACTTTTGCCAAGGTAGTGTGCTCTTTAAAAGTATGTGTCAGGCCTAAGAAATCCCTCTTCTGTATCCATTTGCTTTTGTGCATTAGTGAACAGGAAGGAGTGTCAAGCCTTAGTCTCTTGGACCAACTAAGTCTTGGGGATAACCATATTCTGTGTTGAGGGGGAAAACAAAAAGAAAAAGAAAAAAATAGACTATTGTATTTAGAGTAGATCTTGCTCCCAATAGATAGGTTCCCTCTAGATCAAAATTTTTTATCCTTGCTATGTGAGCTTAGACAAGTTAACTTCCTTTTATTTCTGTTTCCTCCTGTGTAAAATAAGATAGCTGGATTAGATGATCTCTGAAGTGTCTTAATGCTCCAAGTCCTATGGTCTGAGCAAGGGATAGCATATAAAAAGGATTGTTAATTGACTCTAACATGCTTTATTTTAATAATCTGTAGTATAGATTCCACAACAGTTCAGTGGTTTCCATATCTCCTATGCACTTATGGAAAATTTTCACTAAATGAGAGCAGAGAATTTTAAAGTCAAACTACTTCTTCTGGAGAAAAAAGAGGGTGGATTTTATGAAAATTGGTGTTCTCAAGGTAATACGACTTTCTGGTACTCAAGGAAAAAGAGACTTCTTGAAATGACTTGACTATTCATCTGGAATCATCTGTCATAAAGAGAGTAAAATAACCTGTCTCTCCCTGCAATTTAGTTATTTTCACTTAGAAATGTAGGAAACTTAGCTCTGCTGGTATCAGTGAAACTGAGTCAGAGAGAACTCATTTGAATGTGACTTCATGTGGGTGAAAAAGGCAATCATTTCATAAAATGGTTTATGGATTAATGTTATTGAACTTTTGCTATTATTTTATGTAGTCAGAGCTGGCTGTGACTTTTTTTTTTATAACTCCTACTCCTTAGTAGATGAATAATGTCCCCAATGCATGCTTACAAAATGATGTCTTTTACATAAAATTGTTTAATATCTCATGGCGAACACAGATTAAGAATATAATATTTCAAGTACTGGGTTTCCTACAAAACAAAATAAAACTCAGGTTATCTTATTTAAATAACTTTATTCATTAATATATAAATATATCATCTGGGGTTATTTCTTGCTTACCTTTTTATTACAAAGAAGAGGATATAGAAGATTACATAGAGGTGATGTAGTTATGAGACCTGAACTCCCAGCACCCCAAACCTCAATACGAGGACCAGTTTTCCCCCAAAGTTCAGTGTGCCTTATACTATACAAATGAATGCTACTGATCCTAAGTGCTACTGTGCACTGAGGCAGCATAGACGGTTCTGTAAATTACTTCACCAATTTATTTGACAAGCAACTAAAATGACAAATTTCTACTACTGTGCTTTTAAGTCTTAAAGTATGACATGCTTTAAGTCTAGAAAAAAAAGATGTGTTTCTTTGAAACATTTTAATAGAATGCTAATTTCTAGTCAATTCCTGAGGAAGTTCTTGAGGTGGCCAGGGTTTGGGGGTAACATGTTAAGTATATATAGGACTGTCATATAGAATAAGAGTTCTTAAGCTTTTTTTGTATTATATACCCCTTTGGCAGTGTGGTGAAACCCATGAATCCTTCTCAGAATAATATTTTTAAATGCACAAAATAAAATACATAAGATGACAAAGAAGATGAATTATTTTGAAATATAACTGTCAGAACACATGTATATGTGTTTATACATTTTTATGTATATATGTGTGTATACATATGTGTATATGTGTGGAAGCATTTTTATGTTTATTTATGTATAGATGTATGTGTATTTTGTGTGTGTGTATATATGTACGTATACAGTTCTTGGATCCCAGGTTAAGATCTGTGATATAAAGGCTCAATGTCTATGGAAGCCAGAATGGAGAAAAATAGGCTTAAGCTGCTGCATTTCTCACCAGGCTGCACTCCAGACTACTTCATCATTTCCCCAAAACTTTTTTATCCTAAAAGATCATTTCAGTCTTAGAATTCTGACCTTGAAAGTACCCTTTGCCCCTGCAGTCCTTCCCTCTAATTGAATGGTTCCTCTCAAAACCTCCACTTAAGGTGTGAATCCAGCCATCTGACTGCATTTCTTACTAGGCTGCATGCTGTCATTGATTCATTTTTCAGTCATATCTGACATTTCATGGAGTTTTCTTAGCAAGGATTTCCTTCTCCAGCTCATTTTATAGATGAGGAAATGAGGCAAACAGAGATAACTCACTTGTTTAGGGTTATACAGCTAGTAAATGTCTGAGGCCAGATGTGAACTCAAGAAGAACAAGCACTCTATCCATTGTGCAGCCTACGCTGCCTAGCTTCCTAGCTTCCTTGTATGTTTTGTCTTTCCCCATTTAGAATGTAAGCTCCTTGATGTAACAGCAAGCACCCTAGCATGCCTAGGGCGGCTACTAGCACAGGTTCTTAGATCTGCTTTTCTAAAGGAAAGCAACTCAAAATGGGTTAACAATCTTACTTTAATCAAACATA
>CM053589.1:66219563-66252787 GCA_028646515.1 Pseudochirops corinnae | reverse complement strand
CAATGTCATGATGAACTTTTTTTGCCTCTGTTTGCTCTTTTTTCTTTCCTTAATTCCTTCCTTCTTTTGTCCTCCCCCTCCTTTTGTTGGTCTTGCTTTTTCTGACTTGGAACATAGTAAGCACTTCACAAAAAGTGTTTTCATTAATTCATGAGTCCACAAAGGCTCTCCGTACAGCAGGATTATTATTTTTGTTTCTTTCTTCAGTGTCCTGCTCTAGGTCTACCACCTCCATGTAAATTTTTCTAACCTTAAAACTCAAAGTGAATACAAATACCATCTTAACTGACCAAATTGGAAGTCCAGTCATATGGAAGTGATCATAAAACACACCCCCTGGAGTTATACGTATGTTGAGGTTTTGCTTATAACTAATATACAGAAGATCTCTATTTTTAAGGTAGGAAACAATCGGTTTAAGCACGGGATGTAGAATAAGCTTAGGAGTACCATCCTAGGAGAAAACAAATGTTTTAAATTTAACCAAGAAAACCCCACTTCTCAATGCCCTTATTAACTATAATGCTATGTTTCTTTCTCTTCTCTGTTTTCCTCTGACTATTTTAAAGCTGCCTAGGGTTAGAGTAAATGACCAGCAATTTGCTACGTTGACTGGCAAAGATATGAGTGCATGGAATGCAGCATTATTCTCTTGACTCATTTAAAGAAAGCTCATTAGAAACTGAATAATTCATGAATTAAAGCCCATCCATAAGGGGTAATTTGCTCTAATTGTACTAAATGAAGTTGATAACATTCTGCAGGTTTCACAGAAAAGTCTGAATACACCAATGTAAGGGAATTTTTCAACAAGGAGTCGTTCAGAAGCCAAATGCTAAAAATTCCTCTTTTAAGATACACATTCTAGGAAATATATGTTTATCTCCCCCAAAGGAGCTTTGCTATTAGAAACCTGACCTGGGAACTAAATGTATTCTAAAAGCAATGTGTATGAGATACAGAATTTTTTAAAAATTGGATCAGTGATTATAGGGGAATCTTGTACCAACACAATGAGTAGGATCTTCTCTGATTAGCTACTCTTAACAATTCTGTAACTGATACTTCATTTCTTTCAAGTATTTCAAAGTACATTTTTAAGAGGATAAGGTGAGGGAGAAACAGGAAGGAATATAATAGTTTTTCCTTCTCCAGTCTTAGAAGGAGCGATCAATATTGCAAAACAAGTAGCATGAATCTTCATTGCAACTGGACTAAGGAAGCAGTTTTTGGTTGCTGACAGAATTGGACCACTTTGGTTCAAAATTGGTGTTCATTAAAGTCAGCCAGCACATTCAATGATTCCAATTGACATAAAGCTTTTCTTGCAATAAAAAATGTATCTTTATATATACATACATACATACATACATACATACATACATATATATACATATATACATACACATATATATATATATACACACACACACTATTGACTCCAACCCTCAGGAAAATCAGGATATAAAATCTAGAGACTCTTGCAATAAAGCAGATAATTACATGTGAACTAACTGGACCAGAAGCAGTGGAAAGGTCAGAAGATGGATGAAAAGGCCTTCTGTTTCTCTCTTTATCATCTCTCTTTTTCTTTTTTGGTGCCTATAACAGAACAAATAGCTTTGCTCCTCTTTTCTGATTGACAAAGGGGTACCCTCCTCTCTCTTTATCTTTAGCAAGCTTAGTCACTTTGTGTCATATCAAGGTACAGACGTTGCTTTGTCCTTGGCCTAGGCTTAAGATAGATGTTGGTATGCAATCTAATTCTATCCTAGCATTGTGCTTTTCACAAAGGATGTTATTAATAAATGATTGTTGACTGATTGCTCAACAGATTGATTTTCGTCCCTCTTTGTAGAAGAACCCTATCTCTAGAATTATTGTTAAGAGTTATATCATCAATTTATAGATACCAATTTTTTTTTATATTTGTACTGAGCTAGCAAATTTCCCAGAAGCCTTGTGTGGGGTTTTAGTCCTTAGTAAAAAATTTTCTCCCTCTCTCATGAGAAATCTATCTTTGTTCATTGAGTGAGGTTCAGCCCATTACAGCATCAAAGGACTAGGGTCCTTGGAGCTGTTGGCTGGGAGGGAGAAACCATGATACCTCTCTATCTTCTTAGAATCATGTTATTTGCATGAGTTTAATTCAGGATGGGGCTACATCTACAAAGTAGATCAGGCAAATTCCCGGGATTGCAAAAGCAGCAAAGTTCCTCAAGTTGCAAAGCAGATGCTAGGTTGTCTTCTGGGGGCAGTCTAGCCCAAGTTTTATTCTCGATCCATTTAGCAGCTGAACAACTTGTTACCTTTCCAGGCTGCAAGTGAACATCTGTAAAATAAATAATATACACAGTGAAGGGACATCCTGAGGTTTTGTTATGAAACCTGTGGTGCTTGGGCTGATCTCATCAGTTACCAGCCCCTACAGACTGATTACCTTAACTTGACATCTCATCTCTGCAGGGTAACATCAGATATCACCAAAAGTGCCAATGGCAACAACCCACCATACTTCTTCTGTAGGGAATAACAGAACTCGCATTTCTATAGCACTTTAAGACTTACTACATGGGGGAAAACAGCATAAATATCATTCTCCATTTTTTAGAGATGAGGAAATTGAGCCTCACCGAGGGGTTAATTAACTGACTTGACCATTAGGATGTAACTAGCAATGGTTTGAATTAGTCTCCTGATCAATGTCCAAAGTTGTTCCCACTTACAGAGAATATTTTCTCTGAACACAGATTTAAGAATTTCAATTTCTCTGATCAGCAAATGAGTTCATCATTATCATTCTTATTATCATTACATTAAGAGAAACATCATGGCCTAGTGGCTGGAGAGTGAATTTGAAGCTACAAAGATGTAAGTTCAAATCCTGATTCTGACACATACTATCTCTGTAAACATGAGAAAGCTATTTAACCTCTCCATGCTAGAAATAACTCTTCAGAATGACAAGCTATGGAAATTATACCTACACGAGTGGAGTGGTTTCCTTTAAATCACTGTGCTTATTATTGTTGTTATTATTATTATTATTATTGTTATTTCAAATCAACTCTGAAGTCTTGGGGTATGTTTTTCCATGCAGGACAGAATTCAAATGGCACAGTTTGGGGTTCTATTCAGAATTAATGAGGACATAGAAGCATGTTTTCCCTTCTCACATAGGTACAGTGATGCCTCAGCCATCCAGACAACACTAGAAATGAATCCATCATCTAGGACGTTAAAAGAAAAAATTAGGATGTGGAGATTTCTGGCAACTGAGAGACACACAACTGCATTCAGGACTATTAAATGTGCCCTAATAAACAGAACTACTGTAAATGTGACAGGTGCTAGGGGCTTCAATCCCACCTGCCCTTGTGTTCTCAGAAGCAATAGTGAGTTAATCCAAGCTGAAAATAAAACCCCCAAATCTCCACATCCCCCACCACCGACCTGTCATCTTTTTTATTACAGCTCAACATAACAGGCACCATGGAGCTTTGGGGAAAGTAGCTGATGAGAAACCTTGGAGATATATAATTTAGAGATGACATTTGGAAGTAAATAAAGACCTTTGGGAGAATAGTTTAATAAAATGGGGGGATTTAGGACTGTCATTTAGGTGAAATAAGTTTAAGACTTTGTTTCCTACATCTTTAACAACAATCCTTACCCAATCTTGATTTGTTTAAAAAAAAAAAAAGGAAGGAAGGAAGTTTTTTTCAGAATTCAATGGCAATATGTAAGAAACAACATACGTGAAGAATTCAGAGAAACACAGGAGGGTGTATAAACTGATGCAGAATGAACCAGTAGGACCAGGAAAGCAATATACTCAGTGACTAAAATATGTAAGTGGAAAGAAAACTAAAATAAAGCCCATACTGGGTGACTGTAATAACCAATCCTGTCCCCAAAGGAGTAGGGTAGAATGGAACCTATCTCCCTTCCTTGGAGAGGTCAAATGTTATTCTGGCTCACACTCAATTGACTTTGTTGTTCACCTGTTGTTGAGGTTTGGGGGTTTTTTTTTTTGGTTTTTGATATCAGGGAAGGATCACTAGTTACCATAGTGGCTAGAGGGCTAGGCTCAGAGTCAGGAAAACCTATGTTCAAATCCAGCCTTGGATGCCCTGGGAAAGTCACTTAACCTCTGTTTGCTTTAATTTTCTTATTTGTAAAATGGAGATAACAGAAGTACTTCCTTCTTAAGATAGTTGTGAGGGTGAAATGGAATATTTATAAAGGATTTAAAAACTTTAAAGCACCATATAAACATAAATTATTTCTGATTATTTTTATCTTTTACTAAAGGTTTAATAATATGTGAAGAAATGCCTGTAATGTTAAAAAACAAAAGGCAAGTGGAGGACATTTTCTCTGGCCTCTACAACCTTCCCCCCAAAAAATTATGCACCAAATATTAAGAAACTTTGGCTCTTTTCAAGTTATAGGACACCTAGAATCCAAAAGGTTAAAAAAAACATGACCTGAAGCCTACTCTGAGCTTACTCAGCATCTCTCCCTCATTTCCCACTGCTGACCCAAGGAACTGACATACAGACATGCAGCATACTCTGGGCCCCTTCCATCTTTCCATTTCCATGGAAATCCTGGCTCCAGGCTATGGAAATTTAGTCAAGCTATGACCAAAAAAATCAGCATCATCACAGTCCTCCAGGTATAGAAACCTGTTGTGGGCTGTGACAGATAACCCTTTAACTCCATAGCACCTGCTCTACAAATCTCTTAACTAACAATTTCAGGGCAGACAAGCCAACAGGACCAGAACAGCAGCCCTTTGAGATGCCAGAGCTGGGGCAGAGAACTGAGAACAGAAGAAGTAGGACAGGATACTACCAGGACTGAACAACATGTGTTGGGTGTGGGGGGAGAGGAGACCAACTATCTACTAAACCTGAGGGAAAGAACCCAGCATTCAGCTGGGGCCCATCCTGACCACCCAAAGTCACTTGGGGCAGACATCTAGGCTGGTGAACTGTGAATTGTCCAGTCTGGAAAGAGGTTGAACTTTGTAATCTAGCCCTCAAGGAAACCACCTTTGTAATCCAGCCTTCAAGGAAACCACCATTAAAGTGCAGAGAATCAGAAAATGATCAAGACAGAGAAGTGATTGGGGGAGAGGAGGGAAAGCCTGGAATCTCCAGTGGCAAGTCTCACCAAAGAAATAAAAGAGAAAACAATAGATTGGGAATGTAAATATACAAAAGTGAAAGACAATAAAAGAAAATGTGCTCACTAATGCAAGCAAAACATACTGATCTCAAAGACAGGATGTATAGAGATCATAAGAGGATCGTAGGTCTCTCAGAAGAACATGAGTAAAGTAACTTATAGAATGCAATATAATACAGTGTTTAAAGCAGAAGAGGAAACAATCATAACTCGAATAAAAATTATTGCAAATGGAATAAAATACAAGCCTAATTCTCATAATTTAAAATGTGAATGGGTTAAACAATCCAATTTTAAAGAAGAATGACAGACTGGATAAGAAAACAAAACCCTAATTTCTGTTACTTACAAGAAGTATATTTGAAAATCAAAGACATGCACAAAATCAAAATGAAGGGTTGGAAAAAAATTTTATTATACATCAAGTGAGTCCAAAAAAGCAGATATTGCCATCGTGCTATCTAACAAACATTCCAAAAAAGTAGGAATAAACAAGAAAGCTTCATCATGCTTAAAGGATCCATAAACAATGAACAGATATTGGTAATAAATCTATTGTAAAGCCAAATACAAGCAGCTTTCCAGAGGACTGCTTCTGTGAATAGCTTTAAGGTTCTGATCACATAGTATACTAAACTCTATATATTCAGTAGTAAACTAAGGCAAAACATTCACAGAAACCAAAGTATAGCATTCACAATGTTATAACATAACAAGTTTTCACCAAAGTGGCCACATAGTTTTAAACAAAAGATATCATTCAGTAAGCTCTTAACTCAATTATCCTTAAGGAGCAATTCTCCTTAACAGACACAAAGTACAAAGGTCAAAGTTTTCCACACCTAGGTCACATTGTCTTAATCTTTCCATCAAAAAAGTCTGCTTTCTTCTTGATTGGAGATTAGTTTCCAATCATCCTTAATTCAATCATCCTTAAGGGGTACACAGTACAAAGTACAAAGTGCTCCCACTCCTAAACCACAGTAAATCATGATCTTCTCAGTCAGCACTAAGTACCCAAGGAGGGATCTCTTCTTTTTGGCTCGAGGCTGGCTCTCAGATTTCATGGTTCCTCTTCCATGGGTCCAGCTCCTATCTGAATCTATGCAACTATCACCTGGATCCACAGGTAGGCAGCTCTCAGCTCCTCATCTAACTCCTCATCCAGCTCTTCATCCAGTTGCTTGTCCAGTTCCCATTCCACACTAAAGTTCACAGTGTCCAGTCCATCTCAAGTCCATCACAATTTCTGTTTCTGGGAAGACAAAGCTTAACAGAGCCAAAACAATATCTACACACATTAAACTTAGGAGAATTACAACAATATTCACACACATTGCTGGCACTATCATCAATTCACTTTCTGCCTGTGCAATCAACACAGATCAGAAGACAGGTTCTCTGTCTGAGAAATCAATACAAATCATCCGTAAAGTCCCAGGACCTGTGAAAATATCACTAAACCCCCCTTCAGGACTTCTATAAACAAAGTCCTCTTTCAGGGCTTCTGAACCATCAGTAAGGTCCCACAGCTTCTGTAATAATAGCAACATCCTCTATCAGTAGTCAGGTCTGACAAACTAACATCAACACAGACAGATAAAGTTCTGCCATCACAACCATGCTTCCTACCAGCTCTGTTTTCCCAGTTTGTGCTCCTCCTTTCATATCATCAATTACTTGCTGTTCTACCTACCTCTTACATCCTTCCTGTTCCTGTCTTTGGCAAGTCCCTCCCACTATGGAATTCACAGGTTCTGTTTCTTAACAAAGACTTGATACAATCAGGGGGCACAAGACTCAAAAGAAACTTGAACTGAAACAAAGTGCTAAATAATTAAATAGCTGAAACAAGGTGCTAAGTACTTCTTTGCTTGTGCCTCCAAATTCATAAAGGAAACATGTTCTGAGCTACAGGAAGACATAATACAATAATAACAGGTGACTTAAATATCCCTCTCTTAGTTTTGTATAAATCTAATAGAAAGATAAACAAAAGTGAAATTATGGAACTAAACAAAGTACTGGAGAAACTAGAGTTAAAAGAGGAAATGACATGTTCTACATGGTACTGCAAAAGAACATTCATATTCTTAGCAGCAAAAGAAAGTTTTTACAAAAATTGACTGTGAACTAGAGCACAGAGACTTTGCAAACAAATGTAAAAAAGCAGAAAGAGTCAATACATCCCTTGGAGAGCACAATATGATAAAAATAATTGTTGGTTCAGGGACTGTAAAAAAGATACAGACCCTAATAAAGACTTCACAATGAAATCTTTTTTTTAAAAATGACTAGGTCAAAGAACAAATCATAGAAGCACTTAATAACCATATAAAAGAAAATGATAATATTCAAACAAATATCTTACAAAAATTTCTGGGATGCAGCTAAAGCAGCACCCAAGGGGGAAACCATATCCTTACAAACATACACAAGAGAGACAGAGAGAGACAGAGACAGAGAGTTAATGAACTAAATATCCATCTAAAAATTAGAAAATCAATAAATAAGCAAACTTAAAATAAGCATGAATGAAGAGATATTAAAACTTGAAGGTGAAATAAGTAAATTAGAAACAAAAGTAGAAATAATAAACAAAATAAAAAGTTGATGCTTTGAAAAAATTAATAAAATTGATGAACTATTAACTAATATGATTCAAAAGAAAAATGCAAAAATGTCAATAAAATAGTGAATGAACAAAATGAAATCACAACACAATCATAAGAAATGAAAAGAATAATCAGAACATATTATGCACAATTGTATACTAATTAAATCAAGAACACAAAAGAGAGGAATACCTTGAAAAATATAAAATATAAAGTATCAAAAGACCAGAGACAGATTTTAAATAACCCAATCTCAGAAAAGGAGATAGATCTAACTATAAAGGAACTATGAAAGGAAAAAAAAAAAAACCTACTGTCCCTGATGGATTCACGAAAAATTTCATTAACTTCTTAAATAACAGATAGTGTACATACTTCAAAACTATTCTCAAAAAACTGAGAAAGAAAGCACCTTACCAGAATCTTTTTTATGAAACATAGTCTTAACACATAAAGCAGAAAAAAAATAGAATACAGAAAGTAAACTATAGGCTATCATATCAAAAACTAGTTTTAAAAATCCTGTCAAACAGAACATAGAGATTTATCTAAGGAATCATTCCATATGACCAAGTGGAATTTATACCAAGGATGTAAGAATGGTTCAATATTTGGAAAACAATCAATATAATTAACCATATTAAAAACCAAACCATCTAAAACCATATGATCCTCTCATAGAGGCAGAAGAAACTCTTTACAAAGTATAACACTTTTTTTGTGTTAGAAATCCTACAAAGTATAAGCACAGAGGGACCTTTTTTAAGATCATAAAAAGCACGACTAAAACCAAAAGTTAGCATCACATGCAACAGAGGATACACTAGAATCTTTTTCCAATGAATATGAGAGTTAAGCAAGGATGCTCACATTTATTTGATAAAGTTCTGAAAATGCTTTCAACAGCAATAAGACAAGAGAAACAAATTAAAGGCATAAAAAGGTAAGTGAAAAAGTAAAATTATCCCTATTTACTGATGATATGATGACATACTTGGAAAATCCTAGGCAATCAGCAAAAATTCTAATTTAGACAATTAATTGCTTCAACAAAGTTGTAGGCTATGAAATAAGCTCTCAGAAATCAACAGTATTTTCATATAATATTCATGCCAAGAGGCAATAATATAAAGGGTAATATTGCAAAAATAACAAAATACATGAAATATCAGGAGAATGACCTACAAAAGCACACAATAGACTTGTATTGATTTGATTACTAGTTGCTCCTTAAAGAAACAACAATTTAAATAGTTGGACTGAAATTCAAAGCTTATGGATAAGCCATGCAAGTTTAAGAAAAATGATATTACCAAAATGTATTTATTTTTAATACTTTACCAATCAAATTACTAAGGGGATAACTTGTAGAACTTGATAAAATTGTTTTTTTAAGTAATGTAGAAAAGCAAAACATCAAGAATATCAAGAGGGAATGATGAAAAGAAGTAAGGATCAAAGGGAAATAGTACTTTCATACCTCAAACGGTATTATAAAGTAGCAGTTATTCATACCATCAAGTTGTTCTTGTTGCTACAGATCTTTGATATTGAACTCTTCTCAGAGAATTTTGATACAGATTTTTTTTCCCATTTGACCACTCCAACAACAAAATTTAAAACTATATCATAAAGGAGCTGTCAATCAATACCATCAAGTACTGGTTTTAAAAAATATAGAACACTGGAGCATATTAGAGAAAGAAGAATCAGAAATAATGGAACTCAATAATCCTGTTTTTGAAAAAAATATAAAAAATAAATTACCAAGAGAGGAAACTCTTTCCTTGGGGGAAAAAAAAGCCTGCTGAGGAAATTAGGAAGCAGTCTGACAGAAATTAGGCTTAGAGCAACACCTTACATCATATCCTACAATACAATCTAAATGGAGAATGACCTTAAAATTTTATACTAGGATATAGGGCTTTGGGGTGGTGGTGTAAGTAATAAATCATTATAATTCTTCCATACTCACCTGCAAACAACCACAAAATAGAGCCCAAAAACAAATCCTAGAACAGCAGAACCAGCAAAAGTATGGGGTGAAACAATCTTTTAGAAGAAACTTGGAAGATCAGCAACAAAAGTTGGTTTCACTTTAGTGAAAGGGGAGCACAGTCCAGGACAGGAACTGGTCCAATAAGCCAGCAACAAGCCCCACCTCAACAACCCAGTGGGATATCCTGAGCCCCTGTGTGGTGGAGTAGACAAATGGCAATACCAGGACCCCCCAAAAGTCTTATCATAGCCAGAGTAATCAGCAGACTACAGCTCTGAGAGCCACCATTTGCTTCAGTGTAGCCCCAGGCAAATGTATCTTCCAGTGTCCAGACCTCCAAGTATTTCAGCCCTACAAGTGCCTAAGCCAATAGGCAGTCCACCAGTCCACCATGCTTCAGCATAACCCTGGGCAAACAAATTTGATGAGTGACAACCAGGATCCCACAGGACTTGGTAGATGCAACATTAAAGGCTCAGATGTCATGGAACATGATATTCCAGAGGGTTTTAAAGCTGCTAGGACTACACCCAAGAATCAAAATTAACCAAAATGTATTAAGGGACAGAAATGGTCATTCGACAAAAGTAAAGGATTATATATAAATACGTGTATGTGTGTGCATGTGTGTGTGTGTGTGTGTATACAGACGCACACACACAAAGGGTATGGGTATAAGGTGGATTTGAGAGATGTTAAAAAATTAAGGGGTGAGAAAGAGGAATACGACAGGTGCAGAAGCAAGAGAGAGGCAGAATGAGGCAAAGCATCTTACATGAAGAGATGAGAAAAGTGAAGGGAAAGATAGAAGGGTGGGTGGTTGGCATCACTTGAACCTTGCTCTCATCAGTATTGGCTCAAAGAGGGAATAATATACAGAATCAGTTGAGTATAGAAATCCGTCTTACCTGCTAGGAAAAAAGATTAGGTAAAGGGGCAGGGAAGGGGGTGGGGGGGACTGACAGAAGGAAGGGCAGATCAAATGAGGTGGGACACAGAATCAAAACACTGATGAGGTGGGAAAGAGTGAAAAGAGGGACAGGACAAACAAGAGGAAGAATAGTATGGAGGGAAATACACAGGTAGTAATCATAACTGTGAATCTGAATGGGATGAACTCTCCCATAAAAAGGAAGCAGATAGCCAAGTGAATCAAAAACCAGAATACTACAATATGCCACTTACAAGAAACACACTTGAAACAGAGAGACACACACAGAATAAAGATAAGGGTCTGGAGTAGAATCTATTATGCTTCAGTTGAAGTAAAAAAACAAAAAAACCAACCAGGGGTAGCAATCCTGATCTTAGATGAAGTAAAAGCAAAAATATAACTAATTAAAAGAGATAAGGAAGGAAATTTCATCTTGCTAAAAGGTATCATAGACAATGAAGGAATCAAATTAGAAGAGCAAAAAATAATCTACCTTTCAGATTTATGGGGAGGGGAAGAATTCATGACCAAACAAGACATAGAGAGAGTTGTGAAATGTAGAACAGATCATTTTGAGGATATTACATTAAAAAGCTTTTGTACAAACAAAACCAAGATTAGAAGTAAAGCAGAAAGCTGGGAAACAATCTTTATAATAAATGTCTCCGATAAAGGCCTCATTTCTCATATATATCATGAATTGAGTCAAATTTATGAGAATACAAATCATTCCCCAACTGATAAATGGTCAAAGGATGTGAACAGACAGTTTTCAGTAGAAGAAATCAGGTATCTATAGGCATATGAAGAGGTGCTCTAAATCACTTTTGATTAGAGAAATGCAGATAAAAACTACTCTAAGGTACTGCCTCACACCTATCAGATTGGCTAATGACAAAAAAAGGAAAATGAAAAATGTTGGAGAGCATGTGGGAAAAATAGGACACTAATTGTAATAGCAAGCACCCTAGTACACCCAGGATGGCCTGCTAGCACAGGTTCTTTGATCAGCTTTTCTAAAGGAAAGACAACTTTAAAGAAATCAACAAGTCAACAATCTTACGTTAATTAAATGTGTGTGTGTGTGTGTGTGTGTGTGTGTGTGTGTGTGTATTTCAGGGAAAAAGTCAACACCCTGAATGTTGAGAAAATACAGGGAAACATAGAGATCCAATAGACAAGGCTTCAGCTGTCTAAACAAAGTAATAGAGACATAATCACCAAACCAGGGAGCGCCAGCATCTGGGTTCACCAAGCCAGGTGGCTCCTTAACTATGACTATCCAGAGTCTCCTCTGCCCAAATCACAGGAAGATTCTTCCTATAAGTGAGCCCCAAAGCAAAATACTAACCTCCCAGAATACATAGTTTTCAACTAATAGGCTCAGAGCCAGAAGGCATCACATCTCTTATGATTTAGTGCCTACTTAGCTTAGCACCAAAAGGTGTGAAAAGCTTCCTACAAGCAAGCCTCCCCTAAGTAATTTCCTCCTTAGGCAAGTTCTTCCCCAAGTGGGCTCTGTGTGACTCAGGATTTATTACAGCTATGAACTGAGCCAAAGTTCAAAGCACCAAGACATCCGTTATTGAAATACCCGTGTACCTTTAGACCTCGGAACATGACTCCTTTTCCAAGGAAAGGGGGACATGTGCTCACACAGGACTATTAATGGATAGGGAAGATCTTATATCCCATTAACATCACGCTAATGAATTGTTGATGGAATTGTGAGTTGATCCAGTCATTCTGGAGGGTAGTTTGGAACTATGCCCAAAGGGCAACCAAACTGCACACCCTTCGATCCAGCAATACGAGGTCTGTATCCCAAAGAGACCACCAAAAAAGGGGAAAGGACTTACACTGAAAAAAATATTTATAGCAGCCCTATTTGTGGTGGCAAAATATTGGAATTGAGGAGATTCCCATCAATTGGGGAATGGGTGAACAAGCTGTGATATATGAATGTAATGGAATACTATTGTGCAGTAAGAAATGATGAACAGGTAAATTTCAGAAAAACCTGAAAATATTTGTATGAATTGATGCAACGTGAAATCAGTAAAACCAAGAAAACACTGAACACAGTACCAGCAACATCATGTGATGATCAATTATGAATGACTCAGCTCTTCTCAGCTATGCAATGATCCAAGACAAGTACAAAAGACTCACAAAGGAAAATGCTATTCATATCCAGATAAAGAACTAATGGACTCTGAATGCAAATAGAAGCATATTTTTTCACTTACATTATTCTTTCTCATTTTTTTCTTTTGACATGTTTCTTCTGCCACAACTGTGATGGACATGGAAATATGTTTTACATGATAGCACATGTATAAACGATATCAATTAGCCTACCATTTTCAGAAGAGAAAAGATTGAAACTCAAAATCTTAAAAAAATATATGCTAAACATTTTCTTGATATGTAGTTAGGGAAAATAAAATACTATTTAAAACTAACTAAATAAATAAATGCTAGTTTAAAAAAAATAAGGATTATACTAAATAAAAACTGGAAGGGATATATTGTATACATCTTGCATTTATGTACACAGGGTCTAGTCTTAACCAGACAAAGATAGAAGCAATTACAAAAAGTAAAATAGGTAAGTTTGACTACATGTACACACACATACACACACACACACACACACACACACACACACAGAACTGACAAAGTACACAGGCAAAATTATTGCACCTAGGATAAGAAAGGAAATGATCGCATTGGTAAAAAAAAATCTTTGTAATGAATGTCTCTGACAAGGGTTTGGTATCAAAGATATATAAAGAATTAATAAATATATACATATATACATAACAAATATATACATATATAAAGAATTAATAAGTATATACATAAGATGAACAGCCATTCCCTAATAGATAAGTATTCAAACTGTTAAACAGTTATCAAAAAAAAATTGCAAAGTATTCACAATCACAGAAAAAGAATGTTCCAAATCATAAATAATAAGAGAAATATATGCTGAAACAACCCTGTGATTTTGCCTCACACCCTGTAAATTAGTAAAAAAAAAAAAAAAATGACAAAAGTGGTAATATTCAATGATGGAGATGTTGTGGAATGATAGGTATACTAATACATTTTGGTGGATCTGTGAGCTAGTACAACCATTTTGGAAAGCAATTTGAAATTATGCAAATAAAGTGACTAAATTGTCTGTACCCTTTGAACCTGAGATTCTATTACTGAGTTTCTATTACACTCCAAGGAATCCATCAATAAAGAAAACGTCCCCACATACACGAAAATATATAGCAAAAGTGTTTGAAATAGCTAAGAATTGGACCATCCCTTCTCTTCTCTTCTGTTCCCTTCCCTTCCTTTCCTTTCTTTTCCCTTCCTTTCATTTTACAGATAAGGAAACTAAGACTGAAAGAAGTTAAGGGTCTTGTCCAAGGTCATACAACTAGTAAGAGTGAGTCAGGATTTGAACTCAGGTTTTCCTAACTACAGGTACTACACTCTGTGTAATACTTAACTACCTATGATAGGATAATAGGTTTAGAGGTGTAAGGGACCCTAAGGGCCAGCTGTTTTAACCTCCTCATTTTATAAATGAGGAAAACTAAACTCAGAGTAATAAAATGACTTGCCTAAGTTTACAGATGTTATAAAACAAGGGTTGAAAACTTTTGAAATCAAGTCATCTGAATCCAAAGTCAATGATCTTTCTACAATATCACACAGGATCATTATAGTGATGTTGATGATGATTGTAAGTAATGTAACAATAGAATTATTATAATAATATAATTATAATAATATAATTAATTATAACGATGTAATGAATGCACTAATAATGATGGTTAACATTGTTATATCAATTTAAGGGCTCCAAAGCACTTTTATAGCACATATTATCTGCTCATATGTATGTCCTCTGAAGTCTCATGTAAAATGAGTAATTCATAGTTAAGAGAAAAAAGGGAAATTCTAAGAGAGAATGAAACCTAAAAGGAAACACATTTTTTTCACTTAGTAAAAATGCACCAGGCCACAGTACTATGATGCCACGAAATTTCACAGTCAGGTTGAAAGGGTTGTGACCACCTTTGCTTTTAACATCTAAACGCATTACCCACATGAGGCTAAAATATCTGTATCAATTTCTAAGAGCAGAATAAAATTTTTGAGTTACTTTGAATATAAAATTCCAAGGAACTTTTAAGTATTACAGATTTACTTGATACTCAAACCTATAAGGCATCATGTAAAGCTTGGCAGTCTCTCCAGGGTCCAATCTTCAGTAATATGCATGCTTATAGTTACATTAGTGTCAAGCTACTAAAGCTGCTTAACTATGGTAAGGTTAATTACAAATGAATGAAATTTTGAAATGCTTTTGAACTGAATTATATGAGCTCCTAATAACTAGCCTTTAAACATCCAATGATTGCTCTAAAAAGCTGGCATATTATAGAATCTAGCATCCATATTACTTTAGTAGGTGACTTTTAAAGGCAAATATCCTAACTGATCAGGTTGCAATGAGAAAATCAGCATCATTATCATCAACAAATATTTATTGAGCTATTTGTGTGATGCTATACTAGGCACTAAAGAGATATAATGAGGCTTGTTACAAAGGCAAAAGACAGGGTTTATAGGCCAGTTGAAACCCAAATCAAAATTAAAATAGAAGTGTGTTGCATATGACCAATAAGATAATTAGACATTTACAAACTCTCAAAATTCTCAATATAAGCAATAAAGTAATTTTCACAAAAAGTAAAGTAATTGCAGTTATCTCTCCAGGCCAAGACACCAAAAAGCCTAATGATGTACAAACCTGATGAATTAAGAGAAGAAAAGGCTAATTCCTAAAGCTCAGCATACTCATTCAGCATACCCCTCCTCATGAGCTCCCAGCTTTGAAAAGGGGGGAAATGGGATCCACAGGTAGGTATTCTGGGTTTCACTCAGTAATTTTCCTGTGGCACAGAAGCCAACACCCCCCCTCCCTGCCCTCATTTGGTAACATCAAGAATCAGAACTCAACTCTGTTCACTTGTTCCACTTATACTCCCATATGGAAGAGGTGGAGTTAGAAGAAAGCAGAAACTTGCTCTTTCTGGGATAAAAGTGTCCAATCAGTCAGTGAGTCAATGATCACCTATTAAGCACTGTGCTAAATGATGGGGATACGAAAAGAGGCAAAAACAAAAACAAAACCCAACACAGGGAATCTAGGTGGCACAGTGAGTAGAACACCAGTCAGGAGGATCTGAGTTCAAATTTAGCTTCAGACATTTGACATTTAACTAACTGTGTGACATTGGGCAAGTTACTCAATACCAATTGCCTTGCCTTACTCCCTACAAAAAGAAAAAAGAAGTAAAAACACTACTCTCAAGGAGCCCATAATATAACAGAAGAGATGAGCAATGTATAAACAAACTATATGAAGAATAAATAAGAAATAATTGACAGAGGGAACACACTATAATTAAGAGGGTTTGGAAAAGGCTTCCTGAAGAAGATGTTATTTCAATTCATATTTAAAGGAAGTGAGAGAAAAGAATTAAAAATCAGAGTGAACTGAAGATGGAGACCACTGGTGGGGTGGGGATGGGAGGCTACACTAGGCCTAAATGAAAAGGGACTGACATTCATCTAGGATCACTTTTGGACCCCCTTGAAATCATTTATGGCAGGAACTGAGAGAGGGTAATGAAAAATTAATTCACCAGTGTAGGAGGAAGATGAGACAGTTTTGTGGTCTGGCCCTTGGGGTATACATCATCAAAGGGGAGAGAGTTGAAATGTGAGCAATGGGGGAATATATGAGATAAAAAAAGACAAAAATTACAAGAGATCACAGGAAGAAGAAGATTCATTTAAAAAACTTTTAGCACAAGCAGATAAATCAACAGGAAAGATATTAAAACAGAAATGGAGGCTGCCGACAGGACATCTAAATGAGTTCAAACATATCTGAATAAATGTTGCAAAAGAAAAGAAAGTAAATCAATACCTGATAAGACTAAAGACCCTGTGGATTCCCAAAAGAGCATTGTATTTAAATGGTTTAAGAGAAATAAGAATCATTAAAACAGAATTTATAGCCTGGATAGCAGAAATAATTGTCAGAATAGAGAAAACAAAAGTTGAATCCAGGATAGCAAGTCTCTCAGAAGAAATGAAAAAGAAAAGCATTAGTTGGTAAGACAATATAGAAGTGAAGAAGATTCTGGAAGAAGAGAAACAAAAAGAAATGATATTTGAAGAACACGTGATTTCTATCTAAGCAAAATATACTAATCTCAAAGACAAGACATAAAGAGACAGCTTAAGCTTCATTGGTCCTTGATAAGTAAAAAATAAACTCCAGTCAATAATATAAGAAAGCTGCCTGAAACTTCGGAGCATAGATGACAAAATAACAATTCACAGAACCCACAGATTATCTCCAGAAAAAAAAAAATCTATGCTGCAAACTCCAAGACATATATTGGTTAAATTTACCAGTTCCAGGGACAAACAACAAATTCTGCAAGTAATCACAAGGAAGGGCTTCAAATATAAAGGAAAGGAAATTTGAGTAACATGAGACTGTTCTTTCTAAACCTACTAAAAACACACACGCATGTATGCATGCATGCATGGACATACACAGACACACAAGAATGGAATAATGTGTTCTGAATAGCAGAGGAACTCAAGATACATAACCAGGCTGATTGTCTCCTGTAGTAGCAAACCTGACATATAATCAATGGGAAAAAAAATAAGATGGATATTCAATAAAAAAAAAAACTGGCATTTATGGGATTCCCACAAAAATAAAAGACTGAGTATATTATTTGTTTTGTAAACACTCTAGACAACAGAATGCAAGAAAGTTAAATGTAACTATCAGGAAAGGCATATTCTAAAATAAATTACCCTTGGGAAAAAAAGAAAAAGATAAATAAAAAGACAGCTTTAAATGTAAAGATTATGACAACAAAATAACAGAAGAACAGAAGAACCATTAAGAGATTTCTCTCCAAAAGTACACAAGGAGAAAAAGATGAAAGTGGGTCTTAGGTAGCAGTAATGGTAGAGGAACAGGCCTGAAGCATCATGGGCTAAATCTCACAATACTCTGCCTACAGATAAATTGATGTTTTTGTGGGACTAAACTGCAAAAAGAAGGTACATAAAAAGAGAAAAGAGGAAGAAGATATAAAAGAATATCTAATGTACTCTAACCAAGACAATAAAAACAACGAAGTCAAAAAAATTCTTGTGGTCTCTCAGGAAGAAGGCTATATACAAGAAAAGGGGGGAAATATCAAAGGAATCGATTGAAATAGAGAGAAAGAAAGAAGGAAATTTTGATTCGACAGTGAGAAGATCATCCTACTGAAGAGCACTACCATGGAATGAGAAAAATATTCTGTAATGAAAGAAGGACACTTTGCAATGGAAATATTCTGCAGAAATTTAACATGCAAAGAGACCACTAACTCTGAAAGAGGATTTTGTCTCTGTGAAGAGCACCCTTCTCAGGAAAAGTGGAATCAGAACTCCTAGAGGCAACCAACAATGACAAGGATGTAAAGTCATAGACCCAGAGAGATTCCATGGTATAAAGAAAAGAAAATGATTGTGCAGGGGATAGAAATGGGCCACAGAGACAGAAAAAACTCTATCATAAGGAAGTGTTTCTATCCTCTATGTTGCTTGCAGTAATTAATACCTCTAAGAGTGAAGCACAATACAAAAATGCAGAGAGAGGAGAAAGGAGCAAGTGGTACAAGGCAACAATATAAAACATGTTTAGAAGAGGGAACTCAGAATAGAACCTTAAACATTTTAATTCCATGAGGAACACAGACACTTTAGTGTTCTTTAGAACAAATAAATATAAGGTTCATGAATCAAAGTGGGGGGAGGGGGAACTTAGAATACACAGAAAGGGAAGAGAGTTAGTAGAGAATGTAAGGAAAAAATCCTTTTTTTAGGAAAAGGTATAAATAAAAAAACTGAAATGAAGAAGGAAAGTAAGGAAGATTTAGCCTATTTAACTAAAAGGGGGGAGAAGTAGAATAGAATTAGATGCTGAGATAACAGAAGGAAGAAAAGAAAGAAAGAAGAGGGAGTAAGGAGGAGGAAGAAAGGAAGGGAGAAAGGAAGGGAAAGATAGAGAGGAAAGAAGAGAGGAAAAAGGAAGGAAGGGAGGAAAGAATGAAAGAAGAAAGGAAGGAGAGAAAGAAAGAAAGAAAGTAAGAAAGAAAGAAAAAAGAAAGAAGGAAAGAAAGAAAGAAGGAAAGAAAGAAGGAAAGAAAGAAAGAGAAAGGGAGAGAGGAAGAAATGTGGGAAGAAAAAAGGAAGGAAGGAAAGAAAGAAGGGAAGAAGGGAGGAAAGGAAAGAAAAAAGAAATGGAGAGAGTAAGGAAAGGAGGGAAAAGAGGAAGGAAAAAGATGAAGAAGGTGGGAAGGAAGAAAGAGATAATGTAAGAAACAAAGAAAAGAAAGCAAAGTAAAACTCCCAAATGGAAAGAGGTGAGAGTGAGGGGAAGAGAATTTGTGGTAACAGGTTGTCTTAAAATAGGCTAAGCTAAAATAACTGGAGACAAAATACTGTTTTTACAGAGGAAAATACATTTTAAAATTTCAATTCAGAAAAAAGTAACATTAACGGAAAATATAAGAAAATATAAATGTAACTCATAATTTTTAATATTACTAGATCAAATAATTAAATAAAATTATAGTGACAGATTGAAAAAGAAAATAAAACTCTGTAATCTATTGCTTATAAGAAATAAACCTAAAAAACAATACACAGAATAAAAATGATAGACTGGACAAAAGTTACCATGAATAAAAAAAGCACGAATTATTATCATGCTATGAGACAAAGAAAAAAACAAAAAATCACAACATAAAAAGAAATAAACAAGAAAACTCTGTCATTTTGAAAGGAATCATAGACACAAACCAATATAATTATTAAAATGATATACTCCAAATTCCATTGCACCAAATGTATAAATTTGGTATAACTAAATTGAAAGAAGACAGTAATGCAATAATATGAAAATATTTTAATGTACCTCTTTCAGATTTGGACAAATCTGACAGAAGAGTAAGTAAAAGGGAAAATATAGACTAGAGCATGTTGCTGGACAAACTAAATCTAAAATATATATGTCATTTTCTAAATGATACTGCTAAAGAATATACATATCCTCAGCATCACAGGGAACTTTTACAGAAAGGGGCAATGTATGGGCTTTTTTACTATCATAAAAGTATCCATCTAAAGCCAAAAGCAAGTGTTATATGCAACAGGAATATACTAGAAGCTTTCCCAATAAATATAGGGATAAAGCAATGATGCTCCCTCTCCCCAATATTATTTGACTAAAGTCAAGAAGTGCTAGCAATCACAATTTATAAAGAGAACAAAATTGTAGGTGTAAAGATAGGTAAAGAAGAAATAAAACTATCCCATGATGAAATGGTAATTTACTTTAAAAATCTAAGGAATTCAGCAAAGAAACTAAAACAACATCAGCACATCACAGACTATGAAAGAAACCATGAAAAATCAATAGCATTTCTACATAATAATGACAAAATCCAAAAAGGCAATAATAAAAAGAGAAGTTCCATTTAAAGCAATCACAAAGCTCATAAAATATTTGAGGATCAAGCTAAAAAGCATCAAAATGCTTCTCTAAATTACAGAGGTCCTTAAAGAAATAATTAATTGGATGAATATTTGATGTTCATAGTTGCACCATACCGATATAAAACTCAAAGGGTTACTTTGACACAGAATTTTATTTTAAAAATAATAAAACCCATTTTGAGAAGTAAAAAACATAAAATATCAAGGGAAATAATGAGAAAAGTAGGATTTTAGGGGGGTGGTTTACTTTCAAACTTCAAACTATATTAAAGTAGTAGCCACCAAAAGTATTCAATATTTGTTTAAAAATAAAGTAGATCAATAGAACACACTAGAAAAGAAGATCTGGGGTGGGGGGAATGTAACTATATAACCCAATGTTCAACAAACCAGAAAATACAAATGACTTAGCAAATAACTCTCAATCAGATAAAAATGTTAGAAAAACTCAAAAGCAGTCTGATAGACATTAAGCTGAGATCAGCATCTTTTTTTTACTTGTTTTTGGTTTTGGGATTTTGAGGGGGGAAAGCAGGGGAACTGAGATTAAGTGAATTGCCCAAGGTCACATAGCTAGCAAGTATCAAGTATCTGAGATCAGATTTGAACTCAGGTCCTCCTGACTCCAGGGTCTGTGCTCTATTCCCCGTGTCACCTACCTGCCCCTAGATTAGCGCATTTTGCCATATTTGATGGGAAACTCAAAATGGACATGTTACCTTAATAGTAAAGATAATAAAATAAAAATATTAGTAGAAAAGCAGGTAAATTGCCTTTCATAGCTATGGGTAGATTCTACTCTTGACCAAAAAGAAACATAGACAATACCAAAAAATGAAACAGATAATTTCAGTTATGTGAATTAAAAGACTTCTTCACACACACACACACACACACACACACACACACACCACTGCATCTAGATTAAGAAAGGAAGCAATTGAATGGGAAATAATCTTTGTGTCCTTTTTTTGGGAGTTCAAAGGGCAATCAGGGTTAAGTGACTTGCCCAGAGTCTCACAGCCTAGTAAGTGTCTGTGTTTGGATGTGAATTCAGATCCTTTTGACACCTGGGCCAAATCTCTATCCATTGAGCCACCTAGCTGCCCTTTTATTTGTCAATTTTTTTCAGATAAAGTTTGAGGCCTACAGATGGAAAAAAGGGAGATTTTTATTAGATAAAGGAATATTAAAATGATGAATAATGGAGAAAATACCTCCTTATGACCCATCTCCTGAAAGTATGCTTTCATCCACTTAAACCTGCTACACATACCTCTTGATTATCTTTTGAGTAAACAACATTGTTTCTTGGGAGATTGTAGTGTTCTAAGATTTACAGCATCACTGAGCAAGTATTTCTTGATAAGAAAATATCCATTTTTCCCCAATTTCTTGAGATTGTTGAAAGCCTTGTGTAATTTCCCAAATGCTATCCAACCCAATCTCTTCCTCTTCATTAGTTCTTGGACCAATTCTTTGTCCAGCTGCAGTCCAACTTCAGAAAAATGTTCATGTTTATACACATATAAGCATGATAGATATATAGATATAAAATTATACATACATGCATATACACACATAAATGCATATATAATACATGTATATTTGCATATACAAATATACCTTATATGTGTGTATATGTGTGTGTGTGTGTGTGTGTGTGTACTATATACATGTGTGTATAGTTTCTGTTGTTCAGTCATTTCAGTCACATCTGACTCTTTGTGACCCCATTTGGATTTTTCTTGGTAAAAGATACTAGAGTGGTTTTCCATTTCCTTTTCCAGCTCATTTTATAGATGAGGAAACTGAGGCAAACAGGGTTAAGTGACTTGCTCAGGATCACACAGCTAGTAAGTATCTGAGGTTGGATTCAAACTCAGGAAGATAAGTCTTCCTAGTACTTGGTTCTCTATTCACTGTGCCATCCTGCTGCCTGTGTGTGTATATGTGTGTGTTTGTGTGTGTATACATATATATATGTATAATGTGCATAATGTGTGTATGTGTACATGTATATGTATGTGTGTTTATGTGTGTGTGTGCATATATACACACAAATGCTTTTAACAATAATATGGCCATTTCTATAGAATAGGCATTTATCAATTGACTTAATCTTCAAATTTTTGTTGTTGTTGTCATTGTTAGTGTTATCATTTTCTGTGTGACTTGTCAGGTCTATCTCTTTTGATTAATCAAAAGATCTCATTTTGGAGGTCAATAATGTACTACAACTTGACATATCAAACGTGATATCATATGTAAAGAAAAACATCTTTTGCAAAATGTGGAATTATAGATTTGGAGATGGAAAGTATTTTACAGTTTATTTCATAGCTCTCATTTTACAAGTGAAGAAGTACTTAATGAGTACTTAAGTGACTTTCCCATAGTCCTGAATCTTGTAAATGGCAGAATCTTTATTTGAACATAGGTTATAGGAACATAGATTAGGAGCTAGAAGAGATCTTGTTCAATTGTTTTCAGTCACATCCAACTCTTCATAACTGTATTTGGGGTTTTCTTGGCAAAGATACTGGAAACAGGGTTAAGATCAGTCTTTCTGACTCCAGGCCCAGCCCTCTATCCACTGGGCTACCTACCCCAGAAGGGACCTTATGAGTCATTTATAAATAAGTGAAATGAGACCCAGAGAGATCAAGTAAATTTCTCAGGGTCAAACAAGCAATGAATGACAGAGGTAGGATTTATTTCCTTGTCTTCTCGCTCCAAATGCAATACTCTTTCTACTGAACAACACTGTCTCCCAGACAATGGTGAAAACTTCACAAATACATCTTTGTGTTTAATATTTAACTTAATAATTAAAGATTTATATATGTGGTTATATTTATCTTAAAAAATTTTATGATTTCCTCATGTACATGAAAGATTCCTTGTCAGACAAAATGCCTTGAAGGCTCCATCTTTCTTTACTTATTTTTACTTAATGGGTGTGTGGGTTAAGGGCATTCAACGATCAATAAGCACAGCAGAATCATGCATTCTCTGCATGATTTAGTCAATTACATGGTTGTAAAGATTTAGTTCATTGCATTTCCTTCTCACATTTTCATCAAGGATCCTCTTGACACATGTAAAGAATATTCTCCATGAAGATTTTTTTTCTTTTAATGAGGAGGCCTACTCGTCAATAGTTATTGATATTCTTTTAAATGCTGTTCTTTGGATTCTTTGGATTTTTCACATCATTCATTGTTTTTCCAGTTTTAAAAAAAATTCTTCCCCTCCCTAAGATTTATTGAACACAAGATGTGTCAGTGCTTCAAAACTGCTTTTCAAACTTCTAACACAAATATCTATTTGTTCAGATGCATACTATATAAAGTATCATTTCAATTTCCTCATACACAGTAACATCTGATGTTAAGTTCCAAATATGTAGTTTTGCCATTATAAATGATGAAAATTGTAGATAAATGTTTCACTTTCCATCTGTTTGTTACCCTCTTGCTTTTGATATAAGGTGGCTCAGTTGGATTTTTTGCCAAGATTTCTGTAAACTTGTTCTCACTTCCACAACTTCTCACTATTTACAATCTCTTACCCTCCTCTCGTGTAGCTCCTTTGAGTTTTTATTCTAAGCTGAAATTGCCAATACGTCCCACGTCTCTTAAATTGGCAAGGAGATCAAGTACTTCAGGCTTCTGAGATCTCTTGGCCTGCTTGTGGTGACTGCTTCACAAAAAGAAAGCAAGAAAGCAAGAAAGCAAGCAAGCAAGCAAGAAAGAAAGAAAGAAAGAAAGAAAGAAAGAAAGAAAGAAAGAGATAATAGATGATAGGTAGTTAGATAGATAAATGAATGAATGAATAAATGAAAAATAAATTTGAGGGGAGGAGGGAGGGATAGAATTTGGAATTCACAAGGTTTTTTAAAATTGTTTTAACATGTGATTGGGGGGGGGGGGAACAAATATATTTTCTAAAAAAACAGAAAAGAAACAGTGACAACAAAGTCAATATCTTTGGTTTTTTGTTTTTATTTTTCCAGCACTGGAAACTTATAGGTCTGTATTTAACTAGTTGCAATTTTCAATGTCAACTTTACAGCTACATTGTTACCTCTAATTTGATACTGATTTCTACTTTTGCTCTAAGTAGTCGATGTTCTGACTGCACATTGACAGATGATTCTGACATGACTCTCTTACCTGTAACCAGCTAGTAAGTGTCAAGTATCTGAGGCCAGATTTGAACAATTGTTTCCTGTTAGTTAATATACTCTCAATTTCCTTCTTTGTTATATTGTTTGCAACTTGACATGCCTACTACCATCCAATTATCTTACTGAAGAAAGAATTGAAGAGGCAGCACTCTGAGACTTCCTTAGAATTAAGAAGCCCTGAGTTCAAGTACTACTTCTAATATCACACTGTATGGAATCTTAGGCAAATCACTTTATCAGGTGTCCAGGAAAATATGCATTTGTAGAAGTAGCTGTCTCGCCAGTCATTCCCTGTGCTAATAAAATTAGAGATCTATACTTTCAAAAAAAAGTATTTATGATCTAGAAGTGTGAGACTTATGAGTATTATGCAAGTTTTTTATTTCTATTATTTCTCATACCTCAGCAAAGTTTTGAAATATAGTTTTTATCATCCTCATTCTCTATTGAGATGGACTCATCTCCATAGCACAATGAAGTCATTGAATAACAAAGGTCATATTGAAGAAACATGGGCATATCTTCATGGTGATCTTTTGGCTTATGCTCTTAAGGAGCACCTCAAGATAAAATGACCAAGTATTTTTGACATGACTTTTTGTTACCACTGAACACAAGGAAAAAACTTTTTTTTTCCAGAGAGAACCTGTGTGTCATCCTTCCATTTAATGTAGAATTCCTTATATCTTTCAATTTGGTTTATTATATGATTATAAATGAGGATGTGGTTCATTGCTTTCAATGATATAGTTATCAATCATTGGACAGAAATCTCACATTTTGAGCAACTTCAGTTAATTTAGTGTTTATAGAATTCTGTTTCTTCTTTTTCCACTACTTTGCCTCTTTTGATATGGAAACAAAGAGGGTCACAGAGAAATAGAGGCCCTTTTCCATTTTCTTTTGTGATGGTTTCCACAGACAAAGAATTTATCAACTAATAGTAATGAATCTCTCTTTATTCAGACATTGTGGTCCTCAGAGTACAGACTCAATATATCATTGGAATAAAGCTTATCATTTTTCCAGCATGCTATAATTTGCCAATGCTTATAGTTTACTGAGATTATCTTGGTGAAAACAGGGTTATTTTAATCCATGAAGGAGTATCAAAGACAGACTTTGTAGAACTGTCAAATAATCTTATAAATTTATTTTCCTTCAGAAATAAATCAACAAATACTTGTGTAGGGTACACAAGGAAGACTGAGTTATAAGCTATGTTCCCTCCCTACCCTCAAAGGACTTAAAAATCTAGTTGGGGGGGAGGGCAACTAGATGACACAGTGAATAGAGCCCCAGCCTTGGATTCAGGAGGACTGAGTTCAAATCTGGCCTCAGACACTTAACACAAAACTAGCCATGTGACCTTGGGCAAGTCACTTAACCCCAATTGCCCTACCTTCCCCCCTCCAAAAAGCAAAAAGAAAAATCTAAAAAAAAAAATCTAGTTGGGAAGACAATACATGGGTACATAAAAAATGAATAGCAATACATATGCGTAACAATAATTTTAACAACAAGATTATATCTACTTTAAAATAGATTTTGCCTTTCAGGTCTATTACATATAGTGAAACAAACTAAAAACAACTCAGACAGTCCTGGACACAAGGAAAGCATCTCTCTTGTATCTGTGTTCCCCCTTAGAAAAAGAGTTTTCTTCAAGGGTGACTGGAATCTTCACTGTAGACAAAGGGAAAATGGCGTATTATATGGATGGTGAAGACCCTGAGTTCTAATGAAATTCAGAAGAAGAAAAAAAATCATTGTGCCATTAGGTACTCAAGGAAAACATGAGAGGTGGTAAGACATGAGCTGAACAAAAATCACAGATATTTGAAGAGAAGGGAGGAGGGCATTCAAAGCATGTGAAATGTTTTGGACCAACCCAAAGAGATGAAAATAGGTATTATTTGGCGAGACTTACTCCTCACCCTCCTAAGACCATGACGCTCTAGAGGGATGATGCAAAACAATTTGGATACTTTTTCAGAAAGAGAAAGAATACTGACTGTAGAGGCAAATGACCTGGGTTCAAGTTGCATTTCTGAGTCTTACTATGTGTATTACTTTGAGTAAATCATTTAACCTTGCAGAGTTCTTCATCTATAAAATAGGAATATTAGAATGGATAGCTTCTGAACTCCCTGCTCAATAGCTATGATCCTGTCTCATCATGATATAAGCGTTAGGTACAGTTTGATTTGCCCCTCAGTGTAAAAAAGAGGATCAGTAGACATCACTAAGTCAAACTCAGCTTTTTGTTGATCCTTGCAGAGACCTACACAACAGTGAATATCATCCCCAAAAGCATACACATTAACTTCTAATCCTTTCACCAGTTCTGCCACTGCTACCACTCCCCTCCATCTCAGTCTCAACTAAAAATCCCCCACACTTTACCAGAGACATGGTACTCTAGGTCATTAAGGGTATATTGCTTATACTTTCTCATCCAATCAATGTATACTGCTTATCCATTATGTAATTTCAACATACTTTCTACCAACAACTTTCTCCCATTCTTCTACCTTCCTGGGTCTCTCAGAACTACTGATCTAAAACATGTTTCAATATTAATGCATCTTTGTATACCAAACAGTCCTAAATCTATCACAATACTATTAAGATAATGGTGCATAGGATTCGTATTACCAATTTTTAAAGTATTATATGGTCTAATTCCTAATTTTCAAATGGTTATTTTGACTCAGGGACAATAATTTTCAAAAATAATCAAAGTAGTATTGGATTCTGATCATATGGATGGTGTAGACCCTTAGTTCTATTGGAACCTTGGGTTAGGAAGGGATGGTAATATGGGAACTATGCTCACATTACTACAATCCTCAGTCATAGCAGTGGATTACATTTCCTGCTCCTATAACTATATGCTCTGTTTGATTCAGACAGAGAATGGCAAGAGAACAATAGGGGTCCATAAACTTCCACTAATTGAAATAGACAAGGGAGTTCCCAAGGGCCCTGAATTGCAAAGCTAGGGTACAGTCCCTTTAAGAAAATAATGTTTCATGTTATTACTACTGATTTACAAGGTAAAAAAAAAAATCTCATGTATATATGTGTGTGTGTATATGTTTGCATATACACATATATTTGTCCTTATGAAAACCCTAAAAAGTGGGTAGGACAAACATTATCATTCTCATTTCTTCAGAAGAAGTAGCTGAGGCTCAGAAAAATTAAGGGTTTTACATAATATCAAGGTGCTAGTAAGTGGGAGAATTGGAACCTGGGCTTGATCTCTGGTTTAATGTTCTTTCCATAACAACACAAGTAAAAAAAAATTAATCAGGTCACTAAGTCCTTAAACTTACACCAAAAGTGTCATGCCTCAAGTTTGAAATATGGATGAATAAGAGGAGGAAAAGTTAGCTAAGAGGATACTACAAGAAATGAAGCTACAAATATAAGCACTGTCTGGAAGCCTCAGAAGATATGATGCTCAGTGCCCGTTTTACAATGGCATATAAAACCACGAGAAAGATATTTTCCCCTATAACAGTTTAGGAAGATAAAAATTTGTGTTTATAGTTTACTCTATTGCCTAAAGCTCTTACTGTCTGATAGTTCCTGATTCAATAATTAGTAGGTGGTAAACAAGCCAGATTTAAAGTTGCTTAAAGTTTGCTTATGACAGATACTAAAAGTATCCAAGCAGCCACAACTATTTGAGATGGCTCACAAACAGACTATAAAGCAGGAATATTTGATGTGGTGGGCAAAGATACTGAAGCTTATTGTTTTACTGACAACTGAAAATCACCCCCCTCCTTGCCAATGACAGACCGCTGGGAGCCCTCTTTCATTCATTTGATGCCTTCTTGCACCAATGTTAGGTTAATTTTTTCCTGGGCTAATAACTGATGTTTGAGCCCCTAGAGTTATTCTTTGGATACAGCTGCCTTGACAGCTCAAGAGAGTTCTTGATTAGCAAATTTGGAAAAATGCTTCAATGGTGGTACCAGATGGTATTATCCAATTTTCATTGTTGTGAGGGAAGTGGGTGAATTCAATTTCCCAGGACTTGGATGAGCACTGCTGGTGCTGCTCCCTTCATTTAGACCCAGAAGATAATAGACATTTGCTAAACAAAGCTAGCATGCTGTCCTTTAGGGATCCTCAAACAAAACTTGCTGATTCCTCTCTGTACAATTATGGCTACCTCTCATTAACTTTCATGAGAATTCCCTTTAGTAAAATATCCAAACCAAGCTAGCTTTCCATCTCCCTAGGTACCTTCCTGGGGTACTTTCTCTTGTTGCTCAACAAGTATGAACAAGCAGTATGTTAACTAAAGTTAATAGCAATTATAATTAATAGTGGTTAGTAATTAAAGCATAATTAGTAAAGTGTAGGTATGAGGAATACTGTGGTATTGTGGAGGGAATACTGGATCTAAAGTGAAGAAGACCTGAGTTCAGGTCCTATCTTTGATACTCACTATCTGTGGGGCAATAGACAAGTCATTTAACCTCTCTAAGCTTCAGTTAATCCCTTAAGAATTTTTCCCCAAGTTAATAAAAGGAGCTCCCACACCCCCAAAATCACCAGTCCTTGGCATGTATGTATGTATGTATTATGTGTATGGAAGGGGGAGATTGTAGTCTAAAATGCAATATAATAAGACTGTTTCTTAAATTATCTCCTTCCCCTCAACCCCAATCATTTTGCCCTCAGGATAATGGACAGTAAACTATAGATATATTGTTTACAAATATTTTAATTTTGCAGTTTCTGAAGTACCACCTTGAAGTATTGAAAGGAAGAGAAACCACTGTAATAGGTGACTTTTTTTGCCCAACCTGAGATAGAGCCTTCCAAGCTCATATTGGTCTGATTAGCCAGAGTTCAACACATTGAACATGGATCCCAACATAGTCATGTCATTTTGGTCCTCTTCAAGTGTGAGGGACAACAACAAAGGAATTACAACTATTATCAAAGGCAACAGTTCATTAGTATTAGACTGAGTATCATTCCTGCCGTCCATCCACTCTGGTCTCCTCCCAAGGACTGAACTAGCAGGCACAATAGAAAGACTCAGTGTCAGATGGCTTAGGTGCAAATCCTGGTTCTCCTGCAAACAACTTGTATAAGCTTGTGCAAGTCAACTTCTTTATTTTCTTGGCTTTAGTTGCTTCACATTTAGTTTTAGTTGCTTTAGTTCACTTTTGGTTGCTTCAAGGAATCACTGAAAGAGGGAGATGGGCTTAGATGAGCTCTAAAGTCCTTTTCTTCTTTGAATTATATAAACTGCCACCTCTCTTACCCTCTTCCCCCTATGACAAATATAACCTGAATTGGTTGACCTTCAATATATGATTTAAAAAAAATGCCATCTTTATATATAAGCAAACCCATACTAAAAATCACAGAAATATAAGCTTTATCTTTTTTTAGTATGTTCAGTACTTTCACTCCTTTTAAAAATAGTACTAGAGCTTTTAGCACCACACAGGCATCTACGTATTATTTTACATACATTTACATACTGAAATCAAGTGTCACTAACTCCAAGGGATAAAACTAAGTAAAAATCAGTTCAACCTACAGCAGCCTTAGTCATTTTTTTCTTTGCCTCCTCCACTTCCTTCTGTTAGTCCCCTGTTGTAGGAGTTTCAGACTTCAAGAGTTAAGTAACAATTTTCCAGAGACCAGCTAAAGATTCCTGAGGACATGTGGTAGCAACACTGAGAGGGATGACCACTTGACCTGCTCCAGGTGGAAGGAGAACTGCCCTTAATATACTCTATTATTATCTCTACACATGTTTTAGAGGATGAAAATGTGATTTCTTTGCTGGAAAAAACTCCCAGGGAGGAAATTCCATCTATATGTGCAGATCAGCAGTCTCTTCAAGTTAAAGACAAGGAAGGAATGAATAATTTAAGTGGGCAACTAGGTGGCTCAGTGGATAGAGTGGTTGGCCTGGAGTCAGAAAGTCTTGTCTTTCTGAGTTAAAATCTGGTCTCGGACACTACTTGCTGTGTGACCCTGAGCAAGTCAATTAACTCTATTTGCTTCAGTTTCTACATCTATAAAATTAGTTACAGAAGGAAATGGCAAGCCACTTGTAATGGGAATGGGAATTTGAAGATCTTCCCTGCCCCTTAATAGACCTGGGGGGAGTTTGAAGACCTTCCCTGCTTTGAAAGTATACTCTATCCCCTAATAGGCTAAATATAGTCACATGGAGCCTGTGGTGGAAAGAGTTTGCTGAAGGGAAGCAGAGCCCACAGGAAGCTGGTTCAGAGTTAGTGGGGGAGAGACGACCTCAGGCAAGGAGATAGAGAGGCTTGTGAGTAAATATTGATCTTGTATTAGTTTGTGGGAAGGCTGAAGGATGCTGTGGATCTCAGCATTATTATGGCCTCTTAATGTCTTTGGTAGTGTGATGGAATCAGCTTACTAGTTTTGGGATTTGGTTTTCTGGTGTCTAAATAAATGTTTCATTTCTGTTTTCTACCTGGAGAATCTAGTATATTTTGTGATTGAATATCATGCAATACATATAGTCACAGTCTTTATTGTGATTGTGGGCACTGTAAATATTGCATTGGCACTACACTACTCCAGTATCTTTGTTAAGAAAATTTTAAATGGGGTCACAAAGAGTTATACAGAACTGAACAACAACAACTATGTAACAGGCACTGTGCTAAGCATTTTACAAATATGATTGCATTGATCATTATGACAATACTGGCAAGGAGGTGCTATTTTACAGCTGAGAAAGTTGAGGCAGACTAAGAGACTTGCCCAGGGTTACATACTAGAGTCTGAGAATTTATTTAAACTCAGCTCTTTTTGACACTAGCTCCAGCACTCTATCCAATGACCTACCCAGTTGCCTCTTAAAGAGTTGGCTAAGGCACTGAGAAGCTAAGTGACTGTCCCAAGGTCACACAACTAGTGCATATCAGAAATGGGACTTGAACCTAGCCCTTCCTACCTCTGAGGCACTAAGGCTGGTTCTCTGACTACCACTACACACTTCTTCAGTAGACTTACATTCAAAGACAAACTTCTCATAGTATGTATCTCTGCACTATTTTCCCTCTTTGATCTGAATATCTAGACCTTCTTCCCCTCTGCCCTAGTACTTATCAGAAAATTTTCATGACAAATACTCCCTGTTATGTTTTGGGGTATGTTTTTAAGGAACTCATGAGTTCTATTTTTTGCAGTTTGTGTGTGTGGTAGAGTTAGAGTGAGAAAGATAAGGAGGATCTATAATAATTTTATGTGTGTCAGCATAGCTAATTGCTTTAATTTCAAAGTAAAAATAGAGGGAAGAGGAGGAGGTACGGGTGGCAAGAAGACCACTAGCTGTTGACTACGAGCTGTTAGAAGTTAAGCAAATGGCATGAGAAGTGGAGCTGACACAAACTGGGAGGTTCTTATTATCAATTTGGGGACAAGGTAATAAGGGGGAACAAAGAGACACCCATCATGGAGAAGAAGGGAGATATACACTGTAGAGAGGGCTTGCCTTGTGTTGGAGTCTAGAGAGTCGTTTAAGTGTGAAATGAAAAAAATTACTTGTCTTAACTCTGAAAAAACTATAAATAAGAGGTGGAAGCTGAATGGTGCTGTGCCCAAAGGCTTTAATTAAATACTTAGATAGGCTTTAGTATGGAAGCTGGTTTCTTTAATATCTAGTCTAACATTTGTAATCATCACAGATAAATCATAAATACAGATAGAGGTAGAGACAATAAATATAGATATTCACTCATGCACACAATAGATTTGTGTGTGTGTGTGTATCTACTAGGTACAAGGCACTGTGCTGAACACTATAGAGAAAGAATGATGAATAAAGCATATGTGGGCCCTCCAGAAGCTTATAATCACACACACACACACACACACACACACACACACACACACACACACACACACATACACACACCACATGATGGGATTTCATTCTCAAATAATTTGTGTGGATGTCACAATTCTATACCTAGAATCATCTAGTGGTTCTCAACCTTCCTAATGCTGCAACCCTTTAATACTCTTATGTGGAAATATGTGTTTTCCAATGGTCTTAGGAGACCCCTGTGACCCCTGTGAAAGGGTTGTTTTCACGACCCATAGGTTGAGAACCACTGATCTAGTCCATCCCCTTTCCTTAAATATATAATTATAGCCAGACAATTTAGTCTATTTTGAAAGGGAGTAAAGTGGAAAGGAGACTGAAAATATTTACTATCCTTTTTCAGCCTCAAAATATGTTATTTCATATCCTTTTCTATTACCTAACAATTGCAGTGATTCCTTTAGTCAGTCAACAGGTACTTATTAAGTTCTTACTATTATGTGCCAGACACCTGGAAGAAGAAGGAGGAGGAGAAGGAGGAACAAGAAGAGGAGCAGAAGGAGGAGTCCCTGCTCTCAAGTGTTATGGGAATCTAAAGATCTTCCCTGCCCCTAGGCCCTTTGCTGAAGTGGCTACGTGACTTTGAGGACCCTTGGATATTTGAAAGTATACTCTGTTCCTTAATAGGCTGAATGTGGTCACATGGAGCCTGTGGCACCAGGCTTGTTTTCCAGGAATGCCCGTGCCTTGTAGCTTTGTGATTGGGCAGTGGGTCCAGA